>OU426877.1:109670057-110920057 GCA_911387805.1 Cantharis rustica | reverse complement strand
ATTAAATTATTTAATAAAATAATAAATTTTATTTAGCCCTTGTTTTTCAATTTCTGCTTATACCTAAGCAAAAGAATATTTACCATGGGAACATAAATTGTAAGAATTATTCGTATAATTACTTCTATAAAAATTATCCATAGGTTAAAGATAACCGAAGATTAAAAAACTGAGCCAACGTTATAGCAAAATTACAATTTATTGAAAACTGGGTATTGATAACAAAGAAGTCAACATTTTACCACAAACTTATTCTTAATTTAATTTCAGTTTAATTTGCCTAAAATTTTCCGTTCTGTTTGAAAAGAAATAATTTTTGTATATTTTGCATAGATATACTAGGTAGATTTTGGCCAGTATGAAAATTCGTATAAAATAAATAGCCCATTTAGTCTCTTCCCTTCTTTTACAATAATTGGCAACAAAATTATACCACATTGCAATGTGGTGGCTCTCGAATACTCGAATTACACTGACTAAGTAAGCACTAGGTGTAATGGGTGCGATTTGAAAGTCAATGCAATTGAACAATGTGAAATAAATGTCTTGTTAGTTAGAATATGTTGAGAAAACAAGTGTGAATGACATAAGCTATGATGAATGCTTTAGACCAGGGAGTAGGAAATTATTTCTGACAAAAAGCTGTATTGAATATTTTTCGACCTATTCTTGGATATTAATTTTGTATAAAAATTTACATGAAATCTTAATCTATACAATTAGGAAGAAAAAGTAGGATTATTAGCAAAGTAGAATTTTAAATTTAGTGGGCAAATCCCAAGTGTTATAAATAATCTTTTACTTCCAGGCATGTAAAAATGTAAATTATGATGTATTTACAAAACAAGAATACAGCATATTAAACTTTTTATATTTGTTTGGGTATTAGATAAACATGCGGCAAAAATTCAAGAGGTTATTCCTTAGCCTATTCTAATTTTGTTTTTGATTTTTGTCCCATGATGATTTCTGAAAAACCCCTTCGTTTCGAAGATACAGGGTGAACAAAATTTGCGACAGTAACACCATTTTATTATCAAAAAGTACATGTAAAGTTGCTCAATCTACAAGAAATGTTCGAAATGACTTCCTCCAGCCTGGATACAAGCGTTCAATCTTCTTGTCATCGAGTACTGAACTCTTTCAAACACACCAGGGTTGTTTCTAATTGAGTTACACTCAGCAATTATTCGTTTTTTCGAATTCTCCATTGGAGTAGCGTAAACTAATGACTTCAGACATCCTATAAAAATCCCCTCCCCCTTAATCCAGAAGGTTTAAGTCTGAGGATAGAGCAGGCCATGCGTGTGGCCCACCTCGACCAGTGATCTCTGTATGTAGCTATTAAAAAATCACAAGCAACCAAACTGAAATGTGGTGGTGCACCATCGTGCATAAACCACATTGCAATTATTCTTGTCGCCAATGGTACATCCTACTCGGGCAGTATTTCTTCCAAAAAGTTACGATACAACTCGCCACTAAGTCTTGCTGGTGAGATGGGTTCAACAAAAATATCGAATATGGTTGTCGCAAATTTTGTTCACCCTGTATCTTCGAAACAAAGTGGTTTTTCAGAAATCATCATAGGACAAAATATTCTTATAATAGGCCGAGGAATAACACCTTGAATTTTTGCCGCATGTTTACCTAAAACCCTGTAGATAACTTAAAAAAAATTGTAAATAGAATTTTTTATGATAACTTGCTAAAAACACCAGCTGTGTTGTGTAAAATTGAAATTAAAGGACAAAGCCTGAATTTAAGAGAGCACCCACAAATAATTGTAGGTACTTACTTAATCTGATGAGAGGCAACTTTTATCAAAGATATTTCAACTTTTTTATTTAAAATAAAAGATGTTTCATTCGTCATTAAAATGAACTCATAGGCCCAGTTTTTCAGTCGTGGTTTAACTAAATAAAAATAGTTAACTACAAAATTTCTTAGTTAGCGGTTTTTCAGTCTTGGGTTAGCAGTTTTCTCTAACCAATTATTTAAACCAGCACATCGTCGCCGAGCTGCGAATATCTCCAATGTGCAAAATTTTGAAAATCAGGTTTTTATATCATAATTATTCTACGTTCAATTCTCGATAGATTGGTAATACATTCAATAATGCTAAACCATAGGAACATGGCTAAATGTTAAAAAATATATACCTCCAATATGACACTTTGCTAAAACTGGGACAGTAATATGTCCAATGTGACCGAGAGCTTACATTGGAGTTATTACAAATTTCGTATTTCTCCTGAATAACATTTTATCGGGTGCTCACAATGTACTACATAGGTGGTATTTACCTACCCTTACTATTTCCCTAAAAATCTAGTTTTCTGCCTCTACTGTAAAATTTTTGTTTTGTCACATTGGAGGTATTCGCAGCTCGGCGACGACATGTGGTGGTTTAACTAAATTATTTTAGTTAACTTTGCTAAGCAACTAAAAGTGACGCTGACCTGCATAACCTCGCAATATGTCATAAATACCAGAAATACGCACACGTTGTTTGTCAAATTGTGAAATTTTACTGCGTTTCGATACCAATTTAGCAAATATTTTGGTTAGTTAACTAAAATATTGTCTAATCACTGAAAAACTCATATTCGGCTTAAAAACTCAAATTAGCTAACGTAAAAGTTAACTCACGACTGAAAAACTGGCTCATAGACAAGGTTTCATAGGGTTAGCAGTTCAGTACGTGACTGTCAATGTCAAATTTCTGGTGTGATTCAAAACAAAGTAAGAACTTTAGTATGACTGTTTCCTCTTGCAAGGCAAAGGCAAACCATCGAGGTGTAATGTTTTAGGAAGTTGAAGCTAGGAAGTGGAAAACCACGGTTCTAATACTAATCGCACCAAATGCACTGCTGTTTTAAATTCCAACTTCAATATAAGAGCTATGACAACAAAAACAACCAAACCAAAAGCTATCCTGTTAATTACTCATATTATACAAGTTACTTAGGAGATCTTCCAAAAAATATATAAACATACAGCCATGTTAATTTAATAGCTATTATTACAACTAGGGTAATATGAATAGTATATTTCCCGAGGTTGACTAGTTACATCTCGAGGGCAAAGCCCGAGAGATGTATAGACAACCAAGGGAAATGTATTCATATTTCCCGTGTTGTAATCAATAGTTTTCTTCTGATTGAAAAATATATTATTAAATATATCAATATTACATCAATAATTAAATTTGAGATTTTGAATTTGCAATAACTCGAAAACGGCGCTAGATATCGAAAAACTGAGCAAAAAATTTACCCCCCTTTGCTCGTTCTCAACCCCCCCCTAGCAATTTGTCGAAGGAACCCTTATGCAAAATTCTAGATCAATAGCGCGCAGAATGCGCGCAAAATAATTCAGAAAAAGTTAGGTTGGTTTTTAAAATATAAAAATAAGTAGGCACATTTTTTATTTTAAACGTCACTTAAATGTCACTTTTTAACAGGGATGGCTTTAGTATTTTGTTTTGCATGTTTGATTGTCCAATCACCGTACGCAAAGTATACTTTAAAATGACGTTTCATATTTCCCTAGGGACAATATGAGATGACGTTTCATATTTCCCTTGGGAAATATTAGTGTGTTATGACATATTGTAACTAAGGCGATATTGTTCTATATTGTTTCTATCAGAAGAAAAATACATAACTGCATATTCAGTTTACTCCTGGCATCAAAATACATCACTTTCTTAAAGAATTTTTTTTTTGATAACCCCGTACATGAACCAGGTAATGTAAAATTGTTAATTTCTAGCAAATCTAAAAATGCAATTGCGCTTTATGAATTAACAAAATTTATAAGAATTGCATTCATAACAATTAAAAAATAAAATTAATATGTCGAAAGTGAATGTGAATTTTAGTAGAAAATAGTCCAATGATGGATTTCTAGCCAGACTTTGTTATCCGTGGCATCCTTTTTTGATTAAATTACTAGCTGTCAACATCCTGATAATCCAAAAACTATTTTTAATTACCACAAGAGGAAAAAGATAATAAAATTATATAATTTTTATGATATGTGGTTGGTTACTTCTGTACGCAGAATTCTAAAATCGTATTTCACAAAAATATTAAGGTTGGACTAATTTGCAACATCTCACTAGAAAATACTAACAGACTGATTAATTTAAATATTTTTAGATTATTTGTATAAAATACATTAGTGTGCCATGTCTTTTATTTCAAAAATTGCATTTTAACATTTTACTGCTCATAGCAGCGGACTGGTATAATCACAAGTTGATATAGAGCAGAAATTCTGAGTTTGAATCTAAGACTTGACAGAATTTCTTAGCTGCACCTTCCAGCATACATCAACACGTAGAGGATTTAACAATTGGTTCTTAACTTATTTACATAAGTGGCAAATAAACCCTTTTACTACCCAAGTAACATTAATAATTTTAACAATTACAAGTGAAAGTTTTAACTTTTAAATCAAAAAAATTAATACCCACCATATATAAAAAAATTAGTAGGTTTTATAAGTTGTATTTGCGATTCTCCGCAAGTAAAACCAACAATACTACATGCGCTAACAAGTTATACATGTTTAAAAATGCTAGGGCTTGTAAGTGCCGTCAAGAGGTAAACAGTTACAAATGATATTCCGCCCCTCAGCTTTAAGTATTAAAAATATTAAAATAGACCCATAAAATATGAATGAATTTTGAAATGAAACAAACGTGTAAAGCTTACCTCTCCTTCAAACGTGTGTAAAAACTCGCACGGAGCAGCATAATCAATATTATTGTAAAGTTCATGTTCCCAAATCATTGCGTTCCTCTTCAAACAATACAATCGAAAGAAATAGTTTTTTCGAAAGTTGTCTTTTACAAAGCACAAAATACCCGTATCTCTTTTTAACCATTGTGAGTGATGTGGAGGTTCAGTGATGTACAATTGTACTACGGTCGTTGCTAATGCCTGTAAAATTTAAGTGACTCATATTAAAATAAATTCATTTTCAAGATAAACAAAAAGTATATCAGCAGATAAAAACGTAAATTCTAACCTGACATCGGACTCCCAGCAACGTGAAAACTTGTTCGTTGTCTTCCTTAAGTATTAAACTACTAGTTCTATTTTCCATATCTTGAGGCATGGCTTCGTGAGTATTATACAGTAAAATATTGAAGATATTTATGTAACCCTTTTGATAAAAATTCTAATTTAATCTTATCTATACATTTTACTACGAAATATTACTAGCTTTTACACTTTACACCGCACTTTCTCATTGATTGAAACTTAGTGAATTATCAGAAATTTGCAAATAGGTTATAGAAACGTCAAAATTTTTGTGACAGTTATAGGTTACAATCATGGTTACAATCACTACCACCACTAATTTGTGACGTATTTCCCTGTCCGTCATGCAGTGCCGTACTCTCCCGAAGGTTGTGATTATTAAATCTGTATTGATACGCGTACTTTCCGCATCAAGGTTAATTTTGTTGTGGTTGGTTTTGGATTATTTATTAATAAAAAAAATTTTGTGTTGATAAAACGTAATCAAATTCTAAGCCAATATTTTAACACCGGTGCTGATTTCGTAAGTTGCTTGACACCGCCTATTAAATTGGGAACATTTCCAAGTGTAGGTACTTCTACTTTAACTAAATTTATAAATTTAGCAATGACCTTTGTGAACCTGAACTTTGGAAGCCTAAATTTTTTGAAATAATTATATCTGTTTTGCAAACACATTTTGTTCACCTACCTAAGGGCAGATCTAATTAAAAGTCATGGACAGGGGAAGGCAATTAAAAATTTTACGACAAAAAACCTTCAAATTTTAAATTTGTAGCAATTTATTGTATTTAACTATTGTATAGTTATTCCGACTACCTCACCTTCACTTGTATCCGCCCTAGCTCCTTTATTGTTTTATTAAACTTAGCCAAATTATCTTAGATACATGATCTCATGGATCAATAACCGTACCTACATACTATTATTATTTTTTTCTATGAATATATCTCTTATTTTTGTCAATTTTTTAAAATGTGTTCATAAAATGTATAAATAATAACAAAAAGAAGTTTTAATTAAAAAAAATATATTATAATACAGGCTATAGTTCAGGAGCGCCATCGATTCAAGGGCATTTACAAACTGAGCGAAAAAAATTTTCCCATAAAATCCGGTGTATAGGTGAAGGAAAATTCTAGAAAATGGTAGGAAATGCTTCTTATACCTTTTTCCGGGACAGAAGTTCGTCATAGAAATTAAGGGAAACTCACGAAAAGTGTTTTAGGCTAGAGCACTCAAATTTGTTAAAACGGATTTATCAATTTATATAGTTATTTATAAAGTCAATTTATCTCAATTTATTTTTTAAGTTCCACTGGAAACGGTTTTTAAAATCTCTTATTTAATTTTACGTGAACGTTGTGTACTTACGTGTGCGAGGGTGTGCTTGTATGGATATATTTAGGTAAACATTTTGTATATATTTTTAACCAAATTTTTTACATCCTAGAGAGTATAAATTTTGTCCACAGTTTTCATTAATGCCATCTGAATTTGCGGAAAACATTATAAACAGATAAGCACTGCAATAAAATTATATACTGACATATTATAGAGAATTAAAATTGAAAATGTACAAATGTGCACAGTTTAACTTTATAGTTATTTTTATGTGTGACTTTAAATGCATTTTACACCTAAACTATTCAAGATAAAATAATAATAATTATATGAATGTTATTGATGTTTATTTTGTAGAAAATTTAAATTTTTATAAAATAATTCACAAAAATGTAAAATTTTTGATTAAATAAATTTAAAAAATACTATAATTAATTGTCGGGATTTTAGTGAATAAAACTTAAAAAAAATAATGAAAAATATAAATTAAATTCTTTTTTTTGTAATTTTTAACGTAATTTATTTTTATATTAGAAATGTTTGGTCAAAGCAAAAAGTTGGGAATAAAATAAAGAATTAAAAAAATGCATAATATACATAGAAATACTTAAATACACAATAATTATGTATCTGTTTGAAAACATTAAACTGACTTAAAACGTGAAGCTATGGTATTAATTAAACGCAAAATCAGTGCTCTTGAAAGTATCTTGAAAATATCAAATTGACTAAAAACGTGGAGTAATTAATTTTATTTAGAATTTGGTCTCACATTGTGTCCTAATTATTTAAAAACACTCAAATTAAATTTAAATATTTATTTAAATAATATTTAAATAGTATTTAAATATTATTTAAATAATAATAATTATGAGTATTTGCTTATTACTTAAACAAAAAATTGATCTGCTTCATTTATAATTTACAGTGACGAATCTACATAATAGCCGATGAAGATAAAATTTTAGTTCCTCTATGCAAAAGATGCAAAAGAACTTTATATTTATATATTGTCGTGTTTCGAAAACCAAAACAACATTAATTTCATTTATTTTGAAAAGTATTTTAAAGTTTAAATTTGTTTTAGTATTTATTTATTTATAATATAGTATAAAATAGTTAAATTATTTGCTGTATAAATAAAGGTGGGAAGAACGAAAAAGTAGAAAAAGAGTGGTGCTTGAATAGGAAGACTTGGGCTGAGGCCTTCACGTCGAATAGACGAGCGGACGAACATTATTCCCGCAATGAAAATTAAAATTGTTAATGTGTTTTTTTTTTTAAATTAATAATTAATTAAGTTGATTTGATGTTTTTATTTAAATTGATAAAGTGCAGTGCAAATTGTTAAAAAAATTGGAAAAGTGAAGAGTTTAGTGAAATTTTAGTCGATGCGTAAAATTACATTGCAACAAATTTGTTTAACCAGGCGTACTGAAGCCAGCTGGAATACCACATGCGAAGCGAGCGCGCATGTGAAGCAAAAGTCCAATACCATATGCAAGGTAAAAGATTGAGCATTTTAATTTACAAAAGAGTATTTACAAAAGAAATTTACAAAAGATTTTAATTTACTGAAGAGTCTCATATTAAATAATGAATACCCAGCTAGAGTAATTTTGGGATTAAGCAAATTTTAAAGATTTGTATAGCTAGGGGCATATCAATATAAATCGTTTTTTAAATTAATTGTTGTTTGTATTTAAATAGAAGACTATCAATTGTTAAAAACCACATATTTTTGAGACCGTTTTTTATATCATATCAAATTTTTAGAAAAACCAAGAAATGCACAAACACTTTTTAGAACTAAAATATTTTAAGTTAACACAATTTAATACCGTCATGTCATGAATTTTTTATTTAACAATTTATTAAATCATTTAATTTAAATAGAAAATGTCTTCAGTGTGCAAAATTGCTCCTGCAAAGATGAGAGTCCAGAATTTTAGTTAAAAATGAATAATAAGTTGATTTGCTAATTAGTTATAAAACAAAAAACACATTTTAGTTCTAAAATTATTTCAAAATAAAAAAAAATTAAATTTAAAAAAATTAATTAAATTAATAAATTTATTAAAAATTAAAAAATTAAAATTTTTGTTGAAATCACTACATTTTATTTAATAAATTAATTTTTTAACTTGTGAAATATAATTAAATAATCTTGGAATAAACAAGTTAATTAAACATTTTATAATAATCTTTTTATTAAGCTTTCGACGTTGGTAAACGTCTTCGTCAGAATATTTTAATATAATGTTATGTATATAATGGAAACACCAAAAGCAAAAAAAAAAACACCAAACACCGAAAGCTTAATAAAAACATTATTATAAAACCTTTAATTAACTTGTTTATTCCAAGATTATTTAATTACATTTTATTTAGAAGAAAGATATTTTTAGACAAAAGAATCATCAAATGAGAGAACAATAAAAGTTAATGATGATCAAATATTGAAAATGATAAATCAACAAGGGCTTAAAATAGCCTGGTTGGTATAGCATAGGACTGCTAAATATGAATCGTAGGTTCGATCCTCAACAGATTATAAAAATTTATTAAATCTTGAATTGTGATAAAATTCTATTTTGAAATTTGATAATTGTGTAAAATCATTGAATTTTATTAAAATAATGTGTGCATCCCAACTAATTAAACAAGAGGGCGAAAATTTGATAATTTTATAAGGTTGGGGACATGACAGTATATTATCGCAAACGTTTTCACCATACTATGGCATCATCAGGCGACGAATTAGAAAGAGAAAAAGGAGAAGTTAGGAGGGGGATATATTTTGAAAAAATTGTATATATTTCCATAGCTTCCAAAAATTCCAGTTTTTTACTTTTTCGTTCAATGTGTAAAATTTCGTATCCCCCCTGTTTATGGTTTGTGTCTAGTAGGTATTTTGCGAGAGTCAATTTTCCATCTGTAAGTTTGTGAGATTGCGTGTGTTTATCAAATCGTGTTTTGAAAGATCCACCGGTATAACCAATGTATTTTTGAGAGCATTCACAAGTGAGCTCATAAACTTCTGATTTAGTTAAAATGTCTGATTTTGATTTCGCGTTATTAATAAATTTGTTAAGTTTATTGTCCGTTTTAAAAGCGATATTGTAATTTTTATTTTTTAAATATTTAGCAATTTTGTTTGACTTGTTTCCGAGAAAAGTGGTAACATTAAAGTTAGCGTTAGTTTCTTTAAAAATATTCGGATATTGAGTTCGACAGAATTTTTTGTTTAATTTGGCATAATAAGTTATCAATTAGAGTGATTTGTATCCATTAGAGATCGCGATATATTTAATTCTGTCTAATTCTTTTTCAAAATTTACTTTACTTAGAGGAATCCTAAAAGCTGCTTCCGTAGGTTTATAAAAAGTATCAAAAGAGTGCTGATTATTGTCTTTAATTATTGTGAGATCCAAGTAATTGATTCTATTGTTTAATTTTATTTAATATTATTGTGTTGTTTGTTAATAAACTTAAAAAGTTGAATAATAAAACTTAACAAAATGTTAAAATAATAAAATTTTAACTATTAAGTAAATAATACATACTACGAAGAAAACATAATATTTAACGAAACCAAAATGACAAAAATTCACATCTAACTGGGTTGAACTTAGAATATTAAAATAAACAATAAAATAGAATTCTGAAAAAATTACGATATAGAAGTGGTAAAAATTACAATAAAAATACAAAAAAATCTGTAACATAATATAAAGACCTCTATTTCACGATTATTATTGATCATCAGTCATGTTTAACAGTAAAAATAACGAGTAAGCGCAAATATACCAAACAAAATTGAAAAATTTTAAATTTAAAAATCAAAAACTAATCAAACTTTAAAATAAATATTGTGCTTACCAAATGACCAAACTAGAAGAGTTTACGTGTCTAAATGAAATTTTAGGTTAAGAAAAGATTATGAAATCAAATCCCATACAATGGGTGAAAGCAGAAACATACAATGCTATCTATTGCTTCGAAAATAAATTTGAAAGGAGTTTTCAAATTTTACCACGTTTTTGTACCTTTTTAAATTTAAAAGTTTACAATTTTTTAAGTATACTTGTGGTATTTATAGCAGTATGTATGATTTACTTAATAGTTAAAATTTTATTAAAATAATAAAACCTAACAAAATGTTAAAATAATAAATCTTAACTGTTAAGTAAATAATTACATACTACAAAGAAACATAATATTTAAAGAAACCAAAATGACAATAATTCACATTGAACAGGGTTGAACTTAGAAATATTTGAATAAACAAGAAATTAAAATCTGAAAAAATTATACTATAGAAAATGATAAAAAATTATGATTAAAAAAATAAAAAAACTAAAAAAACCAGTAACATAATATAAAAGCTTTTATTTCACGATTATTTCCGATCCGAACATACTACTAAATACCACATAAATACTTAAAAAATTCTAAAAACTTTTTTAAGTTATTTTCTATTTTAAAATTTTATTATTTTAACATTTTGTTATTATTCTAACATCACATGCTACTAAATACCACAAAAAATACTTAAAAAATTGTAAACTTTTTTAAGTTATTTTCTATTTAAAAAGTTGATCTAATTGTCTGAAACAATAAACAAATAATAATGTCGTCAACATATCTGTACCAATAAATTATATTATGCTTTTTGAAATCTGAGCAGAGAATTTTGGTTTCGAGATGATCTATAAAAATATCAGCTAGTGAACAAAATAGAGGGTTTTCCATAGGTAAATCATCCTTTTGAAGATAAAATTTTTCATTAAATTTAAAATAATTTTGTTTAAGACAAATGTCTAAAGCGGTTAAGATTTCTTGAATGACTACCGGGTTAGTTTTATTATTTTCTAATAATTTTCGGATTATTTTAACGGTATCTTTAATGGGTACGCTTGGGAAAATATTAGTGACGTCAAATGATACTAGTTTATAGGAATTATTAATAATTCTATTATTTAATTTATTATCAAATAAGTTTAAAATTGAACAAGTTAAATAAACGTTAAAATATAAATTTTTTATTTTTTGAGCTTTCAGCGAGTTGTATCGCCTTCATCAGAATAATAATAATTATTTAACTTGTTCAATTTTAAACTTATTTGATATTATTCATCACAAGTTAACAATTAGTATATTTAATTTATTAACCAAATCTAATGAATTTTTTACTGTATATTTGGGTTCAAATTTTGTGTAGAATTTAATAGTGTCAATTAATTTTGAAGCTAAATTTTTGCACGGCGCGTTAATATAACTAACAACGTTTCTTATAACTGGTATTTTTCGTATAATATGATATAAAATACATTACTTTATAATATATTTAGCTTCAGGCCACTAAAAGGGTAGATCCGCCAATGACAACTTATAATATATAAAATATGGATATCTGAATCATCGAGGAAGCTCAGTTTAAAAACGCGCATATCACAAATTAAAATATTTAATATATAAGACAAACAATTCACATGATCATAAAATTAGTATTTTTTAAACAAAATTTTAAATTTTAAACAAATAAAATTGTTTAAATAAATCCATCTAAATCGATTCAACGCGACCGATCCGATTTAGATTGACTGCAATGCAAATATTATATAATAAATCGTAAAATTAAACATAATAATATGTAGATACACACACCTACACACAGATGTTTTTTTGGAAATAATAATTTTTAGCTTATTTTTAAAGCTAATTTTTTTAAAATTGAAAATTTTAATTTTTTTTCTGCACGATTACAATGTAATCTAATTATGTTATTGTATGTAATGTTTATGTAAAAATTAACAAAAGGTCAAAATTTAAAGCTGATGTAACTTAGCAGTTTTCTATAACAAATAAAAAAATTTTACAATGCTGAGAAAAGTTTAGTTAACAACAAATTTTTTTAATGACATTCAAATTTTAGCTATTTTTTAATTAGTTAATTGTATGTTTAGCTGTAGTTTTCTCAAAACGAATAATATAAAAGAAATCCAAATTTTTTAGATAAATAATCGATTTTCTACGCAATATAGCGGAAAGATTAACGTTTATGCTTTATCTATACCACATATAAAAAGAAAATTCCTTATTGACTCACCATCAAAAAGAGATTAAAGGATCAGATAAATAATAGCGTTGACTGATTCATTAATAGAAGGTAAATAATTTTTATCAAGTACCCTAATTATTTTAAATGTAATGTTTTTAAATAATATGAATAGACGACGAACAATTAGGGTAGGTATACAAGGATATTAAAAATCAAAGAAATTCATAAAAATATTTATTTTTGTATAAAAGAATTATTAGATATTATTTACATAAATTATTAGTTGAACAAAAACATAAATTCTTCCCCGGAACCAGAGTTTATAAATTGTAAAATTTCGAAGACAATTAAGTACAATAACTTAACTACCATAAAATAATAAATACTTAAAACTATATAATTATATATATTTAGACAGATGGTTTTTATAAACAATTATTCTCGGGAAAGGAATGGTGCAAAGTTACGTTTTCGTTATTTTTCATCACATTTGTAATATAATTTGTATAAATTATTAATTTATTAATTTAATCGATCTTATTATTGTCAACAGTTGGTGTTGAGAATTAGCTCTCGATTTTACTTATACATAGAAGATTACGTCGTTTATTAAAATATTGCTTATGCATGCAGTCAATTTATTTATGCGAATTTAATTAAGTGGATCACTTTTTTTATTTATTTAGTTCTTTTATGTTTTTTATTATAAAAACATAATTATAAATAAGATCCTTCAAGAAATTATAATTTTGTTCTTATATAGTTACACAACTGACACGTAATAGTTAAAAAATTTATCTGCCAAGTATTGTACAATATTTGACGAAATGCAATAATTGAGTCTTACTTTATTATCATCGATAATAAATTTTTAAAAAAACTTGCAAAACCGCGATTTTAAAAAATTTAACAATATGCAATTAAAATTTTACTGCCCATTTAAAAACACACTGCAAAGTGATGACAATTAATAAAATTTTCTCAAGTACACGCAATTTAAATTGTGTGTTAATATTCTAGGTATGTATTGTATAATTTAATGTAGGAAGTTGTTGTTCTTGATCAAATTGTTTATATCTAAATAAACCTCGGGCACAGGCGTATTTACAAAGTAAATTTGTTTTAAATTTGTTCAATGCAATCAGTTAGGCAAGATTAATAAATTAAACAATAGTTAAAATCACATTTTCCATTCATTTACATTAAATAAAATGTAAAAGTCGTATTAAGTCTTTTTTACTAATAAGGCCTAGGATCGTATGGCGTACCGTTTAATCCTACATATCTGTTATTTTTCCTATGCTTGAAACCATCGGGTCCCGCGTTGTAGTATATAACTCTTCTAATACCAAATGGGTCAACGTATCCAAAACTTCCACTCTTTTGGTCATTGGAAAGATTTTGCTCTTCGTGATATTGTTTTGGAATGTAATATCTAAATCCGTCGTTTGTAACAGATACCCCATCGTACACTGGAAATTGTTTCTTGTAGCCATTTCCAATATGACCGTTGTATGTGTTTCCTTTATTGTCAATTGGATACGTCGGACCGTTTTGGTAAATGTAAGGATTTACAAATTTTTGTTCGTCGGGGTAATGCTCATATTGTGGATCGCTGCTATAGAAGGAAGAATCGATCGAGTTTGAACTTAGTGGTGGTGGAACGGTTGAAACATAATTATTTGGTCTGTAATAATCCAAAGGAGTGACGTGCCTATATGTCGATGGTATAGGCGAACCGTAACTAGTAGAAGGAATTCTATAGATTGGCGTAGGAGAGTTGTAATTAGCAGTCGAAGATTGATATACTGGCGTCGAACTGTAACTAGATTGTTTGTTGTGACTGCCAGTAGGTGTAGAAGAAGTTATATATACAGTAGCTGGAGTTGTAGATGAAACAGGTGGTAAAGGCGTAGAAGTAACATACCCTGGAGGTAGTGCCGTACTAGGAGGTTCCGTGGCAGTGATTCTTATAGGTGCTTCGGTCGAAGAAGGTATAGAGTTTGGCGATACTTCAATCGTTGGAGTATAACTTGCAAACGTATTTTGTTGAGGAACCGTATAGGTTGCATATTTGAAGTCAGGCTGCTGTAAATGTTCGTAGCTATATCCAACGGGATAGCTTTTAATACTATTGGGACCATTATATCTTAAATTATTTTGAGGTACGGTGGACGCCACAGGTTGAGGTACAAACGGTGTGGGCGAAATAGTTGTTTTGGGAACAGCATTTACCAAAGTTCCCGATTGTGCGGGCGCCTTCTTTGCAATAACCAATGCTTCGCTTATAGGTCTGCTTCTTCCAACAAATACGTTTTTATTTTTTAAAATTCTGTAACCTTCATTATCAGATATATATTCGCTCATTCTTAAGTAGCCATCCCCATCGACCCAAGCGTACGATCCAATGACTGTTCCATCTTCCAATCTTCGTTCTTTTCTGTATTGCCCACTTAAGGTTTGGTACTTAAAATATCTTTCTGGTCCTTCGTCTGTTTGTATATGAAATTGTGCCTTAGATGGATCGCTCCATTCATTTAAAGTGTTGATAAATGATGGAAACGTTGTTGTCACCTGAAACAATAAAACTAATTAGAAGTAATCCTAATTAAGAAATATTAGTAATTCCATCACGCCTATTTAAGGTATTTACTTTTAGGGCGTAATTGATATTAGCAACACGATGACACAACCATTGTTATGTATCAATCATCACGTTTATTAGATGTGACCTCGTATATAAGTTAAATTTCGCACTACAACAAATTAATAAGTAGCATGGAAATAGAATATTAATTTGCAAATTAAGTCTGTAACATTGACATTGATTTCAAATTGTACCACATTTTATTTAACACGGAAAGTATTACGACACCATAATATAATAAACTAATTAAAATGACTATAATGCAATTTTAAAGTAACAAATTAAAAAATAATTTTTTAGCACTTATAAAATTTTGCCAAAAATATTAAAGCCTTGAAAAGATAAAAGTAAGGCTATTGTTTGTTGTACACCGGAATAATCTTATATTAACACATAGTACCTATAATGCAAAATTTTATTATTATTTAGTTGTTATGTTTTTAAATAATCTAGTTTTTGGAATTTGCAATCCTTGCTTTGTATGAAATAATCAGCCTGGGTCAGTGTAAATATAAAAAATAAACAAAATAAAACCAGTTTTGAAAATTTAAAGTGGAACGAAATTTTTTGTTTTACGTAACATCGTTACAATTTACAAAATTCTTGTAAAATATTATTAAAGTGAAAGTTTGTAATTTAATTTTTCTTTAAATGGATTTAGACGACACACCGAATTTGGACATCAACTATGTATACTACCTAAATTTAATTTTTTTAAAATTTAGACTGTTATTATTATTATTCTTTAATTATTTTAATATTCCAAAATATTATTACTCCAGTTATTGATGAATATTTATTCTATATGTCCGAAGTATTTTAAAAACTTCTAACTTTCTCTTAACGTGCGTAAAATTAGGGTACGAAAATAATTATTAATCAGAAGTTAACAATAAATTAGCAGTAATGCGTCACATCAGTTTTTGATTAAGTTGTCTGAAATATTATCAATTATGTCTAATTAATAATTAAATCAATTATGAAGGTTATTTGGCCGATATCTTTGTTGCACCTACTACTTTTATAATATCTATATTCCTATATTAATAAGTATTGTATAATATAATATAAATTTTGATCATTTATTGATTATATAATATTGCAAGAGTGATTTAGTTATGTTACATAAGTCAAGAAGTCCAAAATAAAATCAAAATAGGTGCGTTTCTTTTAATTTAGTAAATAAAATAAATGAATTCTTGTAATGACTGCGTAATAATTTATGTGTTTTGCGTAATAAATTAATTACCTTAGATGTATGTATTGCTAAATTACTCAAATAAATAATGTAACTGTGGTACAATTTTGTTATAAATATGTTTTTATACAAGGCGCTCCTTGCAAGTGCATATTTTCATGAAAAGTAAGTGCTCAATTTTCGTCTTGCTAGAATATTGTAAAATTTATTTTGTATTTAATTTAAAAAAAGAGAACCTAAAAATTAACAAAGATTAGGTATTCGAACAATTTAAACATTATGTTGAGATGATTTGAGTTTAAAAAGAAAATTAAACAATTGAAAAATAAAATTTCATTTTTATAAATGATAAGAGATTAATAAATTATTTAAGAAAATTAATTACAAATATTTTTATGTTATCTATCTATGAAAGGAACAGATATTATCATAATAAAAATCTATTATTATTGACATAGTTTCCTACAACATTTTCCCAATTGTCGATTGTTCAAGATATCATCATAAAAAATTAACGGTCTGGTATTTTTTCGCAATTTTTATCTAGATAAGCATTCGGTAACCCTCTGGGGCGTTGTCTTTATTAAAAATGAGCTAGTGTTGAGATCTTGCATAATGTTATATAAATATAAAAGATACAAATTTCCGATAAAAAAATGAAGTTTTTGCAATAAAAAAAAAAAAAATGAAAAAAATGCGATACTGAAATTTTAAAAGCTACTCAAAGAATTTCTTCGCTTTGTTGTTACTATTTTTACAAAGTCGGAAGTATAATTTAGTTTATCTAAGGAAACTGATAGTGGTTAAATTTTTTCATAACATGAGCTATTAACCGAAAATAAAAGTGTTGACCTATAGCCTTACTGCTCGAATGTTTTTAAGGTTAGTATAACAATGGAGGTTACATTCTTAAACAAATTCGAACACGATGAATGCATTGCATCAAAATTATTTATTTAAAAATTATAATGTTAAAGGTCTTGTAGTTTATAGCGTCATAAAATAATTCATAATTTTGCATTGGAAAATAAAACTTGAAACAGATTGATTTTATCTGGAGATTATATTTTCTAAACCTACTAATTAGATTAAAATAAATTAATATTATTTAAGGAAAAATAATGACTTTTGCCATTTATCAGTTCCTAGACCCCATGCAATAAGAATATAAATTTATTGATATAATAAAACGTAAGTACTAATTGAATCTGACGTTATATTCTTTTTTTTTCTGCAAAGAAAATTGCACGAGGGCAATTTTTAATAGCAGCAGACGAAAGGGGTCAGTACCCTCGCAATCACGAGGGATATTGTATTAAAGATTTTGCAAATGTCAAAATGAGATAATTCTATAACCCATCAACGTTAACATTCTTGGTAATTTGTTTACGGTGCACAAATTAAATTTATAAATTTATTAAATTATCTGTATAAATTATTTAGATTTAATTTGTGCACCATGAAAAAATTATCTAGAAAAACTTCTACTGGTTATAACTTTCAAATTGCTTAAATGTCATTGGTTATTTGAATTGTGAGAGCATGGCTATTCTATAATTTGATGAAATAATTTTTCGCTTCATATAAGGATTACAATTATTAATAGCGAGTACTCTATTTTTAGAAGAGTTCTCATGGTATATTACCTAGGTGGTTTGCCATTGCTTGCTGTTGGAAGACTGGAGATCTATATCAAATTACTGAGAATGCATGAAGAATAAGCGCTTAGCAATTATAAAATTCAACTAAAGCTAACACAAACATACATAGATACTATCATGTTTATGGTAAGTGATATAATTTTGTAATTTTCTTCTTCTTCTTCTCTTTGTAATTTCGAATCCAGAATATGTGTATTGTTTTATATCTGGGGTAGTTTGCAAGGGATGTTTGCAAAAATAGAATTAAAGCACTTAATTTCCTTAAGAGAATATAGGTATATATATTTTTTGTTATCAATATCGGTCATTAACTTTAGTGATTAGTTTTTATCACTTAAAAATAAATAGATATTAATAATAATAATGATAAATGCTTCTAATAATACTGTAAAATTAACTAATTACCATGAACACTTTCAAACTTATATTTCTTGTTAAATTGTTTGAGCCACAAAATTATGATAAAAATAAAAATGATTTGTTTTTGGTTTTAAATTTTTAGGATTTGCTACAAATTTGAACGAAGTTGTTTTGAGTAACATCACGTCAAGTGGACCCCCCATTTTCCACTTGATCATCGAATTTTGATATTAGTATTTTTTCATGAAGTAGTCACTATCAACAATTAATCCCCAAAACAATTTTTTTGTTAATGAAAATTTTTATGACTTTTAGTTAAAAAATCGATAATTAAAAAACTATTTAGAGATATTTCAATGAAACTTTCAGAATTTATAGCTCAATACTTGTATTTTAATAAAATATGTAAGAGTTCAAATTATTTATATATTTTCATATTGTTAATTAACTTTTAAGTTAACAAATAAAAATTTAAATGACTTCTCCCTCAAAAAACAAAAATTTTTTTCTCGATATTTTGCATCGAACATTTAAGTAACAAAATCAGCGAAAAAATTTGACTGCTCGTGATTAGATTAAGCAAAAAAAATATATTTATAACGGACGGTGAGCGCTGTCTTGTCGCCCGTCATTAATTTACCTTTAGATCTACTCAGTAATTACAAATAAGAAACAATATTTTATCTTTTAAATGAAAATATCTTTTTATTTAAACACTTTTATTTATAATAATAAATTACTATATAAAAAATTTTTTTTATTAAAAACATATTTTTAAGAATTAAAAAAAAACATTAATAAATAAATTTTATTAACTTATTTAAAAATACTATTTGATATATAATATTTATATTTAATACTTAATATTTTTAGGTAGGTAATAGTCTTGCCTTGCCAACCCAAAATTTAATTTGTTGGTACCACCAAATTTAGCTATGTTAAATTGTCAGAGCAGGATCTTATGCATTTTTTTCTTTATTCTAGAAAATATGCCCAAATATGCACGGTCAGTGAATAACCAAAATATACAAATGCATATAATCCGGTCTTTAATTATAAGGAATCAGTGCGACTTTTAGGCTGCACAATTTGGTCCGTTAAGTACCACATCAATTAATTTCGACCAAATTCGCATATTTTATAGTATATTAAGTTAGGTTAAAAATTAAGTTAGGGTGAGTTGTATAAAGCTTGGATTAAAATTAAATCTAACCCAACTCAGTGCTTATAAAATCACAACGCCAAAGACTGAGTTAGATTAATTTTAATCTGAGCTTTACACAGCTGACCCTAACTTAACTTTTATCCTAACCCAATATTATATAAAATATGCGAATATGGTCGAACTTAATTGGTGGGCAATTCAATGCACCAAGTTGTGCAGCCTGAAGGCCGCACTGATTTGGAACTACCTTCCAATTTTTATAGATTTTTAACTTAAAATGAATCAATCGAAGGTACGTTACGAACTGAAAGACAAAGTTTCTTATATATTTTACGATTTAAAATAATAATTATATATAATAATTAATTTTATTATTATATAATAATTATATACTTGTATTAAGTATAGATACTTAATTTTTTATAATTATTTATAAACATTAAATTTTATGGATACTTTTAAATTTCAGGTAAACATTCAGTTTTAATTTTTTGATTGTCTGTTTCCATAAGATTAGCCCCACTTATGGCGTGCTTTTTGGGTTTAAATTGCACTCGATAATGGCAGATCTAGAAAAACGCAGACTTTTGAGACAATATATTACTCGAGTGCAAACTTATTTCTAAAGATGTTACAATATTATTATAAATAAAGTGTATAAAATGTATAAAATGTATATATATTATAAAAATATATTTTCATTTAATAGATAAAGTGTTGTTTTTTATTTGTAATTACTGAGTAGATCTAAAGGTAAGTCAACGACGCGCGGCAGCGCGCTGTACCGACAGCGCTCACCGCCCGTTATAAATAACTTTTTTTTGCTTAATCTAATCACGAACAGTCAAATTTTTTCGCGGATTTCGTTACTTAAATGTTCGATGCAAAATATCGAGAAAAAAAAATTGTTTTTTGAGGGATTTTCATTTGTTAACTTAAAAGTTAATTAACAATATGAAAATATATAAATAATTTGAACTCTTACATATTTTATTAAAATACAAGTATTAAACTATAAATTCTGAAAGTTTTATTGAAATATCTCTAATAGTTTTTTAATTTTCGATTTTTTAACTAAAAGTCATAAAAATTTTCATTAACAAAAAAATTGTTGTTAAAATGAAAATTTTTAAAAACTGTTTTGGGGATTAATTGTTGATAGTGACTACTTCATAAAAAAGTACTAATATCAAAATTCGATGATCAAGTGGAAAATGGGGGGTCCACTTGACGTGATCTTGCTCGATACTTTTCTTTACTTTGCACATATCACTTTGTCAGGTTTTGAACTTATTACCACCACAGCACAGTCTAAGTGTTGGTTGAATAACTGAATTTTGTTTAATTTTTTGACTTGATGGAATTTTTAATATATTACCTGTTGATAACCTTACTTGTATTTTGGCATTAACCTTGTTGTTTTGAGATTTTTCTTTTGCATTGCGTTGCCATATTTAAAATAAATAAACTAAACAAGATATTAAAATAATGAATTTTAACTGTTAAGTAAAGAATACATACTAACATAGAAAAATAATATTTAAAAAACAATAAAAACGACAAAGAAAAAACAAAAAATTCATTTTTTAGGTTATTCTTCTATTGTCATATTTATATCAGGTTTAGCTGTACATCATAAATCTTATTTAGGTAAATTTTACTGATCCAACGAAAAAAAGTATAGGTCCGTCAAGCTAATACATTTTCACGACTTAATTTTGATAACTCAACCAATGATGCCGTCTACATAGTAAATATTAAAATTTTTTCAATAATTTTTTTAAAAATTCTTATAAAATGTAAAGCTGTGTGTGGAAAAATGTGTTTATAACGAGAAAATATGTAGTTTAAAGTGACCATTATTAGTGCAGTAAAGATTATTAGTGCAGTGACCATTATCATTATACGTAGCCAACCCTATGTTAACATTTTATTTATTTGGCTATGTGAACGAATGATGTAAAATAGTAATACCTTATAATATTACCTTATATAATAGTAGTATAATATTAGTACATAGACAATAAAATTATAAATATACTAGGTGTGCTAAAAAGTTTCCGGCTCAATTAGGCAAAAAATGACGTCAAATTAGATTATCTCTGACACTACTTATCTGATCGCATCATCATAATATAGTATGTTATTAGAAAAATAACACTTTTAGCTAAAAAAATTTTTAAATCATTCGATTCGGCTCATGCAGTTGTGAAGAATTGCAGTTTTGCAGTTGCAGAAATAAAGAAAAAATTCGCTACATTTTACAATTTTTCTTCGATCAAGGACAAAACGCCGCACAGTTTCATGAAAAAATTTATGCTTTATTTTTTTATGCTGACGACATGATTTGACGCATAAGAATTTGCTCGACACAGCTTCCATCGTTGCTGGAACGTAATGAAATCGAACCAATTTTAAAGCGAATGATTACTGGAGATGAAAAATGGATAAACGTAGGACAATGTTGTACGCAAAAGATTGTGGTCAAAGCGAGGTGAAGATCTCCAGATGGTGGCAAAACCCGAATTTACCAATCGAAAGGTGATGCTGTTTGTTTGGTGGAATTGGAAAGGTATTCTCTATTATTAGCTGTTACCAGCTGTGCAAACAATTGATTTTGCACGCTACTGTCGACAATTAACTAGATTACAGTAAGAGATTTAAAAAAGCGACTAGAATTTATCAATAGAAAGGGTGTTGTGTTCCATCGTGACAAAGCCAGATCTAACGTATCTTTGGTGACCTGAGAAAAACTGGAAGAGCTTGGATGGGAAGTTTTGATGCATCCACCATATAGCCAGAACCTTGCACCATCAGATTATCATTTGTTTTGCTCTCTTCAGAATGTCCTTAACGGTGTAAAGTTCGCTTCAAAAGAAGCCTGTGAAAACCACTTGGTTAAGTTTTTTACCGATAAACCACAGAAGTTTTTGCGAACAAAATGGAGCATATTTGATTTAAATAAAGAATTTTGAAACATAAAAAATACTGTAGTGTTTGATAAACTATCTAATTTATTCGTAAACTTTTTAGCACACCTAATATCATTATAATATAATATAATATATTATAATATAATATAATATAATATAATATAATATAATATAATATAATATAATATAATAAATATAATATAATAAAATGATATTAGGTGTGCTAAAAAGCCTATATTATAGGCTTCCAATAAAGATTTTGTTTGTTATAAGGGATAATTTTTGATCTAATGATAGTTTTGTCATTTTTTTATCACATTAGTCAATAAGTAGGTCTACCATTTATTATAATGTCTTTAATGCCTTCAATAATTAATTGATGATATAGAGCTGCAATTATGCAAAATTGTAATAGAAAATTTGACAAAAAAGAACGACGCGACGTCTGTATGAATGGCCTTGATAGACATTATATATTCATCAGGATATTATTTTTCTTTATTAAACTGTAGATTTTTGTATATAAAATATAAAAAAAATACAGAACTTTCATTTAAAATGTGTGTTTTATTTAAAATTTAAAAACAGAGCCTTTGTTGAAAAACGTTATATTACAGGTATTAGTTGCATACTCCATTTTAAGTGGTTAATAATAATTAATATAAGAGTATCTACTTATTTTTATCTATAAGAGATAGTACGATCACAAGATACAAAATTTTGTTATACAGGAATCGAATCATAGTATTTCTGTTTTACTGTTCTGAGACCTCCAATTTATAAAGAAATTGAGGTTTTGAAATATCTCAAGTAGTTGTCGATAAAGTTGATCTAAAAATTAATTGTTATCAACATAAAGTGTATAGATATTATAATATTTGTAAACATTGTCCCAAACACGTCATGAATTTAAATTTGATGACGTTTATCATTACCACCACATAAAAATTAAATTTCAGTCGATCATATATGCAAAATACGGTTATAGCAATAATTTTTATTTTTATAAGTTTGTTTATGTTTAAAATTTTGATAACCTTGTTCCAATGTGACGTCGTCAATATTTACAACTTCGATTAGAATAACATTTACAAATACTGTAGATGTTTCAGCTGAAATCTAGTATTTGAATAACTATGTCTGCATTCTGATACCCACCTATACATAGCAATATCTTTTAAAACTGATTGTAAATACCGATACTGATAAATATTCAGCAAGAGTTGAATAATCTAAATTTATAACTTTTGAAAACCAATCTAATATACCTAAAGATTTACTAGATCGCATCATGCAATATAACCATTAAACTTTGTAAATTTATATTTCATTAGGTCATGCAGTTAAATAATTATTTATCTAATTAGTTTTTGAAATTGCTGTAAGTATATAGGCAACATTATATTTTTATTATGTGTAAATTTTCTTACTTAGTTATCAGAATTGCTAGTAGTTTTTTTTCCGGGTACTTACCTACTAGCATTTATTTTGTTTTAGATGAGTGTTTATTTATTTATTTTATCTGAAATGTTTTTGTCGCTGAGGGTGACGAAATTTGTTTTTTTTCTTGTAAGATTAGCCCTTACCAAAAATGGATTAATGGTAAAGTTTTATGTTGTAATTTTAAACATCAATTACGACTATTAAATTCCTGAACACGAAGTAGGTAAATTACTGTTTATTAGGTAATAGAAGTTATTCGAATTAACAACACAACTTTGCAAAATTTTCATCACGTATTGCTCATATTTTACTATTACTGTTTTAGATAGCAGAAAAATATACTTTAGAAAAAAGTGATCTATGCTTTATCTTATTTTGGAAACCGACTGTACCATTAAACTTATGACTTTGATACATACTACCAAACTGAAAAAAAGTATGTTCCAATTTAGACTTTTTTTGATTATTCCAACTTAGTTCTAATTCGATAATTTCTACAGTATCAACCGGATACTGATCAATATTCTGGTAGTGAATCGTTTACGATATTACATAAAGTGTACAACATAATCATCGTTTAGATACTTTTCAAGTAGAGATATACATTTTATTTCATGAATTGAACAGAAAAAGTCTTCAAATTGTAACGTTACTATAACATTAGTATACACCAAACCATTGTGTTGATTAGTCAATATTCAATATTTACGGTTATAACATTATCGAACATCGTCGCAATTGAGTTTCATTGTATGTACGTATATATTATGCACCCACATAAAACTTAAATTGCTATTGCGTAATGATTTATATCTTTGAAATTGATTGTGTTAGCGTTGTGTAGCTTTAAAAGTCCTTTTATGTAATAGACACCTTGATCTTATTATAAAAATTATTATCTTCCGTTTGTTAATTGCACCTAAGTACATAGCACGTAAAATAAATTGAACAATATATACTATATATCTACATACATCCAGTTTTAAAAAATTGTATGCTAATAGCTAGGTACTTCTTGATAAAATAAAATAAATATTACAGAAAAACATAAAAATTAAAATAATTGTTATTTATATTAAATCCAGTATCAAAGATTTATATTCCTTTAAAGGTCCATTGTTTTTAAATGTCACTAGCTTGTTTAAATGCCAGTTGATAATAATCAACAGATTTTTTTAAGGTTAAAATATTTCAAAAAGTAC
Organism: Cantharis rustica; assembly: GCA_911387805.1. Taxonomy (NCBI): domain Eukaryota; kingdom Metazoa; phylum Arthropoda; class Insecta; order Coleoptera; family Cantharidae; genus Cantharis; species Cantharis rustica. The sequence goes on along the minus strand of OU426877.1, from coordinate 110,894,983 downwards.
GCTGACCTACATATTTAAATCAAAAAACCTTTGAAAGCAAAAGTAAATTTTTATAACTTGTAAATATTCGTTCTTGACCATGATCTTGTTGATAATTAATTAATTCCTCTCTACTAATATCGATGTTGTATCATCTAAATGCTTCAAGGCACATTAAAATTCTACATAAGAACAAACAATTGGCTTGGAAGATGAATTGAATAGTACTTTTTGCTATCTTGTTTCGAGTGTATTTAATCAGAACTCATTCAGCTTAAGTAACCGTTAAATACTTTCATTTTCTTTAAATATTTTAAATTTAGAGCACCTCGTTATCATAACCAAATGCTTAGATTTTAAATTATGTAATTAAATAAACATTATTATGCAAGAGCGCAATTGAGCTTACTTTAGATTTTGTTTAATTTTCTATATAATATGTATGAAATTAATTACCATTTTAGAATACTTGAATTTTTTGCTTTTATACACAAGGAAATTTATAATTCAAAATTAATTTCCATACAAGTTGTTTCGATTGTCCTTCCTTATTAGCGGTTTTGCCATATATTAATAATTATGTCTTAAATTTGAGATGCAATTTGATGTGGGTAGTAAAATATTTAATTATACAAGATGTTACCAAAATTATTTTTAAACATTAGGACAGCGTGCTATTTAGTTACATATTCCAATTTGTTGTATAAGTAAGTGTTAGAATAATATTCAAATTTAAAATTTTTTGTCACTATAGACCATTATGTGACAGTTTCGTAAGTTTATCATTTTGTGACTACCAAGTGGTTTACTTCGTGTACTTTCCTTCTTTAATTCAGGTGTACTTTCATTTTTATTATTAACATCGTGTAGTAGTAGTAGTACTACGACATGGTAAAAATTTGGAATACCAAATACGATATTAATTGAGAAGCACGAATATTTGTAAATATTTACCACGAACTTGTAGTTTATGTTTTAAAACAGTCAATAACGTGACTTGATAAAAGTCTGTTTACTATATTAACAGAAGATTTCAAAATAGGTACCCTATACATCCAACTACGGAAACTAACCCACAGCCACTCAACTACATATATATAATTTAGAGATATTGTGATATCTCAAGCTTAAAAAAAAGTTATGTGCATAAGTAATTAAATCGTAGAAATATTTTGGTAACAATCCTTAAAGGTTTCAACATTTTAAACTTTATTATTATCATCATATTGTTTTTATTGTTCTTAATCGTAATAATTGTTACTTACACACTTTCTCCAAAGAAAGTGACCTTAAAAAATGCGTCAATGTATATAAGGACTACTACTATAAATGGTGTGAAAATGAAAACCCATAATTCGGTTAAAATCTCTAAAAAAAATTAAAGCATTCAATTTGTATGCATGTATTAATTAGTACCTACATACATAAATAATACTAAATAAACCAGTTGCTAACTTACGTACACATGCAAATAAATTGTTATTGCGATAATTAAATGTATGTAGACAAGTTCTATTTGTTTTTATTATTAAAAAACTAGAATTTTGATCGGAAATTTGAAATGGAGTGGAAAAAAATTGTATTTCAGTTACTGTAAATAAATTATTTTAATTAGTCGATCCAAATTTTAAACTCGAGTACTTTGAGAAAGCAATCACAATACAATAGCAGAGTGAAGGCAGTAATAATATAATAAAACTATTGATTAATAAAATTATAGAACAATAATAGAGAAATCATAACCTTATATAAACAAAAATTTACAACACATTTATTTGTTTAGTGAAAACGAAAAGGAATCCTTACCAATCAATCTCGTAAATCTTTATCAGCAGTACATTATTGAATTACTTGATTTAATTTATTTATTAAAAAATAAAATATTAGGAAATGTCTAAATTTTATAAATGAGATTATCTTATTGAATATATTATTTGCATTTGAAAATCTTAACAAATCTATTCACGTTTTCCTGCAATAAAAAATCGGCCATCGCTTGCAACTCGAAAATTTTTGATGTATGTACAAGTATATGTAATTTAGTCTAATGTCACCTAAAAATAGCAGTTGTTGTTCTGATGAGCTGCTTTTCTGCTGTTTTACTTTTTTGTGAGGTTTATTATTATTCAACAAACTAATAAAAAGTAAAACTATTTAAGAAAGTAGTAATAATCAATGAACTATTATCTTAGGATATCTAGAAATGCTTGTCAAGTTCAGTGAGATTATATTAAAACCTTTATTAGCAATTTAAAAATTTGTGGTGTGTTAAAAACAAACATGTTATGTTAATAACTGTTATTTTAAATAACCGAACATAATTATTAGAAAAAGATAAAAAGTTATCAAGTTGATAACATATTGTAATTGATAAAAATAGCAAATAATAATAATTTCTTATTGTTACTATTATTAGTTTTGTTATTACTGGGACTGAAAATATTGGTCTTTTCCCAAGGCTTATCAAATTTACAGGATTTTTGTATATCAAACACTTGATTTATTTATTACGCCTTTCAATTTAATAGTGCAATTTATTGATTACCTTTTGAACTACAGCCGGTATTGCTAAAATTCCCATACGGTTTGCTTATCTAATACCGTATAATCAAAGATAGTAGGTTCTCTAAATAAATCAGTTATACTATTTACTATATTATGCAGATTAGAGCTTTCTGTAATATAATTCATTTAAATATAGAAATTTAAAATAAAAATTATTAGTAGCACTATATTTTCAATCAAATAAATCGATATCAAACGTCCAAATTAAAATATTTTCGTTGAAAGTGATAATATTTTTATTTATGTGAATTTCATTTATTTCTTGCAAATTTCCTTTGGCGATGGAAGTAATTATTATTGAATAAAATATTCCAAGAATTAGTTCAACAAATTTTTTATTCGTAGGTAATTGGAAATTAAAACAGGCAGTTAAATTTTTATGTTTTGAAATTATATTTCTTTTTATTAAATCTTTTTGAATAGAAAAGATACCTACAGCATTGATGAAAGTAAAAAACATCAAGTATGGGCATTTAGTATCTATATTATTTAACGGAAATTATCATAGAACATTTTTAATAGGTATTGAGGACAATCCGTATATAATTCGATTTTAATTACATTGATATTAGGAGATTGCTATATTTTATGTAAAATTGTGTTTAATAAATGCTGCAATTAAATTTTAATTTTTGTTTTGAAAAGTTGAAGATGTAAATAATATGCGATAATTTGATTTTTTTATAATTATTTTACTTTGCATTTGTAAATGTAATTATAAAACTAAGTCATGGTAATTTGTAGCAGAACTAAACGGAGTTAATTAAAATTTACTGTCTTATTAATTATGATCGGTGGTGGCAGGTAGATATACCATTTGGAAGTTTAGGAAAAGTGATTTTGTAATAAATATCGAAAATAATTAGAAATTAATTGTAAACTTGCTAATAATAATTTAAAATAAATTTTTTAATTAATTTAAAGTAGGTAATATCTAACGTAGTTTATATTAATTAATTAGCTTTTTTTGTATTATTATTATTATTACATAATACCAAAACTATTCAAAATAGACATTTAGCTATGATGAATAAATGCAATAAAAATTAATTAATTCAAGTTAAAGGATTGAAACATAATTAATCATAATTTTAATTTAATTATTTTAGTATTATTTCTTAGTAATAATTGCACATACAATAAGTACAGCATCATGACTGTTGCACCCATTTTAAATATACCTTAATAAAATAAAAGGGAAACAATTTTCAATCACTTTAAGTTAAAAACTACAATTATAGTGAAAAATTAATTACGATAAAATTAAAATGAAATGAAAGCTAAAACGTCCAGTTAAACATTTAAAAAAAGGCGGAAAATGTATGCTTTCAACGCAATTTTATATCGGAAGAGATTGTTAAAATATTTCTGATAAATTAAATGGATTTGATTGTGTCTTTGAAGTGACAAAAGATTTGAAACTTGTATTTCGTAGATGGATAACTATGGTGAATTCAAAATACAGGAATGTATGTTAAAAAATATATTGGAAATGTTTTTTAAAACTTTTTGTGATCTGTTACCAACTATTGTATTATATTATCTAATAGGATTTTGCTACTATTATAAAGTAGCATTCACATAGATTCATTGTAGTGCATTTTAAAAGCTTTCAAAATCCAATCAAATTGGAGTATTTATACCTTTTCTCTCTTTCTCGCTTATGTATTAATTTGATTGGTACTTGCTTTTACAATGTAATACAACGCAATTAATCTTTATGTGAAAGCTTCTTTAGTCATCAAGACCTGCTTTGTCGGCATTATAATTGAAACGTGAATTGTACCTACCGCTGTAGATACCATCGTAAAACATATTAAATGCCTTAATAATTATTTTTGAAATGTAACTTCTATACAAAAAATTGAAGAGTGTTTAAAAATATAATTTAGAATAATAAAATATATAAATTTTTAAATGGTAAAATAATGTCGAATAATATTAGCAAAATACGTATTAAAAAATGCTGTCGTATTGTTCATTTTTAAATTCTGATTTAATATTTAAATATAAGAACAAATTTATTTAAGTTTATTTTAAATATTATTTTTGTAGATAAATTTAGATAATATTACATTATTTTTTATCTTCGTACTTAACATAAACGTTTTCATTAAGCAAATGCATTATAATCAATATCAAGAATTTGCATCAACTTAAAATAATTAAAATTACAATAATTTTTATTAAATTTAGAATTGTATGCTGTGGGATGAAGATAAAGAGTAGGTGTTCTGAGTAATTTCTTCATGGAATTTTTTAAATTATTTGGATTCCACAAAAAGACTTAAAAATTAAACTTTTTGGTGACACATTGTCTTAAGCAATTGATTTTGACGCAAACATTCAAATTTTCTTGTAATTTGGAGGTGTTGTCACTTATATAGCAACTTATCTATTAATCATTCTAGTAAAATGACTAACAAGTGTTTCTTGCATTATATTGTTTGTTTATACGCCCATTTATGAAACTTTTAATTTTATCGAATGTTTAAATAATATAATTATATCTGCTTTGATAGTATCAATACACAATGTAAATTTAAATATTAATTTATTTACAAGAATACACCTACTAACTACAGTACACAATAACAATTAATATGAGAAGTAAATAGGGGTATTTTCTTTTACCTAAAAACTAAAAACGTAGTTTACGTTTTTATTAATTTATTATTTAAATTAAAAAAATCAATTCTTTTGTTAATTTTTTTTTTATTTAACTCAATAATAATTTATAATCTACCTAGTGTATGGATTTGTTCTATTGTAGTATGCTCATGTCTAAAACCAAATTGGTGGTTTGGAAGAAGATGTTTTTCTTCTAAGATTGATTTGAATTTTTTTAGAAACATTCTTTCGAAAAGTTTGGATAATATTAGTAGTAAATTGATGGGTCGATATAATTTCACGTCTTCGGCAGGTTTGCCAGGTTTGGAAATCATAATTATTTCTGTGATCTTCTATTGCCTTGGAAAGTATCTTCTTGTTTATAACAATAATTCCTTTTGGAAGTCTTTCAGTTCTGCTCATTTGACATAAAACATACATTGTCGTCGAAATACGTAAATCAAAATTCAATATTATAATTATTATCTGATCTAATTATATTATATCTATTAAAAAATCAATAAATATTTTTGTAAATTCTAAAAGCCTTGTAAAATTATTCAAGTATGTACGATAAAATTTTGATAATCGAACTTGACTATTAACTATCAACCTAAATAATTTATTTGCGAAAATATCCATTATTTATCCATCTGAAGGTTTGGCTATATAAATCTACAAATCAGAAAATTGCCTCGTGCGGTAGCTAACCAAAGATTAACAGGTTATAGGCCTAGGCACAGTCGATAGATAAGTTGAAATCAATGTTTGGCGTATTTTTCAATGCGATAGATGGCTTTTATTTGTGTATTTCAGCATTATCTGTCAAGCACTTAACCGTCTACTCTATGACAGTTTCTATGAAGGATACAAGTGTGTAATCTTGCTAAACGTGGAATAATACTATGAACTAGTACTATTTTTTAAAATTCAATTTACCTACGTCATATCTACTAAAAGGAAACAAATAGATTACCAGAAACTGTAATCTTTGATTACACCTATTGTCATTTATCTATCACACGTGGAAGAAGATTAAAGTTAACTCTATTCTATCCACATGCAAACTTTGTACGTGACAACATGTTAGTATCACCGGACATGAAAGTGTTAACGAAGAAATTTTGTGCATAATGAGTTTTCTAAATATCATATCAGTTATACAAAAAGGTTAATAAAGCTTTTGCTTTCAATATTATCGCAATTATTTTGAATATATAACAATGTATTATTGCCATATTTGTAATCTTTAGACAAATTATAGCCAAGTTTGGCTCTCAAATATAATGTTTTAAACGTTGAAATATTTTTTGCGTAGACATTTTGAAGTAGAAAGCTAATGCTTTGACATTGTAGCAACTGATTATGGTTTTCAATTTATTCTTTTACTATGCAACGTTAACTATAATAATTGTAATAAGTTTTATTTGTTGTAATATCCACAAAGTAGCTAATTATACTCGTTTACCAAGCGAACGAATAATTATAAGGCAATAATGCATTTATTTCTGTTAGATTATGTCAACCATTAGAAAACTTGACACGTTAAACTAAACTAAATTTTATGTTTACAAAAATTATGATTGATTGGCATTATAGGATACTAGAAATCTTAAAATGTCTTTTTTTACAATAATAACTAATTATTCCTGAAGATTGATGTTATAGAAATTTAATATATTCAATTAATATGACAAATTACTTAGTCATTTTCAACGAAAACTTATTTATATAAAAAATAATCAGTGTTCTAATCATCAGGGGGACCTTACGCCTTATATGAATTAGGTAAACAGCAGTTCTGCAACTATTGAATGTAATTAAAAACCAGTAGTATTTTAATCATTCTTCATTAGAACAAATAACGATAATACTTTTATGTAATAAATATAATTATTTAATTGCACAACCTTCATCTTTGTTTGTATAATACAATTATTTAATTTATTAGTTTATTACTAATAATGCACAGCCCCTGTCTGCTAAAACAAGATCAGACGTTTTACTATTAATCATTATTTAACCTAATTATAATAAATTTGCCACCTGGAATGTAATCTTATCGAATTAATAAATATTATTGAAAAATATTTAATCTAAGTACAAAAATACAATTAACAATCCGGACAATATTATATGTATAGTTTAACGTGGAATCTGAACCACGACACAGATAATTTGATAGTAAGTGAAAATTAAATCTATATACATATATATTCTATGGCCAAAAGTTAAATCTCTGTGAACTACACAAGAAATATCATGTTGTAATAATAATGCCATAAGGAGATTTAAAAAAAAAAGTTGTATCCATATTTCGATATTACCTAGTGCATAATAAAAATGTTGACATTAAAAATCTGAAGAATTTACAAAGTTAATAATAAAATTATGTTTATGTTTTGTTTACATTTTTATTTGGTCAAAATAACTATTAGTTAATACCATAAACTTGTTGAATTCATTTAAATATTTATAGTGTTTTTATAAATAAATAAATCAATTTTGATTTTAATAATTAAGAATATAATAATCAATTACCTACTATTAATATAATTTGAGGAATTTCAAAAAATTTAAAATTTTATATTATGTGTTACAATGTATCTTTTCACTTGCTACAAATTATAGCTTAAAGGTATTATTACTTAATATAGAAGGGACATTTGATATCTGTTAGAACAGACTTGCTCTAGTTTATTAATTAATAAGTCTATGTAGGAAATGCAAAATAAAAGTCAACACCGGAAGTTTCTTAAAATTGCTTTCGAACGCCGTTCGAGATAAATAAAATTATTATATTTGCAAGATATTATAATATCTAATAATAAGTATAAATATTAAATTATCAAATATTGCTTTAATAATTTTAGCAAAGAGAAACAGTCGACAAGTGTTGTAATAACAATCTCTAAACAAATAAATTAGTATAAAATAAGAAAATTTATTACTTCACTTATTGAACTATTGTTAAAGTGAACTTCCTAAGGAAGTCCTATACATACTAATTGTTACCAATACCTATCGATATCAGTAAAAAGTTATTTAGATAAATTTTATCTATTTTCAACATTTTTTAAGATTAAAAAAATTAAATTGAAATTGATTAAAAAAGAAAAAATTAATAAAGTAAAATACATACCAAAAATATAACGAAACAATACGACTTCATTTTAATCACAGCACACACGCTGCACCGGCACTGTTGAGCTTTCACTGTTGGATATCGCGCGTCCACTGACCGGTTGCAAATCCGGAGAGTCCGGGTACTCCGGTATTGGCATTGACGGGTAGCTTGGGTGTGCCTATGCAGGAGTCAAAGGTTTCCTTTAACATTAAAGCAAGGTTAATAGTATTACGTGTAATTACATTTTTATTGAGAATTTGTTTAATAATAGCACGAGCATGTTTACATAAAGACTACTTGACTCGATTTATGAACTTAATTTGAAATAAATTATCTTGAACTGAAAATGATACGCTAGTCATCTTTCTGACCTAACGTAACCTTACGTTTTATAGCGAGTATTAATAGAGTAAATTAAAATTTTATTACTGATTTATTTTTACTGATTGTGAAATAATGAATCTTAGATAATCTAGATTTCTTCAGGATATTATAAGTAGAGAGGAAATTCCACTTCGATTTTTAATGTTTGTATATCAATGTTTCCAGTGACGTATTTAAGAACAGTAATTAAGTACATAATAGTATAGGTAATCCATGCTTTCAATAATATGTATGTGTTGTGACTCATTTACGGTAACATATGTGATTACTTATTGATTCTTGAATAATTCTAAGTACGTACTAACTGGTAAATTACAAGTTATCAGAAAAATTTAAAAAATGTTATTTACATCAAATAATTATTAGATGTATTTTTGGAATACTTGTGTTATTTTAATTAATCATACTTAAGTGCGATAGAAATATTGTATATTATATTGTTGGGGATTACATATACAATACACTTATAATGTTTTAAATTATATTAAATGGACACTACTTAGGACACAAAAATGCAATATCATGTACATAATAGTATGGGTTTGCTAATAAAAATATTCCTCTTAAGTAAACTTGCTATTAAACAAGCACGAATTTTGAATTTTTCAGTTTAACAGTGATAAAGTTTTTTTGCACGGAATTTTTATGGCGTAGTTTTCCAGAATGTTACGAAAAGTTAAATAATCGTAGACAACCCACAATAAGTAATTTTTCCCACACGAAATAAGAAATAGGTTTATCATTTGTGGTATTCATTTGAATATCAGATAAAATCAAAATTACATTAATTTTAGTTTTTGCATCAAAAGATGTGATATAGGTAAATACGCACTATTGTCAATGCCTATTTATACTGATAAAAGTAATTTTTAAAATTGTATGTTACATTATTATCAATACCAGTGGCCATAGAAAATGTATGTCAAGTTACATAATATTATTAATATACAGTAAATTATATTATATAGAGTGATCCTATAAAACGTTGGCAAAATTTTTTTTTTACAAATTATTTATAAATTTAATCAAAATTATATTCTTCATCCTTCATTTCTATTAGATCTGTTGTGTTATCACAACATTATTATGTTATTATTGCTTTGCTTGAGAGGTTGACTGCCAGTTATCTCTCCAACTTTTAGATCGTCTATCTGGTTAATTTTGTCCATTCTTTCCAAACTGCAACAACTACATACTTATTTGAAACAATATAGATCGGAAAGACGCCAGAATAATCACAAACTTGTATGAGAGACAAAGTGCTAGCGTAAAAGTTGAGAACGAGTTGACAGATAAAGTGGAAATACGCCCTGGCGTAAGACAGAGGTGCATTTTGTCTCCACCGCTTTTTTATATGTATCGTGAAGCCATCCTTGAGACAGCATTATCAGAGGAACAACAGGTATAACCATAAACAGAGAAAATATCATAGTAACATCAGATACGCATATGACACAGTACTGTTGGCAGACAGCGTATGAAAAAAAAAATGGATGGCTAAGACTCTTTAGAGAAGGCCCAGCAATTTCTTTCTTCCCACACGGTTGAAAATTGAAATTCCCAACTTTTTATTTCGTGAGGAAAGCCAAGGTGAAAAAAACTAGCTCTTTTCTGTGCGGAAGCCAGGGATGAATCCGGCGTAACTGCAACAAGTTTGCACTCTCTCTCGTAACCAAAAAAAAAAAAATATTCGAAGCGAACGTCGGCTACATCGACGAACGCAGCTGACGATAATCATAAAATATTATTGGCGTTGTACAACCTTGCATATGAAAGAAACAAAAAGAAAGTAATAAGGTAAAAACTTATCTTGTTGCTGCTGTTGAGTAGTCGCTATCGCTCGATCTTTCGGGTGTTTAAGAAATCCAATGGCGAAAACGAATCGAAAGAACACAATTTCTTTAAAATTGAGGCAAATCCGCAAGAAAGAGCGGTGGTAACTTCAGTAATTCTCACTACACAAAAAATCACCAATAACTACTCATAATCAAAGGTAAAAATCAACTTTTTCGCCGACCAAAATCTGGCTCTTAGCTTTAATCCCCCCGCACCTCTTTCTTCCTATCCCTTTCCTATCTCCCGTCATGCGCCTAAATCCTCTTGGGTTCAAAATATTCTCGTATTATCAGAAATACAAATACAAGGTGTAGCCAAAAGAAATATAACAAAATTCAAAATTTTGTTTCAAGCTGAGCGGAACTGCAATATAATCTCGAGAGAGTCATTCAACAATGCAAAGAGTACAGAATTCAAATAGATGTGAAGAAAACCAAATGCATGGTAATCACTAAGTCACATAATCAACAACTTCAACTCTATGTAAACAACGCTGTAATTGAAAGAGTTAACTCTTACATGTACCTGAGAACCACGCTGTAATTGAAAGAGTTAACTCTTACAAATATCTGGGAACCACGCTGGTACAGACGGGAGATCAGGCAACTGAGATAAGGACAACGATAGAGATAGCAAGATCAGCGTTCGTGAAAGTGAAAGAATTTCTTTGCAACCGAGATATAAGATTAGAACTGCGAACGAGAATACTTCGCTGTTACGTGTTCTCTACTCTACTGTACGGATTGGAAGCGTAGACCTTCAAACAACTTCAAATAAAGAGGTTGGAAGCATTCAAGATGTGGTGCTATCGCAGAATGTGGTGTATACCCTAGACGGATAGAGTCACTAACGTCAAGGTGTTGGGGAGAATGAATAAAGATTGTGAAATTGAAACATCTATTAAGAGGAGAAAGCTTGAATACCTGAGACATTTTATGCGGGACCCAAAATATGCCTTCTTGCGTCTTATGCCCTTATGCAAGGCAAGGTAAAGGAGAAGAGAAGCTGAAGAACCTGCGCGAGTGGTTTGGCTGCAGCAGTACGGAATTATTCAGAGCAGCTGATGAATATAGTGAAGATAGTCATGATGATGTTCTAGCCTCCGATAGGAAAAGAACTCCAAGAAAAGAAGAATGGCTAATTATCTCGGTAGTTTGCCATTGCTACCATGAAAAGACTGCTAGAATAAAGTTCTTGCTCCATTTGAACTCGAACCAGGGATCTCTGCTTAGTAGTCGAATCACTTAAGTATCAGATAGTAATAATTGTTCTCTTATTTCTCTTAGTTTCATATTTCTTACATAGTCTGATATAGCAGCGGTAGTCTTATCCACCTAACTTTGTGATCATCCTCTATAAGAATGTGTTCCTGATCGCGAACAAGTATTTAATTTTAATGGTTATTAAAAAGTGTCAGTAATCTTAGCGGTTTAGTAGTATTAGCGGTAAAAAAGTTTAGCAGGATCAACTAATATTCGTCTTTCTTATAACTGTCTCCGTGTTTTGTCATCGGTCCTTTTGGGTTGACGATGACTTCTACAAACCATTAAACAAGCTTACATCCACACTCCCTAATCCAATATAAGCAACCGTGAGGTCTGGAATAGGTTGCTTATCCTGCAGTAGATAGAGGTTAAGTGCAATGTTTTATGTAGTTATGCAGGTCTATATCCTGAGCTTGCTGAACTTTTATTCTTCATCGTTTTAAGTGTTGTTAATTTTTTTGTTATCTTCACATTTTGTTTGTAACCGGATATTTTTACAATGGGTTTCTATAATGCTAGACTCCGGCTTAGGTTCAACTAACATAAGGACTATAAGGATAATAACGGAAAAGTTTCAGTAAAATTATCTGTAAAATTTCTATAAATAAAATATTTCACATAAGGTATATAATTCTTATTTTGTCTTTCTCGTTACTCCTGTTTAATAATATCGTATCACAATTTTTAATAAATGCAAATCATAAACATTCAGAAGCATTTCAACTTATTCAACCCACGTCGGTACAGGGCGGTTTTCAGGCGCCATCGTCATTGCTAACGCTATACTATTGCTATGATTGTCAAGACATCCATGGTCACAATGTAGGAGTGAATATTTTGAAACGTACTTGTCACAATAATTGCATTAAATAACAAGTTACAAAAAATTATGTAATATTAATTGCTTTTTTATGCGTATATTTTAATTAATTATTAATTGGGATTCTACGAGCTCCTGTTTATGACCAGAAAACTTGCAAAATTAAAACTTCTATGCAAAATATTTTTTATGTAATTTAAAAATAAAATCGGTCTTCGTTTGGGATATTCAACCCATGTAGGTGTAAATATTTTATTACTTAATAACCCACGTTTTAAATACGAATTAATACGTTTTTGGTAATAATTTTAGTCGTATATTTAAAAAAGAAATTAATATTGAAACTTAAATATTAGTTTACATTTTTATGGTGCTTCGTGATAAAATTTTATAATTAACACCATAACGTGGTTAATGTACCTTTAATATAATTGAATAATTTAATTTAATTAACTTGTTTAATTTAAGATATACTTTTAAGGTATTACGAACCTATTTCATATGGAACAGAAAAATATAATTCTTTTGATTGCAGAATTATAATAAAATAGATCATTAAAGTTGATCGAGATTAAAATTCTATAGTGCTTTGTTTTTGTGTGACGGTCATGTTTTCTTGACAATGTGCAGTACTTTCTAGACTTTAACAGTTTGCATAAACTGAAATATCTTAGTCCTTATGTATCCTATAGATACGGGGCTAAAAGCAATTGATTTTAAAAGAAATGAGCTACCAGGTTAATCTAAAAATATTTCCACCTAAATACAACCAATACAATTGATGAATAATCTGATGAACAATTTTGGTAAATAGTGCTTTTATTTAAAAAAAATTCTTATATTTTATAAACTAATTTATCTTTTGTTAGAATTTAAAAAGTTATAATTTCATATCAGATGTTTTTTTTGTAAAGTTATTAGATTTTTCAGAATATCACCTCAAATGATTTCTTAAAAATATCGACTATCTTGGATCTTAATGACGTTTAAATGTGACACGTTTTTAAAATTTTTACTTAAAGATCTACTATTAAGTGTACTGAGTTGCAACATTCATTTATAAAATAGTCGTCCTATATGAATTTCTTAAAAGTTTACAGTCAATTTTTGCAAGGAAAACTTGTAATAATTTTTTTCCAGCACGTAAACAACATAACCCTAATGTCAAACAACAGGAAAAAGCTGTAGAAGTTTTGTAGGACTTAGCTGCTCTAACGCAGTTGTCTCTTACTGCGCCTAAGGTTGGAAACAACAATGAGGTTTTAGAATTGATATCGTGAAATGTTGATGGTCTTAAAAGAATGGTACAATTGAAAAAAAGAATTGGATATATCGTCAAGTTTCTGATAATTAAACTTAGGCCAAAAATTTAAAAAATAACATTTTCTACTTCTTGCAAAGTCCACGTCTAGAAATGGCTTTATGCATGAGACACATATTGAGTTTGATTTTATGGCGGCGACAGAGAATGCCAGATTATCTTTTTTGAGAACCTTTTCGAGGACACAAACTAATCTTTTCTTCATAATAGAAAAAATATCGTCTCAAATACTTGGTTAAAATTTGCCACAGCAACCACTGCATTCGAAAATTTATCATTGAAGATAATATTTTAGAAAAGTACGTTATTTTAAAATAAATTTGTTAAGTTTTTCATCTTTAATAGTTAAGCATTGGAAGAACATCTCTGCTAATTTGTCAGCTCTTGCAGAGCTCTGAGTCTGCAGAATCAATTATTCCAGCGGCATAGAAATGAAGATAAATTTATAAAAATGAACAGCAGATTCCAAAATAGTCATAAAATATTGATGCAAGAAGAGATATGGACCGCACTTTTTTTATAGCTCTTCTAACTCTTTAAGGTCGTTGGAAGAGTCTGACCTCTATAACACGAAAAGTTGATCGTGAATCTCAAAGCTGATACAGATATAGTGTAGTTTTTAATTAACTCATGGGGTAAGCGGAATTTCTTTTCTTATGTGCCAGTCGTGATTCTAGTAAATTTAAAACTAGAATTATGTAGACATACGAGTATATAACAAGCCATACACTTCTTTGAATTGGAAAAATAATATAAACAGTTTCATATTTTAAAAACTGCAATTTTTTATGGAGTAAGGTTGCCTAAATTAGTCAGAGATTATTTTTTTAAATTGAAGAGGCAAGTGGATTTATGTGCTATGTTACAAATTCTGAAAAACTAATATTATGTATTTGGTGGAAGAACAAAATACATTATAATGTTATACATAGGTTAGGTTAGAGATTAGATTAAGATCATTCGTAATTGCCTTCGGCGTCGATACTAACGAACTATCAATTATGATATATTTCTTCCAGATAATATGTGGGACCATAAAAAGATTAATATGAAATAAAACAAAGCAAGTAAGACAAATGAAATTCTACAGCACAATAGGTGTGTTAACATGACAGCTGCGTAAAAAACTACAAAACTGACAGAATCAATAGAAAAGTAAATATAGTGTGGAGAACAATAAAAAAAAAATTGTTAAGTTACAAGTCTAGAGAAAAACGAGATATAATTCATTCAGATGGCGACTTGAATCTAATAACATTAATATAATTTAAACCATTAATATAATAATTAGTTTCACTTGACGTTGTAAAGTTATTTATTAATATGATTTTATGTACACATAAATTATTATCATAATGTAATCAAAAATGATTTCAGTTTTATTCGTGTGGGATTTTAATCATTTAATGGTTGTGGTGAGCTTTAGAAGATTTTCTGCACATATAAGGATTGCATTCCTCGCTAAGCTCTTAGTATAAATCTTTAATTAGATGATACGCTTCGAAGTTGACCGCAACTATACTATTGAAGGTCATTTTGTTGCAATTTTTACATACTGTATAACCATGGCAATTTTATCTTCAACTATAATTAATTAAAATATTTGCTTAGCACCTTAATTTTTACGTTTTAATTCAATTTTCTTAAATTTTAATATTTTATACAAATTACAGTATCTTTTATTAATTATATTTTCTTAATGATATTGAATAAATAGCCTTCATTTGTTCCAAATCAATCAAATTGATTGAAATCCGGGATTAAGTAAGTGGGTATTGAATTAAAGCATTATGTAAATTGTGTTAATTGTAATTTTTGTTCTAGTTTATATTTATTTATGAAACGAGACTAACCTACCCAACCTTCTACAGATTTAAGATCACGAACAAATATTTGTTTGTTGTTATTTTAAGGATATTCAACCTTGCCGAAGACAAATAAATTGGATTTTGGTAATTTAATTTTCAAATTTATTGTTCAATTTATTTTTTATACAGTTAACTTGCTAAATTTTGGTAGGTGTTTTATAATTTTATAGGTTTAAAATGGGTTTGTATTTGGAAAAGTAGTTACATAACTGATTAAATTGAACTAGGAAATGTACACTAATATAGAATTTGTTATAATTGAGTAATTCTGTGTTATTTGCATGTATATATTACACAATTATTCTATATATGTATACTTCAACGAATTGAACAAGGTTGTATGTATTAAAATAATTTTAGTGGTTAATCTTAAGAATATTTAAAAAATCAATATAATTAAATAAAAAATTTACTGTTTATCTGTCCAATATTGTGATAAGCCTAACCGTACAGTTTTTTTTTGGTACTGACGGTTAAAATTTTCAATTTACTGCCTGAGTCAGATCCGAGTACTACAATACACAGGCAAAAATTAAGAAAATCGTGGATTAAAATACTTCTCTTGTTGTGAACTTAATAGAATACTGTAGTTACTGCTTTGCAATATAGCGATAAAGCTAGACTATTTCAGATTTATAGATGAGAAAGAATCAAAACTAAAGTTTTTTAAGTTCTATGTAGATATTTTCAATTCCTCTTTTTTTCACAGCTGCAAAGTTGTTTTGCCATCTCACCGAGTTTAGTATAGATTTACCAACTGTATGAATAATGTTAATTTGTGTTTTTTTTGTATCGCTGTTTTTCTTCTAACTTTTGATACCGACCTTGCTTAGGGCCAAGTCGCTTGCCTTGTATTGATGGTACTTAATCTACGCATTTGGCCCTGAGCATCTAGCTACAGTCCTGCGAATAACAAAAACTGCATAAACAAGAACAGCATAATACTTTTGCAAATACATCTGAATTTGATATGAAAATCAGTGGGTGTGCGTCCTTGTATGGTTATCTTGAGTTTAAAGAAAAATGCGTTTTGTTACAAAGAACTGTATTGACGTTTCATAACTCACGCCTACTGATGTAGTGCGATGAACGAGTTTCCTAATTAGGAAAACAGATAAACACCACGGATTTACTACCACGTATCGGGCGTTTTTCATTTACTTTTTAACAAAATAAGATTTATGCACACAAAAGTTTTTGCCGAATTTTATAGACGTAGGTTTATTTAAAGCGATAGGTTTGTCGCTGTTTTAGAATACATTATTATTATTATTATTACTTATTTTGGATTAAATTATGTGATTAATTACTATTGATTTTCCATATATTTCTGATAATCACGAGAAGTTATTTTCTTCTTAGTAAATATCTTCACTTTTAAATGAAAAATATTCAAGCTACCTTGAAGTATTTAAATATACGCATGCTGACTTTGAAATGTTTTAATTTTTATTGCCAAATAATGCAAAAGAATAAACATAAACAAACATTTTCGACACATTCTACTACCATTATTGTAATGCATTTCTTAAAATAATTGTTTCAATTATTATTATTATGAGAATATGTATGACATACTTCCCACAATCAGATTGTAGGTACGATAAGTAGGTACCTACATATTCGTAGTTTAAAAAATTATTATGTTTATTTTGACAGTTATTTTATAATATAAATTAATTATGAGGTTATTTTACACTTACATTTCACGCAATTTTATTGTTTAAATAATTAGACGAATTTGTATTGCTTTAAAACAATTCATTTAAATTAAGTTTTTCTTTTTTTGTCTTTTATATTTATGATATTTATATACCTATAATCTTTTTCTATATTTTGTATTCTTATATTTGCATTCAGAGACAGGTTATCACTTACAAAACAGTTTTGTCATATTATAATATCGCAAATTTTAATTAAAAATGAATCATATTATAAGAAGTACTTTCCCCTTTCTCGGCTTGGCTATATTTAGGGTCACTTGATAAAACCAGTCTGATTTTATAAATTTACTTAATATATTTTATTTTAGTTTTTATTTTATAAACAAATCAGCATTTTCAGATAATGTGCATTAGGGCTCCTCAAAGTAAATTGCGGCGTGTCAGAAAAATTATTAGAATAATCAGAGGGTTAGCTAATAGTTAAAATGAGTTCAGTTAAAAGAAGGAGACGTCTTTCTCAATTATTAATAAGCTGGAGAGAATTAAGGAGTCCGAAACTGAGTTCTAGAATCTTTTTTTTAAGAAAAATATATCCAATTTATTAATATGTTTAGAATAATGTTTCCACTATTCGAAATTTCTATTTTCAAAAGTTTCAATTGGTCTATAATCTTCGTTTTATTGAAACTGTGAGATCTGCTAAAAGCTGTACTAAATATTTAAAATGAAAAAAAATAGACTTAATCGAGTACATATCTCTTTCGGTGAATTTGATATGTAGGTACTCTGATAAACAGCCCCGTTATGCAAGGAAATTTCGTTGGGAACTAGCATTCGTAAAATATTTCTATGACTCAAAAATTTTATACAACCAGGCCTGTTACTTACGAAAGCAGACCTTATTATCTTCCATTCAGAACTTTAGTTGTTACCTTATATAATTATTATATTGATGAATATTAAAACTATTAAACGCAGTATTTGAAGTAAAGTTAAACCTTTATGAAAAATCAGATACTAGTGATAATAAGGAATCACCTTGATAATTTTAATTTGTTCAAAATATCTTCTATAAAAACTTCTATAGAAAAACAGTGACATTGGCTGGTCTGGGTACCTCGCTTTATCTAGCATTGATGTTTTTTGAACGTTGTTTTTCTATAGGATGTTTTCTACAAATGAAAACTTCCTAATGAATTGTTTTATTTTACAAATAAGGATTTCTGTTACAGAAAACTTGATTTAAATTTTTTTTTGTATTTTTTGTTAGCAAGATACAATCTTGAGTTTGATAATAATATTTATATACTACAAGAATAAATTCTAAATTCTTAAGCATTCAATTTTAACTAATATAATATTGTAAATTTACATCTTAATTATATAGACGTGATCTTGAATTAATTTACATCAATTTTAATTATCTTATATGGGTTTTCAGGTTTTTTAGTTGGTAAGATCATAAATTTATTATATTTAAACACCATTTAATGAATTTTTCTAATAAAATAAAAACTGCTTTGATTTAAAAACGTACATCAGCCCCAAGAACAGAAAAACAAACTTGATTTAACGATGTAGATCTTTTTATATTTTAAATGAGAAGATCTTATAATTTTGTCATGCCTGTTGTGAGACTAAATACAGCGCCAGTTAGTGCGATTTAACTTATTTAATTTTCCATTAAAGAATAATTATTTATATAAATTATTAGCTTCCAAAAAGTAATATATATTAAATTTAAATTAACAAGGGAAACAAACATATCAGAAGAAGGTAATGTTCTTATTTACGATTACTGAATTTTATTGTGTATTTGTTGTACACTTATTCATTAGTGCAAAATTATTTTGATGCTTGTAAATGCCGATAAATTAAATTTATAAATGAATAATTTTTCAGTATTTGGTTTATATTTTGCAATATAGAGAGATGTTGTAAAAATGTGTATCAGTAACAAATTTTATAAGAGTGTTTTGAAACAATCCCCGAAGATGTCAACCGCAAGTTTAAAATTATCACTATTTCGATCATTAACTTCTTTTTATGGTATTTTGCTTGTTTATCTGTAAAGTCATTAACAAATTTTTTAAATACCAACTTTTATTCAGGATAGACCACATTTTTTGAGTATGAATGTATAAAAAACTAATCTTGAAGATGAAAGTTTATTTCAATAGACCATAACTACTATTGAAGAACTAAAAAATAAAATTTGCAATAAAATTAGTTTTACTTCCAATTTTCATTTACTAAAGTTTTTGGTTTAAATACATTTTGTTCACTGTCAAAACCGTCGTTTGATTTCAGCTCCTCTCTATAAATGATTAGTTAAAATAATAATCTCAATTTGCTCTTTGGAAAGTTTAGGGCGGATTATTTCAAAAACTTTCTTCTCCAAAGTAAATTTATTACAAACGTTCGTATTCAAAAAAATGCAGTTTACTCATATCCGCGAAAACAATAAGAGTTACAATTTAAAAAAATTTTCGATGTCACAGGCTTAAAACGTTAGAGAATATTAAAGGTAGAAAATGTGAAAAAGTTTGACGTGTCCGAGAATTTATAACAAAATCTCTCTAAAAGATTTTATCTAATTTGATTCAAAATGTTTGAGCTTCCTGTGTACTAAATATAAATAAAAAATATATCGATAATTTTTTCAATCAACACTTATTGTGGTCAATAAATTTTTTTAAATTACGACATCCACCTATTTGAAAAATCTAGAAAATTCTTTATTCAAAACTCAAATTCTTGAAAAAAATGTCTTTTTACATGAAACATTACTTTTAGGAATTTATTATAGTAATATTATGTTGTATAATATATTGTGGTGTATTTTTATATCAGGCCTTTGTGTTCGGTTTGTTGTTCAGTAGCCGCTTCGTTTGTATGAAGCAACCGTTCTTGAAAGGTGGTGTAAGCAGAATTATTTTATGTTAAACTTGAAACACAAAAACTATCAACACAATTATTTGTACAAAATTTAGTGATCTAAAACAAAGGTGATGATAAAGTGTTCGTGGGTGTATGAAGGTTTGACTTTAAGAAACTTGACTTTAAGGTTTGACTTTAAGGAATTTTTGGAGAGATTGTGGAGGTTTAACGGAGAAAAGTTGATTCCCTAAGACGTGCGAATATCTGCAGAGCATAAATTAGTTTTTTTGTGTGAATTTCCCTTAGTGAAAGTGAAAATAGTGTCCAAGGTAGAGACCATTTGTCAAGTTTCGAAGAGAAACGCTTTTTGCAGCGGAAACGTATTTCTAAAAGTTTTCTTTAAATTATTTGAGAAAGACACTTTTATCGTTATGAGGAGACGCGGCCGCCATATTAAAAAATTACAAGTAAAGATTTAAAAAAGTTATAAAACTCACCTTAAATACGTTTGATATAACGTGTGGATTATCACAAGACACGTAATAAGTAATTTGTGAAGATTATATCAAGCAACACCCGAAATTATCTGGAAGCTGATTTTCTTTATTTCAACAAGTGAGGAAAGCACATGTTTTCCACTGCACCTCCGAACTGCAATTGCCGTCTACAACGAGACAACGAGATCTTACTAAGTCACTGGCCTATCCACAGGTAGATTAAGCAATAAATTATTAAATTTGAATGTGCAATTTATTAATTTTTATGAACATTGATTTTTTATTTACTTTGTACAAATTCCTAACACTATTACACATAAAAGATTAATAAAATCAGATGCTAGTGCGATTACGTTTGACAATAAATATGCATCCAATTTTATGAATTTACATAATACACCTAAATTTAAATCTGCTAAAGATAAAACTATCACATATTAAAACTTTATCTTACATCAATAAATTTGATTCAATTTGCCTTAGAAAGAGTTTGTTTTATTTTCTTTCACCGGCAACTGAGGCTTGCTACATAAACCGTCTATTGGGAAGAGATCTTGCTTTACGACTATTAACGTTAACCGAGGTAAATTTTTGGTGAGTGAAGGGTTTTCAATTGCCACAGAGAATATCACTACAATATATTAGTAATTTATTTATTTATCCTTTTATATACTTTTTACTATATTTTTATTTTATCAATATATTAAAAGGCTTGGTTTTTTATTAATGAATTCAAATCTCTCAATATTCAGGTTATCCAGGTAAAGATTATTTAAAAACTTTCCGGTAATACCCATAATCTTTGCTGATTAGTTTTATTAATGTTTTTCTTGTTTTAGTTTTAATTTAATAAGTTATCGTAGTCGTGACAAGCAAATTAAACAGACATTATCCAACTTATTAAGGTGAAATATTAATAAAAAATTAAATTAAAAGTAAACATTGAGATAACCAGTGTAATATTGTAATTTGAATTTAAATATAATGAGCGCGAAATTTTAAATTTAGTTTATTTTGGTTTGCTTTAACGTAGAACGACTTGGCAACACTGGGGTTGTTTTTTTTCGCAACAGGATGTTGATATCCGTTAGGAAAAGGTGACCATTAAAATAAAGGGTAGGTAGAGAGCCCTTACACTTTCGACCATCGAGGAAGGAAATTCGATTTTAGTGTGAACGAATGTTTTAAAAGTTATTCAATAATTGAATTTAAAATTGTTTCAAATATATTTTAGTTATCAACAAATTTAAAATACGTAAGTTTAATACATTTATTAATTATAATCTTTTTTAAATAAGGGCAGGATGGGGTGTTAGAATTTTCAAGTTAATACGTAGTAACTTTAACGGCTTCAGGGCGTAGATGTTGATTTGAGTTTAAAACTATTTAAATATTGCTATATCTTCAGTTCACAAAAGTTTGAAGGATGATTTATATTATGTTAATTTTACGCGACGATTGATGAATTGATGAAAACAATTCGAATTGTTTATTCGAATTGTGGGACCATGAAAGAATCTTGTAATGAAAGTATATGCGTAATATGTGTAGGGGTAAAATGGAGGATGGTGTTGTCGGTTTTAAGGAGGTTGATCGTTTTGGTAAATGTAAAGGAAGTCGTTTTTAGTAATAGGAAGGTTGATAATGTTCTGAGGTGAAAATATACAGGGTGCTAGAATAATTAGCTTAAGGGTATATTTAAAGAAGACGCGGCGTATTCTAAAATGGCTGTTCTTGGTAATCAAATATTTGGGTATATTTAAAGGAAACGTGGTACATTTCTGGATGGCCATTTTAGGTTAAAGTATTCGAGCTTGTTGATTTCTTTGCTATATATTTGAATTTTGTTAATATGTGCACAAGGGTTTTATATGTCTGTTCTTAGAGAGTAGTCTTCCAACAATGAACCTCTCTAAGTTCAAGAAATGATTTATCATTTCAAATATCTCTCAATAAGATAAGAATTATAATTATTTAACATGTTTATAGTATTAGTTAAAAATTTCTTTTTACAGGATTATTTAGGCTTACAATTTATTTAAGCTTCCGACGATTTATTTAAAATATGACATAATTATTTAAAATATGACTATCTACTCTATACGACGATTTAACATTAAGGATGAGACATAATTAATTGGGGGCGTACCAATTTAATTATTAAGGTGTGATGATGTGTCGAGGGGGGGAGCCGGATAAATGGACGCGGCCGAAAAGACGCGACCGAATGAACGCGAGCGTTAGGACGCAGACCCAAAAGGACGCAGACCCAGAAGGACGCAGACCCAAAAAGACGCGGGCCATAAGAACGCAAGCCCAAAAGAACGCGGCCAAATAGACGCAGGCCTAAAAAACGCAATTTTATGAAATTAATAATAAAAATTATTTTTATATTTTATACCAGGTTATAAAATATAACAAATTTTATTGATACAAACTTTTCCTTTTTTCAAAGTTTTTTTTAATTTTTATTTTAATACTGTGTAAGCTTGCTTCTTAATTACTTCTTGTTCTTTATTTCTTAATTATCTCATATTTCCAAACCATTTCCTTATTTATAGTTATTTTTGCATTACCAACTTAACACATAATTTTCGGAGATTTTATATACCGGGTCGTTCAGAAACGGTATTAGCTCTTTTATCAGATCCGTACTTGGGTGACGTCTCTTACTATTGGTCTGTTCATAGTCAGAACCGTATTCCCTGATTATTAGTGCTGTGCATAAATCTCGCCATCTAGCGAAACGTAAAAAGGAAGTATTCTGATAAGATTAAAAAACATTCAAAACTCTAATTAATTCATTTATTAACAATAACTCAATAAATTATACAAAATATTGTGGTGAATTTGATTACGCGGATAAAAATTTCTTATTTACAATTTTAAAATGATGTACACCAAAATTTCGATCGGTGGTTACCAAAATCATTCAAATCATGATGCTCCACCATCCTGGTGTACGCAAGCCAATTATTATATCATCATCTATGAAGGTAGCAGGTAAAACGAGTATGACCTGCTAAAGTAACCTAAGACATACAACCTAAACCAACTAGCAACCAATAGAAAGAGACGTCGCTCAAGTACGGATCTGATAAAAGAACTAATACTGTTTCTGAACGACCCGGTATATTAAACCTTCGGAAATTATGTGTTAAGTTGGTAAAAAGGAAAATGACTGTATATTAGAATAATGTGGAAAGGAATAGAAAATAAGATAAAAACAGAACAACAGCTATCGAATAGAAACGAATACAAGTAGTATTATTGAGATAATATTTTAATTAAAATAATAAACAATCTAACATATTTTATACGGTAGGTATCATGGGTAGGTATACTATATACAAGCAAAATCCACATAGTGGTGTATTTAGATACATCGCAAGATGGCATGAAAATTTTTTTAATTAATTTTAAAATATAAAACACTATTTTTTTAATTTTTTTGAGCCTGCGTCCATTTGGTCACGTCTTTTTGGGTCTGCGTCTATTTGGCCGCGTCCTTTTTGGTCTGCGGTCTTATGGCCCGCGTCCTTTCGGATCTGCGTTCTTTCGGGTCTGCGTCCTATTGGGCCTGCGTCCTAACGCTCGTGTCCTTTCGGTGGCGTTCTTTCGGCCGCGTCCATTTGTCCTAGACCCGTCGAGGGGTATTAGATCAACAAAAGATTTTAATTGGTTATCGCAATGCATATATACAATGTTACAAAGATTGTGATTGGTCGTTACAAAAGGATAAACAATATCTGATGTTCATGGGGGAGTTATTTATCAAACAGTTATTTAAAATCATACTTCAAATTAAACGTGTACTGAATTAAATAATATCAAGAAAATTAACTTTGCTGGTAAATTAGTTGTTGGACTACCTTTTTCTTTTCGGTCAAATAAATATTCATCGTTGGATCGAATCCTGTGTTTTATTTAATTTGTGTGTACTAATTATTCCTTCAGGTATTCTGTCAGTGGTTCCGCCACTGACACATATAAGTTTAGGTGAGAGGTTAGAATGAGGTAAACGAGGCAAAGATGTTAACATTCAAAGAGCCATCCGCAGATTTAAAAGAACCTGTAAGTGTTACTACGAGGGGGATCACAACGTGCTAGGTTTGTTTGACGATCACAGCTTTGGTTTGGTTTGGAACTTTGATTTGAGAAGGCGGTAATTCAAATTGAAGGACCAAATATTACATCAGTTGTAGAGTACTTCTAAAATTAACCGCACCAACGCTTTATATTTATCTACTTTACCTATCTTCAAAGTACACCTTTTCGAAGATACAGCCCTTTGAAGTGCAGATTTTGAAAATTTTTATTTTCAATATTAGTAAAAAAAACCTTTCAAATTTAAGATATTGACACTTCATAGATCAATACTGCTCAACTAAGAGGAAATACCGTATGCCAATTTTTGACTGTTGTGAGGTTGAAAAATGATGGTTATTTGTAAAAAACTGTAATCCTATCCAGTTTAAAAAAAATACACACTGAAAATAAGCTAAACACAACAATCTATACTAAAGTATCGTTCTTAAAATGCTCCGATAAAATAGAAGTATAGAAATAAAAATTTATATTGTAGGCAACTTTGATAACAAACGTAGAAGTAAATAATCGGTTTCTTTAATAACTTAACGATTTCTACTAATTCATATGATAAACATTTTTCTAACGTGCCATCTCTTGTATATTATAAACATTATTACTTATCGACCAACACAATTAAGGTAAGAACGGTAGACACATTGCCTGATTTTTAGACCGTCTAGCCATCACACGATGTGTTTCTGACTCATTAGTCTTCATCAGTACCGTTTACTTGGTGTTATCACTTAATTGTGTGCACTAAACCAGCTACTGGTTCACAACTTTATGTGGACCGCTATATGCGACGTCACTACACAAAAATAGGAACCGCGCCAACGTGCGTTCTCGAGTGATACTCTAATCTAAATAATAATTTAAATAAAAATAATTAAAATAAATAAAAATAAAATCTAAATAATTTGTGATGGCTAGACGGTCTAAAAATCAGGCAATGTGTCTACCGTTCTTACCTTAATTGTGTTGGTCGTTTAGTTTTTAAAACTTTTATGCAAATCGCAAGAATTTTAACTTTCATTATTACTTATAGTTTATGGCAGTTCATGGTTAGATATTATAGAAAACTTTAAAAATATCATGTAATGCATTCCTCTGTCTCATTTACACTGATTATATTATTTATTTATATAGTAGTATATAACAAATTGGTAAATTTGATATCGAAAATTTTAACTAATATAAACTAGAAGTTTCTTGAAAAAGTGTTTGATTACAAGCGTGTTTTTTAAATATAGTTTTTGATAGTTTACTATTATAATAACTTACAAAAATTATTATCCGGATCCTTATCAAAATATAAAATATGAACGCACGGAGATGGAATCCTGTACTACTTAAATTGTCATACCGCTGGTATGACATATTTAATATATTAATTAATATATTTTTATTGCTTATTTTATACCTATCTATTTGTATTTTCTATGATAATTTATTTTACGCATTAAATTTTTGTAGTTTTGTAATTTCGCTTACATAAATGCATGACACTTCAATTTATAAATGCTATTGCTAATGAAGAAATTAAATCTCAATACGGTTTCTTAAATGCTAGTATTGATTGTATATGATAATAAAATATCAATATATAATAATTAAAATTGAAAAATTCTGATGTGACAACACATCATGACTTTCCTTTTTACTAGATTCAATTATTTTTGATGTATAATCACATTTACACACAGTCACATTTATTTTATTTGTGAAAAACAATTTTCGATTATCATTTGTTACTATTTTCATGATCTATTTATTTTAACGTATGAGTAACGCTGAGTATTGTCTAGGTCAGCGGTGGCGAACCTTTTTATAAGCGTGTGCCAAAAATTAAAAAAAAAT
This sequence comes from Cantharis rustica, assembly GCA_911387805.1. NCBI lineage: Eukaryota > Metazoa > Arthropoda > Insecta > Coleoptera > Cantharidae > Cantharis > Cantharis rustica. The sequence goes on along the minus strand of OU426877.1, from coordinate 110,868,218 downwards.
TGTTTTTGATTAGTTGCCGCTCCGACACCTTTTTATTGGGGAAAATTAAAAAAAAAATTATTTCAGAATTGTATTTATGTACTTAATAAATAAATAAAAATAAAAAAATTTATAAAATATGAAAGACTAAACTTAAAAAATTTAAAATTAAATTAATGTGATTTTTGCTGTTGTAAATTGGAAGCTAAGTAATCAATAGATAAGTGGTTTAAGTAGTGTAACTCGATATTAATCATATCAAATTTTTAGCATAAACCAAAAAATACGGCTCATCGCCTGATGATGCCATAGTATGGTGAAAACGTTTGCGATAATATACATTAACAGTTTTACTAATAAAAATTCGTTATACACGCGTTGAACAATTGTTTAGTTATACACTGTATAAGGTATGTATAAGGGGTGCGTAACTTTCCTACTAATAAACGTTGTGTAGACGTTGTATACGCGCTGTATAAGTTATAAGTGTGTTAAACACTCGAATTAAAATTTTTCGTATGTAAGTGTGACTTTTTGTACAACTGTCATAATCTAAAGTCATATTCATATTCTACTGTCATATTCTAAGAAGAAAAAAGAGGTTTGAAAACGAAAATTACCACTTTTCGAGGTACCTAAGTAAAACATCTAAAGAAAACATTTATTTATTTTTGTAACGTTCAAGTGACGCTTGCTTTTAATTTTTATTTGTTATAGAACAATAAATATGATAAGCTATAATAAGTTATTTAAAGTTAGTTTATTTTTTAAAAGAAATCGTTAATACAAGCAACTCTAACGGCTTTTTCTTGTATACAATTGTCACTATTACGCATATAATCCTGTAGTAAGTCTTCTGATGTGGCAAGTTGTCTTCAGGTGGCATAGACAAATTCTTCTCATACACAACAAATTATTCTTCCATTTGTATTGCTCTATTGTGTAGGGCACTAGGTGATTTGGTTTCTGGTAATTTAGTCCCCGGTAATTTGATCCTCGAGGTAATTTAAACTCTGGTAATTTGGTTTTCGGGTATTTGATCCTCTGGTAATTTGATCTTCGGTAATTTTGCCCTTGGTAATTTCACATCCGATAATTTGATCCCCTGGTAAATTGGTTTTCGGTAACTGTACAGTTTTGCTAAATAAATACTTAACAAAAACTAACACTAACCTATTGACAGATCCATGTCTTCGCGTGGATTTACCTTTAATGTTTTAAAGGTTTACAGTTACCGGGGATAAAATTACCAGGGGATCACATTACCGGAGACCAAATTACTGGGGATCAAATTACTGTATACGATTGTGTAGCACAGCCAAAGCCACAATGGAAGTTTTGGTATATTCTAAATTTGTTAAAAAAACCGTGCAATAGGCACCTAAATCGTTAATTCCAAAGCATATTTTCCACAACATTTCTAGTTTGCTCGTGTGCTCTGTTGTACCTTTCTTCTTTCTTAGTTGACGGATTCAACAGAAGAGTAAATAAAAAAAAGTTCCAGCATAACCTGAATCTCCTAGCAGACATTCATTAAATTCGCTTCTTTCATATCTTTGCTTAATCAAGTTCTTTCTAAATATTCGGCTGTCATGCGTACTACCCTCCAAAAGATACCAAAAGATACGCAAAAACGGTAGACACGTACGTTTCTGAACGTTACACACTCGTTAAACAAGGGTTCTAGCTTGTATAAGCTTTGTGTAAGATTTGCTTGATAACCTTGGAAGCGTCATACGCTATACACGGTTTATTAGTAACATTTCCTTATGCAAGATGTATACAAGCGTTATATACGGTTTATTAGTATACCTATAAATAGTTATCACAAGCTTATACAGAGTAGGCGTTATACACGGTTTATTAGTAATGTTTTCTTATACAACCTTGTATAAGCTCTGTTTAAAATTTACACAACGTTTATAAGTAAGGCTGTAAGTGTATTTATATATTGTGATAACTTAAACATTTTAGTTTTCGAAAAAGTGTTTTGTGCATTTTTTGGTATATGGGAAACTAAGTACTTTACATCAGGTTCATATACTTGGTCACTTTTAGCAAAACACACGCCGAACTAGAATCATCAGATTAGCAAGCATATTGCTGCCTCGCAAGAATAACGACACAACTCAAAATTTGGCAAAAATGAGTTAAGCATAGAAATCGACAGAATTTTACCATATCTTACCGTGAATAATGTCACAATAGTTTTTTTAAACAGCTAAAGGTTTTGCGGATGGCATTCCAAGTTTTTACAATTTTCTCTTCTTCATTCTTTTGAAAAACATCTGACAATTGTTAATTTTTAATTATTTCTAAATCATTTCTCAAATCCACAAATTTTTGTTTTCGTGTCGAACTGCATTGAAAATCGATTAAATGCATTTCTATATCTTCATAAGTTAGTCAATCAAAAATCTTCAAATTAAGTTTATTTCCTGTTGTTATAATGTGATAAAAAATAAATTTGGAGGTTTCTGCAAATTCTTTGAATTGTTTAAATCTTGAAGAAAATTCGTTTATTATCGACTTACTAACTACAGAAAATTCTACTGCCAATTCAATTTTATCTGTATTTTTATGAGATTCTAGCTCTGCAAAGATTTTTTATATTTGAAAAATATTTGTAGGGGTTGGAAATAAGACTACGATTGAAATTCTGTAATTTAGCTTCAAATGCTTTGTTTATTTAAATGCAATTGTTGCTGTTTTCTGGTGAACAGATGATGCACTTAATCTGCAGCTTTACACAGGAAATTCTTCCTACAAATTTTAATAGTGGTGAGCCGTTTTTATACAGTTGTATTAATTCGACTATTAATTTATTCACCACCGCTGGTCAATCCGGACATGCCCGATATCCGGCCTGTAAAGTATTTTAAATTCAATAGTTGGTTAGATAACAACTTTTTTGTTTAGATAACTTGCTAAGTGTAAAAACTATTGTATATTAAATATTTTACATTGTAAAATTACAATGTTTTTATTTATCGACCAATTAACTGTAATTAGCTGTAATTTTCTACTGATAATTATTTGCAGTTGTGGATTAAGTTCACTAGTGTAAATAATCTGCAGCTACTTCAAAAGCTCATTAGTTAATTTGAATCTGTAAATATTTTCTGTAGATTTTATCTTGAAGAATGGTTTTTTACTTAGATATAAGTAATGTCAAAAGCGGAAAAAAAGCAACGAGAAAATATATGCAACTAGTAGACTTTCTTACACAAATAAGGCTAAAAATAGAGATAAAATATAAGTGAAATTGTTGTAGTGGAAAAGTAATATATTTTTCTCATACGTAAGTTAGTTATGATTTAATTTTACCCAACACACACCATTCTGGTGCGGTAAACAGAGCATCAGCGCCACATAGGGGTATTTGACACTAAAAACTGGCCAAAACACTAAAACACACAAAATGAGTTCAAAATATGCTAGAAATTTCAGAAAAAATTGTAAAAAAATTACATTGATAAATAGGGTGGTTTTCTGGGGGTGCAAATTAAAATAACATAATAAAGTAATGAAACTTTCGATATATCGAGAATTTAACCTACAAATTCATGGAAAAATAATAAAAAAATTATTATTGATGTATTGGGGTTATTTTCAAAGGGTTGAAATCAAAATAACTTTAATTCAGAAAAAATAATATAAAAAATATAAATAAAATAATAAAAAGTAATAATTTAAAAATATATATTGTTAAAATTCAGATTCGCTATTCTCGTCGTCATCAACTTCATCTTCATGTTCACATGAATTCGTGGAAGTTCCCTCGTTCTGTTTTAAAAACTCAAAGGCTTTGTTAGAAAAAAGTTTTCGATTCTTGGCAATTTTCATTCTACTGCAACTTAGGTAAACATCATATGTCAAAAGCAATTGATTCATCACGTCTTCATTGCACTCTCTTCGCCAAAATTATCGCGCAAAATTTTGCCGGTATAGACGAACATATTTATTGTGCGCCTCTGCTGCTTCCTCCGATAACTGCCCGATTGGAAGTAGACCATGTTCAATTACTAAAGCTCCATGTTTCAAAATTTTATGAAGAGTGGGCGTCATTGGGTACCAACTATACAAACTGACATATAGTAGTTCTGCAGTGAATAGATGATTCAACACTACAACTTGTGAACAAACAAAATCTAGTGCTAATACCAAAACTTTCAAAATATCAACAGTTTTTTCCTTGCGAACCTCATCATATCTAATGCCTAGTCTACACAAGCATGGTATTTGTCATTAGTACTTGTCGTTTAGTACTGTTCAGCATAGTGACAAGTAAGAAGCAATCGTTTTACGTATTTTTTGTTACTTGTCATTATGTTGAATAAAACCACGTAAACGGTTTTACTAATACTAAGCACTATTGAGCACGTTTACACGTTTAAACTAGGCATAATGGATTTTTAAAGGACGGGCGGAAAGTGGCGGAAGTTTTTTTTTCTAGTAATCTAAGTAAAAGGTTCATAGAATATGCTCACATAAAAATTTCAGCTTAACTCTGTTTAACTCATACATAAATTCTCATCGTTAACTAAGATATTACACAAAATCGTCAGAAAAATACTCATGTCTTCCAAATAAAATTTATAAGTTAAACTAAGTGACATTTTAGTCAATAATGTATTTAAACTCAGGTACATACCTTCGTCAGAAGAATCCATAGTAGTTTTTTTTATTTTTCACTAACCACAAGAGTTTGGCAATACACAGAACAGCGATGAAAAAATTGCAAGCACCGGGAAAACAAGTAATTATTCCAAGAGGTTAATTACGACTGAGATGAAAAGCACGTGGCGTGGGTTAGAAGCGTAATTAATCCGTTATCATGTCGATGGGAGGGTACCATTGTCTTGTAATCACAAAGGTAACTCTTAACATAATTTTTGTGATTCGGACTTATGGCAGGTTTTTTATGTAAAATACCCCTATGTGCAGCGGTAGAATGGTGCCAACCACTGCAATCTTTACCCTATAGTTTTGTAAGTCAGCTAGAGAACGATTTCTTTCATTCAAGAAAATTTCGATTACTGCTTGAAGTTCAAAATGATGAGCTGTTGTCCGAATATAAAGGGATCAATCGATTTGGTATGTATGAATGCCTTAATTTAGTGTGTTTACATTTATATTTTTGCGTTTACTTTAGAAAGATGGAAATGAACAAACTTTCCGAAAATTGATTGTCATTCTAAAATTCTCTTGCTCAACAAGCTTCAAAAATTTGAAAAAATAAAATAAATGTTTAAATTTAGAATAAACAAAACAATAATTAATATTTATTTAATTTTTATTAAAATGGAATTTAAAATAATAAATAATAATAATATAAACAATAAATGTAACGACTTAAATTGCAAAAAACAAAAAATTATTACCTTCTTTGTAAATTTAAACAGAAGATAACAATCAGAAAATGTGAATAAATCGCCTAGTTTTTTAAACTTCACATTCTGAAAATCTGTTATATTCTTCTTATGATAACAATATCTTGTAATTTGTCAAACTAACTATAGATATTTACAATTTACAATAATTACATATTATTCAAGAACAATAAAGAAACACATTAACTTGACACAGCGCATGATAAATATTCCTATTAGAATAATTTACTTCTTAAAAATAATAAACAACAATTTACTTAATAATTGAAATAAATAAGTTATAAATAACTTAGCGGTGGGTCTTCAAAATAGTGGGAACGTGTTATCAATTAACGGGGTACCAAACAAACTCAAAGTTTTTGAGTCCAAATTTCTTTTCACTATCTGCTTTTGGTGTATCGGGTGAATCATATCCTAAGTGAACTAAGCGGTATTTAGGCCTGTAACCATTTTCATCGGCGATGTAGGTTACAATTCTGCTATATCCATCACGACCATTTACAAAGTATCCTCCAATTTTAGTTCCATTATTCCATCCTTTTTCATAGTGTCCATGAAATCCGACAGTATAGTTAAACTTATATAAAAGACCAACGATATCTGATTCGGTAATGCCATTTGGCAATCCTTCTTTCATGTTAGGATATTTATCTTGTATTGGAATTGGTTTGTTGCCTGGTACGTATATGTTCCCATTTTCAGTTTTTATATCGGAAGATATAAAATTAATCGGTTTTTGTGGTGATGGATATACTATATTTACATTTTCTGGCAAATTACTTTTTGATGGCGTATCAGGGTTAAACTGAACGGGATTGTAATTACCGGATTGACGTTTTGTAGATGTTTCTAAAAATTGCAATGTAATTTTTATAATTAAACTTTTCAGATAATTTTTTTACCATAAATTTTTCTCGTAAATGGTTCAGGCGTTGAAGTTGGATTATATGATGTAGCTTTGGAACTTTTATCTATAATTTACAAAAATTATACTTTGTTGTATTGCAAATTGTGTTACTTATTCATACCATAATAATTATTACTGTTAAATAGAGATAGTTTTGCCGTTGTTCCAAAAGTTTGTGGTTTAAATTTATTTTCTAAAATTAAAAAATATATAAATGTTATACATTACACTCAAGTTTCACTCAAGAAATTTTACCAAAATTGTTATTACCTAACAACGATTGTTTAGCAGTGGTAATATAAGTTTCTTGTTTGAAATTATTATTTTCTAGAATTATAAAATTTTACAAATTATGTAAAACTTTTGTTAGTAAAAGGGTAAAAGGTAGTATTACGTACCATATTTATTGCCGCTGTCGATAGGAGATTTTGTAGATTCTGGTTTATCTAAAATTACAAAAATTATACTTTGTTGTTTTGTGAATTATGTTACTTATTCATACTATAATTATTATTACTGTTAAATTGAAATGATTTTCCTGTTCTTCCAGAAGTTTGTGGTTTAAAATTATTTTCTAAAATTAAAAAATAAATAAATGTTATATATTGCACTCAAGTTTCACTCAAGAAATTTTACCAAAATTGTTATTACCTAACAATGATTGCTTAGCAGTGGTAGTATAAGTTTCTTGTTTGAAATTATTATTTTCTAAAATTATAAAATTTTACAAATGATGTAAAACTTTTGTTAGTATCAGGTAGTATTACGTACCATATTTATTGTCGCTGTCGATAGGTGATTTTGTAGATTCTGGTTTATCTAAAATTACAAAAATTATACTTTGTTGTATTGCAAATTGTGTTACTTATTCATACCATAATAATTATTACTGTTGAATTGAGATGGTTTTGCTGTTGTTCCAAAACTTTGTGGTTTAAAATTATTTTCTGAAATTAAAAAATAAATGAACGTTATATATTGCACTCAAGTTTCATTCAAGAAATTTTACCAAAATTGTTATTACCTAACACTGATGGTTTAGCAGTGGTAATATAAGTTTCTTGTTTGAAATTATTATTTTCTAAAATTGTAAAATTTTACAAATGATGTAAAACTTTGGTTAGTAAGAGGTAGTATTACGTACCATATTTATTGCCGCTGTCGATAGGTGATTTTGTAGATTCTGGTTTATCTAAAATTACAAAAATTATACTTTGTTGTATTGCAAATTGTGTTACTTATTCATACCATAATTATTATTACTGTTAAATTGAAATGATTTTGCTGTTCTTCCAGAAGTTTGTGGTTTAAAATTATTTTCTAAAATTAAAAAATAAATAAATGTTATATATTGCACTCAAGTTTCACTCAAGAAATTTTACCAAAATTGTTATTACCTAACAATGATTGTTTAGCAGTGGTAATATAAGTTTCTTGTTTGAAATTATTATTTTCTAAAATTATAAAATTTTACAAATTATGTAAAACTTTTGTTAGTAAAAGGTAGTATTACGTACCATATTTATTGCCGTTGTCTATAGGGGATTTTGTAGATTCTGGTTTAACTAAAATTACAAAAATTATACGTTGTAGTACTTCAAATTGTATTATATATTCATACCATTATAATTATAATTGTTAATTTGAGATGGTTTTGCTGTCGTTTCAAAAGTTTGGGGTTTAAAATTATTTCCTAAAATTAAAAAAATAAATAACTGTTATATTGTATTTAAAATTATATAAAATTATACCAAAATTGCTGTTGTCTACAGGTGGATTTTCAGATTCTGGTTTGGCGTGATTTTCTATAATCACACATAATTTATTTTTTATTATTCACTTTCAGATAATTAACTTATCAATACGTACCAAAATTATAGTTGTAGTGCGACGATGGTTTTGTGGTCGTTTCGTAAGTTTCTGTCGTAGAATAAGCTGTGTTTGGCACAAAAGGTTTATTATTATTATTATAAATATAATTATTACTATAATTTGGTTTTGGGGGAGTTACTGGTAAAGAAAGCGGGCGAGGGAATGCGGATTCCACGGGAGGTTTGTTGTTAGAAAATGGAATTGGGTTTTGTAGTAGTTTAGTCTTTGGTGTCGTTCGTGCTATAATTCCGCAACCCCCACATCCAGGTCGAATCGTTGATGGAGTCGTTAATTTAAATATAGTAGATCTCGATGTAGTGGTATAAAACGGGGAATCAGGTCGATTAACACTTGGGGAAGTAAATATTTGAGGTTTAAAACTAGTAGTTTCGAGTTTATAAGGAGATTTACTAGTATATTTTGTCTCATATATACCAATAGGCTTGCTTGTATATTGTATTTCGGGTTTGCTTATGGGCTTATCAGTATATTTTATAATCAGTTTATCTTGAACATTTATAATACCTACATTGCTTCCATCTAGCGCTGTAACAAAATAAAATATAAATTAAATCGTAAATTAATTTAAATAAATTATTTTTCACGAGAAGTAAAAGGTTTTAGAAGATGAAGTTTTAAATTTATGTATTATCAAAATAAGTATAAATGAATTTATAAGTTGCATAATAATATGTTATTGACTTTTTATATTAATGAATATTGGTTTTATGAATAAAAATTTACAAACATCTTGATAATTAAAAGCTTCAGGATTGAGTCAGGTTAGTAAGAAACCTAACGGTGCTAATGCTAATTTTGAATTTAAAAAATTGGATTTAAAAAAGTTTTATACATTAAATTGATTAATACTAATTTGTAAGAATTTATTAATCTTAAAAATTTACATTTTGTAAACCAGAGATTCTCGACATATATTCAAGTTTATAATTTGATATTTTATAAACTATTATAATAGAAAAAGATCCTAAAAAATGAATTTTTTAAGTGCATAGTGTGGTAGTAATTTAATGATAAATTAATGTTATTAATTTTAAATGTAATGTTAAAATAAACAAAATAAGCAAAACGATAAAATAATGAATTTTAACTGTGAAGTAAAGAATACATACTTAAGTAAGTAAGTTAGCAGTTAAAATTCATTATTTTAACATTTTGTTCAGTTTGTTTGTTTAGTTGTTGAGGACGGTTACGGTTTGATGCTTAAGTGCTTCGACTAATTATATTATCAATTTATTATACCTTTATTCTGATTTTAAAATATAAGTACATTAAACAACAATATAAGTTAGTTTAATGCAAAAACCACATATTATTCTCTATTTTAATTAAAAAAAAAAAATTTATAATAATAATAATAATATTTTTATTTGGTAAAAAATACTACAAATTCATTAACAAAAAGAAGCACTTATCAGTCATGACAACCGTAACTCTCCCTTGTAAAGTAAAATTAATAATGTTTTGTATAATAATTATATACTGGGATGTATAATAAATTTTTAGCCAAAGTCCGCCCTACGTTATGTAACTAATTGCACTAACACCTAATTAAAATTTGTTTTTTTTTGTTAAAAAAATTATTTTTATTAATAATTTTCAATAATATTTTCATAATTTTACAAATTTTTATTTTAGCTTTAATTAGTTAGAACACAATACATATCGTCATTTTCCAGTCTTTATTCTGAAGATCTACTTTCATACTGTTTCGTATATAACCTTTTTTATTTTTAAATTATTAAATATTTCTTTTTTATGCTCTCGGACTATCTGTTATTCAACCTCAAACATCTCTCACGTTTAATTATTTTAATTTCAGATCTCAATTTATTCTTTTACCTCTACTCTGTTAATGCTTTTAAAGTTAGTTTTTAGTGATTTATATCGTATTATACAAGTTACCTAAGGGTTTTAATTTGTATCACTTTTTGACTAAGATTATTTTCTTGATATATTCTCATCATTACCTTAGGTTTTAAGAAGTCATTTTATACCATGTTTTTTTATCTTTCAAAAGAGAGGATGCACAAAAATTAATTACAAAAAAGATTAAATATTTAGCATTCATGCTGGAAATTTTAGGATGTAGTGAGGCAATTAAGTAAAGATTACTTGAAGTGGTGTACGATAACCAACAGGTTACGTATTAAATATTGCTTTTATAAATCGTGTTAAAAAGTGGTAATTAATAAAAAATCAAATAAAAATAAAATTGATAAAAGATCATAAACTTCAAACAAAAGTTTTGGATCTGCAATCAGACAGAAGTAAAAAAACTAAGAGATAAAAATGTAGGTATTAGAAATCAACAAATATAATAAAATTTAATAAGAACATAACTTTTAAAATTATATTGCAATAAAAAAAGATACAAGAAACACAGAAAGTTTGCTAATTTTGAGAATAACAGAGTACATTTTTGTTTTAAAAGAAATACTGGGACAAAGTGAAACCATAATCGTTCAAATGTGCGTACGTGCGGAAAATTATAAAAAAATTTGAATTTTCTTTTTTTTTATGACCGTCTAGGTGTTTCATGTAGTACATCCCCAATCTCCTAAGATGAAAACCTTGAACCCCACTTTTTACAAAGAAATATGTAAATTACGGTATAAGTTATTAAGGCCAAATTTATAAATTTCTAGCTATTTCTATTTAACTAAATGAATATTTTCATTGAAACAATAAATTATCAGAATAATAATTTATAATTTTTTGGAAATTAATATTTGGTTAGAGATAATTGAAGATCGGTAAATTGAACCTAAGTTATTTGTTAATTTTTGCCTGTAGTTGACTCTCTTTATACAAAAATGTTATCAAATTTTTGAGCATTTTGACAATGGATTTTATTAAATTGAATGAAGATTTGGAGAAGAGTACGATAACCCGGACTAAAATTTTTAAAATTTTCTAATAAAATTATGGTAGTTGAGAGTGTAAATACAAATATAAACATAAAATTAAAGGTACGTTGGCAAATTTAGTCAAGAACGAAAAGAACCAAAAACCATATTCAGCAGGAAATATAATGTTCTGCTGGAACCAACAGAAACCTACGATTAAGACATATGTCTGTTCTCGGACGGTTCCAAAAACAATGCTGGCTCAGGTGCAGGAATATCATCCGCCGAACTTGAGATAAACATGAGCATACCGCTAGGCAAATATGCCTCAGTCTTCCAGGCTGAACTTATGGGCATACTGCATTGCGCAAGAATAGTTAAAGACAAAAGTATCCGCAACAAAAACATATAGATATCTACAGACAGTAGAGCTGCTCTTGTGGCGCTTAGGGGTCACAAGATCACTTCTGGCCTGCTGCTTGAATGCATGCAGACACTGAACGAGATATCAACTCCAAACAATGACCTTATCTTGAGCTGGGTTAAGAGTCACCAAGGTAACGAGGGCAACGAAAGAGCAGATTCGCTGGCGAAAAACGGTTCAGGCAGCCTTCTCTGCGGCCCTGAGCCGATGATCGCGCCATCTGTAAAAACCTTTGATACTCTCCTAAAACAATATATCCTAAATCTGCACTCCAGTAGATGGGAAAAAGAGACCGAATGCAGACAAGCGAGGGCGGCCATAAGAGCACCCTCAAGTAAGCATTCCAAATACTATCTGAAGTTATCCAGAATCAATCTACGGGCAATTGCAGGGATATTAACTGGTCACTGCAGATTAAACAAACATCTAAACACAATGGGCGTCGTAGACAGCCCTGTATGTCGAGGATGCAACGAAGCAGATGAAACAGCTGAGCATGTGCTATGTCACTGCCCGGCCTTATCATCAAAAAGAGATTCTATGTTGGGGGATTTCTGGCCTAACATGGCCAGAATCAGTGAAACCTCACCCGCCAGGATTCTTGAGTTCGTCCTGTGGTTGGGATGGTTTGAAGAATGATGGGACGGGGTTGCTGTAACAGAGGTAGTACAATGGGCCCGATTAAGAGGCCTGAGTACGTGCGAGGTTAAACCTTCCCCTCCTCTAAAAATCCAGAATCCAGAATCAAACACCATAATAATGTAATGCGAATACTGAATAGGCTGTTTTTAAAAGGTTAGCTTTGTTCATCGAGTTATTTTATATATCATATGAGTGACTGCTCACATAAATTCGCAGAAAGATTTGGTTGTTACACAAAAATTAGAAAAGTTGCGGTAAATAAGTCAAGGAACAGGAAAGTGGAAACCATTCCGCACGATATTAACGTACCGTTAATAGAATGGGGTTAAGCCTTGCCCACTTTGAACAAGTAGGTGTTTTTAGCATAAAAAATCAAAATTTTAATATTGATTGTTTCCTAAATTAATTGATATTTAAAGTTTACTCATAGTTTAATTGCTTTATTTTAGTGTTAATTGACATATTCCGGCGCATTTAGTCAAATATGTATATTTTCGAGTTCGGGTTACCGTGCTCTAGCCGGGAAATATTTTGTAAGTTTGCACTGCTGGATTACGACTTATTTTAATCATTTAATTCATTTCAAGAGCGTTATCATGAAATTGCCTAACAGATGACGCAAGGTTATGATCCAAAATGATTTCTATATTATAATCACTTAAAGTTATCCTAAAATATAGATATTTTGACTTTAGATGTGTTTTAAGATACAGAAAGATTGGCCAACCCAAAACGTACAACAATATGAACTTTAAATTTTATAATAATATTTTATTATAATTTTATAATATTTCAAAGGTTTCATTGTAGGAACGATAACCTTCATAGAAGGTTCGTAAATGCTAACAAAAGTTGATTGGTAATTTTTACTCTTAACATAAATAGTATAGAAGATAATAAACATAGATATTCTAAATTACTTAATTAGTTGATTGAATACATTTAAATTTTAAATTAATTTTTTAATATTAGTTATATGTGCGGTACGATAGTTTGCTCAGTTTTTCGAGATGTGAAGCGAACTATCTACAAAAAATTAATGAACTTAAATTATCTACTATAAAATTCGTCATATAAGTCATTGTAAATAATGAGGCATTTAAAAAAACCTTAAAAAACCAAATAAATCTAACCAATTTATAATAAATTAATATTAACTCTAAACATGAAGTGTTTATAATAGATATCTTCGCAATAAAATTAATAAAATAATAAATGTAATAAAATTATGAGGATATATCTTTATCTTATTTATATCTAATTAATTTTTGATTATGTAAGTATTTTTCACGACTATATTGCAGGATACTTTACTTTATTTTCCTCGGAACTATATCCTCCCTCGGCGGATAATGGCAAACCACCGAGGTAATATGTCTTGAAAAACCCGTTATAAATTGAAGTGGTTAGGCAGAACTCAAGTTGTAGTGCTACTGTGTATTAGAGTACTAGTTTTTGTAACTATCTTTATATCTTAAAAATTTTGAGAAAAAATGGTTCTTGCATTTCTCGATAAATTTAAAAATAATAATAATTATTAGTATAGCGCTGGCTTTGTAGATGATAGCAGTGTGAATAGCACTGCACTTCTATCATCTATTATTACTCTAGCATGCTATTCCAAGATATATTACATTATACATCCACTTTATCTATTAGCTCAGCGAATTAAACCCTAGATTTTCCCATCATGATTAATAGAATCATATATAAGCATCATCATAATATGTGAATTTAATTAAAAAAAATTATTTTGTTTGTGTAGACAAAACAAGTTTGTTACTATTATTATTTAATGGTTCATATGTTAAAGATTTATTTAAATTAATGCGAAATTTAATTAAAATCCCATTTAAGTTTTTAAATAACTAGTTTTTATTAATTTTTTCAATAATTTTATAATCGACGTAATTTATAATTTTGGCAGTTTAGATAGAAATTAATTAAACAGTATGAGTGATGGTAATATCAAAAGGAATATTTTTTTTAAAATTTTAATAACAATTTTTATACCGATTAGAGATTGGGTCAGTGCACGATCACAATCGTAAATGTTTTTGCTTAAAATAACTGTTTAATTTTTTAAGAATTTTAATTATTCATTCTTTTTATGAATCAAGTTTGTCAGATTTACTATTGTTTTACGTTTCTTCGCAAAGACGTTTCCTTAAAGGACGTATTTGCTCATTATATCGGAACCATATTATGTCATTTAATTCTCTTCGATTTAATTTAGGCTCAAGAATAACTCCAATAATACGTCTGTAGTATAGCGTCGAGATCTTACTGTTATAAACTGAAAATTTTCACCTTTAAAAAGTATGGATAAACAATATCAAATTATTCATATCAGTACCACGTACAACACAATAATTGAAATTTGCCTATTCTATGCTGAAGTATATCGATAACCTGTTAACAAAAAATTTTAGCTTTTATGGATTTTTTTGATATCGCTGGACAATTATGATTATTGCTGATCAGTGTGAATCTGAAGTATCTTTTCTTGGTAATCTCGTAACTAGTAATGAAATAAGATAAATGCACTTCATGCTAATTATTGCTATTTGCATTTATTTAAAGCTATTTTATTCTTATGATTCAACAAATACGATTGCTTTGTTATGTTGAAATTAAATTATTTCAAATTTAACATTTTTCATATTACAATAAATTAGAATCAATTTTCTTAGTTTATTTAAAAATTATTACTAAATTATAAAAACCGGTAGTTTATGATGAGGAACTTTGCATATACATACTTCTTCGAGGTAAAATATTGACCTACGGGTCAAGGATTTTTAAATTCATCGTTGGAAGTTGGTAGTTTAGACGTTTAGAGGGAATCAAATAGAATATGCAATACAGACTGGGAGCGTTTTGATTATTTGCAATTTTCAAATTATTTGTATTACTTGGTATGTACATATATAAGATACATATATTAGTCAGTAAGTAAAAAAAACGCCTGAAATTAATTCTCTACCCGATTTATTTCGAAATGTAAAATTAGTGTTTCAACCTACAGTAAAATTAGTTGTATTTCTATAAAAAGATTTTTTATGTTAGATACTATAGATATAGCAGTATATTGTACTATACATACTACATATTATCATATACATATTTGTACATACATTAAAAAAATCTCTTAGGTAACTTGAAATCTGCCATTATAACTTTGCGATACTTTTTGAATACTTTTTTCTACTATTATTAACATGAATGCGATTTTAAACTTTAAAAACCTAGATATTAAAAATCATTTTAAAAGTTGAGTTATAGAAAATTTATGAAAATGTTAATGAAAATGTAAATTTAAATATCAATTCTGCTCATTAAAACTCTCTAAAAAGTAATTAATCAAGAAATATATAAAGTCAAGACCAATTAAAAGTAACTTTGATAGAAATAACTTTAATTTATTTGTCATCAAATTTTAATCGCTTTTTGCAAAAATTTACAAAATTGGACTGTAAAAACCTGTGTTTCAAGCGGCTAATGACTTTTACCGTCGTCACAATACAAAAAACAAAGATTAGGAGACTTTATGGTGACTTTAAACAAGATAGAACTTTTTCTGATTAAAACGAAAAAAGTCAAGGGCAGTAAAAAACATGAACAAGGTGCCGATAGCTCATTACAACCAATTTATATACAAACTGAAATTTTCGTGAGATACTAAAACTAATTTTTAAACTGTGTTTATAGCGGCTTAGGATGCATATTATTAAAAAAAGAGAATGATAAAAAGCTCAAATTTTCGGATCAGTGCTAAATGAAAATATAGAATTTGTGTAAATTGAAGATGTATATGTTCACATAATTAACTATACTTATAATACTTACGTCCACTAATACGAACATTTTTCATACTTAAAATCTTAAAGGAACCATTTTCGTCGGTTGCGTAAACGGTGACATGATAAATTCCGTCACCTGTTATAAACCCAAATTCTCCTTGAATAATACCTTGTACATCTACAGGAAATCAATTGTTTAATCTATAATATAATTGCAAATCATCAAATCTATACCTTTCTTTTCGTATCGATGTTGTTCTCCATCAATGGTAAAACTAAATTCGTAAGGTCGATTTTCATCCTTATCGATTTGACTAGATCCTTGTAGTAGTGCCAATAGTCCAATGATAAAAATTATCTAAAACAATTTAAACAAGTTTAGTACATGAAAATGTAATAAAAATAACTTAACTCAAAATTGAGCAAAAAATAAAATAATTGGAGATAATCAGGGTAATGAAGATTTGAAAAAGAAAGCAGAAGTTTACGTTTACTATAAAAAATATATAAATTCTGAAGTTATAAAATTAACAATGTGAGTAAACAATAATATTTCTGAAAGTTTTGTCTTGGTAATTTTTAAATTTATACATATTAGATTATTTTTACTTCTTAGTTTTTTCATCATTTAAATTCATAATAAAATTTCAATATTGCGTATAGACATTAGCTTTCGATTAGTTGCGATTTTATTTATCAGTTTTAATATATTATTTTATTACAAGTTAGTAAAATAGATATCTACTGTAATAAGCAATAATGAAAGATCTCCGAGGTATGGTACATTGTTCTTGTCCTACATACTAACTAATGTGATGAGTACACATACATATAATATATTGGTAATCCAATGTCATTTTATATTTGCATTTAATCATTCTATCGATAACTTTAATGTAAAATTAATTAATGTTGATTGTTTTATAAAATGCCATGCATATTTAAAGAAACCAAAAAGAATAATAAGAAATACAAATAAAAATACACACCCACATATTTTTTATCAATTCTGTATTTTGTGTTCTTTTTTGTTTATACCGTAATTATAATAATTAAGGTATTCACAACAGGTACCGTTACAGGATGAAAAAGCAAGGTTAAGAGAGCGAAATTTGCCTTACAAAACGAACTTAATAAATTATTGTTATTTAGTAATTTTTTTCAAAAACGACATTTAAAAAATTAAGAGTTAATTTTAAGCTAATCAAAGTTTAAGAAATAACTTTAATACAAAAATGCTCAAATTGATTTTATCAAATAAAATGTAATTTATATTATAACTACCACATAAATTATTGCAAATTATCAATATATTATTAAAATGTTATTTATGAATAATAATTCTTCTGAATTTCATAATAAATTATTAATAAAATTTTCAAAATTTACCTTGACTTGAATATGTAAATTTAAAAAAATTTGAAATAAAAAATAATGTAATTTTTTTAAAGTAAAACATAAAAACTTACCGTATTTTTGCTGTCCATGGTGATCATTTAAAATTTATTTTATCACTAATATTATTTATATAAACAACACACAGATAATTCAATCACACATGGAAAATGAAATGATGATTTGACCCTGGTAGCACAAACGGCTATGTATTAACAAATTTGTTTATACATCTTTTATGCAACATTTCCCCCACATAAACATTGAGTTCAAATATTAAATCGATTTTTAATATCAAAAATATCAATTTTCATAGGTTCACTAGTTTTACTCAAGTGCCGAATCCTAGCATTAATATTGAAAGACTATTTATTTATAATATGCTGTTTTAATTTATTGTCGAATTATTCATTTAGAATTTGTTTTTATTTATTTTATTTTTAAATTATTTTGTAGTAATAATCGAGATTTACCGATTTAGCACGTTTTTAAACTGAAGAGATTACTGAATAACGAAGAATAAGAGTTCAATAAAAAATAAATATATAAGTGCGTGAATAAAGGAGGGCTATAGTAAAACTCGTCTCTCACGTGAGAGGATAGTTAGCTATGAATTTGTATGAAATTTAAAAATTTGTGTGCAATTAATATTTTAAAAATGTTAATGAATGTTACGATATTATTGCAATAAAGATATTAATATTAATTTTGGTTAAATGTTCAATCTACCTTATAAATTTTAAAGAGTCAAGTTTTTGCTATAAAATTTACAGGAGTAGTTTTTTAAATATTTTTTACTTGTATTATAGCTAAGCTTATTTAAGAAATACAGGTGATACATTATTATCTATACGAATTACTTTAATATCAATAGAAATTGAAGTAAACTCGGAGTTAGTGACAATATATCAAGATTCGGTAATTGGTTAAAACCAATGTAAGGTGGCCTGAGGTTGTCCATGAAAAGTGATTTAGAATGTTAAAAATGAAGACGGAGAAAAAAAAATAACTAATATAGATTTAAAAAAAAAAGTTTTGTAAATCAATTTTGAAGTTAATATTACGAGTACATCGATTAAAGTAAACTTTACATCAAAATTAGTAATATTATTTCATACTAGTAAAAAAACTTTTAGGGCTTCGGATAATAACATCGTATAATTTGAATAAGTTTATTCACGCTATTATAAGTATTTTGTTTTGAAATTTTTATTAAGTGGCATAAAAAAATAGTGCGCCAACCTATCCGGTATGGGGTAAGTACATTATAGGCATAGTGCAAAAGATTAGAAAAAACAAATTTAACTCCATTCAGTTAAGGGCAGTTATAACCAAATATATAAATCTATAGCATAAAAGACGGTTCAGTTATTCAAACCTAATTATATTTATAAATCTGGAAAAAACCTGTCAATTAACCTCGGGTTTACCTATTTTTGTGGCAGAGACGTAACTACCGGTGTTGGGTGTGTTCGATCGAACAAGGGCCTTCTATTACGACCAAAAATATAAAATATTTAATCTATAATTTTAGGTGTAATACTGCTATTATAAAAAAACTTACTACATTTACAAAGAAGTAAATTAAAATAATAACGTTCCGCTTAAAGAGCACGGATGAGTAAACCTCAGAACAAAATCTTGTACACCAATTCTTCTTTAATGTTTTCAATTTTTGCAATATTTTACATGGCTAAATCTTGCAATTTTGGAATTTTGCAAGTGCAATCTTGCAGTTTAGTCAGAAAACGGGCATTTTCAATCATGCTTTTTGCTTTTGGAAATGAAGTAGGTATTTCCGAAAAGTAGAATCTGTTTTGCTTTAATGGATTAATGCATCGAGGTTCAAGAGGGGCGACTTGGACCACTTTTCTGTCTAATTTTAATAAAACTCTAAATTTTAAAAATTACATCAGACTAAACTACGTCATTGCTTCGATTTTAAAGCACGCGCTACAAAGTATTGAACTGTTAACACATGCATAATTTATATTCATACCACCCAATGAGTTTCACCGGTACAATGTCAGAAATATTTACTAATAAATTGAATACATGATCTCTTGGAATGCATATTCAATCATCGATGGCGAGAAAAATAAAACAGCTTGAAGCAAATATTATATTTGCGTAGATATGTCCATACTTTTGAAAATATTAATAATATAGAAGTTTTATGATAGTTAAATATTTTTTAATTAAAATTTTGATGTTTATTATTTTATTCAAAAGAATATAATAAAATTATTATTCTTAAACTATAATAAAAAGAGATATTAATAATAAAAGCTATAAATAAATTTTAATGATTTAATGTCAACGGCTGCTTCTTTAGCACACCTGTGAGAATACATAAAACGCTTTAAATATTATCCATAAAGAGCAGAAATTGTCAATTTGTCATCATTTATTTGTATATTAAACCAGTTTTAAAAGTTAAAAGTTGAATTTAACAAAGATTTCCTACTACGTTAATAATTAATAACTATATCGATGGTCTTTTTTTTAGAAATTAAGGTGTTCACAAATTAGTATTGTAAATTAGAAATAATAAATTTAAAAACTCGATGAGGATTAATCATTTATAGATTTGAAGTAATTTTTCATTTAGTATTGAAGGTAAGTTACTTTAACAAGGCTCTTTAAAATTATTTTTAATAATATCCGTATTTATGCAAAACATCACAAACAAGATGATCATACGATGAGCAATCATACTTTGTAAAAATTACGTAGGGTCCTATACTAATCTACTTTTTTTAAAATCAAAATAATTAATTAATAAGTTAAAATAAAGGGAGCTTTAGAGGCTAGAGCAGTGAGCTTCACCTACGATATTAGAACACTGTAGATGCTCAATTAGAGTATTCACTTTAATTTAAAACAGTCTTAACAAAATTACAGCTCTAAAATATTTAATGCAATGCAATATTACTAACATTTAGAAAAAAGTTTAGGAAATGTTTATAAAAATTAATTTGGCGTTGACGAAGATATTTTGTTTCTCGTCCTGAAAGCAAGGAAATGCTAACTCTAAGGTTATGTGTGCGAGATAAGAAATGCCAATGGGAAATAGTATTTCATGACATTGAAATATTACAGGTAGCAAAAAATATAGAATTTTATGAACGATTTCTTAATATTTTTCTTAAGAAATCAAAATACTGGTGTCTTTTATTAAATATTTTAAGCCGAATGGATTGAAAAGCATATTAATTGGTACAAAGGTAGTGGTGATAATGTATCTAGCACTAATAGTGCTTTGGAATCCATTAATTGAGAAATAAAAGATAGCCACTCACGCCGAGAAAGATTAATTCTTTCTTGATTTATTATACATTTGCTAGAATATGTAAATTATTGATCAATTGACTATTTAAAAAAACTAGACGAAAAAATATTATTTGCAGAAGAATCACTATTAAGTTTTTACAACTTTACTAATATTATTATGTCAATATTAACATATTTATATGATTAAAAACAATAATAATTCATTATACATATTATTGGATTATTAAATACATACTTATTTTTTCTCTTGAGACAATTTTAATTAGGTTATGAGCCCACATTCTTAGCTTGATCGGTTAATGACCGAAACTATACATATCTTTGCTACTTGTTTCCCCCTTCGAATTACTTAAATTTTGTTAGAAAGCCTATATTTGGAAACGATACTTCGGACATGCCGAAAAAGCAATCTTAACCGCTTAAAACATTCGATTCTGTTTTAAATGTTTACGTATTATTCTAATTTTCTAAGCAGAAAATAATTTTTAATTTAATTAAAAATAATATACAATAAATCAATATTGTATTACAAGAGTGGCTCATTGTTCAATGAGTGTATAACATAAATAACCTTCTTATTAAAACCCGTTCTGAAAACCTAATTATGAAACTTACACGAAGAAAATTACACTATGAAACTTATTCAGCTTTGGAATTCTTTTCTAAAAATTTGCTGTTACTCGAATCTACAGTAACGTAGCAATAATTAATTATAGTAATTATTATTTACAACTTTTTATATTGACACTTATAGCAGTTTGCCCAGTCACTATTTTATAAATTTTTTTTATAGGTAACTAGGTAAATATCAAAAGACTTTCTTGAGGTTACGAATCGATTACGTATCGATGCGTTTTGCTGAAACTTAACTGCTTATTACATTAATTTAATCACTTGTTGCCATAAGTTTGCTATTTCAGGTCTTTGTGCTCCACCTCCTAGTAAGAAACTCAGAAACAGTGTGTGAGTGCAATGTACGCCAAAACATACCGAATCTTGGTTCACTCATTTTTTTTCGGTAGGAATATGTCATAGCTATCTGTAGTTTGATATTACGAAACGATATGATCTGGCTTTTGAAACACCTCGTGTATTACAAATGTGGCATTTGAAAGCCAAACGGAAACTGTTTCAGTGTTTTTAAGTATTTGATCTGCGATTTCTCAATGTAAAGACGACCGGAAAATCTTAGAGATTTCGTATGTTACTTTTGGATCTGACTTTGCACTGAATTAAGACTATAATCGAAAAACATTTAACATTTAAACTTAACCGAAGATGTTAAGCCAATATAAAATCGTACACTTTCATTTCTCTGTCTAAAGAGGTTTATAAGAATAAAATTTGTGGAATACAAAGAATTAGTAACAATTTAGAACTTATAAAAATGCTGTTCCTGTACTGCTATATTTCAGTTTATGTAAAGCTAAAAAACCAATTATTTTATTTGTATAGTAATTGCCAGAACCTTTAAAAAAATTAAATTTTCAATACTTTTTGAAGCAATGGCTAGGGAGTTAATACAGGGTATTTATAAAAAGAAGTTGCCAATTTATATCTACGATGTTAATTGTAAACACTCTTTCACGCAAGATCTCAAAAGTATCAGGTTACAAAAGATTTACCGCAATTTATTGATTATGATATAAGTTGTTAAAATACAGAATTTTCTGTTAGTATGAAAAAATGGCAAGAGATTTGTAGGTTTATAGTTTTTAATCTTAGATCTTTGCTTTCATTGTTTTAGCTATTTAACCTTATCATTAATATCAGCTTACCGAGGTAATTTACCATGAAAATTCTTCGTGAAATGAATGGTAGGTCCTTAGATGTATAAAAATACTTCAATCTTAGGTACATCCCAGACGTATGAAAAAATCAATCAAGCGATTGAAGATATTATAACACCCGAATGAAACTCAGGATGGAAAAAATTATTATATAAGATAGATCCGTTAGCGAATATTCTGACAGCTGTAGATAGTTTTTTAAACAAATAAATCAAGGTTACATTATTACCACCTTACTGACAATAAATTAGCTTATTCTGTTATTAATAAATTTCTTGATATTTGATCTGCACAAAATTAAAGTAAAGAAACAAAATTATCAAATTTCTTGATTTTCGTTTAAAGGTCGGACCAAAATTCGTGAAATGAATAAGGTTCTAGATGTATGAATTACATAAATTACTAATAAGTATTGTTACGAAAGAACGTCTAATTATATTTGATGACTAATGTATGACGTCATGTGTGATGAGTCATATATGATAACGGCATTAGTTATTCAAATATAGATGAATGTACGATCTAGAAAATGCGTGGAAGCGCCTGGAAATTCCTGGATGGTTATGGAATATTCTGGAAGGCTGCATTTAAATATAAATGCAGCGCGATTTCCTGTCACGAATCAATTCCAGTTTGAACGCGCGACTGTTAACCTAAATCAAGTGAACATAAATACAGTGAAGTGATAACGTTATACCGAGTGTTTAAATAAATATAGACCTAGTGTTAAATATAAATTATAGTGTAAATAAATTGTAGTGTAATTAGTCTTAGTGTTAATATTAGTTTAGTAATTGTTATTAATCGTATCTGTAAATATTTGTATTAGCCCTTTAGAAATAAATAAACGTTTTAATTTTCGTTACAGTATTATAATAAGGTTCATACTTTTTCCCAATTTTTATCAAAAATTACACTTTGATAATTTACAAAAGCAATAAACCTTCTAGTTAATTTAAAATTGCTAGAACTCGCTAGCCTAAAGAAAAATTAATACTATTTTTTTCAGGTTTTTTATAAATTTTGCTTTTTGTTTTTTAAATAAACAAACTGTATTTCTTTGCTTTTTACAAAATATGTTGGATCTACTTTTATAATATTATCTAGCGTTAGCTAATTATAATTTGAAATGCTTATAAAAGTGCTAATTAATTTGTTCAAAATAGTTATTATCTAATAGTTTCACTAAAAGCAATTTAATTTTGTTTAAATGTTACTTTTTATGTAGAAGTATAAGCTTTTTGTTTTAAAAGCAATTCTTCTTCACAATTTATTACTTTCTTATATAATTTAGTCATATTTATGAATATTGAAAAACTAGCCTTGGGATATTTTATTTAAATTAAACTGGTTTTCATTTGTAATCAATCGCTAATAATTTTTTAATAACATTAACTAACTTTTCGTTTATTAACATTTAACTCACTCATCAATAATTATTAGTTCAGTATTTAGTCAAAATATTAATGAATTTCTGCAATGTGTTGTGTACACAAGTATAAAAAATATAAATACAAATTTTTATAATGCAGTTTAATATTGCCGGATACAAAGTTACCTTGTAATTGATTAATGGAAGTTGTAATGTATATCTAATAAATTAATACTACACAAGGAAGTTATAGGTGTAAACATCACGATTTTTAACTAGTGTTGCTTTTATTTGCAAAAAAAATAATGTATGCTTGTAAGAGTAATTCCAATTATATAAAAAACAACCTAGTTTCAGATTAAATTGATTGAACGAATAAAATGAAGCAAAATTTAAAAATCTGAATAGCTGCGAGAATAATAAATAACATTAGGTATTAAGTAGTATTAATAAATAATATTGCATTAGTGCATTTATCTTTTAATTTAAATTTTCACCTTGAGCTTACAAAAAAACCGATCCCTGCAGAGTGAGATATGATCGTGATATCTTAACCAAAGTTTAAAAAATATGAAGTAAAAATAATATAAGAGTTTTGCTCGTTATCACAAAACAAAAATTTTAAAATAAAGTTGTCTAAGTATCAGGACCGGACTGGGACCTAAAACCGGCCCGGGCATTTTAGAGACTGTTGGCCCCCTAATTTCCACAAAAACGCTACATGTACTCGTATATATACGTATATACTGTCCTGTATTTCCCTACAATTTGGTATTTTGGAGTGTGAAATGATTTTTTCACAATTTCAGGAGTAAAGTGGTCACTTTAGTCCTCTTTTTGCGGGAGTAAAGTATCACTTTTTCTCCCGCAAATGAAAGGCGGGAGTAAAGTAAATATAAAAGAATCGTTACCATTCAATCGTTTTTATTGGAAACAAAATTAACATTAACGTTTACATTAGCACAACTTACAATATTAAATAGACGATCCATCGATCTGGTGGAAGAAGAGGTTAAATTTAAAGTTTTATCTATCTGATTTGCATCACCGACAGACCGATCAGTTCTACAAATTTCACCTCCAAAAATTTTAGTCGCAATCTCTTCTTTATTTTTGATCGAATTTTCCACGTACCCCTCAGCTACAGTCGAAGACTTCCATCCACCATGGCGCTTCAACACATCTATATGTACTCCCGTATCAGCGAGCAAAGACGCAGATGTACGTCGAAAACAGTGGCCTGTATACGATGATGGTTCAGAAAGCTTTAAATATGCAGCTATTTTTTGTGGCAGCTGCCCAAACGCGTTCTTTCCTACAGGTTGCGAAGTACATTTGTTACTTTTGAATTGCACAAAAAAACGCGAATGATTCGTATCCTCCTTCCGTAAATTCATATATTTTTTAAGTAATTTTAAAAAATCCACCGACTGGCCTTCAGAATTGTTGATCACAAATTTTCTATCGCTACCATTTTTTGTATTGCGGATGGTACACAACATTGTCAAAGAATCTATTTCTTTGAGATCGCCAACATGCAAGTGAACCAATTCATCTCCTCTGCATGGCCCTGCTACGCCCAAGATAAGTGCAGCCTAAAATATAAAGTTGTATTAGTATTATAAAAAAATGTTTATACAAGAATTACTTACTTTAGCCATCAAAAATGTTTCGTCTGGCGCTTCGCTCAAAAATTGTTCCACTTGCTTTGTAGTTAAAATGTTTGATTTTTTGGCCTTGTAACCCACATTCTTCCTCTTAAGGAATGCGGTTAACTTATAAAATTTTCCAATATCTATATCTTTTTCAAAATTCAACATACACTTCAGCATGGAATACTGCGACCAAAGAGTAGAAGCTTTTAGCTCTTTCGCCTTTTCAAAGAAGTAAGCCAGCATAACATCTTCGGTGTAATGCTTAACATTATTTTGCGTACACCAGGTTATGAATTTATCATACTGTTTTTTATAAATTGTTTTTGATTTCGCAGGCAGCAATTCAACTTTTGCCATCGTCGCTGCCGCTTCAACATCCGAATTTTCCTCACTTTGTCTCATTTTCACGTAGGAACAAATTATAAACGATCACTTACATTAATTTGATTAAGTATTTTATATATCAAACTTATTTATGAAATATAGGCACCAATAAAGAATAATTATGTTAAACACAGCGCACGGTGTAATAATATGTCAAAAGGTAAATTGAAACAACGAAACATAAGAAACGATTCATAGGTATCGCTTCAAAAAAAAACAACAATTCCAAAAAGCAACCTCATATTTTACTAAATAATTTTGCGCGCAATACTGCGTGCGATTGGTCTGAAATTTTGCATATAAATTTTTACAAAAAATCGTTGCAGGGGGTTAGTATAACTAAGGGGGAGGGATAATTTTTTAGCCAGTTTTTCGATATCTAGCGCCGTTTTCGAGTTATTGCAAATTCAAAATTTCAAATTTAGTAGATTGACTTATGCAATTTATCATTTGCAGACAAATTGTGAAAAATAGTATATATACCTTGGGACTAAGGTGGCTTTTCATCCCGAGTGCGATTTTTGCACTCGGCTAAAGCCTCGTGCAAAAACCTTCACACGCGGGATGAAAAGCGGCACCTTAGTCCCATGATGTATAATATACTATTTTATATAGAATTTTGATTAATATATAAAATTATATATTTATTTTGAGTTTTGAATATTTGTTAAAACGAGGTTGGCAATTAGATGATATTTTTGTCAAAAAAGTCTGTTGATTTTTTAGAAAATTTGTAATTTGAATATGAAAAGTGATTTTTTTTATAAGAAGTTATTTTGTTTGAAATTAAAAGTGAATGAGAAGATGAAATGTAGACTGAATGTGATGATTTTGATAGTTGTTTTAAAACGGCAGCACTAATTAATATTTTGGAAGATTGGAAAAATTAGATAAAAGAAAAATTAATTATTTAAAATAATTGTTTTTATTACACCTCAATTATTGAGGTAGTAGTAGTAGTAGTATACATAATATTATACACATAATTATGATGTATATTACACTACGTATACATTAATGTGGACTAATAGACCAGCAGTGTGATGTAAGGCTTACATCGACGTGCTACGGAGCGGGACACCGCAGTTCGATGCTTGGTTGCGCCAACTGCGCTGCTGTGATCTAAACCCCGAGTTTGATCTAAGGGCTATGCATTTGGCAAGGTTAGGACCCTACTCAAAGAACCGCAAATGCCAAATGTAAATTTGGTTAAAAAACAGGGCGTAGTCCTAAATTAAGAATATTGGGTGTTCACAGGACCGAGATGTTCATAAATTCGAATGTTCATATTATCGAGCTTCTACTATTAAAAACTTGTATTTGAACGGTTTTTGTTATTTATAAATTTATTGTGCTAAATTTTTAAGTTTTATTAACCATTTTTGATACTTTATTATGTTATATAAAATAGCATAATTTTTTTCGCAATGTAATCAGCCAGCGCTGCTGGTTAGACGGCCCTTTGAGTGCACCGGTCCATCGGGCATTTGCCCGATCTGCCCTATGGCCAGTCCGGGCCTGCTAAGTATGTAATAAAATTTAATACAATCTATTTAAAGTGTAAGGACATTTTATATTTCAAAGAATTTTTTGAATGGATTTATTTTATAAAAAATATTTTTTAAAAGCAAACAAAAATTATATTTGCACTCATAGGCGTAACTAGCGGATTTCATTAGGTTCAGCAGAATCAAAGTTTGTAACTTAAAACGGTCTTATAACTCTCGTAATTATTTCAAACAATTTTAATAAAATAAACACAACAATTTTTACTTTAATATACCTTTATAATATATCTATACAAGGTATGTATGTTTTTGTAACGTGTTTATCATCTATATATAGGTATACAAATATCGTAAAGAAACAAAGTGAAATCAAAATAACCCACAATACAGCAAGATATTTTTTTGAACAGTACTCTTGTTATTTCCGTTTTAAAAATGCTGTTTTTTTCTTTTTAGTGCATAAACTTGTTAAGACGACCCTGTGTAATACCATAAGGAATACGATTTTTTTATATTGAAAACCTGATTAATAAATTATTTAATTATTTCTTTCATATTTCATATTTTCTTAAAAAACAACACATAAATTTTAAGCAAAGTTATTGTCCTGTGGTTTTTACTCTTGAAAAAAAAAATTATTATTCCGTGTTAATCTGTTAGTATTAATCTATAAATATGCAGTTATGAAAAGTTAGTAACTTTCAGGAAGGCATTTTTGAATTTAATATGTTAAAACAGGTAATTAAACAAGCTTTAAACAAGTCTGTCGGTATCTGTTCTTAAGCAGTCTAATATTAATATCGTAATCAAATGTGTAAATAATATAAATTATGACCAGGCAGCAAACACGTGTTCATAAGTTAACATTAAAAGAAACTTGTTAACAAACTATTTAATCTCAACTTAAATTATATCAAAGAGGTTTTTACTGATCATTTAAATTTTTGCGGTTTTTATTTGATATAAAGTAATAATTTCGTTTATTTTAATGTTAGATAAGAAAGTTACATTCTAAAAAAAAATCATTTAACTTGTACGGTTATCAGCTTTGTATAACCAGTCACGGAAATATTAAAAGTTCTTTTAAATTTTAAGTAGTCTAAAATATTCAAACAATATTTTAACCTTTGCGCATTATAAGACCATAAAATTCTGCACTAAGCGATTCTTGACAAGTAATGGGTAGGTAACTTAATTTATAAACACTAAAAAGTTTATCAAGATTGCATAAAAATAATTATTTAAGAATTTAGTTAAGATGAAAACCATGAATACGATATAATAATTATTACATAAGAAAGGCAGAAGCTGATAGGTAAGAATGTATCGAATTCTAAATTGTATAGATCGATTCGACTTCTTTTTGTCCTTTTTTGTCTCTTAATCTTTATTGTCTATTGATGGATACTCAGCTTTTTTCTCTGAAGAAGAGAATTCAGCACTTAAACCTATGGCTGCTTAAACCAGATTGGAAAACGTGCTGCGGACTTACTTTTATAATTATAATGACAATTATTGACTCAAAAAAACTTTAAATGTTTTCATGGAGAGTAATAAAAATAAGTTAATCTTTTCACCAGGTACTTCAGCATTACATATTGACTATCTCTAATTCGACTTATTTTTTGTTAAATTAAAAAATACAATAAACCCAAATTAAAAAACAATTTGATTCAAGCCGTTTTCTCTTATAGCAAAGAAGTCCGAAAACTCAATGAAAAAAAATATAGTCAGCATTATTTTCATGGAATGTCAATAGTTCTGTCTCAGGTCGAATGATTCCTAACCAAACCAAATTATTGATTTTGATAAATGAAA
This sequence comes from Cantharis rustica, assembly GCA_911387805.1. Lineage (NCBI taxonomy): Eukaryota > Metazoa > Arthropoda > Insecta > Coleoptera > Cantharidae > Cantharis > Cantharis rustica. The sequence continues at coordinate 110,839,115 of OU426877.1, read as the reverse complement.
TCAGCTTCATCAGTTACTATTAAGATCACATCTTTTAAAACCTTGTTTTGATGTGTTCACGAAACGTCATTAAACATCAATTATTTGTCCGCACGAGAACAAAGTATGTTTGTCTTCAGTCTTTTAATATGTTTTTGGAAACTTTGAGTTTCTATGACAACCTGAAGCAAAACTGTGTCTTTGGGTTAATGCCAAATATTAACACAAGCATAAAACGTGCAATAATATACCTATATTGCTATGTTTATTAACTAGTGTTGCCTAAAATTTAAATCAATTTCATGCTATCCTAGTTTAAAATATCAATTTTTTAAGCAAAAAATGCTCAAGACTTTGCAGAATACGCTAATGGATCGCCAGAGTTTAAAAATGTGCAGTTTTTAAGGTGTAGGGATCGTGTTTAGTTTTGTATTTTTTGGTTGATCATTTTCAATTTTATCAGTTAGGCTTCGATCATATTTTAATTTTATCGTTGTAAAATGAATGAATATCAACAGCATAGTTTCCAGCATTTTTTTTTGGTTTTATAATGATGTGATTCTAATCCGTTATCTGCTGGAAGATTTGAGATCGACCAAGTTATTTTTAATAGTGTCGACTACAACTATTTTTGTATCTTTTGTTAATACATAAAATCACCTCTTTTTTCTTTGTTTGTTTTATTTGTATTGACTGGCGTCCACTTTAATATCACATTTTCCTATTTAGTTAAGATGAGATCCGAGTGGTATAAGATCACAAAAAATTTCTTCTGGCTTTTAATATGCAACATTGTATATATCTATTGTTTTGTATATTTACAATTGTATATTGTGGTGTTTCAAAATGATTGCGACCTACCCTGTACACATTTGATGAAAGTTTTATTTTGTTTTAAATAATTTTAAGTTGTAAGACTGGAGAAGTTGGACAGGTGGGGGCGAACCGACGATAATTTTTGCTTTTGCCAACGGGTCGCCGCGCGAAGGACAGCGCCGACTTTTGGCTCGTTAAATTTTGACTCGAGTGAGTTATTGTTGAGATTATTTGATTTTGATACAAGTTTAAATTTGTGAATTATAGTTGTGAGTACTTTGATTTTGATTAAATAAATGATTTTGGTGTGAATGCATTAATTGCATAATTTTTGGATAATTTTTGATGTTTGAAATTGGATATTTTTGATGAGTTGCTACTGAGCGGTAGTTCAATTAGTGCTTTAGAAGATTGATTGGTTTTGATTGATTTGGAAAGATTGAGATTATGAGATGTGAAATTGTTTTAAATTGAAAATAGGTTTGAAATTCGAAGAATTGGAATTACATTTGTACGAGCGAGGCCAGCTGCAGATAAGCCGACGTTTTCAATACGCATGAGGTCGAAAATACGAGCCTATTTAAAATTTCAAATAAAATTAAGTTTGAAATTATTAACGATTTTAAATTATTTGTTTGGATTTTGAAGAATTTATTGTTAGAGAAATCATTATTTATCATTTTAAAAAGAAGACAAACACAGAAATAAATAGGAACCGACTACTGAGCGTCTCATTTTGTTCTCCGCTGTAGAAGCTAGCTGGGTAAAACAAGGATTGTGCCGGGTAGGTAATTCATACAAAACCCCACAACAATATATTGTATATATATCTATTTCCAAATAATTTTAAATAATTACATAATAATTCCAAATATTTCCACTTTTTTCTTTTCCTTCACTTTTATTTCTAGTCGTGATTCGCTCTATGACTATTGTTATTCTGTAACTAAAATTTTATTATAAATTAATTATGTATTTTATAACTAATTAATGCAATAAAAAGTAATAAAATTATATTATTACTCATAAATGCAAGGAATGATACTTTAGTTTAGTAAAAACATATTGATAGGTGAAGATAGTAACTGGGATATTATAATTATTTGTATATTACTGAAAATCATATCTGCCATTTGGCTTATACGCCAAAATGGAAAATAATGGCCCATTGAAATTATTATAAAAAAATGAGAATGGGTAATGGGTAAAAAAATCGAGTATTAAACTAGTATTTACTATTCTTAATGGTCGATTTATACTCAACATTTAACATTTATCATTTAACATTTAACACTTAACATTTATCATTTACATTTAACATTTAAGGGTTCCGATACATACTGAGCCCATTTAACATTTAACATTTAGCACGTGCTGACAGTTTTTCGATATTTGACATCAGTAAATCTTGGTGAAATTTTTATTTGTGTGAATATCAGTTTGTTTTATGTAATGAGAAAAGTAGAAGATATTGCTGTGGTAAGGAATTACTACTATTAATACTAAAAAATACACGATAAATTTTCGCGCGCAGTTAGACTTGCGCAGTGTGACCAAATTTCTTAAATGTTAAATGATAGATGAAAGTTGGTTATCTCTTAAATGATAAGTGATAAATGTTAAATGTTAAATGAGGAGTATAAATGCTTATACACAATTCCTATTGTTCATCTTCTTAAATGATAAATGTTAAATGTTAAGTGTTAAATGATAAATGTTAAATGTTGAGTATAAATCGACCATAAATGTTGGTGATTGTTGTACAGTTTGTGGCGCAGCCGATTTGGTGTAACGACGCATGAAAACTTATGCGCGGTTCCACAATCACATGTTAAAACTTAATCTATGATTAAAGTTTTACAACAATTCAAATATATTGTTGCCATATTGTTGTAAAATTTTGATTTTGATCAAATTCCTTAATTATCGTTTCTGAAACCGGGCATTAGTATTTTATTACCATGAAATTATTGCTCGCACTAAATCTATTGCGCCCAAACATCCTATCCTATTTGCTATAGCTATGTATCAGTTGATGTATCTTCAACACATTCAAAAATTAATTAATCGATACAAACATTAACATTGATATAACCAACTTAAAATTTTATTTTTACTTTTATTAAATTTTATTATATAATTTTTTAATTACTTTTTGGAATTTTGATCGTTTGAAATATAACTTATAACTTAATTTTGAAAATAATTGAATTACTACGAGTATTGTATTTAAAACTCAATAATTGAGACAACGGTATAATTTTTTAAAAACCTCTCTTTGGAAATCTGCTTGGCTTCTGTTGTAGTTGTAAGTCTTATGATTTATTATTTTCCTAAAGGCCTTAAGTTATTAAACAGCGTTTAATACTATTTGCGTTATTTAAAATTGCAAAGATTATTTCGCTTGTTTACTGTGTTGTGGTTAGAAAGTTTTTCTACGTAGAAAAAAGAAGCATTACATTGTAATATCTAATATGTAAGTCATGCTTAAAGAAAATTCATAATTTTTTATGGAGTAGTGTTTAATTAAATTTTTCCATTTTCCGAAAAAAATATGGAAAACAGCTTCACTTTTTTTGATTTAACAAGAAGCCATCAACGTTTTAGATTTGTTTTATCAAAACAGTTAAAAACTTTTAATTTTAAACTTGTAACAAATTATTTATTTTACCTTTTACCTACTGTTTATATACTTACGAGTCATCTAGTGTTATTAAATACAACAATATCGAGAAAGTTACAAACTGGATTTTATAAATGGTTGTGCTAATATTAAATAGATAGCACTTTTAAGTAGCACTAAGAATTAATTTAATTTTTGATAGAAATTGACTAATATTTTTAAGCTACTGAAATATAACCCAAAATTTAAATATATTACTTATTTTAATCAATTTCCTTTCTATTGATGGTATAAAGTCACAGACAACAGTAGTATAGGAAATTCATATATGTTTTTAGGAAGACCCCCGAACACAAGAATAAGTAAGGGGCCGATAAACTGGGTGAGAAATATTTTGGATTGTCTGCAGTTGTCTAAATACGTAAAATATGGCGGTGTCTGGAGGCCAAGGGCAGAACCACCAGAATAAAAAAGTAGTAACATAATGTAACTACTTACTAAAATTTTTGCATATAATTAATTACATATATTAATTTTTAACTTGTGATAATTATATCAAGTAAATTTAAAAGTAAACAAGTTTAAACGTTAAATATAATTTTATTTATTTATATTTTATAAGCTTTCGATGAGTTGTGTCACCTTTCGTCAGAATTTTTGTTTGTTATTATTCTGACGAAGGTGACACAACTCATCGAAAGCTTATAAAATATAAATAAATAAAATTATATTTAACGTTTAATTAACTTGTTTACTTTTAAATTTACTTGATATAATTAATTACATACCAATTAACAATTTTAATAACGAGTATTAACTAAATTTGTTTAAACATACATTTTTAATAATGTACCAGTTATTACTACAAACATTTATTTTAATAATCCAATATTTTTTTAATACAATTGAAAAATAATAAGGAAATTTCCCGACTCAACGATTGATGTTTTACGTTATAGATATCCGAAATTATTTTAGAAAGATAATCATCAAAAAAAAAACTGTTTGCTACTTCTCACCAGGAAGGATATCCTATAGCCGCTCATTACTTTTATTTTTTTTTAAATTACAATGAACTTGATCGGGTCTTTTTGCTTACAAAGCAATTTTTATGCATAATAAAATTAACTTTATCATAACAAAATAAATGAATAATGTCCACCACTTTTCCAGCTTTTACTATATGATATTACAACCAGGAAGAAAAAATATAGTAAGGTATATTAAAATATAGTACATAATATTGCAATAATACAACAGCTAACAGCTCCCTCCTGATCACGCAGTAGTTTCTTTCAGGTTTTTGACAAGACCTTGCTGAAGTAACCGAAAACTTTTTCTTGTCCATTTGAATTTGTGAAAGGACATACCTCCTTTGGCCAAGTTACTTGCATCGGTGTTCAATATAAATTTACCATCTGCTTGGGGATAGCTCAAAATGAGCGCGCTGACTAAAGTTTGCTTCAGTTGTTTAAAAGCTTTGTTACAATCTTTAGTCCATGTGTAATTGCGTCCATTTTCGGTCAACTTGGTCAAAGGTTTGGCAATATTTGAAAGAAACTACTGCGTGACCAGGAGGGAGCTGTTACACAGTAAAAATACAGAGTAAATATTTTACACTAAAAAACACTAGCTTGTGTTCATATAGGTCCACTCAATTTAGTGTAAATTTTTCACTAAAAGTTAAAATCAAGTGTAGTGTAAAGAGTTCACTAAAATTTGTTAAAATTTTAACCTTATTTCGGGTTCAGAAAACAAAATTTAGTGTTAAAATAAAATGAAAATTTAAATTAATTTTCACTATATTGTGTAGTATAGGTATATTAGATAAATACATTAGTTTAAACACACTAAACAGATAATTTGTTAACTCTAGTATAGGTACTGTTTTAGATGAATAGATTGAATTAAAATACTAATTAGGGTATATTTTAAATTAATCTAGGGTTTAGTAATACACTATAAAAATAAAATACATATTGTAGTGTAAAAATTTCTTTATTTAGATGTAAAATTTACCTGACCACATGTGAATTAACAACATTAATCATCATCATCATCATCATCAACCGCAGGTTTTAGGCCGGTTGCCCGTTACGTCACTCTAATTGGTCGCTCCATCTCTTTTTGGGACGGCCTACACTTCGTTTTCCTCTCGGTCTGTATTGGAAAATTTATATTGGTAACCTAGTCTGGTCCATTCTGTCCATATGTTCTTTTCATGCCGTTCTATAATTCTTTATCTTCTCGTTGATACTGCAAATGTTCAATTCATTTCTTATATCTGCGTTTCTTTTTCGGTCTATCTTTCGGTATCCCGCTACCGAACGCAGGAATCTCATTTCAGCACTCTGGATTCGTCTTTCATTCTCTTTAGTGATCGTCCAAGTTTCGCTGGCGTATGTTATACTTGGTATCGATATCGTCTTATAGAACTTCAATGCAGTATCCTGGCTGGTTTTATTCTTAAATGTTCTTCTTATTGTGCCATTTATGTAATTAAATTTCTCAATTTTTTTGGGTATGTCAGCTTCCTCAAATATGGACATAGTGCAACCTAAGAAATCAAACAATTTTACTTGTTCTATGGTCTGGTCATTCAATACTATTTTTGAGCGTACTTGTTCATGTCCTATGAATGCCATCACTTTTGTTTTGTTTACAGATATTGCCATATTGTATTCTTCTATGGTTTCACTCAATTTAAAAAGCGCATACTGCAGGGAATTGTCATCCGCAAATAGCATGGTTAATACAAAATCTCTTTTGTTCAGATTTGCTGTGTAGTAAGGTATGTGTTCCTTCCATTTCCGTATAGTATCGTCCATGTAAAGATTAAAAAGTGTCGGCGACATAGTACACCCTTGTCTCAACCCTGTATTTATCTTTTCCGTTTTCCTTTCATAATCTGCTATACATATTTTGGTATCTTGGTACATTTCCTTTATTGCCTCTATGATATGATATGGTATACCTCTTCTCTTCAATATATCCCACCACTTACACCTCATTACTCGGTCAAATGCTTTTATAAAGTCTACATACGCTATGTGAGTTTCTCGATTGTATTCTTGATGTTTTTCCGTTATTTGCTTTATGCTGAATATGTTGTCGGTACACGATCTGCCTTTTCTAAATCCTGTCTGCTCTTCTGAAATCGTCTCTTCGGCAATATGTTTCAGTCTTCTATTTATTATTTTTGAGTAGATCTTGTACGTTGTATTAAGCAGACTGATTCCTCGATAATTCTCACATTTCGCTCTATTTCCTTTTTTGAAGATCGCTACTATTTTTGCTATTTTCCACTCTTGGGGTGTTTTTATTTTCCTCCAACATAGATTCATAAATGTTAATAGTCTTAGTTTGAAATTTTCGGAACTATATTTAAGCATTTCACTATTTATTCCGTCAGTTCCCGTTGCCTTACGATTTTTGACTTCGTTTAATGTTTCTTGTAGTTCTGTTAGTTCTATTCTATCTACCTCATCGTATTTCTCTTCTATTTTTACTAGTCTCTCTTCTTCATTATACCATAGTTCTTTATAATATTTCAACCATTCATCGTTGTCTATGCTTGTTCTAGATGCCGTGTCTTTTTCTTTGCTGTTTAAATGCTTCATGATTTTGTAAGCTACATTCTGTGTCCCGTGTACATCGTTCTCAATTCTACTTATAAATTCATTTCACTTTTTCCTTTTTAATTCTCTAACTATTCTCTTTACTTCTCTATTTCTTTGATTATACTCTTCTTTGTTTTCTTGTGTTTTATTTGAGAGTAGTTTAAGATATATTGCCTTTTTGTGATTGATTGCTTCCTTAAGTTCTTCGTTCCATATTTTTATTCCTTTTTTCGTATTTTTTTTTCGATGTCCAAGGGCTTCAGATGCAGCTTTTTCGATGATGGTTTTGATGTTAGTCCATTCTTCTTCTATGTCTGTAGCTACTCTTATCTTCTTACTATGGTCATCCAATCTTCGCTGATATAGGTCTCTTATTGATTCTTCTTGTAGTAGATAGATTTTAAATAGTTCCTTGTTGTCAGATTTTTTTCCTTTTTTTAGCCATTTTGCTTTGATGTTTATTGTAGTGCATAGCAGGTAGTGGTCGGTTCCGATGTCTGCGCTTCTGTAAACTCGTATATCTTTTATACACTCAGAAGTTTTGTCGTTAGCTAACATATAATCCCTAGCGGACCATGTGTATTTGTGGATCCTTTTGTGCTTGAAGAAGGTATTCATTATTTTTATTCCATTGTAGCATGCAAAGTCCCTCAATGTTCTGCCGTTTCCATTTAATATGTCCTCGTTGTGTATACCAATTATGTTATCTATTGGTACTCTTCCGATTCGGGCGTTGAAGTCTCCTCCTATAACAAGGTAGTCTGTTTTTCTTGTGTTTTCTACTACTTTTTGTAGTTCTTCATAGAATTCTTCCGTGTCTTCCTTTTTCCCCTCATCTGGTGCATACACTCCTATTATAGTCATGTCTATGCGAGTTTTCCACTTCCTATTGATTAAAATCGCTACCCCTGCAGAGGCTCTATGTTCTTGTGGGACTCCACTATATATCATTGTGTATTCCTCTAAATCGTAGGTGCCTTTTAATTTTTTCTTAGTTTTAGATATAATAGCAATATCTATTTTTCTTTCCTTTAATGCCAACTCGAGTTCTTCGATTTTATTCCCCACACCACGCACATTCCAGCATCGGATATTCATATAATCTTTTATACCCAATTGTTTATTCCGTTTTCGTTTGCGTTCCGACATCATTAGATCCAATCTATTATCCGAGGCAAAATTTGAGTGAGCGAGAGTCAATTCATTTCCTTGTACAGGAGACTATCCTATAGCAGGTTAGATCGGTGGGGGGATGCCCTCTTCGAGCTTCCGATCCAGCTCCCGGTTCTTCGTCTCCAGATCCGGTGGGAGTACTTTTTATCTACCATTTACTGTAGATAGGTTATTATGGTTATACCGCCAATATTCGGTTGTCAGTGCCTCGTTAGCGGAGCAGGGGTACTACTTGCAGGTGAGGTTGACAATTGAGTGTGAGAGGCTATTATATTCGCTTGCAACACCCCATTAACACCCCACAACATTAATTAGAGATCCAAATGTTTTTAGATAAAAATTAGTTTTTGTTTTTTGTGTTCTAATATTTTTAATGATGTAATATATTTATAGTAATAAGTACTCTAATTAATGTTGTTAGAGTACGTATTACTATAAATATATTACATAATTAAAAATATTAAAACACAAAAAACAAAAACTAATTTTTATCTAAAAACATTTTTTATGTCGCATATTGTGAAATTTTAAAATAGAACAGATTCCCTTACTGCATGATTTTTTTGTTTTTTTCAGAAGAAATCAGAGATATAGAATAAGTTGTGAGGAGTACCAGAAAATTATTTTAAAAAATAAAAAACGTTAGAAATTTTGTTTATTATACATCTATACTTAGTACTATGTCAATTATGTCTATATATGCAGTTACGAAAATAAACCAGTTGGGAGCAGTGGCGGTTTTAAGAAACAGGCAAGGTAGGCCCGGCCTACCCAAAATTTAATGTACATAAATAACATTTTTGTTATTTTTCATTATTTACACTTAAAATTGCAATTACAGCTGCAAAAATTAGCGCGTTTTATATTTTTATTTGTATATGCTTCAAAGTATTATAGCGTAGGCACTGGCCCAGCTTAGTCCATATAGCGCAATGTAACAGTAGGACCATGACGCCAGATACAGCAATACTATAGCTTCAATAGCGTGCGCTTAGGTCCGGGCCTACCAGATACTTGCAGTTATATGATACCACGCGATAAACAGATTTTCTTATCGGACATATGCGATCGACATTTTAAAGCTTTTTAGATGACAAAAAAGAAAATTTGTCTCAAATTAATCGATATTTTGCACTTTGTACTTTTATTATTACAAAAATAGTTTAAGGGGTAGGTTGCTGTTGCTAAAAAAAATTGCTATTGCTACAATGTCCCAAGATCGTCTAACTTGGCATTTGAACTGATATCAGTACAAAAAGACATTAGAATTTACAAATAACTCAAGAAAATATTCACACCTTCCGCAGTTTTTATCTATTCGTAAAATATTGCTGGCCTACCCAAAATTTTTCTCCACGAGCCGTCACTGGTTGGGAGGTATTAAAAATGTCGATTTTTGCTATGTGCCATATATGACCCGGTATGCGGTAAGGGGTTAAATCGTAGTGGGTTGTCAGCATTCTAGTAACTTTCGGCTATAATACACCAGCAAGGTCTGGGTGGTTCCTCGATTTGTGTGAAAAATTTAAAAAAATGCTTGTAACTGCAAACGGACTCCATTTTCAGTAGAAGAAAACATCAGAAAAATAATTGACAAACATAAACCCAATTTTTGATTATAATAAAGGACATTTTTTGCTTGTAGTCATATTCCTTCAGCCCGTTCTTCGTGAAAGTGATAATAATACTCGAATGATAACTTTAACCATGATTCCAATAAGCGGCGTCCACTGTATTTTACAATAACTTGCAGGTTGAAGAATAATTAATTTGTCCGTCATCGTTGCATAAGTTTTGATACGTTTCCTCTTATTTTTTTACTTGGTAGAGAAATAATACTTTAGTTGCCATATTCCAACAATCTAAAAAATAAATTATTCATAAATCTATTGTTAAAAATAATAACAACTTTACATTACTACTGAATTCCGCTTCATATTCTGAAATAACTGTAGGGTTCGGGTATATTACGGTCGTTTGGTATTTTTAATAATTTTATCTATATCTTGACCAAATATCTCTTCAAAATTTATTTGAATACCTGGATATAATTGTTGAAAATCTTCCTCGATCTAAAGCAAAATTTTATATTTCAGTAACAGTACAAACACATAAAGTTAATAAAACTTGCACACCACGAATGATCGAGAAATCTTGGAAATTCTTTTAATACGTTAAATTCCAACGATTTGCCATTAATTTCCAACACTATAAAAAAATATTTGAACTGAAACACTTGAACAATATTAACTTGCTCACTGCACTCGGATGAATGTAATTTTATATTAACACGGAGGTAATCTTCAATAGCAAGTGGTCAACGTTTTTATTTATCCGGGAATCACCGGCAACAAACTTTGATAAAATGTACCTTTGTGCGTTTTTATCATCGGTAATTATTGTAATATCACCTAACACCTACTAAATTCGATCTATCAAGGTTGAGATTCACTCTACATAGCGCTTATTTTAGCGTCTAGTTAGAATTAATCATTTTAGTGTAATTTTAGTGCGAAATATAAAGTAGAGAGAAATTATACACTAAAAATTAACATTAAATTATTTATCAACTACACTAGATGTTTTACACGACAAAATTTTTTACTGTGTAGCCGTTGTCAAGTCCGCCGAACACTTTTACAAGTATTTGTACGGACGGAAATTTTAGCTAAGAACGAACCATGCCGCGCTAAAATGGCTTCTGCAGTTTAAAAATCCAGAACAAGTGGCAAGGAACAAGCGATTGCAAGAATATGATTTCGACACCAAACATCGTGCAGGAACAAGTTATCGCAACGCAGACGCTTTGTCCAGACGTCCATCTTGTCCATCTTCAATAAACTGCAATCATTGTTCGCGGCTGGAAGAAAAAGTCAATTTTCTCCGAAGAACTACTGTAACCGATGATAATTGGCAACCTGAACAGTTACTTCGAGAGCAAGAAAACGATCCTGACCTGAAATTTTTTTTGGACTGGAAAGTCGAAGGATAACGGCCAACTTGGGAAGAAGTAAGCGCCTTGAATAGTGACGTCAAAGCGTATTGGACTTAGTGAGACTTCTTGAAATTAGAAGATGGTCAGCTGGTAGTGTCGAGAAGCCAAGTGTTGGCAGTGTTGAAGCATTTGATGGTTATCTCCGGGGCACTTTTGGTAGAGGTCGGCTTTTTCTCTTTCTGGCTGACCCATTCTAGTTTTCCGGCTGCTCTCTTGGTTGTTTTTCTTGGCTTGGGACAGCGGCGTTGAACGTGACCTAATTTATTGCAGTTTCAACACCTAGGTTCTCTTCTTTGCGATAGACGATCACAAAGGATACGCCGGATTTCTTCTAAAATTTCGCCGGATTCTGCCAAACTTTGTTCCGGTTCTTCCGTAACACGTCGTACTCGGTGATTTCCTCATTGAGACGTCTGATTTGCAGTCTCAAATTTCAGCGCATACGCCAGTGCGTCATCTAGCCTACTGTGGCGAGGTAGCCATAGTGCCTTCTGAAGTTTGCACTGCTAATTGCTCTAAGAAAGTATCTGGCGCTGTAGAGTAGGCAAGCGTCACCAATCGTGCAATGTCAGCTTTGAACTCTTGAAGACTCAGCAGATTTCTGAAAAACCTGCTGAAGATGGCCGTTTCCATACGATTTTTCTATCCGCGATATCAAGTGCTCATATTTTTGTTGTTGACAATCGGGGATGGTCTGCAGGATCTTGAGTGCTTGTCCCCGTAAAGCGACGACCAGCGAAATAGCTTTCTCCGAGTCATTCCATCTACTGGCACTGGATGCCGCTTCAAACTGTTTATGGTAAGTGGATCAGTGTACCTTTTCATCAAACGTTGGTGGTTTTACTTTTATAGTGGCAAGCTTGGCTTCATTGTCCGATTTTACCACCGCTGTCGGATTTATTACAGTAGTTGTTGTTTCTTCATCCGGGCAAATGCTTCCAATTATTATTGTCTTGAGAAGTTTTATTCTCTCTTTAGTTTTTCTATTTTCTTCTTCTATTTTCTTAATGTTTTCTTCAATTTACAGTTCTAGAATCTTAGAGTTTTTTTTAACAATTTCTCTTCAATTTTTCTTCCAAATCTTTTAAGTTGTCTCATAAGATTTCTCTAATTTCTTGGAAATTTTCTCTCATTTTTTCTTCTAGAGTCTTCGAATTTTCATTCATTTCATTTATTTTCTTGAAATTGTCTTTTAAAAATTGCAGCACTTCCGTATCCATTTTAGCATTTTGTGACCGGGTAATCGGCATTCACTCGCGAATACAAACTAGCTAAACCGCTTTCACTACTGTCATTTAGCCCTTTACACGTTAACTCCACGCCTGACACCAATGTAACGAAAATTGAAACGTTTATTTAATTCTAAAGAGCTAATACAAATATATACAGATACGGTTAATAACAATATAACAATTACTACAGTAAGATTAACACTAAACTAGATCACACTACAATTTATTTAACACAAGTCCGGATTTATTTAAATACTCGGTATATTGTTTATCACTTTACTATTTATTTACAGTTTATTTATGTCCACACTTGTATGTTCAAAGTGGAATTAATTTGCCACTAGAAATCGCTCTGCATTTATAGCTAAATGCGCCTTCCAGAAATTTCCATAAAAGTCCTGTACATTATATAAGTTTCGGGTAGTGTCTAGAGAGTGCAAGCTACCCTAGTAACACCCGTTCGTTTATTATACGTATATTATTGGGAAATTTCGTATATATTTGGTATACGTCTAGTATTGGTATGTTTAATATACTGCTATGTAAAAATTCTTAAAATGCAAATAAAGAATTTCTCCAAAAATAACCAATTCACAATGCAAAATTTAAATTCAATGTAATGTAAATGTTCAATAAAATTTTTAATTTTCTTTAAAGGGAACGAAGTATCGATATTTAACCTTATCCAATTTGACTGCTTATCAATGTCGACATTCGTTTCTACGAATGTAAGGGTACAGTCACTTAACCCTCATCACGATTTTCAAAATTTTAACTGCACTATAGGAAAGGGCACACTTTTATAGGTAGAATACATAAAAAAAAATGGAAGGATGTGGCATTAATTTTCGAAAAAACGGCATTTTAAAGTTATTAAAAGTAGGTAGTTGTAACCTGATACACCCCGTTGCAATGTGTCGAGCCACGGTCAACTTGCACGTTCCCTTCCTATTCTTCATTTTGTTGACGGTACGAGTGCTTTAATATACTCTTAATGTTATGTTAATCGCGGTCGACACCCGGACGAGTTCTACGGCTTCGAGTTCCACCCTTGGCGAGTTCTGTCATTCTTCAGGGATTTTTTTTAATTATTTTGCCTTACACAAAACTGTCTAATCATGCAACCGTGTTAAAAGGTGTATCTAAAATACATGTAAATTTTACATCTTTAAAATCGATTTTTTCGAAAATTAATGCCACATTCTCCCATTTTTTTTTATTCTACCTATAAAAGTGTCCTCTTTCCTATAGTGCAGTTGAAATTTTGAAAAACGTGATGAGGGTTAAGTGACTGTTCCCGAATGTAAATTTAATTTTCTAATTTTAAGTATCCAAATTTAGTTTATTACTCAAAATATTCCTTTTCCAAAAATTAATCATCCAAATCAACATACTATCGCTCGGTAGCCAATTATCAAAAATATATCCAAAATCCAAAATATGAAAAATACGCAGTAATGCAATCGCATAAAAATCATTTTATTCAAATTAAATTCAAAATTCTACTCACAACTTCAAATCAAAAGAAAAATCAAAATATTTCACAGAGCCAAAAATCAACCACCAGCTCGGTCGGCGTATTCGGCTAAAAAGCCTCAAACTTCCTGCCCTTGGTCCCCACCTAGTCAATTTTACAAAATTACAACTTGATTATCAATATTCAAAATTTCACCACATTGTACAAGGTGGGTCCAAAGTTACTTTGCAACACGACAATACGTATATAATATACACTTTTTATACTAATACTTAAAATATTCGTATATTATACGAAGCTCATAAACTAAAACTCAACTTGGTGGTAAAAATTTGGTTGTAAAAGTGCGTGTAAATGTGCGCAGTAGACATTTTCACGCCTAAAGTCCGCCCAGTTTGGTTTTTGAAGTTTACGAACATTTTACCGAAATTTCATAAAAATCAAATAAAACTAAGCACTGAAATAATAATACTAAACAGCTAATTACTACTGTAATACAGTGGAATTGTTATACAGAGGAACTAAAAAATATAATACTTACCTTAAATAACTAAATATCTGAAAAATTTCCCTAAATTGTTTTTTAATGCGCAAGCGCACGTGTTAAATTTCTTATCAAATTTAACTTCGTTGCGAACAGAAAATTATTTTTACCTACATAAAATTGTGTCAAAAATATGTGCAAATTTACATAAAAATTTACATGTAAATTTTATATAAAATTTAACGTCGTGTCAAACAGGCTTTAGATGTAAACCTTTTTCAATTTCTTCCACGCATCACAGTCCTGAGCTCGGTTTTGCCGATTCTTCTCTGCTGTTTTAATAATATCGTCGGTTCAGCGGTTTGGTGGACAACTGGCGGATCTTTTGGTTGTTCGTGGTCTCCATGATAAGACTCTTTTTGCCCATCTCACATGACTTTGTCTAGCAACATGCCCCACCCAAGTCCACTTCAAGTCTGCCATCCTTTCCATTCACCTTCCATTTTACCTTACCATGCTTTGATTTCTTATGCTCTCATTTCTATGTTTGTCTCGCTACCGGATCCTCAACATCAGATGTTCCATAGCGCGTCGAGTAGTTTTTAATTTATTTGCGCTTTTGATGGTAATTGTTGTAGATTCTAGTACGTAGGTCATGACTGGTAGTACACACTTGTCAAAAACCTCCCGGTTTAGACAGTTTGGAATATCTGCGTTCAGAACGTGTGCTAATTTGCCGAAATCATCCCATGCTAAACGGGTCATACGAACTCTCTCTGCGGTCTGGTTTTGTTTTCCTAGTCGGATAGTATGCCCCACGTTTACGTACTCGTCTACTTTCTCTATTAATCTCCCGTCTAGGTATATGTTTGTGGTGTCGTCGCCAGTCATGATCTTTGTCTTTTGGGTGTTCATTTTTAAACAGACTTTTAAGAATTGAAAACTTAACTTGGTAAAAATTTTTTGAATTTATATTATTTCTGTACTAAAAAGAACAACGTCGTCTGCAAATCGCAATTGATTCAATTTAACTCCATCTATGTTCACTCTAATTTCATCCCACTGCAATGTTTTGAATATATCTTCCATGGTCAAAATAAATAGCTTGCGAGATATGGTATCATCTTGTCTTACGCCTTGTTCCACTTTTATTTTATTTGTTGTAAGATTATTGTCAATTCAGCTTCTGCAGTTACTATTAAAATCACATCTTTGACATTGACAGTTAATGTGGCATTTCGGTACCTATTTATTCTTTATAACAGATCAGTATCTTGAATCAATTTTTGCGTTGTCTATCGCTGTCAATATAGCGTCAATTTCAATCGAGTCAAATGCTTTCTCATAATTGACAAAGACCATATGTGTAAGTTTATATTATATTCCGAGCAGTTGTCAATGAGTGTTCTAACAGTTTGTAAGTGTTCTGTCGTACTGTAACCTCTTCTGAATCCGGCCTGTTCTGGTGGTTGGTAAATGTCTAGTTTATAATTACTGATGTTGTGTTTATCTGTCTTCTTGAAAAGCAAAATGATCTGATCCTTTTGCCAGACAGCAGGTATATATCCATCTTGAAGGCACTTATTAAAAAGAACAGCAATACTTTCAAGAAAAGTTAGGCCCCCATCTAAAATCATTTCTTTCGTTATCTGATCTTTGCTAGGCGATTTTCTATTTTTCATCTATGACCAAGCAATTTCAACTTCAGAGTTCACATTTGTAATGTTCTGTCGAGTTACGACAGAGATGGAATCTGTATTCTGATATGTACTTTTATTTTTACATAAGATTGTGTAGAAATTTTCAACACATTTATTTTATTATTTTAGATTTATTCTAAACAGTTGTAAGCATTTAACAGGATAATTTAAGAAAAGACAACCTGATTTAGAAATTTTGATTTTTAAAAATGTGATTGAAACAGTGATGGAAATAGATTCAGAACCTGAAAGAAACAAATCTGAATTTAAAAATTAGATTAAAACAGTAATAGAAATAAATTAGCATTTACATCAAACTCCAGAAAACTCGACTGATAATAAAAATGCAGCTCAAGTAACATGAAGATGAATATGATTTTGCATATGGTTTATTGAAAGAATTGGATAGGTAATAAACCAGCGGTTCTCAACCTTTTTACGATGCGACCTCTAAATTTTCTTGCTTATTTTTTGCAACCCCAACAATGTCAGTAATTAAAAATAGTCATCAATTACTTGGTGTAAAATTTAGGGATCTGTCACTTAACCCATCCCAAGATTTGAACTTTTTCTTATTGATTATTGGAAAGAGGACAATTTTCTGAACATATTAGAACAAAAAATACTAATACAAAAAAATTTGTAGTCGAAAAAACTGCATTTTAAAATTTGAAATTATAGGGACTCGTTAACGTAAACGAGTTAAGATGAATATTCCATTTATGAATCGAGTTTTTTTTTTCAAACACAAAGAACAAGAATATATTGAACTCTCAAATGTTTTCTACTCGGCTGTGGAATATTGCAGAAGGAACAAAATCATTGTGCCTGCTTTTTGTTGATACTAAACATAAATTTTGAATTCTTCTCTAGACGGTAAATTTTAAAAGATTTTTTAAAGAAAGTTTTTGAGAAATCTTGAAAAATTCTTGAGAATTTCTAGGAATCCTTAAAAGAATCCGTGATCAATGAACCTATTGATAAATTTTAGTTGAACTTGGTTGAATAAAGTTCAACCCTGTTAAATGTGAATTATTGTCATTTTAGTTTCTTTAAATATTATGTTTCTTTGTAGTATGTAAGGGAATGTCGTCAGGGTTGGCCACCCTTTTAACTTTTGCCCATAACTTCAGTGTAAGAAAGAATTTTGTTGATTTAAGCACAGCATGATCAGAAAGATCTAGGAATAAAGCTACTTTTGAGGCAATCGCAAATTGATTGGATAAAAAATAGAGAACTTATGAAAGAATTAAAAAAAAAAAATGTTGTCAAGATTGGCCCAATGCTATCTAGGTTGGCTCACTGTTGAGAATTGCCAAATTCATGCAAAAAAGTTGACTAGATGAAATAATAAACTAAATTTATTTTATTTTTATTCAAGTGAGTGAAATTTTATAATATAATATCGCAGAGAACTGATTTACATGACACATAATTCCGAATCACCGTTTTGGCAAATAAAATAGCTCTTTTGCCAATTTGGCTCATTTCAAATGCACATTTTTCTTGCATTTAATGCATGCAATAGAGTTGTTGCGGTTCAGGCGACAAAGCATTCGCTTCCAAGCAGATGATGCATTTACCAACGGGGTTTTTTTGCAACGGTCCAACCTTGACAACAAGTTCCATCACCACATCGCGTCACACTACATCCAAACAGGTAGCGAAATTGAATGTTTCTCTTGAATAATTTTTAAAGACTATCTACATAACACATTTTAGATGTTTATCTTAAAGAATTAATGTTTTTCCTCCACGTTTTCATGCTCTATTTGCAGCTGGTGGAAAACTTTTTTTGTCTTAGTTCAGTGAATGAGTGCACAAGACGTTTCAACATTACACTCCAAAATCAGTAATGGCACAAAAAGTTCGTTGTCATTGAGGGATGTTTTGCCACACTCGCACATAGGTGGTTTCAGTGATCTACACTGAAAAATCCCAGTGGGCCGACCTAGACGACGGGCCAACCTTGACAACATTCCCCTATTATTTACTTAACAGTTACAAAATTGTTATTATTTTAACATTTTGTTTGGTTTGATTATTTAAACACTAGTAATTACTGTTATTATTGATTAAAGATTAATTTATCACTTATAATTATTTGCTATATATAGGTGTTAGGTATTACTAAGTACAAATTTAATAATTAAAAATAGTTACAAATAACAACCCCGTATATTTATAATTTATGAGTCAGGAGTACCTATATATCACACATCGGCATTTAACAGGATTAAGAAGTATTAGTAGTAGAGGAGTATTAGTATATGAGAAAAGTAATCTAGGATTAAACTCTTTTGCAATTTATATTAAAATTTTAGTATTATAACTTATAAGTAAGTTTAGTTTTGGTATTTCCATATTAAACTACAACTATAAAAGGAAGTTATAATAAATTTTAAAATTCTAAGAAAAGACATTGATAATTAGCAAATTAAATTTATTTATTACTAAAACGTAGGTATACCATACGGTTTTTGCATATAAAACTAAATTTATTTAAAACTATTAATAAAAGATGCTCAATATCGAATTTATAAGTGACATAATAGTATATAAATGTATTCCAAAAGAGCAGAAGATGTCCTCGACGTGTAAACCATCTCTTTATAATTTATTCTACATTACACGCATTTTGAATATTTCTTGACCTTTAATTTAAACGATATTAACTCAAAGTTATTGAAAATTATATCTTATTAAATAATTTATTAAATAATAATTTATTTAATTATTAAGCATAAAAAGTCGGCCATAGAGGTGAGAGACGGTCATAAGGTTAGCAAATGTCGACTATTCGGTCCAATTTCGGGCGAAATAAAAATTTCTGACTATCTTCCATTGAAAGGCAGTTGGAAACTACTATAGTGTAATCCTTCTGGTAAATCTTCTCAAAATAAAGTGTATTATAATTCCATAATTCACTAGTTGAATCATTTGTTCACAAAGTTGATCATTCGTAAAAGGTTTAGATGAAATACACAAGTACTAAATTAACAAATTTATTTAAGAATTAACAAAGATAGAAGAAAAGAATATGTAACATTTTATAAACATTGGTCGGATGGAAAATTTTTACAAGTAACAAAAACAGGTACTATTCGAAAATGTCAAATTATTTAACGAGTTGGATTCCCTTGGAGTGGAAACCATTTTCGTCAGCGGTGTATTCTAAGATCCATTTGCCATGAGCATCGGTCCATGTGGCTACTCCTTGGATGTTCATGCTTTCATGTTCAGTTCCTACATTTTTGAGTTCACCAACTTCGCTTTGGGAGTGTCCGTCGCTGTTTTCAAAACTGTAAGGGAATAAAATCAATTAGTTTCGTATAATTATTATTGATGTATTAATAGAATATTGTTTTAAAGTTCAAGTATTAACAATTTAACATATAAATTTGCAGTTATGTGAAAAACGAAAGTAACCACAAGGTTGTATCCGATTTACCTTGGGACATCTTCACTTTCACTTTATCTGCTAAACTTTTTTCAAATCTTTTAATAACAATTTTGGGTGCTACAGTTTTAATTAACAGCTAGTCATAAATTTAAATTTAATATTGATTTGATATTTACTCGTATTAATAACTATTTTCTAGATAAAACATTACATAATTAATTGGAAAGATGGCATTATTGCAAAATACTTTTTAAATATTGTAACTTGATACATGACAGGTATATTATGCAATCAAGATTTTCAACACATTAAATTTTAGATGACACCATTACTTTACATGTAGTTTGTTATTAAGAGATTATTTTAGTTAATTGTTTAGCAATAGCAATTGTACTATTAAATTCGCGAACAATATCAATTGTTTCGTACAAAATTATACTATTTATCATTTGCAAGGTAGATTAATTTTAAAAATTGTTTTGTTCAAACTCTTACCCGTATTTGTATCCATCAACACCAATGTTTTCGAATTCGGTTTTGACGGTGTAAACTCCCTTTTTGTCTTCTGCGGCTGGCGCAGCAAGAACGGCAGCTACGAGAGCGGCGAATACAATTGCCTATGGACGAAGAAAAGCATATTTATAAAAATATTCAAAAACACTTTATGTAATAATAAGAACTTACTAATTTCATTTTGAGTATTTGTGGTATTGTCTTCTCTTTGAATGAAAAGTCAGTGTGATAAAATGTTGACAACTAGCGGTTTATATAGCAAAATTTTTGTTTGGCAAAGGTACTATCAAAAATGCACAATTCGTATAAAATAAAAAAGGATAGCCGAAAAATATTAACATAAATTTGGTGCATTTCATTTAAGTGGAAAAGCTGGTTTATTTGATATCTTTGGATACCTAATCAAAAGCTTGAACTTCAGGGACAATGCTCATCTTTAGATTATGCGACATTTAAAGACGATAATGTGAATAAAATTTTAATCAGATACGTGGATTGACATTTTTTATTCATTATCATACGAGTTGAAACTATAGAGTTATATAACGAAAAGCAATTAATTATCTCAAAATGTGATATCGTTTAAATTAGAAGGTTGAAAAAGCGCTGATTGAAGATTGTGTTAATCAAAAATAGATCTATTTGGAATTTAATGAAGTCATTTGAATATGATAAATTGATTTAAATGCTATTTGCATGAAAATGCAGTGCAAAAAAGCTCTATAGCAATATAATAAAGTCATATTTATAATGCAGGTAGGTACCATAAAAGCTTCTAATTATTGTATCTATATCGTTTGCGATACATTATCATGTTAATAATTATCACATAATATCGCTAATAATTATTTTATATGCGAGGTAAACACTATAATAATAAATAATATCTATAATTAGGCACTCAAATATGTGAGTTTGCTAATCTAATATCCGGGTAATCTTCAATAAAAGAATAGGACCGGTTTTTAGGTTATTTGATTATTTTTATAGTCAAGGCCCTACTAGCGACCTTTAAAAGTATTGATTCTTTGTAAAAAGCGTAAAATTAAATTGTTCAAAAAAATTTGGAAAATTTTTCTGTATTATGTAGGTATACACGGCCAAACGTAATTTATAGAATTTACTGCATATGCATAGTATTTATACATATGCAATGTTATAATATTGTTATTAACTTTATAAAGCTGATTAATATTAATTTATTTTTATAATGTGTATTGCACAATTATGGAATATATTATAAGAGTACATAAAATGCTCCCACAAAATTTATTTAAATATTTTTAAGAAATGCATATTGTTAAGGGTTTATTTTGTGTAGTAGGTACAATGATACAAATAGTTATAAAAATTGCTGCTTTAGAGACTATAAATATTAAATTGTTTTATTTTATTACTTATAATTTGGAATATTCGTACCCTTTTTTCTTTAAAGAGCTGATTAAAAAGTTAATTTTAATAATATAGCTATGATTATAAATTAAATAATTAATTATGTCTCCCTCCACAATTCAATGCAAGAAAAAGATTATAAATCTGAGAGTTTTCGAATTTTTGTCAAAAGCTTGATTAAGTTCTTTCAAGTCAATCATGCTTTATGGTATACATGGTATATAAAAAATAAAAAAAAATATGGTAAATTTTTTTCCCACAAAAAGACATTAGTTTTTCAACAAGATTTATTTAAAGGTGTTTTTATTTGGGTTAATACATTAAAATAGTTAATGCTTTCTTTTGTTGCGATGATTTCTATTACAAAAGACTGATTTAGTGATGCATTTCCTAATTCCTGTTTGTATATTATAATAGTAGGTTTTAGTGTCGTATTAAAGGTCCTAGCATTTTGATAGTTGTTGCTCTTTGCATTATTATAAATTTAAACAATGCTGACTTTATTCGATACCCAACTTGGATACTTGGCACCAACACAAATTGTTCTTCTATTACTTATGCAGTTGTACATAATCATAATTATAATGTTAAAAAATCTATAAAAACTATTTCTAAACTGCCAATAAATTAGTTTATTATGTTTTAATTTTATACGAAAAAGCTGTTCTTAAGCATCATAGAAGATGTGTGAATGTTTTCTCAACTTTAACGCGGCTTGCCTGCGGCCCATAATATTTTTCCGAATTTCTTTGTTAGAAATTAAAAATTAGATATAGACATAGATTTATGTTGCATTTTGGGCTTGAAAGAAAGGTCTTTATTAGAATTTTATTAAGAGTAGTTGACTTTAACAGTTCATGTGGTGACGCCGGCAGTCAAGAGTGTGTAGCAGGCTTAATGTTTGTTCAAGAATGTGGATAGAATGAGTAATCGACTAGCGAAGGAAATATATGATAGTAGTATGTACCGATGAAAATGAATGGGTACGACATAGCATATTAAAAAAAAACTGAAATTTATAAATAAGACTTAGTACACAATAACCCAAAAGTCTGAAAGAAATAAACCTGACTTTAAACTTTCAGGCGAAACTATCATTTTATTATTATAATATAGATTATTTATTAGTATTTTGTATTTTATTAGAATTAGTGATGCTACCATCTGCTTTGTTATACATAATTTAAAATTACTTTAAAAATAGCATTTTTGTAAATACAAAATTGAACTAAATATAAAATTTTTGAAAATTCGAGGCGAATCTAAAAGCAAGATTATTGGTTGAAGATATTGCAATATCTTCTATTACATCTTAAACTGATAAATGTTTAATATCATAAATTATTAAATTTAACATTACATCAATAAGTCTGGCCTATTGACAGAACGTGAAGGTCAATATTACATCAAGACTAAGAAAAAAAATCTATAATATATCATCAGTGGGTCACTTCTTCAATAGTCGCAAGGAAATTTTTTTTCTTAATATTTGTTACGAGATAGCAGAAATATCGCAATTGCAGCCAAGCAGTTTCGCCTGAAAGAATATGACATTTATTTACAGGACTAAAATATAAAAAACTAAAATAAACAGTTATCAATTATTTATAGAGATATTTTTAGATTTTTGTTACGTATTTGGTAGACAAAAATTTAGTACAAAATAGTACAAATTTCAACCCTCGATCACAATGTTAAAAGACAGTGTCAGTTTTCAAGAATAGACAAGTTAAGCCTGACCTACTTTAAATTGTGTACAAAAATAATATAATGTGTATAATTTTAATGTTATATGGCAATTTATATTTGTTACTTTTTGAATGTATTTTCGAAAACGTACTCAAAATTACAAAAATTATAACAGTGCAAAAAGCACAGCGCCATATTTAATGACTAATATTTGCTGGTATTTGCATTTGATTTCTAAGCCTAGGCCTATACGAGCGGATCTACCCATCCCAGCTTTTATAAGACACAGGTTGTGTTCGATGGAAGCTCTTGGTACCAATTTTAACTTTATAGGCCAATCATTACTCGTAAAAGAGTAAGAGTTGGTACCAAAGTGTTGTAAGCTTTCAACTTGAACACGGCCACAGTAATGTATGCCCACATTTGCTTGTGCGTTAATTTTGTAATAATCTTTAAGTTTAACATAAAAAAATATAATTATTGCAGTTTTTGCGATGACTGTCACCCAACATTATTTGTTTATGTAAAATTTTATTAATACTTGTATTATATTTATGTATTGTAAGATTTCAGATTCTACATGAAAAATTTTCGTATTTACTTTTAGTGTTAAATGAAATTAAAATGCATAATAAGTCATTGACTTGTAATGTTCTTCTATAATGACACAGTAAATTTCAGTAGTTGTGAATAAATTAATACGAGTCCTTGCACAATAAATTACATTATGCATACATTAAAATTAAATTATTTATTAAATTAATTACTAATACGTACATTTTTGAAATTCGTAAAGGGTAGCAAAATCACCAATCAAAAAAATTAAAATTAAATTAAAAAATATTGTAAAGAAGAAATTAAAACATTAATTCTACCCAAAATTCTATTAATTAATATTATATTATAAAAAATAATCTATAATTAAACACCGTTAACTCTGATAAAAACATTTTGATTGAATCTTGCTTGATTTATAAAGCGTTAAGGATACTTTTTGACAACCTTTACATTATAAAATTATTTAAAATGTAACGATGGAATTTGAAAATTTTGGTAAAAATAAAATATAAAATAAAACAATTGAAATTCGGTTTGTGTTTAAATAGCATTGACGATGACTCGAGTCAATTATGAGCTCAGCTAGCCGTAGGTTCTGCTGCACCCAGTCTACCACATAGTCTGCCACTGAAAACAATAATTACTGTTTATATAATTTGTACATTATAGTAAGGTATATTACAATCAACTTTTTCTGAGACGAAATGAAAAGATTTCGTTATATGAAATTCTAAATAAATAAAAATTTATGATACTTAATTTTTTAAAACATATTTAGTTTTGATTTTAAATCAGTTATTCAACAATATTAGAAGTTAAAATATTATCATTAAAGTTATACTCTAAAAAAAAAAATTTATTTTACCATTTTTTTATTTAAAAAGGTTAAAATAGCTATAATATAACCTATAATATAGGTATTAAACTGAATGATTCATCTGGATAACTTTAGTAATCCTTTGCCTTTTTCTTTAAAATTACTTTTCTCCCTTCAACCAACACTTTATTCTTTTCATCATAAATGAAATTATAATAAATTTTGTGCAACCAAAAGTCATATAACTACTTATTTATAACTATACATATTATTACTATGTAGTAAGTATAAATGTATAGAATATAAATTTAATTAATTGCTAGGATCGTCATATTTAATTTGTAATATGTACGTATATTTAAATTTCTCTATTTGCCATATTATTTATTCAAACATTTTTTCAAAAGAATCCTTGATTCCAAAACTTAATACATTAAAGTGACGTTTTATTTAAATTAATTTTGCAGTTTGCAAGCGATAGTATCCCAGTTTATATCTAAAACATTAGAGTTGCATTAAATTAACAAAAATTAAACTTAAGAAAAAAAAACAAATAAAGTTGTTTTGGGTAAAATAAACTGTGTCAAACTATATTGTGTCAAAATATCGAGTCAATTTTACTCAAAAAATTTTGAAAAAAAATTAAAAAATTAATAATTTATACAAGAATTTAAAGTAATTTAAATTAATTTAACGATTATTAAACAATAATTAAACGATAATTTATTTAATAAAATTTAACTATTTTTAATATTTAAATTAAACGCATTTGCGTTTACTTTCCTATTAAAGCTATAGCATTTTTTAACTATTATCAATATTTATATAATGCTAACTCTAATCAAGCATATTAATTAATTTTATTTATTCAAAGATTTTATTTTTTGTTAACTATTTCCTTTATGGATGCATTAATGCTAAAATTGAACGTATCTTCAAAATTTTTAGATTTGAAGTGTAAACAATTCTCGTCCAGTAACAATATTAGAAAAAAAATTAATCTTAGGTTGTGTGGACAAAGTAAATCAAACAAAAGTCTGTTTAAACCAAAGTTTCGAAAGTTACAAAGAAAAGATGAGCAACATTTTTGGTGATGATAAGACTTACAAGCTGTTGGAAAGAAATCCTATTAAAACCATACAAGCTAGATACAACAGATTGGTTAAAGAATTACACACGTAGGGTTACATCACCGATATCGCCAGAAAATCGCTCACCAAATACAATTCTCAGTTACCCAGAGCATGTTATGGTCTCCCCAAGGCTCACAAAATTGGCACACTACTCCGCCCTGTCATTAGTTGCGTGGAATCTCCATCCATCCTTCTCACAAGATTCATTAACAACATTCTCAGAAAAACACTACCGTTTTTGCCCTTCGATGTCCGGAACACCGGGGAGGCGAAAGAGAGGATCACCTGCAGCATTGTGCCTGACGACTATACATTGGTATCCTTTGATACCAATGTGCATGTGCAATGAACATCTCAAGAGAGGCAGTGACGGGCTCCATCTGCAACAATTGGGACATCGTAGCACCTTTTACGTTGATATCTTTAGATACCAACTTATCCAACTTATCAACACCATTTTTGACAGCAGTTGCTTCAGCTATGATGGTAATTTTTATTTTCAATTACTTGGATCCGCTATTAGTGATCCTAGTTCTCCGGTTTTCGCTAATTTCGTGATAAATGACTTGCTCGTGAATTTTTTTTAGTACAGTGAATTTCATACTGCCCTTCCTTATTTTATATGTAGACGATGTACCTACGGCTGTTCCTAGTGGATGACTGTATTGGCATACTTAATGAATATGATAGATTGCTAATTTTTACCTACGAGCTAGAATCCGATAACTCTATCCCGTTTCTTAACCTGCTTATCAAGAGAATGCCGGACGGTGCATTTACTACTGACATATACAGGAAGCCTATATCGACCGACCGCCTTCTGAACTACAATTCCTCACATCCGCTACAACAGAAGATTAGGTTTGGTGAACGCGCTTAAACACATGATTCGTGAATGAGTACCTGACAATAGAATTGGCATTAGATTTCACGACCTTAAACAACAACTTTTGAGGAACTGTTACCCTGCAAAATTGATTACCTTACCTACCACTCGTAGGATTAATGATGATGAGATAGAACCTACTAAATATAGAAAAATTACTTTTCATCCATTACTGTCGGGTCGTATCAAGCACGTCTTCAGAAGCCACCTTAAGAGCGGCGAGTTGGCCTTGGCTTTCTATGGTCACACCACCATAGGTAAAATCTTTTACTCTAACACCAAAGACAGAGTTCCACTTATGGACAGTGTCAAAATTGTTTGTAGGGTTAACTGCACGTGTGGAAAATGCTACATCGGCCAAACCAAACAAAGATTAATATCTAGATTGGACCAACACCGCTATAATATCAAGTGTGGTTTCAGAAAGACAGGTCTATCTGAACATGCGGTGGGGTGTGGGTATGTTTCCAGCAACGATAAAGTGGAGGTTTTAGCTAGTTAGTCTAATTACCTCAAGAGAATTTTTTTGAAGGCGGCTTACATATCTACCACAGTCAAAAATGTCAATAAACAAACGGACTACGGCTATATTAACAGTGGTTTCAAGGGCTTATTAAAGAAATTTAACAGCAAAGTGTCACCCACCTGACATTTGTGGCGATAAGCGGTTTTGTCAAGTTTGTTTTGGACCAAGACCAGTTTTTTGTGGCTTTTTGTTCTTTATTTTCATTGTATGTTGTCGCTTAGTGACAGCTTGCACTGACCCTGGTTTGTTTACTTTTGACTTTTAGTTTATTTCCGTTAAATTGGTCTATCGGTCGTCCTATTATTTAGCGATTTGCGGAAATTTTATACTTTCAACTTATCTGTTAGCACGGCATAGCCACATGCCAGTCTCACCTTGGCGGCCTTATCTTTGCCATTATTTTTACATTTAAGCTTTATATTAATTAGATCGTTTAATTTTTACAATTATTTGTTAAGTTTTTATCGTGTTGACATAATTTATTGTACATAATATATTGTGATGTTTCAAAAGGATTCGTACCTACCCTGTACATTTTTGGAAAATTTTGTTTTAGTAAATTTGAGTTGTAGGATTGTAAAATTTGAGAGGTGGGGGCGAATCGACGGAAATAAGAGGCTTTCTAGCCAAATACGCCGACCGAGCTGGTCGTTGAATTTGGCTGATTTACAACTTTTGTAATTTTAAATTACAACTAACGTTTCAATTTAGATTTTTTTTTGGGGGTTAATTTAGTTTTCCGGTTTAGAATTTTTCAAAATAAGTTTATTTATTCATTTTGGCTTCAAGTAGGTATAATTTTTGTTTTTACAAAAGTCAAATAAATTTGACTTTAAATCAAGTTTGAATATTAATTTAAAAACATAACTTTTCAATAATTTCAACATTTTTCCAGGTTTGCCTGATGAGATTCAGAAAATCGAAACATCAAGTTATAACAGGGTGTCGCAGACTATATCATTCATTTAAATAGTTTTTGCACAATTTTATGTAAGTTCTGAATTTAATTATTTTTCAATTTCAACTAACATGTAAAAATTAATTTTATCAAAAAATATTATCACATGTTAATAACCTTTACCATTTTATTAAATACGTACATTGGATCAAATTTTTTATTATTGAATTTTCATTGTTTTTTAATTGATAACTTATTAAACTGATAAAATCGATTTTTTATTATAATTATTATTATAATTTATTATAATTCTAAACTCTTGGTAATTAAAAGGTAAAAATAGAAAAAATCATAATACCACTATCAGACGTAGGTTAAAAATTTTAAAATGAGCTACAGTTTTTTGCAGAATTTTTTGAAAAAAATTTAAGTGCCATATACAGAGCTAAACAAATATTTTGATCTAAAATATTAAAATATTGCTCAAATAAGCTTTCTTAACAAAACTTGGTTTCAAAAGGTAATAAAGAAAAGATAATTTAATTATTTTGATAGCATTAATTTTCAGTAAGTTGTAGGCATTCGAAGAAACATTGTTCTGTAAACAAAGGATTATGTTTTATACACGGAAAAAAGTTAATTAAGCTTCTTGCAACAGATACTTCTAAAGATATTAAAAGCAGGAAAATAAAAAGTGCTGCCGATGTCGGTGTTGAAACGTTATATTCCCAAAACAATTCATCATACTGCGCGGATTAAACTACACTCTTTTTACAGATTATCTTTTGTTGGATTAATTATACAATCAGACAGGAAAATATTACTATTCTTAGATACTCGGATAAAATACTATCAACCTCGTAATTAATAAGCTACTTTCAGTCATAGTTATATAATTTACTATTAGGTGGCCTGGCTATTCGTAGGAAATTTATTGTACTATCTCCAGAAGCAAAAAATATTTTTATTGGTAAGAAGTTCAAAAGCCAAATACACTTCAATTATGCAATAATTAAACAATACTTGGCATGTTTATAATTAATTAGTTTACGATTAAAACTTACGTATGCAATTTTGTAACAACATTTTTTCTTTTTTGCTAAACAAATAGAGGTGATTATTTATTTTTTAAATTTCGTAATTCCTTCTAAACAACGTATAACCAGCTCTTTCCACAGGACACTATCTCTGCATAACAAGATTTTTGTGAAACTTTGAATTAAAAAATATGGAATAAAATGTAGATTGGGAGTAGATATGTCTTTAGAGTTTATAATTTAATTTTTAAAAATTTTCTTTCTAATTATAATAATTCTTCTGATTAAGACTGCTGTATTAAGAAGTTTCAAGATGACTGCCCATGTATGGAAATGCGGCACTATAGCAGCTCCTCCGACAAAGAAATTTTCATAATTACTATTAATAAGCTCGTTTATCTACTAGTATATAAATTGCTATATTAGGTATGTGATAAACTTTGTTGCTTTAGTTCTCATAATTAAACACATTAAAGTGGTTTCTTTCTTAATAATTTTTTATTTTCTAACGACACTAGATAAAAATTGCTGGTCAACGAAAAATTATCGATTAAAAAAAATTTCATTAATTTTGACTAATTGCATTTTTCATGTATTAGTGCATTAGTGATCACATTTATAATAATCAAAACGATAAAAATAAATTTTTCATTAAATGACCAACATGCAACAGTTGAACAGTGTGTTCAACATAAGCAGATTTGTCAATTTCCTCTTCAAGTGAATCGATGCCTTCTTTGGCAATGTACTTTTCTTTATTTTTTCAACTAATTTAAGCGAAAATAAAGTTTCAAATTGAAACTGTTTATTAAATTACATATTATTTGCATACCTACTTATTATAATGACATCATGATATTTTACTATGAAATATTAGTGAATGCTCTATTTTGGAAAGATATACTTTACTTGTTTATTTACATCATAAAGCGCTCGAGAAACGAGTTTTACTGAAAAGAATGTAAATAACTAGATTTAATAAATCATATTAATAAAAAGAAGACTTTTGTCTGGTTATATAAAATAAATAAATAATTGCTGTTTTATATAGAACAAAAATAACGTTATTTGTTTGACGTGTTTTGATTTTTTAATTTATTTATTACTACCGCACATAAAAGTATGGACACTTAATTAAATTTGATAAACCGGTATTTTTGATTAAAAATATTTTTTTTTTACTGACATTACTTGTAAATATGTAAAAAAACATTAAATAATTTTTTCTGTTTAATTTTATTTGTATATTTCAAGTTTTTTTCAACTTTTAATACGAATAATAAGTGTCTATACTTCATTGAGCGGTAGTGTATGTTGTGATGGTATTTTATAAAAACCTTTTTCACCTTTAAATTACCTCATCTTGCTCAGTTTTATCGGAAGCATAAAACACTCAGTAGCGAATTTCTATGGGTCATCCCGTCTGTCTCTTGTACAAAATAAAAACTTGTATTTTGAATGTCGTTTATTCAAAGGAAAATTTTGTAGCGACAGATTTCGCTTTTAGGCTTTTAAGTGTGTAATTGTGTTCGACCACCGAAATTGAAATTTTATTTACTCTACTCAAAATCCTGCTAAATTTCAATCTCATTTGTCGTTAAATGTTAAATGTGTAGCAAATAATTAATGTTGTACAAATGTTGATCTTTTATAATAAAAATGTTTGTCACTAATGGGCAATTTAATTTTCAAATACCTTGTATGAATCTCGTGAGTGCTAGGGTGCGCTTTGTTCAGTCGACCACCATTTGGCTTCTGTACGTATCCTATCACATGTGCTGTAGTGACCAAGTTTCTGCAAACCACCTGGCGTTGTTTTAATTTTCGTACTCGATTTGATTGAAACTTTTCAATCGCAACACCGTTGATCCAGGGTTCAATAATATCCAACTAATTCAACTGTAAACTTAACGTAGGTACGTAAATTTGTATTCGCATCTAAAATTTTACAATATCCAATATGGCGTGGCGTTCCAATTTAACCTTGGTAATCTATCACTTAACGAGTTTCTCAAATTTAAATATTTTCAGCAGTACTCTACTGAAATCGACGACTTGTCACAAATACTCGCTTCTATGGCTAGGAAACTAATTTTCACTCATAAAATAAGTCTGGCGTCTGGCGTCCTACAACGCCGCTCAGGTAGACCCTCTTGCGTTCAACCTTAAGAAAATTCATACCCGGTAAGTTTTTCAATCACGTACAGGATGCTGCACAAATTAATTTCTCTTCTTTTTCGCAGATGGTTTTCGAAGCACAGCACAAATATTCACTTCAACGTTTTATAAAATATTCAATCAAAATAATGTATCACGGAGGTGTTTAAGTATTAAATTTAGCCTTTTTAATTTTCCTGTGAATAAATTGTAACCTATTTGCAGTGCTTAAAACAAATAATTGACCACGATCTGGACTGGCGGGTTGACTGCACAAAACACCACCACAATATACTTGATAAAATTTCAATAATTTAAAAAAAATTACATTAAAATGAAACTGTCACCTTGTATCGCAAATATAAGAAATGATATTATCTATGATTGCATGGTGTGCAACAAGCCATATAATCCATTAACACAAGAAGTATTCAAATTATATCTGCATGCTCTTTTTAAGACTCTCGCGGAGTCTTTTTTTTTTAGCTTGAAACAGTAGTGAAACATCAGTGTTTAGATCGCAAGTGTATCAGGTGTTTGCTAGATGTTTAGCGAAGGCAGACATACTACTAGGTTGTCGATATTTTGCTAGAGCCAACATTTGGTCGATATAAGCAGTAACCGTTAATTTATATATGCAGAATTTTGCCATAATTATTCAAGCAAGCTTTAGAGGGTGGGGGAGTATGTAATGAAAACTCCGCTCTAAAACATGAAAACTTTCTTCCAAGCAAAAAAGATCGACAGTAATATAGAATGCAAATTTAAATCCCAACCACAAAACTGTACGTTCTAGAGGAATCCATACAAAGACATGGATCTAGGTAAAAGGTAAATTCGTGCAAAGACATGGGTCTGCCTGTAGGTTAGAGTACCGTTTCAATATTTGTAGATTTTACATGTGAGATTATTGTTCACATAAAAATATGGAGAGCAATTCACAGTTTCATTTTTTTTACCTGCCGAATTTACGGAATTTATTTTGTATCGTATTGATCAACAAACGGTTGGAAACACATTTATTTCTACATTACTACTTTATTCTTGTAATAAATTTAATCTGCAGTATTGTATTCTGAAGAATTCACGTCGATTTTCTTATGTAGCACGTCGATGGTGTTATGGTTAAAATTAAAAATCTTATGGATCATGGGTCTAAATTCTGCTAACGCCAAACGCTTCTTCTTATTGATATAGTAGGTCATTTACCATTAGCGATACAATTAATCATGTAATTATGTATCCGATCGTTATAGTTTAACAAAAATAGATACATTTATTATTGCAATTTGTATTAATTTATTTTTGTTTTTCCCACCGTTCGGTTTTTGTATATGTAAACTTATATGTATAAATATTGAGGCGCATTTTTTAACTTACAGAATACCGTTGTTTACCACAAGGTAATCATCTAGTTCCAAAACTGACCTAAGCAAAAAAATTTTACATTTGTTTTATTGCACAAATCAGGCTTAAGATGTGTTCTCGATAAAAGCCAGTAACACATACATCCATAACTACCTCTATTTAGTAAAAATTTGGTTGAAAATTAATGCATTAATTTCAAAGGAGGCCATTTCTACAAACTATAAAATTATACAATATTTTTGACCAAGTCCTCCTCCTTGTAGACTTATAATTAATGATGGTGGTGTAACATCCCCCTATGGTGATGGATTATAAAACCTGGAGTAGACTGCCACCACTTACTTTTTTTTAAAGAAAATAACAAAACTTTTGAGTTGTATCTTGAGCGTTTGGAAGACGTAGGAAATTAAGTAGAACAATACTTGCTTTTCGTAACACAAAAAAAAAGAAAAGAAGTTCTCAATTCAAATGCTAAATTTATTTCATAAAAATAATAATATTGTTGTAAATAATAAAATACAACAAAAAAAAAAAAAAGAATTAATTGCTAAACGCACACAAAAATAAAATGATTGAAATACACAGCATAAAATAAAGACAAAATAAAATAAAATCATATATATTACCCAATTATTCGTCCTGGTTGAACGTTAACAATTTCACCAATTGTTCACACACAAAATTTAAATCAAAATTAAGAATGTACTGAGAAAAAACTCAAACAAAACTTATTACAGTTACCTGGGTTGCACAATAAAATAAAATACTGTAAATGCTAAAAAAAATAATGATTGCAACTGATTCTGCTGACTGTTGATGGATCTGGCTGAACCAAACTAATGGCGACTGGCGGGTGACGACCGACGATTGGTTATTGACAACTAACTATTAACGACTGACTATTGGCGACTAACTACTGACGACTCGTTCTTTTATGTAAAAATTATGTTGATAATGATTAGTAATTTAATTGATAATAATTAAATAATCTTCTAAACTTTGAGCGTCTTCCGCCTTATCTTTCTAAATTGTGTTTGAATTAACTTTATCTGCAGTGATATGATTATTACTTTCCCTTAATTTTGTTTAACTATTATTAATAATAGTTTCTTATGGCTTAAAAGTCGACATATTGACCTTACCTAAGTGCACTTTATACAATTTTTATCTATTGAAAATTTTATGTTCACATTTTGAAATTATTTTTAACTTCTTGATTTCGAGATTTATGCCCGGTTGCACAAAGAATATCTTAATCTCCAATTAACTAATGGTTTGTTAACTTTAAGAAGCCATTCAATTTTGGTGGGTTTCATAAAGCATATATCTTGTTAAATTAAGTAATAAAATGTCCCTAGATCTTTCACTAAGATTTTTAGTAACATTACAGTAATATTTGATTTTTGACAGTTTTACATTATGTTTTCTAACTAACGTCAAACAAACTAATCACGAAACCCCAACAACTGTACTCGTCCACGACAGCGGTTCCCACCGCACAGCGTAAAATGCCTACCAGGCTCAGTGTCACAACATCCAGCACAAGACGAAGAGGATGAATGGTGCCTACGGCACCGAAAAGCCCCGCATTTCACTCCGCTACGCTACGCTCCGCTCAAACAGAAGGGCGCTTTAGAAATGTCTTTGCTTAACTCCAATATTGAAGCAGCCAAAGCAAAAAATAATCTTAAAATTACTTTGCTTCAATTAAAAATTGAAAAAATGTTAAATAATATTTAATTTATTAAAATAATTATAAGTATAAAATAAGTTTTTATTGAAATATTATATTTAATATGTGATTCTTAACAGCATTAGGACTTTCTAGTAACCATCATTAGTTACTTACCAAACTTATATAATTATAAACAACTGTCACTTTGTAAATAGTTTAAATTTTGGGTTAGAAATAATCTCTTACTTGACTGACGAAATTTTGCAAATTAAATTTTAACGAGAGATTAGTGTTAACTGACTTTTATGAAACTCAAATTTGGACTAAATGGTAGATTATCTACTTAATGCTTTATTAAGAGATTTATGAAACCGGGTATTGGCCAATTAAATTACAATTCTTTTTGGCACCACGTAATGGCAATTGTATTGAAGGTGGTTTGTTACAGTGGTGTTAAAGTTTTAAGTAAATATTGATAAAGTGAAACTACTGATACTTACATGGGTATGCGTAAATTTATTAACAATGAGATTTTTACGACTTCTTGTCTAAATAAATTAATTTCATTTGCATAAAAACTTTATATTGAACTGTATTATTAATAATAGAGCTGTTTATCATGTAATTATGCCAATAACGAATACGCTGATCGTGATAAGTATACCGACAAGTAATTACGCCAACGAGGAATACGCCGATGATAAATATGTCGATTTGTAATTACGCCGATAGATAATTATGCCAACGGCATTAGCGCTGGCAGCTTTTATGCTATTAGATAATTATGCTGACAATAAATTGTTTATTTAAATAGAACTTGATCAGATATCATAGGCTTCTAATCCAGAGGCTTATGGTTCAGAGGTAATCTAGAATTTCAAAGAAGGTACTCTTTTTCCCAAGTAGTACACTTTTTTAAACATATGGAGACCATATATGAGATGAAGCTTTCAAGCCAAGAAATCCAAAGGTGGAGAGAAGCTTTAGGACCAAGGTAGAGAGAAAAACTGAAAGTTGACCAAACGCGAGAGCACTTACATGTGGGGTGCAGATCTTAGGCCAACGAACATAAGATATATAACAGTCCTAGAGCTTTAAAAGAAACTTATCACCTATAAGGTGGAGAGCAACCTTATGTCTTCGAAATTGCTTAATATTTTATTTAAAAAGAAAGATATATTATGTTTCGATTATTTTAAGCTTTCTGTTTAGTTTATGTTAAATTGAAAGTGAAATGAACTTAATCATAGTTCTAGGGCTAAAAATTTAAAGTAAAATTTGCATTAATTATTGTAAACATAGTATAGATTTCGTAATAGCGATAATAATAGATAACGATAAGTGGTAGTAAAATCAGTTAGCAAAACCCGGTAGAGAAATATCCTAGTAGCGATTTGGCGAGAAGCAAAATCTACAGGAGTGAAATGGGCAGTAGCGTAGTGTCACAGAGCCATATATGACTATTATTATTTAGTACTATAATATTACAATTTTCTGTAAATCACAAAAAAATTTAATTTAAAAAATTAAAAATTTAATACATTCAGAAATATTATGTAAGTAAAACCTAATCTTATGTATAAACTTTCATATATTAACAAAAAAAATAGCTAAAAATTTTGTTGTATAAGTAAGCTTTGCTAACCTTGACATTATGTACGTATTATTTAAATTATTTAAATTGCAACGAAGTTCATTTAAATAATTTCTGCAGGTAAAAACATAATTACACATTTATTGATGTTATTAAATGATTATTCAGAAAAGGGAAGCAGTTTATTACTGCTTTATAAATTTTTTGTATTAAGGAATGTTACAAAAATTACAAGTGAAATGAGTTGATAATTATAATATAATCTGAACTGCATGTCAAACCAATAAGGGTTTTAAGTTTGTGGTAAAAAAAACGACTTTGATATTACATAAAATAATTTGTTGCGCCTATATACAGGAATAAAATTTAATTTGCGAGAACCAGTGGCGCAGCCAGGATTTTGTTATGGGGGGGGCTAAAAGATGCGAGCTGTGCCGTAGGCGAGCGTCGCAGGCAAAAATTTTTTGAAAAAAGAGGCGTGGTCATCTTATTTTCGAGTATAATTATTGTGTTACCACTATTACCTACCTTAAATTAAAGTGAAAATTAAAGTACGGCATTTCCGAAATAACTCAGGGCGAAAGATTTATCATTGATTTTTGTTGCCAATCTTTTTATTGTAATATACCTATCTTTATTGGAACGAAGTTCCTTATGGGAGGATGCGAAGGGGGTACCCTAATCGGAAAAAAACGTCCGTAACGAAAATGCGTAAGATTTTTATATCGTTCGATAATTACACCATCTGGTGGTCAAAAGTGGAACATTTGCTCAGCATTAATACATATTCCGAAACCACGAGTCATAAGTTTGCAAATTTCTCTAGAAAAAAAGTTGCCTTCACCGGGATTCGATCCCTCGGCTAAAATGTGTAGGCGGAGCCCTTTGCTCTACGCCACAATGGGTATCGTTAAAATTAATAGTGATAGGCTATATAAGCTACTCTTGGTGTCCCACGACACCACATTTTATATTTTTTTTCAATAAATAGCAGCCTTAAAGTTAAGAATTGAAACTGATTGCTAATTATCCATAGTAAAGTTATTTTGTATTTAAAATTTCCGTACACACTAAAAATCCGTTGACCACGCCCCTACCTGCGGCTCCCCTCTCTTTGCGCCGGTCCACCCTTGTTAGCTCTTAAGTATAACAGGGACAACATCTCAAAGTAGTGCCCATAGGCGACAATTTGATAAATCCGCTCTTGGAGGCCCGATGATGCCAGACTTAAATTAACTGGCTTGGCTTTTTGGGTTTTTTTTTCATTGCACCGGTAAAACAGCGGCTATGGTGATTAAAAAAAAGAAGAGTGTCTGGGGGGGCTATAGCCCCCTAGCCCCCCCTTGGCTGCGCCACTGGCAAGAACCCAAGGGTTTCCATCTCCTAGAGAATTTTTACTGGTTAAATTGATTATAAAATAATATAATACTGATAAACTTTTTATTTTCTTATAAATAAAAGAGTTGTGGTATATATATGTAATATAATAACTTTCTTTGCAGAGTTTGCAGGTGATAATTCGTTTTACGTATACAAATATACAATTAACTAAAAATATGGGTATACTTTTCATTTGTTAATGAAAAAAGAAAAATATAACACTATAAAAAACTTTATAGAAGTTCTAATATATAATAATCGATGGATACGTGGTTTAAGTAGCGTAACTTTTAGATTTTAGAAAATCCAAGAAATGTACACTCACTTTTCAGAATTAAAATGTTGTTAAGTTATCACAAATAAAATACACATAATGTATGTATAATATCTCAAAACTAGAAAAAAATAGAAAAATTTGTTTAAATATCATCCTAATTACAAACAAAGTGAGTAGAAGCGAGAGGAGGTATTTAAAAAAAACATTTTTAGAGGTATTAAAGTTAAAATTAATAAAAGCAAAAATTACTTACCGATGATAATATATAAATAGCATTGTACTAACTTATATACCTGATAATATCTCATAATGATTTTTTAATGCAACCCTTACTAATAATGATTGATATAGCTACACTTTATAGGGACAGTGGCGACAACAGTCCCTAAATGGGCCCAGGATGTTGCAAAGCTATCTTATTCAGTCCAGAATGTTGTAAATTCAATCAATAAATACGATAAGATTAGTAGTACTTATTAATTGTAGTACAGTAGTACATGGTTGTAACATGGCCGTTTAAGTCGCATTTTAATTGCTTCGTGTAAATTTTAAATATTCAACTTGTTTGTGTGTGTATGGTATCGATATCTATACTGAAGGCGTAGTTACGTATCGAGGTGGTGCTGTGAATGTTAGTGCATCTGCTGATCTGCTACTTCTTTTATAGTTTTATTTCAATTTGTCATAAACAATATAGCTCTCACGATTCGTTGAAGTTCTGCGTAACGGCGACATGGGTAAAACACGCAGCACAGCTGATGTCGACAATAATGCTGAAATTATTGATATCTGCGAGAAGGTATGTGAGAAAGTTCTCTCTGTATTTACAAAGAGGATTGAAGACAGATTTGACTCCTTGGAAAATTCCTTCGCCGATATAAAAAAAACTTCAGCGGAGAATCAGAAGCAAATTGATGCTTTGGAGGAAAGATTGGATAATCTGGAGCAGTACAGCCGAAGAAGCAATCTGCGTTTATATGGGGTACCTGATCAAGTAAATGAAGACATAAATGGTTTGGTAATCGGAATAATCAGCTCTAAATTGAAACTAGATATTACTTTAAATGACTTAGACAGAGTGCATCGTGTAGGCAAGAAGAACGATAATATGAAGCCTCGGGCAATACTAATAAAATTCACTAACTATCAAAAGCGAACTTTAGTATACAATAACAAAAGAAACCTAAAGAAAGAGTTACGTCATAAGAGAAGACCTTACCAGAAACAGGCTAGAGGTATATGGGCAGGCAGTAAAAAAATATGGGATCCGAAATGTCAATACCCGTGATGGATTGGTAATTGTTAGGACGGCTCCAGATGATGATGGAAACTCCAAGGTGCTGTTGACTGCTGCTTCACTGAGTGAGTTAAATTAACTTTTTGTAACGTGGAATAATCGTAATAATCTGCAAAAACATGTTTGTCTTGGATTTGCTTTCAGCTCTCTTTAAATCTCTGTTCAGTTTTGTGAAAATAACTTTATTGTTGCGGCACGACTACAGTCAATGTGCATAAATTGTATTATCTTTTATTTTGAATTATCTTGTTAGTTTTGCACATTATCGGTCTTTACATTAATTTAATTAAATTTTATTACATTTTCTAATTTGATTTTATTTAAACTATATTTAATACATACTTTAATCTTTGGATAATGGTTTTATATAGGGTACTGGTCTCGCTGCACATAGCGGACTTCTTTTTCAATTTTTATTTTATTGTCACTTTTGTTTTTTGACCCTTCGGTTTATTCTGTAATACTTTTCATTGATTCCTGATTGTTTATGCTGCAGTTATATATCGACATGACCCAAGCTATGCAAATCTTAACTAAATTTGCTCATTACATAAATCAATCTTAACTAACTGGTCATCCATTTTTTGTAGCAAGAGACTCTTCATTATTCTAAAAATTATCTTTCAAAATAAAATAACACTTCTAAATAAATTGTTTTCAAAGTAAATAGTAAAAATTTTTGGTCCAAAAAATTAATAGTTCTCCAATAATAATTGTTCCTCAAAAATTAACTCGCATGTATTTTAATTCCAATATAAAATTAAAGGAATCAAAGTTTTGATTTTATCCTTATCCAATTTGACCGCTTATCAATATCGACCATTCGTTCCCTCAAATGTAATTTCAACTTTCCAACTCCAAGTATCCAAATCGAATTTATTATTCGGAATATTCCCTTTTAAAAATCAATCATCCAAATCAACTTACTACCGCTCAGCAGCCACTTACAAATAATATCCAAACTAATTCCAAATATCAAAATTTCAAAATCACACAATAATGCATTCGCATCAAATCACTTTATTCAATCAAAAATAATTACTCACAATTTCAAAAAAAAATATCAAAACTCAGCGGGCATACAAATCTCGCACCCGCTGTCCGCCATAGTTGGCTACAAAAAGCCACGATAAAACTTCACTTCTACCAACATTAATTTCCAAAGTTTTACCTCCCAAAATTCAAATTCAAATATTTCTTAAACTTAATATCAAATTTAATGGCAAATTAACAGGGTAGGTAAAACTTTGGTTCGGAACATGACAATATATTATATAATATTGTCCTTTATCTGAATCATGAAATGAAGGGTCAAGTCAATTCAATTCAGTTTACTCAGCTCACTTTTTTTTTCCGGTTTATTTAATTAATTAATTAATACCATACTGTTATTACTTATAATGTTATAATTGATAGTTAATGCATAATAATTGTATC
This sequence comes from Cantharis rustica, assembly GCA_911387805.1. Lineage (NCBI taxonomy): Eukaryota > Metazoa > Arthropoda > Insecta > Coleoptera > Cantharidae > Cantharis > Cantharis rustica. Next base: position 110,798,979 of record OU426877.1, on the reverse strand, counting down.
TTAATTTATTTGATTGTTCATGTACGGGGTATATTATTTGCGCTTATTTGATGATAAATTGCGTACGACTGCGTTGAATCTTGACATATATTTTTTACACAAATTGACTCCGGTTAATGAAAACCGGGACAGCTGGTATCGCGTGCGTGTCGGGGTTTCCTTCGGGCTCGGGTCCCATTGGTTGCTGCTGGTGAAACCTTTTTTTTAACTTACATTACTGCAGAAACTCTTTCTCTCTTGCTGGTAGTGGCTATGCGTCTGATGGGTCTCTCGCGCCCGCGGTGGTTCGTGTGGCCGACCCTGTGATAGCTACTCTTAAACTGTGTCTTGAAAATATGAATGACAGGTTCCTTAGGGTGGCACATAAGGAGCATGTACTCCAGCATGAATATGACATAGTTGGTATCACGGAACCTTGGCTTAATAGCTCTGACTTAGACGAAATTATTCATATTGACAACTATGTCCTTGTTCGTGGGGACCGTGACTCCCGCGGAGGTGGTGTTGCATTTTTCATACATAACTCCTTAAAATTTAATCTTCTGCACTCCTCTCCCAATATTGAACAAATCTGGATTCAGCTGTCTATTCACAACACAAAATACACTTTCGGCTGTGTTTACAATCCGAATAGATTGTATCTCAACAATTTTTTTGACGAAATTGAGGTTGCGCTCTGCGAGGCTCAAAGTGACTCTGATGAGATGTACTGTATGGGAGATATGAATATAAATATGTTGGAGCCCTCTCGTAGCAAAACAATCAGACTCCGTTCGGTTCTGGATGCTTTGAATCTCTGCCAGGTAATCAACTCTCCTACGCGTATTGTAGGTAATTCATCTTCACTGTTAGATCTGCTTATAACTGACAGGACTGAGAGGATACTCGACTCCGGTACTCGATCTGTACATATAGCGGACCATGAACTAATTTTTTGCTCTATCTTGTGTGTTAAACCATCCAGGGTTCCAAAATTCAAAGTTGTCAGAGATTTCAGACATTTTAATCATGATCGTTTCCTATCTGACTTAAATATGATCCCTTTTCACAATATGTTTCGGTTGCATGATGTTAATGATAAAGTAAGTTACTTTAATGAAAATTTGTTGAATTTAATCAGAATCTTAAACAGTTGTGAAAAACACTCAGAAGCCTTAATGTGAGTAGATCTTCGGTTAATGACATTCCGGAGTCGTTGGCAGATTGTAATGCTATCAATAAATTTTTTGCATCTACAACTAAATAATGATCTTATCGAATACTTCAGTAACAATAAATTGAAACCTAATTTGCCCGATTTTCATTTTAATCTGATTGAGGAATCCGACGTTAGTCAGCTCATTACTTCTATCAAAACTAACGCTACTGGAGCGGATGGGTTCAACGCTTCTTTACTTAAACTATGCAGTCCAGTTATCTATTCTTTTATTACACACATCGTCAACACATGTTTACTTGAAGGAGTGTTTCCTGAGGTGTGGAAAAAAGCACTAATTATTCCATTACCCAAGGTTAAGCCTCTGGTAGAGCGGTCTCAATTGAGACCCATAAGTTTGTTAAGCGTCATTTCTAAGATTGTTGAAAGAGCTATGGAAAAACAATTGAGATCCTTCTTAGATAAAAATGACATCTTACCTTACGTTCAATCGGGATTTCGGCCTTTCCATCGTTGTACTACGGCCATGCTTAACGTAACAGATGATATAATCAGGGCAACTGATGGAGACTTGGTGACGTTACTGATTCTGCTAGATTATAGTAAAGCTTTCGATACTATTAGTCACAGTATGTTGATTGCTATGATGAAATTTTTTGGCTTTTCGGAAAACGCTACTAGGCTTCTTTCTGGGTTTTTAGTTGGTAGAAGTCAACAAGTAGTTTTGGGACGCGTCTCTTCAAACACTCTACCTGTATTGGCTGGTGTTCCTCAGGGCTCAATCTTGGCTTCTCTATTGTATACAGCTTACACATCCAGATTGCCAAATTTTATAAAACATTGTAATATGCATATGTATGCAGATGACACTCAGGTCTATCTTTCCTTTCGACAAAATGATGTGACGAATGCATGCAGACTCATCAATGATGATCTACAGTCATTGTACAACGGCTCCAACCAATTTTTACTTGCTCTTAACTCGAGTAAATCCAAAGTTATTCTCTTTGGTAAATGCTCAGATGAAATGAAATTGTCATTAAGAATTCACATGGGTGGCACGGTTCTTGGAATTTTGGAGTGTACGCGGGATATGGGTTTGCATATTGATGACAAATTAAGATTTAAAAATCACATCACTGCCTGCATTCAGAAGGCGTACATGAATCTAAAATTAATTTATCAGCAACGGCATTTTCTATCTCGCCAATTAAAAATAACTATCTGTGAATCCTTGGTCCTATCGCACTTTAACCACTGTGATGTCGTCTATAGCCCTTGCTTAGACGCTATAGATGTTGGTCGGATTCAACGGGTTCAGAGTGGGTGTCTGAGGCTGATTTACAGTTTACGCAAATATGACAGAATTTTGCATACCCTTGCAAATGCAAAATGGCTCAATATGAGCAATCGTCGCAAGTTACATTCCCTTGAACTATTTCATAAAACTATTAAAACAAAAACTCTACCTTATCTGTACAACAAAATTACATTTCGTACAGACGTACATAATTTAAACTTGCGTCGAAAAATCTTTCTAATTATTCTGAGTCACAAATTGACTTTTTTCAAACGATCTTTTGTATATAACATCTCTGCATTATATAACAACTGTCCCGATGCATTCAAAGTATTATCTCTGCCAATATTCAGAAGACAGGTTTATGAGAGGCTTTTGGCGGAGCAGAGTGCATGACCTTCTGTTGCTCGTTACCTTTGATTCCCTGTATATGTTGATCTACAGCAATCAGTTTCATGAGATACCGGTGTAGGGTTGTCGGTCGCGTGGGTGCCAGTCGGGCCGGGGGGGACTTGAATGTGTGCCCGTGCCAGCTTTTGGGTTGAGTGGAAGAGCAGACGGTTCTCATTGAGAGCCATTCTGAACTTCGCCTTTTTTATGTGGGGCGACACAACTAACGTAAATCATGTACCTCATGAACAACATTGATATTTATTATTTGTAGTTTGTTGTCTCATATGAAATAAAGACTATTATTATTATTATTATTATCTTACATAACTACAAAAAATTTTAAGCTTCATTTAAACCTTTTATTTTTTAAACAAACTTTAATAGAAATATGCCAGATTTCATAAAACTTTTTACAGGATATTAAAATGAACAAATGATTTGTATTGACTTGTCAGTACTAATAAACGATTGCTATTGGTTAGAAACATTTTCTATTGGTCAGTAATATTAAAACGAACTATTACCACCGTATATTTGTGATTAGAAAGCTTGACTACGTATGGTCATAACTTTCATGATATTGACTTTCATGTAAAATGAAAAGACATAATCAATATACGATCAATTAACATGCGTCTAATTGTCGTCCGATCATTTGTCGCGTGTATGCAATGGTCGCGCGTCTAAATATTCTCAAAGTTTTTACAGGCTCACGTTTCATATAGTATTAATACTATTAGCTGGATGATACAAGTTATTTATTATTAAGAATGAATAACATAACAGAAAAAACCACGCAGCTAGCTGATCGTAATAATTATGTGGAGAGTATGTAAAAGTTACTTGCAACTAATAATATTATCGAATTTTCATTCCGAAACAGGCGCCTGCTAGTCGATCATTTTAAAATAAAAAAAAATCAAATTATTGAATTATTTTCTTAATAGTATTTTTAAGTAGTATTTACTAAGCTATATTCATTTCCCCTCACTTGTTATACAAAATTTGATTATTATCAAAGAAAGCTCATTTTTAAATTTTTATAAAACTATATTCTTGATGATTCATTTAATACATTTTTTAATCAAATAATAAATTGATGTGTACCCAATTGTGTGAACTGATAATATTCATAAACTAAAATCATTAGTAAAAAAATATAATTTTTCTATGTAAGTATGTATTCTTTACTTAACAGTTAAAATTCACTATTTTAATATTTTGTTTAGTTTGTTTATTTTAAAATCATTAGGGTTAATAATCCCGTCGACATAGAAAACGTAAGTATTAAAATAGTTATTTTGGTAGCTGAAAACATGCGCTTGGTTAACCACAATAAATTTTGTAGGTTTTCACTAATCTCAAAAAATTTAAATTTTTATCTTAAATTTAATTTATTGCATAGTTTCTCATATTCTCACCTCCAAAGTAGGTGAGAATTATTATTTTAATACCATAAAAGCGCGTAAAGATAAAATTATTAAATTTTGAAAAAAGTCGATGTTACTAAAATAAAAGTTTTGTAGCCTGATCTGATCTATATATACCGACCAATCTAAAGGCTATAATCAAAACTTTGTGACTGTTTTATCTTCAAGATAAAATAAATTTTATCTAAATAAATTAATTTAAATAACTAAATTATTTTTAGAATTTTTTGCAAAAAATGATATTTAAATAATTCGAGATGAATAAATCAAAACCAACATACCAAAATCTATCGATAAATTGGCCCGATGGTAAAATAAATCACTCAACCCTCTTCTTTTACTTTTAAATGTTTTGAATCTATTTCCGAGTAAGTTTTGATGCAAGCAGTGCATAAATATTTATATATTTATTTTAAATTGTGTTAAAATGCAAAATATGACTTTTCTGTGAAAACAACCGCCTACAAGTTACAAATTAAAATTATTTTCATCTTTTAATCTAATTTGTCGCCGATTATTTTTCCAACGCAAATTATCTTCTCTGACATTTACAGAAAATAATACATGCTAATTCTTTCCTATAAATCAATAAAACTTCTAATTATGCATTAGTGATACACCCACTAAAGATGTTTCAGCATTTTCTAAATTTTGTTAAAAAAGTGAGGAATTTTCATTATATCTGTAAAAAACATTGTTATTAGCAATAACTTAAATATTCATATAAATTTCCTCTTCAATATTTTAGACCGGTCTAACGATTGGCCGATGGTGTAACTGATGTCGTTAATTTAATTATTGCAGTAGTATATTGGCATTTATCGACATAAATTAATTCGTGAACCAAATAATTAATAATTAATATAAATGGTAATAATAATCATCTTTTAATTTGTAATATATTAGCATTATTAGCGATCCATTCTTTAATGTGCAAATGTTATTGCAAATATTTAAATTAAGAAACCATGTTAAAATTATAAAATTTTCACGCATTAAGGTGGGCATGTGACCATCGAATGGTGATTGAAAATTAACTGGGATTTATCTGATGTAACAAATTAACTTTTATAGCACATTGTCAGCTAAGAATAAATTTCTTTGTTAACTTCTTCGTTGATTAGTTTTACGAAACATGCATTGTATTAAAAGTGCGATTTGTTGATATTATTAGTTCCTTGCACTTATGGAAATCATCACACCTTCTTTAATTACTTTTGATTACATCATTAATTCCAAGACTGTGGTTAATGCCAAAGAAAATATGCAAGTTATATTAAAAAATTTATACAAAATAAATTAATTTGTAAACTTCTTTATTTAAAATTTATTTACATTTTATGCAGTATTTACTTCATAGTTTTATAAAAACTTAATAATTTTTGGGCATAAATTAATCAGATCAGTTTAACATTCAACAAATAACAAGTTATTTTATTTATTTAGGAATATGATCTCCAATAGGTTGGAATCCATCCTTGTTGGCAAGGTATTTGACTAGGTACAATACTCCATTGGGTCCTGGGTATGAGTATTCGCCTTGTACGGAGAGTTCTTCATTGTCGGTTCCTTCGTTTAAGAGTTGAGCTTGTTCTCTTTGAGCGATGTTGTTGCTTGTTTCGTATCTGAGGACGAAAAGGTAAGTTAAGAAATCGCGTTGATAGTGTACAAAAGCACTTACTCGAAATCGTATCCACCAACGCCAATATTGTTGATGTTGTATTTAACAACGACGGCATCCTTATCGGGTCCTCCTCCTCCTCTTTGTTGTGGAGCGGCAAGAGCTACGGCCAAAAGGGCGGCAAGAGCAATGATCTAAAGTAAAGTTAATACATTTAATATAAAATTGATAATTCCTTCGATGGGTTACACAAAACTTTAAAAATAATACATGTTTGTAAGTCAAAATAAAACAGCAGAAAGATTTAAATCCAAAATTATTAAATGTAACTGATGCGTTTCAGAAGAGTTATAGAATTCACTAATTGCTGCTTACCATCTTCATTTTGATAAAAGAGTTTGTTGTATGTTTTTTACTAAACACAAGTATGAACTGAAGATTAACTAGAGCTCTGAGCTTTTTATATCAAATAAATCCTTATAAAAACCCTGCTCTTCTTACCATCACTGCGTCGTTCTTTTGACATTTACCACCTCTTAGCGCATCTTGTCTGACTATTCTTAATTGTATTTCTCGAGTAACACTGAATACTGGCTTGTCAATTACCATCAAAAGTGCATTTTATTTAAATTGCTGAGATACTTAAGCTACCGTATTTCTACATTAATAAGATAATAATTTTAAGTACATTGTGGGTGTAAAAATTTAAATACAATTAATTAAGTACTTAACTCTCTACTGACGAAAAGTACACGAACTTTAAAACGCCTTCGGCAAGGTGAATTCAAATTGTAGGTTACCACTAATTGTAAAATATTTTTAACCAACAGTGAAGAATCCCATAGTTACTATTCATTGCGAAATTTTATATCATCAATAATAACTTGCGTTATAAGTCAAATACGAGAATTTGTAATTAAAAAAATAACATAATTTATTTCAAAGAATTTCCGAAATACATAACATCAAGCAATAATAAAAAAAGGCATAACCGCACAAAAGTATGTTATAGTAAGTTATTTCTTCCCTTTTCTATTTTATAGATTATAAAATATCGTCAGATTTCAATTAATTTGGTTTTTGATGTGCATTATGAAATTTTAATTTCATGTACCTATTAGCATTAAATTAACCGCCTTAAGATTAAGCTTTCTATATTTTATTTGAACTTTTACATAAATCACTGATATTATCAGTTGAAGTACCAACTAATACAAAAATGTCAAATTAAAAATAAACCAATTAAAATTTCGGTTACAATATTTATTGTTACTTAAAATTGCATATTGACGCATAAAAATCTTCTTTTTGAATCGAATTCTTGGGTTACCTATAAATGGCAAAACAATTACGTGTGCATCAAATAATGTGTTAATAATTGAGGCAGATTTAAAATTCATTATAACTGACCTTCTTAAACATGCAAACCATATTGTTCAATGCAATATAAAAAGCATAACTTTCTATATCAAATTGATTTTTATGGATATTTTTTATGTTTCCATGCTTTGTGGAGCTTTGCACGTTTAAATCCACAGATTTTTTTATAATATTTAAAAGTTTTCTGGTTTATGCAGATTTAATATATTATGTATGTAGATATTTTGAATTAATTCTGGTTAAAAATAAATTTTAAACTATATTAGCATTACTCTCACCCATTCCATTAGCCTTACCGCAACCAGTTATTACATTCCGATGCTTTTAATGTCAAATTTTAATTACAATTAGTTATAAATTAAAAATAATTATTAAGAACTTCTGCCTTAGATTAAAACAAATTTGTTACAAAAATATAAATAAATAACGTAGTTAATGTCGGTTAATCAAAATCTAAGTACGGTATTTATTGTAGTATTTGTTTAACACTCGAAATAAATTCTTCTTTAGTTAATTATTATTACAGTTATATTATGTAGTGGAGAAAACTTATGAAAACAAGATCAAGTTCCAATAAGCTCTCTACAATTTACAATATTATATTTTGAAGTGGGTGGTAATACCTACGTAATACTGGCCAAGTGTTCAATAATCTTCTTAAAGTAATACTTTTTATTAAAGAAATGTTTACTGCAGAAGATCACCTAAGATATTTCATTAATATTTATTTGTTACAGTTGTACGTAACCACCAATTATCGGTACCGTAGTGTTACATAAACCAATTCTTATTTTCAGAGATTTTATCATTTGCCCATGTACTATTTTTTAGCGATCTCAAGATTGTTTTTAGATCAAACAATTAAGCAATTGTGATCACAATTTATACGTTACGCATGATTGATATCACTTAATAACGAAGAAATGCTTGTTAAGAACCATACTTAATTTTTACCTTTGGTTCATCTTATTAAGTAATATTGGTTTTTATTATGACGACCTTGTCGCAATAATTTTTCGTAAATTATGTAACACGTAAAACAATTTAAAAAATTTGTTTGGAAATATGAATTCTTAATTACCAAATAAAAATAGTAATGATAATAAAATATATGTTGATTATTTTGGTATATCACGTGCTTATAATTTTTGTATAAATATTAACTGCACGATTTAGTACCTGCAAATACGGGGTCCGGCAGAATTCATTTTACAATTCAAAATTAGAATATTATTTCTTCAAAAGTATTTTTAGAATTTCATTGCTTTTCACTACAGTTTGGTTCAATGTATAATTTTTCACAGAATGTTTTGAATGATTAAAATTACCATTTCATATACATTCACTTAAGAAGTTTATTTTGCTGGTCCCTGTACTACTAGCTTAAAAAATAGTCGTGATACCTTAACGTACCATTATCTACCTGTTGATTTCAAAATATTAAACCGATTTTTTTTTAAATTTTGTCATATTACCGTGTAAATGCTTTTAATTGTGGCACTTTTACATCTGCATTGAAATAATTAAAAAAATTAATTTGAGGTATATTGCCTGCAGACGTTCTTTCATCTTAAATAAATAAAAAGAAAATTATTGAATATTTTGTTTGATTTGTTGGCAGCATTATATACGTATGTAGTATGTTTATATTCACACTCACCCACAATAAGAATTTAAATATTTTTATTATACATTGCAACAATGATTGTATTGTGTAAGAACCATAATGTTACTGCCAGGAAATACTTCTTATGGTTCATATTATTAAATTTTGAATGGAACGTCATTCAATATCAGCTATACAATTTCAAATCTTCATTCAAAGTTATATTATTGTTAAAATACTATTACATTAAAACTGCAGTCTGTACAACACAGTGAAAATTATGCATCTAAATAAGGTAATTATACCTTTCATAATAGTTATCGAGACGTCTAGAAACTGCATTTGAACCATGCAGTCACCTTATGTCATCCCCACAATATAATAAAATCGTTCAAAATTATTTTAAAATTTAAGATAAGATAGATACTACTAATGTAGACTGTATAGTATTTAATTAAAATAAGGTTAATAAACATATAATACACATATAAAAATTTTAAAACGAAAAAATTAATTAAACAACAAATTTTGAATAATTTTTATTATTCTTATAGGTATATTATTACTTATTGTACATTACATCTATTATATAGGTAAAAAACACCTGAGATGTGGACACGGCAATAAAAGAAAATTGACTTAACTAATTTTTATAAATTCAGTACATAATATACCTATTATTACCTAGTAGGCACTATTTTACCAGCATATAATTTAAAAATTAATAGTAATCATCATAACCGCTAATGGTGAGCATACCGTTGACGTGCTCTGTATGCTACCCAATTTATGTTGTCATTACAAATGTCAAATGATAAGTACGACCATTATTCGTTCATGACAAGTGGCGGAAGTTGCGAACACAACTATTTATTATTATCTAACCAAGTGCGAATTTTTTATTTTTCAAAGTTGTAATCTCAGCTCTTTTGACCTAAGCATCTACGATACCTGTTTTAAATGACAATAATAAGAAGAAATAAGAAGCAGCTCTTCAGCATATAGATTGTAAATACTTCAAGTTTTTGATTAACCAAAATTAATAGAATTGCTTTTGTCTTTTTCTGAGAAAAAAAATTTTCATTGCAAAAGGTCGCACAGACTTTATTTTAAGTCATTAAAATTCTTGAACAATATTTAAGTTTACATCATGCCCAGCTTACATCCACTCCTCCTACACATCGCCATTTTAAAAACATGGCAGTTAAATGCAGTTTTTGCGCAATATGTCTTTAGCCGTACATCCTAGAACCTAGAGTAACAATGGTAATAATGATTTTTATGTAATTCTTATATTAACGACTTTCTTTAGTATTGCTGAATTCAGTATTCAGTATTGTATATTAACATCACTATAATATGATTAGGTGCATTAAAGAATTTGATATTTAAATTATAGCAAAGATATAAACGCAAGTTATAGCTAATATAATTATTATTGCTTTACAAAAATTTATGGAATGTGTACTTTTTCCGGGTTAAATTGTATTTCAATTAATATCTTACTGATCAAAAGAAACAAGCTTTGAATTTAAAATAAAATGTAACCTTGTTCAAGATAGCAGATTTTAGAAATAGACATAGACGAATTGACGCACAATGAACATTTTCTATTGACTAGATAAATTTAACAAAACACAAAAAGATTATTATTATATAACGTTTTAGCTGCTACATTGACCTTGACCTTATACTTTTTGATTTTCTTCTACTTTATTAATTTTAATATAAACAAATGCACGTAAAAGAAGTTTTTTGTTTTTCTAATTATTAGGTTTTTCGAAAGGAATTCATTGTTCACTTAAAAAGAAATTGAAAGCAGGTACTTAATTAATATTTTACAATTTCTCTATATTGACTTTTTATGATAGTTGAATCATCCAAGTTATAAACATTTAATTATTGTTGTAACATTAACTGATATTAATTTGTGTAATCGGGTATTAGATTTACCCACGCTGTCTTTGAACGTTATGGTGTCCTTTAATGTGTAATGTGAAGAAGAAACATGTATTATTGCGTAACAAATAGGTACATGCTTAACACAAAATACCATGGATATAGGTACTAATTTGAAAAGGAAATTGTAAAATTTTTATTGTCTCGGTTTGATATTTCTTCTTCTTTGATAGATCATAAAGAGTGTTTCCAGATTATATATTGCATCTTTATGTGGTAAAATCAATAATTATGGACTGCAAAACCATTCGCAATAAAATTATACATTTATCATACGTGTAATTATGTGAGAATGTATTATATTAAGCTTCCTCGTCGTAATATTAATACGACTCAACAGTTTTATAAACGACAACTATTAGCAGCAAACCTTAGTCTCAATATATTTTTTTAAATTTCTTTAAAAAAACTCTTTAAAAAAATTTTTATTTATTTATATGAAAAATTTTAATTCAAATGATAATATTATATGTATGCATATTAACCCTATAGGCTCATAATCGTTAAATGTCCTATTCGAGAGAAATAAAAAATGCAGAGTTTAAAAAAGAGATAAAAAAGTTAACATCAAAGATCAGCGGCCGCAGTTTAAATAAAATCGTTTGAAAGAAGCAGGGTTTTCAAGAAAAACAAAAATAATTAAAAATTTGACATTTTAGGCACTGAACCATGGTTTTCAATTTCGCAGTTGTTCGTTTCAAGTTTTTTTTATTTCTTTTAATATTTCCATAATAAATTATTTTCATAATCGACTATTTTTATAATCGATTATTTTTACAATACATTATTTTTTTAATATTATTTATTTTCATAATCGATTTTGAAATAATTATGATAATATAAACTTATGAAATAATCGATTAATCGGTAATGGTAATCGATTATCTGCGCACCCCCAACTGTAAGTATAATTATCGCAAAGGTTTTCAAGTTTTCATCATGCCGACGAATACACTGAATATAGTGAGAAAACTTAAAAACATTTTGTCCTGAATAAAAAAAATAAAAACCTGAGTCCTACTGAGTTGTGCAAAATTTGGTTCAAACCAATTTAACTTAAAAATTAACGAATTATTATAAATAATTAATAATATTATTATGTTTCGTATATTGTTGAAGTATTTTTAATATAATAAATAAAATTTGAAAATTATAATTTTTAAGAATAATTTTATTTTATTTTAACATCATTTTATTATTACTATTTTGTAATTTCTACAAATTGGTGAACCTAATGCCAACTAGCGGATGAAATTGTGCTTTTAGCCAAAAATAGCCGACGATGATGTATCGGAAGTATAATTTTGTCGGTCCGCTGAATTTGATTAAACCTTTATAATATTTAAAAATTAAAAGTGATTTTTCGCAAAAGTTGTTTTATTTGAAAATTAAATTAAATTGTATGAATTTGCGAAAAATTTAGATATTTGACAGAAAAGAGAAAAGAAGAAATTGAATAAGAAATTAAAATTATAATTAAAAATTATTTGGATGACAAAAAGAAATTTTATGAAGTGTTTCAATCATTACAATTATTAGAGGAACGACGAAATTTGTTGATAAGCAGACAGCTGCATAAAATCATTCATACAATCTACATTAAATATCTGATGTAGTGATCAAAATATCAAAAAAATGTAAAATCGCTTCTTTAGAGAAGAAGCCTATCTTAAAAAATGACAATTTAGACTACCTTTAATTTGAGGTATCACAAACAAAATAGTTGAATTTAGGTTTTTCATTATAGGGAGGTGACGGCAAGGGGATGAGTCCTAGCGTAATGCAAATTGCCCTCCAATCTCTTTCTATAGAAAAGTTGCTTTCACATTTATCCATAAGAAATCTAGTAGATGGTTTTCTATTCACCTGTAATATATTATATATTTATTATTATGCAAAGATAGAAAACTTCAATTTTCAAAACTATAATTTTATAGATACGCCCATAAACAAAACTTAGTCTATTTTATGATTTTTTTTCATTTAACTGCATACTCTTGATTTTATAAATAACTTAACAAACAGTTTGCATAACAAATTATGTAACATCAAATTAATTATTGTTATCAAAAAACCGTTACATGCAAGGTCCATAAATCACATTTGATGCATAATTAGAGAATTTCATTGTAGATATTACGATAAACTGTATAAAGAAAAATTGAAGGATATAAAGAAATACATAATGTGTTTTTGGTAACGATTCAGTTTATTTAAAAATTCGTAAAAGTTAATTTAAATATTTTTTACAATGCTCTTCGTTTAATATAAAACCGTTTTATAAAATCAGATGGCAAATTTAAGCAATGACTACTTTGGGTCTGTAACCATTTTCGTCAGCTACGAAGGTGATGGTTACGGTTTTTCCTCCAACTGGAGAAGAAAATCCTCCATGAACTTCGATGGCTTCCTTTTCTGAACCAATGTTGTTTAATTTTCCTGTTTCTTCACGTTGGATACCGTTGCTGGTAGCAAAATCGAAAGAGTATCCATCAACTCCAATATTGTCGTTGTTCAATTTTGTGATTACTGCATCGGCTTCGGGACCACCAGCACGGCCTTGTGCTTGGGGACGTGCGAATGCGATAGCCAAAAGTGGCAACAAAACAATTATCTAAAAAAATAAAAAATAGAATTAGCTCCAATTTCATAATGAGTTTAATAAATGAGTGATGCACGTTGGTTGCAATTTTATTTTATAAAACACAATCATGAACATCAAATTGGCACCACAATTAATAGACGGTTAAACAATGCACTTTAAATTTAAGATCATAAACACACTTTTGTTTGAGAGTTGTGTAATCATGGATAACTAAACACTATTGAAGCAATGTGATGACTTGGATAATTGCAATGTAAAGATCACTCACCGTCTTCATGTTGATATTACTTTAGTTATGTGAATTACTAGAATACTGCTATGTATACAATTGGCACGCTTTTATACAAAATACTCTAAGACGGGGAGTACTTTTGCTGAATCCCCATCTTTCGTGCACGTCGTCATTCAGAAATTAATTGATTTGCATAATAATTAATTAATTGTCTTCCAGCGAAATCGATCCCCTGGAGCGCAATTTAACTTTTTGGATAAACAAGTGTGGGTAATGTTTATAAATACATACTTAAATTGTTACTAATACTTACCAAGGTAAATGCACAGAAATATGTACATTTATGACATTTGCACGTTTATTAATTTTTTCGTTGCAATGATTATAAAATCGTCGAAAGGATGTTTTAAAATTTAAATAACATTAACCGTAAAAACTTAATTTTAAAGAATTTAAAATATCAAATTTATTGAGTAATTTGTCAACTGTCTATTTTATAAATATAATAAATATACATAATCTTGAATAACTTTTTAAGAAATATTATGTGGTACTAGTTGAATCCAGCCTATGAAAAGTAATTAATTATTCATCATACTTCAATTAATGTAAGTATAGAAATTGAATTAGCTAAACGTCCTTTTCATTTTAAGCAAAATGTTAAACCTTTTTAGGGATAATAAAAATGAGAAATATTTGCATCCTTGAATTACATTCAGGTAATTTTGTTTTATGTTAGTAGTACTATAATTATAAAATAAAAATTAACGTGGAGAATTATAATTTATACATTATAACAAAACCAATTTATTAATAGATAATTAAAATAATTTGTTAAATTTTCCAATGTGATTGCGAAACGTTTCTAAAATTTAAGAGAGTAATATCCTGATGTTAGTTTTAGTATTAAAATTTAAATGATTCTTAATTTTGCTATTAGGAATTATATTAGATAAATGTCCTTCTTAGATCGGTGGTTGCGGTAGTAATTTTGTAGAAACTTTTTTTCATTGACTACTCTTTGCGATGTTTAATCCTGTATCAAACTTAATTTTCAATTTTAAAACTTACAAAATAAAGGTTTTATAAAACATAAGCGATAGAATTTTATTTAAAATTGTTGATTTTTTTTTTAACAAAATAATTTGTTAAGGATTTGTTTTAAAAATATTTACAAACAGCACCGAAAGTTAAAATAGTCGCAACAAAACAGAATAAAAATAGAATATTCAGGTTTTATCGAGATTTTCAGGAATTGTACAGGTAATTTGAAAAATTTAAATAATCGCAAACTACAAATAATTTATTCTATTGAAATTACAATTTTACTAATTAACATTTTAAAATTTAGATAGCTTGCCCTCGATAAAATTAATCAAAATGTCGACCAAATTTCAAAAGTTTCCGGCATTTTTTTGGATGTCCTTAAAAATTGAACTTCAGTATACACACTTTCTGAAATGATTTGAAGCTTTTGAAATAGACCTTGTCAGTTGTAACGAAATATAGAATTATTTCACTTCTTACTTCAAATTAAGCATTTCAAACTGATTCCATATTTTTTAATTTTGGTGCCCTCTCTAATGATGGATTAGCCCATTAGAATTGACTACATTGTTCTTGAAAATTTATTAAGCAAGGACTTTTCGGTTTACTACTGCAAGTAATACAATATAAGTTCCATTTTACGATTGTACATATTAAGTAAAAAATGATCAAATAAAATATTTAAAAAACTTTTGATGTACTTAGTGATAGCCAGCAAAGAAATTATTAAAATTTAATAAAGAACTATTTAGAAACGTATTTTTTTACGTTACGTACGAGCTGTAACATTTGTAAATCTTGCAGTTAATGAATAATCGGGTGGATAATTATTATTATAATTGTTTACTTAGTTCGGTACTTCTGGTTAAAGAAAATTTTAAGAAAGTCAACTCTGTAATGTCAAACAGATGGCCACTCGTTGTAAAGCTATACCAAGTTGCAATTTCACAGATTACGATTATATTAACAAAATATAATAGACAGAGATTTGCATAATATGTTAAAAATATTGGAGACGATATTGCTATTGCTAAACTAACATTCCAATAAAATTAAACAATCTTATAAGATTAAAACTAATAGAAAGAACTTCTAGGTGAATGACAAACAAATTCTATGCATGTTAAATTTCAAATTGTAGTATGCTGAAATTCATAGAATAATTTTAATAGATGAGCTTTCTGAAATTATTTCTAATTAGGTAATCATCCATAGTTTAATACGAAGTACATAATATACGAATAAATAATCTTGTTTGGGTTTTCTTTAAAACATTTTTTGTATATTACGTTCCTTCATTAAAATTTTTAATTTTTTTTTTTTTTGATGTCCAATCCAGCCCTTCGCAATGTCTTGTTTTTTGCAGAGTCATCATCTGTACATTTGTTCTATTTTGAAACCATTATGAGTTTGCTTGAGTTTACTCTCCAGTAGGCTATTAACCTTGATGGGGTTTAATTTCTGTCGTTTGCCCTGACCCTGATTTTTATATGGGTTAATTGTCGAATCTCCGACAGGGTTGCTTAGGTTTCCAAACTTTGTCAACTTGGAGGTGATAATAGAATTTTGGTAGGAGAAGCCAAGTGATGCTAAATTCACACTTTCAATTGAATTCATGCAATTGTGTTTTGACTAAAAATAGTATTCATTTAAGCTTATATATAGCTAAAAATAAATTAATTAATTTCACATTTTAGTTGAATATAATTATGTGGAAATTTATAAAAAGGTGCTTTTTAATTTATTTATCTTTCAATCTGCGATTTTTTTGTGTTACTTGACATGCAAATCACCAAATCGTTGTGACTCAAGTAAGGATCACACCTAAACAAGAAGATTAAAATTAATTGACGGATTGGCTATGCAAAGTTTCAAATATTTTCTTGCAGTTTTTATGAGAAATCTGATGTATAATTTAAAGAAGTATTTACACGTTATTGCTGTAATAATATTAATAAATCAATTGTGACGTGAAGATAACTGCGTTTATATGTCTTACGAGGTTATCACGAAGCTCGTGAAATAAAAGCACGGGCGAAATAGTTTACATGATCAATTTCATGCACATGCATTATAAAATTGAATAAAATGTTCAGAAACACTTATTAGTCGTTAACCTTGGGTAAGAAAAATTTAAATGTCATAAAAGTAAATGCACAGATTGATTAATTCACGGGATAACAATAACTAATGTCATCACGAATTGAATTTACTGCAAAAAGTTAACAAACGATAATATTAGTACTAAGATTTTTATGGTAAATAAATATTTATGAGAAATTGCAATTGCAAGTGTGAAGCCAATGGGCGAATTCTCGTTCAATATTAAAACCGTTATTTATGTCTAGGACAGACCGGGACAGATACTAGTTTTTAATTTGTAAATAAAATTTGTATTAAATTTTGTAATTTTTAGGAGTATTTTATTAAGTGTTAGTTATTCATTTTAACGCATATTATTAATCGCTTCATATTAAGAAATTTTATAATTTATGTAGTATTATAATAATATATGGTATTTTTATTGGGTAATCTGTAAGTACCTAACACATTCATATTATCTTAATTTGTTTATCTATTGTTTAATTATTGTTCTTGTTAATGAGAGCAAGATGAGCAAGAAAAATGTCATTTAAACCAGTATTATAAGAATGTGTAAATAAATCAATTTTATTATAATTTAGTAAGCAAACATGCACAGATAAAGCATGCATTGTGAACTTCAAATTAAAATATGAATGTTGGGAGAAAACAGTTTGCGTAATATTTTTTATGTCTCAAATGTTATTGAAAATGTTAAAGCAATCGAGAAGTATTTATCTATTTTATTGATTACTAAATCTGGCCTGCAAATTGTTCAGATTTACTTTATGACTTCCGTATTTGGTTATAAAATTAATTTAAATATTTTGTGCATCGCATTATTTTTATAGGTAATTTATGGGGTTACCGTAATTATACTTATAAAATGTAAAAATCTATGACCAATTTATTATCTAAAATATTTCATTGGCAAGTCGCCGAATAACGCAGTATTTATAATTATTGTTATTTATTTATTTGAAAATTACAAAAAATCAAGTAAATGAAATATCTATTAGATTTTCTTTGTTGTAAAAAAATTAGCTCATCAAATGCTTAAAGCGATTTACGTTTGTATTAAACAAGGTTAACAGGATTTTTATTTTTTAGATAAGCGTTGAGATTATAACAAATGCATCTAATTTACACTTTAAATTATAGTGGAATCTAGTGTAAAATAATTCAGAAGCTCTGAACTCTCAGGATATTACAAGTACATCGGTCCAATTATAGACTGTTAAGTTAACTATAATTATAATAATGTAAAGCCTATAATTAAAGAACCACAAAAATAATTTTTTTAATAATCACAGATTTGAATAGAGCAAAGCCTTCTCACTTGCAAAAAATAAGAAAGGATTTCGAAGCATTTCCTGCACGAAAGATTATTTTTATTATTCGATTACCATTTAAGAATGTACCTACTCAAAAATTAAAATATTTTAATTAAAGCATACATCGACTGTTAATGTAATTTTAGGCAAGCCAAGGTCTTTTTCTTAACGATTTGAACGAAAATTTGAAGCTAAATTTAAAGATAATTCTACTTTAATTGTATTACGCGAAGTTAATGATATAATTTAAATATAAATTGATAAACTGCGTTTGATTTGAAGAATTTTCCTTAATTACTGTAGGTTGTAAAAAAGCTAAATCATTATATCATGAATAAATTGTTTTATGTAATTATAGGTAATAATTCGAAATTCATAGATTTGTATTGTGTTTATGGGTAGTGTGGAGTAGTGTCAACTGACCTTTGCGAGATGGTATGAGGTAATAGGTCAGTTTCATCTGCCTTTCCCCGACATTACCGCGATACTAAAATAAATACTTTTTTTTCATAGTTTTAATATTAAATATATTATGCTGAATTTTAAATGCAAGTTTTATAATATTTAATAATCGTCATTATTCTAATTGATACTTTGCGATTGTGATTTCGCTAAAGTGATTCAATTACCAGTAGGTATATAATGTACCTACATACAATATGGTTTCTCTAGAGAGATATTGTTAACCGTTACCGATTCTTATGCTAAAAAATGATTATAAGGATTACACGAAAAAAATAAATGGTCAAAAATATCAGTTAACCGTGGAAAAAATACTTTTATTGCATGAAGTCCTATTACAGAAAACGATAAGAAAAAAAGCAACGCTCAATGGTACATCACCAAGAGAACAAGTTAATATTATGGGTAATAATCCAGGTTAATATGGTTATTACTGGTTACTGGTTATCAAAACATTTAAACTATCCTGCCCAAGAAAGGTGCAAAGCCGGTTATTTGGTAAACCAATTTATGGATATAATATGCAAAGCTGTTTCTAGGAGTGTGCATGTTGTGCGTTGCACAAAAAGGTCGAATCTTATGAATGAAAATTTGTGATTCCCCTTGGTGCGCAAATTTTTTATTTTAATTGGAGAGGTACGGCCTACAGCTACTCGTACCATATACATTTAATTTTTCTTTCTCGTCCCTACCAGGGATCCCAGTCATTCCGTTCAAACACCTAACATTATCAGAACGATTTGTTTCAAAGATTGTGTTGAACTACCGAAACTATTTTGCATTTCGATAAATTTTGATTACTATTTTATTTATTTCAATTAGTTAAAGATGTTTATAATTTTTTATTAACTTTTGTGATTGTGCAGTGGCAGCTAATGAAATTCTTTTAGAAACATTTTTCAAAGCCAGTTTTGAAGAAACCTTTAATTATAATAGGCACCAAAGACAACCTGAAAAAAAAACAACTTTTTTTAAAATCTTTGAACGTAAAGAAAATTAAACGCGAATGATTCATTTTCTAGAAATTTCGCAAAATCTGTTAACGTTTTAGTATTATAATTATTTAATTTAATATAGAGAAATATGAAGAACATTTTATGGTATTGGACGATGCAAGAAAATATTTATTAAAAATTTAAATTTTTATGTTAGGAAATGTGGTGACGAGGGGGTGAGTTCTAGTTGAACGTAGAGTACCAATCTAATCTCCGTTTTCTTATTTATAAATGCTTTTTTTACAATTTTTTGATTTGTTGAGAAATTTGAACGTTAGATTCAGTTTATTAACATCAGCTAAAAGTAGAACGCACGTTACTTACCGCCAAAATGACATTTCATGATCATATTAGAATTAGATGTGTAATTAATAAAGTCATGGAAAAATAAATTGTCAAATAGTATAATTTGTGGATAAATTATTATATGTAGTAATTTAAATAAAACCAAATTAGTCATCCCAAATTTAAAGTATTCGAAAACACAGTTAGATTGTACTCATGCAACTTAATGCTACTATTGTAGTTTAAAGAATACTACCAAAATTACTAGGTGTCACGTACTTTAATAATAATATTGCAAATAATTTTTTTGTAGCAATAATTATTGTAAATTAGTAATTAATGACATACACAGTAAAAAGCATTTTGTTAAATTAACAAAAAATGTTGTCCCAGCAGGTCCACTACAATTTTTTGTAATATTAACAAATTTTATTATTATAGTAACATAAATACTTACAAAATATAATAATTTGAATCATAGAAGTTGTTATTCTGCGTAATAAATTTGCTAATATAACAAAAAATTGTAGTGGACCTGCTGGGACAACATTTTTTGTTAATTTAACGAAATACTTTTTACTGTGTAATAACTTCGCATTGTGTATATAAATTACTTAATTTTGAATTCTTTTCAGTTTGTTCTGATAATTTCCTTTGTACAGTTACGAAATTTTTCCTACTTTTCGTAAGATGCAATGATTTTGGTAAGAAAACTTTTGTTTGTTTTTATAGTTTATATTAAAGTAATATAGATCATTATTATGCTAATTACTCGAAATCAACTTGGCGAATATTCTAACAATTCGATTAAATTAACTTATTAAAGAATTGTTAATATATTAAATTGAATTGATAGGTATATAGGTATATTAATTAGTAATTTAAGTTATAATAATATAGTAATAAAAAAACAAATGCAAAATAAAAAAATAATTTAAAAATTACTTTACTCAGTATAATTTGATCCCTCGAGAAACTCGAACACTGTATTGACCTGATAGGTATATAGTAATTTATGGTTCATATTTTAGAAATAATCAGCAATTCAAGTTAGTGGCGAGGCATCCAAAGAATTTAGATTATGGGACTTGGGGTTACGTAGAAATAGTGCAATTGAATGAATGAATAAAATTCGGTACCATTTCTGACGGAATATGACCATTTCTTAAAGTTAAAATTCTTGCATTGTGCATAAAAGTTTTAAAAACTAAAAATCCAACATAATTAAGGTAAGAACGGTAGACACATTGCCTGCTTTTTCGACCGTCTAGCCATCACACGATGTGTTTCTGACTCATTAGTCGTCATCAGTACCGTTTACTTGGTATTATCACTTAATTATGTGCACTAAACCAGCTACTGGTTCACACTTTATGTGGACTGCTATACGCGACGTCACTACACAAAAATAGGAACCGCGTCAACGTGCGTTCTCGAGTGATACTCTAATCAAATATAAAAGTTAAAATTCTTGCATTGTGCATAAAAGTTTTAAAAACTTCTCGGTTTCTCGGGCTTCAGCAAGGCTTCAGCAAGGTTCTGATATTCTATGTAACCAGTCTCATTTTTCTTTCTTCTCCTTTACCCTTTCTTCTCGTATTTTTTATTTTATCGTCTCTTTAATTTTTATCATCTCGTATCCGTTTTCGTATCATAGTTGTAAATGCGTTTGCTTCATCATCCAGGTATAGTACTGGTTGAGGCGTTCCAGTAGCTGTCCTTTCGTTTGTTTTCAGTTTTTTGGTAGGAGTGCCATGGTATCCCTACATTTCAGTTCATTTGCCTCTTCATCCCATACATATGTATTTCCGTCTCATATAATCTCTGGAATCCAACTCGTACCCTCTTGCCATCCTTCATAATACTTTTAGCATGGTCCCATATCTTATCTTGGATTGCTTTCTCAGAATTAGTCAGGTCGCTTTCGATATAGGTCTTTGTCCCTTTCAGTTTATTTTTACTTTCCAGGACCTTTATTTTTTGGCTGTGATCTTTCAATTTCGCCTTTATTATTTCCTTTTCCGGTATTTTCCCTATCTTAAATGCATCCACGACCTCTACCCGGATCTTCAATTCATCCAAATAGCTAATGTCCTAACTAAGAAAAAAATGGCAAGACATCCGGATTTCCAGTGATAAAACAAATTATAATAAGACAATTAAATACCTTAAAAAACTATTAACGGACCATAAAAACCAAGAAATTTGTGATTATCTCAACGGACTGATAGCGACGAAAGCAACTGACTATTCGCTGTAGAAGGCAACTAGGAAGCCGAAAAGGTCACAAATAACAGTTTCGCATATAAAAACATCAATACTAGAATGGGTAAGAGCAAGAAAGAAAATACAAAAGCTTTCGCAATTTATCTGGTCAAAGTTTGACAAAGCGAAGATGACCAAACCGATGACGAAATTGTAACACATACTACTAGAGAAAAACCGACAAAATATCAAAATTGAACAATAACACAAAAAGTGTTGGTGTTAACTTTCGTCTGAATCGGACAGTATTTAAAAAAACTGATGTTTTTTTAGAAAAAATGTTTTTAGATGGAATCTATTACGTGACACGTAATCAGAAAGAAGACATTGCAATTCAGCTTGGACTTCGGTGTGATACAGTAAACAACTGGTTCAAAAACAGAAGAGTTCAGTTTAAGAAGGAAAAAAAGTTCACTAGAAAATTGCTTTAATATAATAATTACAATATTGCAATATTTTATCTAAATGAATAAAATTTTTAAATAAAGTAAAGAAGTTTTTATGCGGTGGTACATATATTTAAGAAAAGTATACTGGTGGTACAATAAAGAAAAAGTTTGGGAACCGTTGAGATATTACATTCTGTATTGTATTGTACTTAGGGGTCGATTGGCTACTAGAGCCTTACAGAACTGCGACCAGTATTGATCTTTTGTTCGTGACTCTACTAATTAAGTTTTCTGGAAATCAATTCTGCTAGTAAAACATATATTGTTCCTGAAAGGTTTTGTTTGCACCTTCTTGGGTGTCAGATGTATTTGTCTCAAGTGTTTTAGCCTAAATTGACCTTAAGACATTGCAGCTGCAGATAATGTGTTCGACCGATTCAATTTCCGATTCACAGAGTCTGCATCTATCATTGCCTTCTAGTCCCACTTTTTGAGGTGATATCTCACCTGACAGTGTCCAGTGAGTATCCCGGTAATGAGTCTAATTTTATTCTTTGATAAGAAAGGAAGCTTTTTAGCCTTTGCAGTCGAGTACTCTATAAATTTCTTTGTCTCTCTTTTTCCTGGTGAATTGTACCAGAAGGTTTTTATGCTCCCCGTTTCCCACTTTTGTACCTCTAACTCCCTGCGTATTTTCGATATTCCACAGAATGATTCAGGTCCAATCGGGGTCTTTTTTGAGCCCGTTCTAGCCAGTTTGTTAGCTATATCATTATCCTTAATTCCTTCATAACCTGGTACCCAGTGAAGGGCAATTTTTATCCCCTTGCTAGTTTCTTGAGAGATTGTCTGCATTCCCATGTGGACAAAGATGTCATTTTAGACAGACAATATATTGACTCGCTTGCCCTTTAGAATCCTTTGCAGGCATTCATGGGCACATAGTGCAATTACAAGTATTTCAGCTTGCATAATTGTTGGCACAGGTTCCTAAGACTATAGATGCCTCGTATCTGAGGTTATATATGACTATGTCTGTTTCATGTTCAGTTTCTTATTCATCTGTGTACTAGTTAGAGGATTTTGTATCCGTTTTTATTATTTGATTTTTAGCCGTATTGCGGTTCTGAATATAACAACCTCAAGCGGTGTTTCAAAGTCAAAAGTTCTTGGAATGATATCCAAAGGTTCTTCAAACAGATCTGGCTGTAAGAGATCAAAAATCTTTAGGTGACCTGTTTTGTCTCCCGTTTTGAATTTTCTGATTTGGGTAATTTTTATGGCTGCGTGTAGGGCCTCCCTCTTCACCTGTAGATAAAGAGGTAGTAAATCTAAGAGTACCTCCATAGCCACAGTTGGGGTTGTAAGTATAACCCCTGTTGTAACATTCCCAAAATACTATATAAGTATTTACTATAAATATTTAGTAGCGAACCAACGATTTTAGTAGTCCTACTAATGTTAGTACCCTTTTAACTCGACTATGCATACAAGTTGCATGTTCGACTACTAACTGACCGCGCTAGTAGCTATGCTTAGTTGACTATGCATAAGGCTGTTAGATTTTTATCATGAAAGTACAAGTTGGTGACATATTTTGATTTGGTATGATTTTGTACACTGTTCTTCAATTATTTTGTAATGTTTATGATATTGTAAGGCCGTTAATGGTTTGTAAATGTAACCGTAAATGTTTAAATAAATTACGAGTAATATTCGGTATTTCCCTCTTAGTTAAGTCACAATTAACATAGTTTTCGTTACTTATCTGTCACTTTTCCGTTTTCCCATTGGTAAAAATAATATTTAAGAGATGTTTAAATTTTAACCATAAGCGTTGCGAATCACTATTAGAAACGTTAGTTATTTTCTCATCTGTTTGGTTACAATAAACTATGACTTTTTAATTTTTAAGTAAAAACTAAATTTTATGTTTAATTTATCTGTGTAAAATTAAAAAAAAGGTAATTAACGTTATTGCGCAGCCAAAAGTTTGTTCGTAAATAGTTATAGTAACTATGAAATAGCCTAATAGCCTGTTTAAACCATAAAATTTTGCTTAAAATTTCGCTTAAAATTTCTTTAAAATTCCTTAACATTTGTAGATTTGCAGATTTGTGTTTACACCTTTATCCCGAAACTCACCATAAAACTCATATTTTACGTGAAATTTTAAAGAAATAGATGCCGATCTATTCCTTAAAATTCGTTAAATTTTCTTTTAAAAGTTCTTTTAAGAAAAATTTTAAGGTGTAAACAGTGAAATTTTTGTCTTATAAACATTTTAAGCGTAATTTTATGGTGCAAACAGGCTATAATGCTTTTGCTATGAGCAGGGTTACAAAATTCCAACTTAATAAAATAATAATTAAGTTTAATAACATTATTTTATTATTACGTTCAAAATAAAGCAAATATAACAATATTATGAATGTTTCGCATAAATGACATGGTATATTCTATTTTAATAATAAACTGGTAATTGGCAATAGTTTAATTTATAATCCTTAAACGTTTTGTACAACTGACGCGATAAGAAATATAAAAATACATAAAACTGAAAGAAATATTACACTAATAGATAGTTAGGCAATTAATATTTCTGTGTTTTTTAATTTGGCGATTAATATAACTTTTTGTACAAAAATAGCACATAAAAACTTTTAAAGTACTTAAAACTGACAGATGCAGGAAGCATTTTCGCGCTTTTTTCTGTTGCAACTGTTTTTTATAAAATAGATATATTGTGTGAATATGACGATATAAGCTTTTCTTGTTAGGTAAAAATTTGTTAAGGGTAATTTTATCGCTTATAAAGTTTTTATTCTAGTTTCTCTTTTTTTGTCGATAGTATTTTGGTAATTACTATAGATTTTGTTATGCCTCTTATTAGAATTCATCTAAAAAGTTTGAACTTTGCCATTAATTTTATCGGAAACCAGAGATGATGAAATTATTTGAAAATTTAAAATTAAATGTCAAACATTTGTCAAAAATTTAAATAATTTCTGTCTTTTTTCTCCTCAATCTCCTTAACCGAAAATAATTATACCGTATCTAATTAAACTAAATAAATTAATAAATAAACATTAAATAAATATTACAAACCATTATTTTAATTAATTATGGAAAATATTTTAACGCGGTAAACTGTACGACAGGACATTCTATAAACAGTATAAACTTTTCACAGCGTGAATAAGCGTTGTAAAACGTCAATAAATGAAATAAACTATTTAGTATAAAATCACGATCTATAAACGATTGAATTCTTTATTGGTATTTACATTGTGACAATTTATAAAAAATTGCAATTTTAAAAAACATTAGAAAAACAATTGATCAATTTTAACATTAAAATTATTGCTGAAAAATGTAGTATGAGGAAGATGAAGCTCTACCATTGGTAGATTTTATGAAAGAGTGAATTTATAAAGCATTTCCGTGCAATATTTGTTGTAATCTAGTTGTCTAATAAATAACGAAAAATTTATTTTATAAATAATAACTGAAATTATTGTAAAAAGAGAGTACTAATGCTAGAAACTAATGAAGACCTAGTTATCTCCTACTCTTGTACGTATAATTAAATTAGATTAAATCCCTTACTAAATGATAGAATTATAAATATGTAGCATATTTTGTATCTAGTAATATATTCTACAGGCGTACATCAATAAAATATTTTTTGAAAATAGTAACACATCGTACAACTAGGTGGTTACTTTTTAAATTTTATTTTGGAAGAAAGCGCAATGAACATAATACAAAAATACATTTTTAATTTATTGGCATTAAGAATATTTTATGCGAGTTTATGCTGGTGTTGTGATTTAGTTTTAATTTAAATACAAAACTCGTAGTATATGAAAGTTTAAAATTTTGAATTTGAATTTTTAGTAGAATTTAAATATTTAAATTTGAATAAAAAAACCCATCTTCTTAAACTGTATCACATTATCCAAAAACTTTCAAAATCGATGAGGGTCGCTAAGGAGCTCTTGCTTAGAAGGACGAACAGCGACTTGTATAGCTCGAGTGCTGCGGTTTGACGAGAACGGGTATTAAATTATATTGCTGCCTACATATAACACATTATAGATATTAAAAATCTAAAAGAGTAGGATTTTACAATTCGTAAAACGAATGTTGTGTATCCGAGCTCATCATTTAGCATACAAGATCAGATCTGAAGTGTCTGTTTAGAAGCTACAATAAAACCGTGTTTTACTTCCACATTCCAAGTACCTATTGGGTTTATAACATTATCAAGTATTTAAAATTTATTGTTAAAATTTCTCTTGATATTTTCGTGCATCATTGTTTAAATTATTATTTAATTTACAAGATTCTCCGATTGTAGCAAATTATCCTCTGTGATTACAAAATTGTAGTGGTATTAATAAAGGTTGATCCTAGTCTTAAATTAAATTGAACTTTATTATTTTTTGTCCTAATTATGGCTTAGTTGCATTTTGATTGTGGTATTGATAAACTTGATGAACTTTAGTAAGTGTGATTCTACTTGTAATTATGATCATCATACTTTACTACTATGGAATTTAAAATGTAAAATATTGAAACTAAAATAGCATGAACTCCTCAAATGTCATTTCTTATGTTTTTTCTTGTTGTGCAAAGGTGTGTCAATTAAAATTTTTTTTAGTAAAATCCAAATATTTTTCTTTTTATGATTCAAACCGCAGTAATAAATGTAGAAAGAATTTTAGCAAATTAGCTTTGATAGCTTTGGTATCTAAATTAAATTTTTAAAAGTGAAGTTTTATAGTAACGTTTTTATATACAGTTTTAGAAATTTTTTTATAAAATATATCTACTCTACTTATAGAATAACTCTGTTACTTGATATTATTATCTAACTGGTCAGAGAAAAAATATCTCTATGCGAAGTCGGCGGTAAAGTTGCCAAAAATCGTACCTAGAATAATTCGTTATTGTACAACTTTTAGATGATGTATGCAAACTTATTAAATTTTCTACTATTATATTAATTATTTTCTGTCAATATGTATTACTCGTTGATTTGGCGTTGGCTAATGCATAACGGTAATTAAATAATGAAATAGGTACTAATAACATATTGATGTGTATGACAGTATGAAATATTCTAACTTGAATGTCAGGAATATTCAAATTTATATAATAATTGCAATTTTGTGATTTCCAATAAAATTTAATATTCACCTCCACACAAAAGTTATTTTTATAACTCACGTTTATCTCTACATTCGTTATAAAAACTGAAATTTTATTACATAGATAAATAAATAACTATTTTGAATATAAATAATAATATAATGTAGTATAAATTAATAAATAGTACGTATTATATAATTTTTATAAATAAAAGTTACAATTTATCCTTTGGTTAAAAAGGTTGCACAAGGTTGACCTAGTGAATATAATCATAGTATACTTAACTAAGTATTTTCCAAGTTTATGCGACCATTTTTCACCGCAAAGGTCAAATTTTTAGGAGGAATTAGTTAAGCAATAATTCTTAAAAATATGTTGAAAGTGGTATCAAGTCGACGTTTTAATTTTACTAGTTCATAAAAAACGTTACATTGTTGTGACTGAATGTAAATGGCGAAATTTAAAATTTCGGTACCCCCGAATACAATTTATAAATTGTTTATAAATTTTGTTTTCTATAAAAGATATTTAGATATCTTTACTAGATATTTATTTCATATACCTACTGTATAAATTTACAAAAATCAGCGAAAGGAAGTTTTAATTAAATACATTTTGTTTAAACATTTTCAGTAATTCATTGAGTTTTTCAAAATTTTAAAAATTACTTTCAGTAATTTAAATTTGTAGTGTTTAAATAAATAATTATATGTAATTTAAATATAGCAGAAAAGCACTAATTAAAAAGCTACATTTAATTTATAAAAAAAATAAATTATTGTAGTATCATAAAATATACTATAAAATTTTTTTAATTATTTTAGACGCTTTGTTGAAGAAGACCTTTACATGAAAATAAAACATTTTGGTTTTAACAGCATGTGTCCTAGAACGTTTAATGAAAATCGATTAGAAAATTTTCTTAGAAAAATTAAGGATTGAGTATGAAAATAATGAACAGGATATTTTAAGACAGCAGGTAATTATTTTATTTAAATAAGATTAAATTACTGATTATAATTTAATAATAATTTTAGGATTAATCGGATTGAATAAAGCTGTTCAAATAATTCAAAAATATAAATCTTCACCGAGAACAAAGAATCCAGTGGATACTCAGGTTTAAATATTGTATAACCTAGTTTATTATTATTATTTAGCTAATATTTAACTATTTTCTTAAATTTTTTATTTAACGAACCAAAATTGTACACCGTATGAAAGCAAGAAAGTGGTATAAGTTAATAATATTTTTTTTGTAAGTTACATTGAATTTAAAGTTAAAAAATTTTTATATTTTTGATTTTTTAATTTTAATATTTTTAATTTTTATTTGGTATATTTTTTCTTGCTTCTCATTTTTTTTGCGTTTTTCTTATGTTATATACGACTGATGATCAAAAATAATTGTGAAATTGTGAAATATTGGCTTGAAATATTACATACTTTTTAATTTAAAAAAATTTTATCATTTCTATAGTAACGTAAGTTTTCAGAATTATTTTTCTTGTTTATTCAAATATTCTAAATTCTAACCTGTTAAATGTGTATTAGTGTTTTTTAAATATTATGTTTCTCTGTAAGTATGTATTCTTTACTGAACAGTTAAAATTTATTATTTTAACATTTGTTTACTTTAATTATTAATAATACTTTAGTTAGTTGTGTTCTTATTGTTTACTTATTCGGACGTAATGTTACCTGATTTTCTTGAGCCGATTAACAATATTATATTAAAAATGTTAAAATAAACCTATTATTTTTTCAGATCATAACATAAAAGTTATTGTAAACTATACATTTAAACATATTACAAAATTTCCATAAAATTTGACTTACAATACTTCTTTACTCTTGTAGTACCTACCCAATTTGTTATTTGGGTAATGTAATAGAAATAATTTCTAAACCTCCAATGAAAATTAAAATTATCATTTCGTTATATTATTTTGTTATATATGTAAATGTATAATGATTTAAACCATTAACAGTTTAACAACATTGGTTTAAATTTTAAATTGTTTTAAATTGCATTATTTTTATATAGTAGATATTATTGATTGGCACTCTAAAATCAGTTTTCTTAAATAATTGCACAAAATCCGGTGAAAAAAAATTTAAATTACTCACAGTACATACACACCCTGTTGAGTACTTTATAATTTTACTATAAAGAATTTCAATTCTTCGTGGTATGGACGAAACTTTTCTAAACTATACATAGGAATAGTAGTACATAATTATTCTTTTAAATTTTGGTAAAAATATGTAAGTAGAATTTGATTTTGCGTATAGACTAAACACTTTGGCGTTTGAATTAAGTACGGTTTACAATTTTATTGTCGAAGCATTTATTAATAATTCATTATTAAAAATTGTTCTTTTAAATTAATTAATTATTTTCTATTGTGTAAATAAATAATTAGCATGCTTATAAATGTTTGGTGTTATTTGTTAACTTTTATTTTGACTTGAGCACAAAATATGAGTGTACGTTGTTTTTCTTTTTTTGGTTAGTATTAATTGTTTATAAAATTTTAGTTACATTTATTAATTAACCTAGCTAAATATTACTTAAAAAAACAATTAAAATTCATGTAATTTAGTGCACATTTACAGAAGGAGATTACAACTAAGCAACTCTTGGGGTTCATGAATAATTGCAACCAAGAGCAGAGAACAATTTAAAGCAATGGAAGCTAATAGTTTTGAATGCGTTTTACCAAGAAAGCCGATGTTGTGGCTTATGGAGAGAAGAAAGCTTTTGAATCTTTTTAACTTTTGAGTAATGAAAAGTATACCAACAAACCGTTTCAAAGCTGAATCTTGCTTTGATTTGACATCAGATATAAGAATAGAGAAACCTCTGCTTAATTAGTAAAAAAACAAATTGGGAAACGTTTAGATGCCTTCTAAACAAAAATTTAACACTAGGAATTAATTTGAAAACTAACAATGATATGAATAAAACTAACAATGATATGAATAAAACAACCAAACAAACTCTAAGGAAGCTAAGAAGATAGAAACAAAGAAACAAAAGATTTTAGAAAAATGGAAACAAAGAAAATTATGGTAACAAGCAAGTGCTAAATAAAGCCGTAAAAGAACTTAAACAGTTATTTAGCTATTACGTAAACAAAAATTTACAAACTACTTGCAAAACTTATCTGCAATGGACACCACGGACTAGTCACTTTGAAGGACAATAAAAAAATTAAAGCAGCCTCAGAAAGCTTATCTATCACTTACAATGGAAAATGAGCAATGGGTTATCTACTATAGTGAAAAACCGATGTTTGCATACATTTAGGCAACGATTTTACACCGTGCAAATCTGAAAATCAGTTCAGAAGAAATATAATTATAAATAAATTTCTAGATTTTCCCGATCACCAATTTAACGTTTTAAAATACCCGAAATTAAGTTCGTCATAAAAAACGAAGTCTTAGACTATTATCTTTTTCTTCTTCTGCACTTTCAGTATTAGGCATTTAAATTTCTGTTACGGTTTCCATCTTTTCCTCGGTCTACATAGGCTTCTCTTCCTTCCTGCTTTATACTTGTAAATCTTTAAAGGAAGCATATCTTCAGTCTTTCGTTCCAAATGTTCTTTCCATCTGGTCTTATTTTCTTTTAGTTTGTCGTTTATGCTGAAGATGTTCAGTTTGTTTCGAATGTCGGTATTTCTAGAGCGATTTAAAATATTAAGCAAGCTTTTATATAAAGGGTTTAAATTAATAACCAAGTTGTAATGCTGTGTTATAACTAGAATAATTTCCAGCGGAATGGAAAACTTCTGAATAATTGTCAACTCCCCAGATGGATGAAGTTAAACATTTGGTTAAATATCTGAGTTAACATGACAAAAACAGTTGTTTACAAAAATAAATTAAAAGAAATTCTTTAACACTTTCAATTAAAAGTTTTGAGAATAACTGTTGATGCCCCTGATACTTGACAAACCAAATAACTAAATAATTCATCATGGACCGGAGATGCAAATAATTAAAGAAGAAATTACAGGATTTTTTAAAGCATACCATGAAAGATTTGAAAACCATCCAAATCCATTTGTGGAAAAATTTGGCTACAATAACAGCAGTGAAGTAAGTAGACTAAAGAAGTTTAAATCTTTTAATCGTAAGCAAGAAAATCATGTGTGCAGGGTGTCCTAAAATTCAAATTCACGTCATCTCTTGGAGGGCTAATAGGCCAGCTCATAACTGTCCAGAATATCAAAATATAATCTTGATAGAATGTAAAAAGTTCATTTTCGAGATATTAGCACTTTGTTAAATTTTGTGGTAATCGACACTCTTTAAATCAACTTTTCGAGTGCCATGGGTACCAAATTCATACCATTCATACCAATCTAATTTTTAAAAGTATAATTTTGGTTACACACTTCTGAATAGCCCTGTTATTGATCACATACTAAAATAAAAGGGGAACTGTCACGTAACCTATCACAAGAATTGAACTTTTACCTATTGACCATTGGAAAGAAAACAATTTTCTGAGTATATTAACACAAAAATTTTTTTGGATTATGCAATAATTGTCGAAATTACGGCATTTTAAAAATGCGAATTAGAAGGGGCGTGTAACTTGATATACCCATTTTTGCCGTGTCTTACGTCAGTACTGTAGGCAACCCGTTCAACATGCAAATTGAAATGTTAAGATTTAAGCTTTAAAATTCGTAATTTTAATTGCGTTTTCAATGGGTTTCGAATTATTAGGTTAATTAAAATATCGGAATACATTAATATAATAGTAAATTTTATGTGTTTATGTGTATCATGTGTCATATATTTTAGATACACCTTTTAACACGGCTGCATGATTAGCCATTTTTGTGTAAGGCAAAACAATTTAAAAATATTCCTGAAGAATGGCAGAACTCGCCAAAGGTGGAACTCGAAAACACAGAACTACGTTTACCTGGAACCCGAGATTTGCCATAAATAAGTTATTTTATAATAAGGCCGAAGGCGCCCGGCGGCCTTGTTTTTTTGACTAACACATAAAATTTACTATATATTAGTCCGGTCAATCTAGACATTCGAAGTTACACTAATTCCCAAAAAGCTCAAAATTGGTAAAATTGTTCAAAACATAATTATAAATGAAATTTAAAAAGTCCTCATCGATCCGGTACGTGGAAAAATTTTATTTGAGGTCAAAGGTAAATGAAATTGGTTTTTTGCGATTTTCAGCAAAACGGTAAGTTTTATCATAAAATTATCTCAGACAAAAATTGTGGATCATGTAATTATCTATAAAAAATATATCAATACTTTTTTTTCTAAGAAATGAGTTTATGAATGTTATCACGTTTATGCAATCGTTTTTGTTGGTCTTTCGCATCACAAAAAAAAATTAAAAAATAGTGCTGATGAAAAGTTCAGTGCCGGCTACAGACAATATTCTCGTAAAAACGACGAAGACAACATCCAGGACAATGACAGGTTTGACGACGATGTTAATTCGAATGGCGATGATGATGAACTACATTGACGCCCGGTTTTTCAATCGTTGGTTAACTATTAGTTCATAGTTAACTATTAGTTAGGTTAAAAATTACGTTTTTCAATTGCAGGTTAACGTAAAGTGTTGGTTACGTCGTGGTTATGTTTACCAACACTTGGGGTATGGGTTAACTATAAGTTAGCGAATTACTAATACTTTATAACCATACATTGTGACAGTATTTACTTATTCAGATAAATTCAATAAACTATTTATTTTTTGAAGTTATTAATTTTGTTAGCTATGAATTATTACGACGATTACGATATTAATGCGTATAGCAGTGATGAAGAAATAAGGAGGCCAAAAGTAATTCGTTACAGGCCTAATTTTTTTGAAGAATACGATGGTAAAGACTTTTTTAATAGATTTCGTCTTACGCCAAGAACAGTCGAAAATGTACTGGAGGAGATAAAGGATTTAATTTCTTATCCTACAAATAGGTAAATAATATAATAGACAATAATAATAGACGTTATATTAATAAAAATATTTTTACTCTAGAAATCATTGTCTTTCTGCTCGAGACCAACTATTGCTTACATTAAACTTTTATGCAAGTGGTTCGTTTTTAAGAACGGCTGGGGATTTTTCTGGAGTTAGCAAATCCACTGCAAGTAAAACCGTGTTACGGGTCAGTTTAGTTCTTGCAGGTTTGCGACCGCAATATATAAA
Organism: Cantharis rustica; assembly: GCA_911387805.1. NCBI lineage: Eukaryota > Metazoa > Arthropoda > Insecta > Coleoptera > Cantharidae > Cantharis > Cantharis rustica. The sequence goes on along the minus strand of OU426877.1, from coordinate 110,765,070 downwards.
AATGCCCCGAAATGCAGAAATACTTCAAGTTCGACAAGATTTTTACAATATCGCCAAATTTCCTAGATGCATAGGTGCATTGGATTGCACACATGTAAAAATACAGTCACCCGGGGGCGATGATGCTGAAATTTTTCGTAACAGAAAGCAATATTTTTCATTGAATGTTCAAACTCTGGCTAGTCCAGATTTAAAAATACAAAATATTGTAGCTAGGTGGCCCGGGTCGTCTCATGATTCCCACATATTTAGAAATTCGAGACTTCATAGTGATTTTGAAATGGGACTTTATGGTGATAGTTTAATAGTTGGTGATAGTGGTTATCCAATTAAACCATATTTAATTACACCACTACGCAAAACAAGAAACGAACATGATGAGTTATTCAATGAATCTCAAATTCGTACAAGAAATGTTGTGGAAAGACAATATGGTGTTTGGAAAAGAAGATTTCCAGCTCTTGCTATGGGGTTAAGGGTTCGTTTAGATACTGCACAAGCAATTGTTGTAGCCACTGCTGTACTGCACAACATTGCTATTAATGAAAAAGAACAAGTACCTCCAATAAACCAACAAATAGAGGCTGCAATTAATTTTACAAATGGTGCCAATATCGTTAATGGAGAAGAAGAAGTAGGAGGAAATAATGCTACCAGAGCAAAGTTGATACAAAATTATTTTTCTCGATTATAAGTTTTAATAAATTTTTAAAATATTTGTTTAATCTTTACATATTTAATAATAATAATTTTTGATCACCTATTTGGTTTTTTTTTATTAATAATTCTATTTGTAACTTATGTTCCTTTTCAAAACATTCTCTTTGGTATTTCAAAAATGACCGTTTATCATTATGTTCTTTTCCGAAGCACTCTCGTTGGTATTTCAAAAACGATAGTTTTTCGTTAATTAACTGAGAAGTTTTGTCGGTGTACTTCTTCCCAGCTCTTGTTAATATTTTCTTTGAAGGTGTTTGCTTTAAATTTTTTGATGAATATGTGGTCCAATCCACTGTAATATAGAAAATTATAAATAAAAACTAGTATCAAGTAAGATTATCTTACTTTTACCATTATCGGCAATTTCAAATGATCGATCTTCCAAATCTCCAAATATTTCATCAATACTCGTGCCTAAATTAAATTAATACATTACATTATAATTATTACTTGGACTATAACAATATTATTTTACATACATTCATCATCATTTGGTAATTTAGCATTATTGGTAACTCGATCTGAATGTACATCTGTAAAACAAAAATAACGATAAATATCTTTTAAATTTTAATATTTATCTTGATTTACCTGATACTACACTCTCATTAAATTTTGTTGTTATTTCATCCCCATCATAATTTCCATGCAGGCCATCTATTTGCCTGCCAATAATTCCTTTTATCGATTCGTCTACTTTTGATAGTACTTCAGGAATAAACGTACCTCCTCCAGTTTGCAATAAGTTTGTTTTATTTGTACTAAACTTTTTTTTAGTATTTTTTTTTAAATTATTAAATTTTTCTTTTAAATGTTTTTTATTCCGAAACAAATGTCTTTTATTGCTACAGTTAAACTCGTTCTCAACCTTGTTCCAAATCGCATCTTTCTCTTTCCAAGTAAAGGCACCAGTTTTTTTAGATTCTAAAATATTTTTATGCTGCTCCACAATATCAACTAAAAGTTCTTCTTCCTCTTGAGTAAAATTCAAGGCACGTTTTTTACCATTTGTTTCTGCTTCCATATCAGAAGAATAATACCTAAAGATAGAGTTGCAATTATTTATTTTGTAGGTATTTGTTTATATCAAATATTTAAATAAAACTATTAATAAATCTGAAATTATTATTGCTTACCGTTGCGTAACAGATTCTAAAAGAATAAAAGACAATAATTATGAACAGCAATAAATACAACCATACAATGACGTCTGACAACTACACACAAATTTTTAAGGTTATAATCACGTTTAATAGTTCAGATGTACAGTAAACTAGAAGTTACCTTACCAACACCTGAATATAAATTGAAAAACGCAAATAAATTCTAACTATAGGTTAACTTGAAAGTGAGGGTAACCAAACTAAAAAGTTAACCAACGATTGAAAAACCGGGCGTGAATAAATTCTGTTTTCTTTCGTATTTGTACTCTTTTTTCTCTTAATTTTAAGTGAACTTTTAAACAAGTTATAACTTTGGTTTTAACCATGTAAAAAGCATCTCAAACTTAATCCAAATCGGCAAAAAACTGGAAAATAAGTTTTTAACACCTAAGACCCCTTTTTTTCGTAGACCAAGTCACATATATTGAATATATAATATAATAATTAAAATATTTTTACTTATATTACAGCTTCAGTGATGTATGTACGATTATATGATGACGATTACAACTTTTCTAACTTTTTGAATCGTTATATCTCAGAAACGGTGGCTCTTAGGAAAAAAGTAGTATTCATTCATTTTTTATAGATAATTATATGATCTACAATTTTAGTCTAAACTAATTTTATGATAAAACTTATCGTTTTACAGAAAATCACAAAAAAACAATTTTTTTGATTTTTGACCTTGAATAACTTTTTTTCCACGTACCGGATCGATGACGACTTTTTAAATTTTATTTATAATTATGTTTTGAACAATTTTACCAATTTTCAGCTTTTTGGGAATGACTGTACCTTCACTCTTATTTTTTGTACTAATTTGACCGGACTAATTAATGTATTCCGATATTTTAATTAACCTAATAATTCGAAACCCATCGAAAACGCAATTAAAATTACGAATTTTAAAGCTTAAATCTTAACATTTCAATTTGCATGCTGAACGGGTGGCCTACAGTACTGACTCTAGACCACGCGTAAGACACGGCAAAACTGGGTATATCAAGTTAAACGCCCCTGCTAATTCGCATTTTTAAAATGCCGTAATTTCGACAATTATTGCATAATCCAAAAAATTTTTTGTGTTAATATACTCAGAAAATTGTTCTCTTTCCAATGGTCAATAGGAAAAAGTTCAATTCTTGTGATAGGTTACGTGACAGTAACCGTAACATTATTTCGTGGTTTTGCATAGACCTGCTCTTTTAAGCAACTCCAGTAGAAAAAATCTAATGGGTTTAAATCCGCAGAACGAGGATGCCACAAAAAAGATATATTTCATCCAAATAATTCCTAACTCTTCGTGCGTAATGAGCAGGACAGCATCATTTTGAAACCAAATTGCTTTGCGTGTCGCTAAAGGTACATTTTTCAAAAGATTTGTCAGTTAATTTTCTAAAAAATTGTAGTAAATTTCCCCGTTTAAATTTTCAGGTAATTCAAAAGAGCCAATTATTTGGCCGTTCAAGATGCCTGTCCACAGATTTACTTATATCTTATTATTAACTTATATCTTCTGAATGGACCAATTCCACTACTTGTTTCAGTTAGGAGAAAAAATTAGTCTTAAAATTCTTCAAACGTAAAGACTTAAACATACTGACTTATTCGTAAAGTGTTTTTAGGCGTGTTGTTTTAGGTGTAAAGACGTGGAAGATCTCTTTTAAACATAAACTGCCTTGTCATTGTTTGTTTTCTAACCTTAGTTTTTACGTTGTATCTTAATGTAAAAATATTTTTTCTTAAAATAAATTTTTTTTTATTATTTGAAGTTTTGAGTGCATTAACAACTTGGTTATTAGCACTTATACACATTGTGGAATATTCATTTTTATTTTATATTTGATTTATGATTTTTATTTTTTGCAAATAATTTATTGTTTTGTATAATATGGTCTTTTTCTGGGTTGAGAGCTTCTCCTAGGTGTCTGTGGATTTCACTTTCTTCTCGTTCTTGGTTATTGTGCAATCTTTCATTATGTGTTCTACAGTTTATTCTACAGTTATCTACAAATATACTAATATATTACATTACAGCCTCAAAGAACAAAAGAAAGCCTTTGAATTCAAAAATTATTTAATATAATACTGGAAAGCTCGGCATTACTACATACTAAATAAAAGTTACAACTTACAACTAGGATTGCATGTATGTATGGAGTAGGGATATTTTACATTTGTATATCAAAGCATAGCTTTTATCGAATAGACAACTTATAATAAAATTAAATATAAAATTGCATATACATCAGGCGTTGTAAGTGCCATGATTTAGCATATAAATCCATATAATAAGTTAAAATATTAACGAAGTACCTATTAAGCTTCCATTTCTTACATATCGGTGATTTTTTAAAATCTTTTTATAGTATAATTTGAATCAATACAAAACATATTCAAAAAATAAAATAATAATAATTATAAATTTGTGATCGAATTTCAAGTGTTTTATTATAACTATTATTGTAGCTTTAAAAAAAATGCTAGGAGTGTTAAAATACTGAAAAGTATAGTTGACATAATATGTACATCAATCATTTTTCCAATAGAACTAGAGCAAATTAAATTTATTTTTTTAATAGCTCTTGTTATAAGGAGGATCAATGATTTCGTTTCAATTTATTTATCTAGTTTAATAAATATTTTTTTTATTTAACCCTTTTCATACAAGCAATCTATCCGTGACAATAAGCTTTATATTTGACAATTATTTAAATAAATAAATTAATTAACTTTAAGACATGCCGAGTATTGCTTCAGTAAGTAATCTCTTTAAATATGAATTATCAATTTGTTAGAAAAACCAAAAAAATGCATAAACACTTTTTAGAACTAAAATATTTGAAGTAAACACAATATAAATACCCAAAATGTACAGTATTGCAAACGTATTAACAAAATGCACCCCCCTTTTTTTAAATTAACCTTCTAGACTTCCACCTGCATATTTTTCTTATATTAATCCTTACTCTAGTAAATTCACCCTAAAATATACCAATTTTTCAATAATATCTCCCTCCTACCATCTTCCTTTCTCTTGCAATTTGAACGATAAATACGGAATTTTTCTTTCTAGTTCATCTCCTGATGATGCCATAGTATGGTGAAAATGCTTGCAATAATAATTATATTGTTCTGTATTTTCCCATAATTTAATATTTATTATGTAATTTAATATTTTATTTGATGATTTTTGTTTGAAATTTAAATTGAAAAGAAATGAAAAGATTTTGTTTCAAAAAGGTTGGCAATAAGAGTCAAGATGGTGAGTAGAGTGGATGTTTGATTTTGGATAAGTTAGTTTAAGCGATATTTTTGACTATTTCACTCAGCTGTCATTAGACCAATGGAATGAAAAAACAACGAAACATTCAACCAATAGCAATCGAATTGCAGCGATAATTCCACACATATATAAAATAATGCATAAGAAATGTCAAAATTGACAGTTTGCTAGCGGCTAAAAATTGTACTTACGAAGAGACAAATATGCAAGTGGATAAATTTTGCGGATATTTTTTTGTTTACCTTTGCCATGACAGCCAAAGCAAATCAACATTAATTAATGTGACGTTAAATAATAATATACTTCGTGTTGTTTTTAATTTATAAATATTAATACCTTCATAATCAATATCGTCGTTTATTCGCGGAATTATCTTACCAAATACAACACTAGCTTTGATTTCTGTCCTGATAATTTTTAATTTCAAAACACTCATACGTAATTTTAAAATTTCGCTCGAGAAAACTGTTGGTCAGACTAAAACACGAGAGCGATCGAGCGCGCTTGGTCGACCAAGTTTTCTCTCGTTAAATTGCTAATCACGTATTCGTTGAAATTAAAAATTATCCGGATAAATCAAAGCTCTTGTTGTATTACATACGACAATTTTTTCAAATTTATTTTAAAGCAAATATAAGCGACAATTTTTTTTATTAACTTCAACATTTAAATAATACATATTATGATCTACTTATTAGCGTGAAAAAATGGTGCTTTCAGCACTAACTCAAATTATAAGTTTGTAAATTCTATAAATCTACAAATTGCTTAATTTGTAGATTTATAAATTCAAATAACTAAAGAAAAATTACAATTTGAATTATTCTTGAAAGCACAATTCCAATTTCGTCATATTCCTGAAATGCAATGGGCGCTGAACTCACTTTCCGTTTTCTGGTTGAATTTGTAATGCGTTTTTTTTGCATCTTGTGCATCAGATTGACATTTATATTATATTCAGAAAAATATTTTTCTTGTATTAATTTTACAACGTGTGTTTTATAACTCGTTCTTTGTAATCATTTCCATCCGTTTTGCGCATATTATTATAACACCAGTCAACCAATATAAGCACCAGATTTTCCATTGTATCGATTATATTAGAAATTTAATAGAGAGGGGACCAGGTCAGCGTAATTTTTTTTTTTTGGTATTTTGGTTATAGTAGATGCTTTTAGCAAATTCTTGAAATTATATTCGACAAGAACATGTACCACGGAAGGAACAATATAACGTCTTGAAGATTTCATCAGCACTGTGATAAAGCCAAAAACGATCTTGGCAGATAATGCCACTTATTTTAATAATTCAAAATTCAAGATACATTGGCAAGAACGGGGAATTAAAGTGGTTTATTGTTCAAGAAGACATCCACAGGGTAATTTGTGCGAAAGATATGTGCAAGAAGTGACAAAATTTCTGAGATTATTAACACATAATAATAATCTATTATGGTTCGATAATTTACATAAAGTAGAGGTTTATGAATGAAACTCCACATACTGTCACTGAACATTCACCTTTTTATGTTATGACAGGAAGAATGCCACAAAGACCATGACTTGTAGACGAACAAGAACTTAATTATAATAACATTCTATTAAAAATCAAGAATAAAATAAAAAGATATCGAGAAAACTATATGAAAAAATTAAATGGACGAATAAAAAAAAGACTACGTTTGAAGTTGGTGATAAAGTTATAATAAAAAATTTAAGAGTTGGTAGACGCTCTAATAACCAATGTGCGAAATTACAATTACCTTACGAGGGTCTATATTATGTTAATCGAAAGGTAGCAGAGAACACATATATGAGTTTATTAATCCAGAAAACGATAGTATACGAGGTAGATTCAATTTGTGCGATATTTACGAATTTATTGAACACGAACTTGAGTGAACTTTAAATTTTAAATCTCTATTATGAAGAAATACTTTGGATGAAATTGTAATAAATAATTGTTAATTTGATTAATTTTGTAGTAAAATATTTGATGTTTGGTGAGAAAATTTTAGGATATTTTGTAGGAAAATTCAAGACGGTGTTTATTTTGTTGTGCAAATCTTCAATTTGACAAAACAAAACAAAGGAAAATGCTGTCCTGTATTTTCCCATAATTTAATATTTATTATGTAATTTAACATTTTATTTGCTGATTTTTGTTTGAAATTTAAATTGAAAAGAAATGAAAAGATTTTGTTTTAAAATTGTTGGCAGTAAGAGCCAAGATGGCGAGTAGAGTGGATGTTTGATTTTGGATAAGTTAGTTTAAGCGATATTTTTGATAAGTTCTTTTTTTTTTAAAGTGTAAAATAAAGTATTTTTTTGAATTCGGTGGTTTAATTGAAAGTGAGATTGATTTGCAAGATTTATGGTAATATAGCAAAGATAAGATAGAAGGAGTCTCATATGCTATTGTAAGTAAAGGGTGGTTGCAATTTATTAGCAGAAGAAAAAATTTAAGAAAATAAAAAACCCTTATACATTACAATATAAAATTGTATTAACTTTAAATATATTATTTATTAACTTGTGATAAATTATATCAAATAAGTTTAAAACATTTTAGTTCTAAAAAAGTGTTTGTGCATTTTTTTAGTTTTTCTAAAAAATTGGATATAATAATTAATATCGAGTTACACTACCTTAACCACTTATCCATTGATTATCTTTAAATATGTACTATGTGTACTATGTGTACTATGTGAGGGGTTAAAGGTTGGTATGATTCCTACTAAATCTTGAGAAAAGCCTCTGCGACTAAGAAGAAACCAACAAATCCTATTTCCACGTTCACGTCATACCCCCTGACTGTAGTTGTAATAAACTGTAGCTAACGGAAAATGATGAAAGGCGAATCTTCGGCGCCTTAAAACCGAAACATAATGGCTAAGAAAGAAAACCCCAACAGAAAATCCCGGCCCCCCTGGCAAAGAAGTTGAGTAGATGGCCAGTAACCAACTGTCGTGAAAATGAATACTACTTACAGAACCCAAAGAAGCCTCGGAACTAGGACTGATATAAGGTTGACGATACATGCAGGAAGAAGGGACAAACGAGTTTGGATTGGCGAAAAAATAAAGGTTGCAACATGGAATGTGAGAGGACTGACGCAAAAAGAATTCGAACTAGAAAAGAATTTAAATGAAACGAAAATAGATTTTGCAGCTATTACGGAAACCATAAAGAAACTAAGAGGAATAAAATATATTGGAGATTATATAATGATATACAGTGGCGTGCAAGCGGAAGAAAGAGCGAGTAAAGGAATCACGCTGTATATACACAAGAAATGGAAAGATAGTATAAAAGACTACAGGTATATAAACGAACGCATACTAACAGCAAAACTTAAGACAGAAAGAGGATGTGTAACAATAATAGGCACCTATGCACCAGTAGACGGAAAAAATGACGAATCCAAATCCTTCTACGAAGACTTACAAACTATCCTCAATAAGTGTAATCAAAATGACCAAGTAATACTATTGGGCGATTTAAATGCTAGGATTGGAAATATACCAATTCTAAATATAGTAGGCCCATATGGAGAAGATACTTGTAATAAAAATGGAAGAATGTTAAGAGACTTTGCCACCTTAAAATAACAAATGGATTCTTTAGAAACGGGATATTCATAAATTCACATGGACAGCAAGAGGAACAAGATCTATTAGAGATTATATGATAATTAACAGAAAGTTGGCAGGCCAAATTAGAGATACTAGAGTTTATAGAGGTCAAGACATAGGCTCCGATCATTTTATGGTGGTCTCAACAATTGACACCTACACAAAATGGAAACAAAAGAAACCAACAATAAAACAAGGAGAACAAGTTTACAAGGTATACTTGCTGGATGAAGATAGCGTGAGATTCCTATACCAGAGCAGGCTAAACAGAAGGCTGGAACATTTTGAAACGAGAGAACATATTAATGAAGAATAGATGGGTCTGAAAGAAATAGTTAAAAAAGCGGCAGACGAAGCATTGGGAAAGAAAAAACGATATAGAAAAAGAAAAGGTTTAAGAATTTGGTCAGATGATTTAGAGGAGTCGATAAGAGAAAAGCAGAACGCGTACAAAAAATATATTAATAATCCGACAACAGACAACGTCGAAGAATACAAACAAAAAAGGAATAAAACCAAATCTCTAACAAGGAAAGGACATGCGAAGTCTTGGGAACGCTTTATTAGTACGATTGAACATGATGTACATGGAAGACAGCTGCTTGCATATAAGGTGATGAAGACGCCAAATAAACAAGAAAGAGAAACAATTCAAATAAATAACATAGAAGAAAAAGAATGGATAACACACTATAAGCAACTCTGGTTTAAAAGTGATGCAGATAAGACACATGCACAAAAAGAGGATGTAAAAGGACTGGATGAGATTGACATGAATGAATTGACGATGTCTTTAAAAGCCACCAAAAACCGAAAAGCAAACGGGTTGGATGATGTGAATGCAGAATTATGAATGCAGAAAACAATCACAGAAGACTGGAAAAAAGCTAAGCTTATTTCATTGTTCAAAAAGGAAAATAAAAATAAATGTCAAAACTACAGAAGAATTAGTCTGCTGAATTCTACTTACAAAATATATACCAGAATAGTGAAGAATAGAGTTAAAAACATCACAGACAGCATAGTAGGCGAAGAACAGATGGGTTTCAGAGAGGGAAGATCGACAATAGACGGAATATTTACATTGCAACAACTGATTGAGAAACGCAGAGAATTTAATAAAGAAACACACATAGCTTTTTTGGATTTTGAAAAGGCGTTTGACAATGTAAGTAGAAACCTCCTCTGGAATATAATGGAAAAAAGAGGCTTCCCAAAACACTTCATTAATGCAACGAAAAGCCTGTACACGGATACCAGAATAGTCTTAGATATAGGAGGAAAAACAACAGATAAAATAGAAACGAACAAAGGTTTAAGACAGGGCTGCTGTATGTCTGCAATCCTCTTTAATATATACATCGACGAAGTAATACGCAAATGGAAAAAGAAATACGACGAAGAAATTCCTTTAGATAAGAATACAATCTTTAACTGTATTTTATATGCTGACGATGTAGCAATAGTTGCCGAAACAGAAGACAAGCTGCAAAGGGGTGTACATATACTGTCAAATATTTTCCAAAAATATGAAATGAATATATCAACCGAAAAACAAAGACAATGACTTTTATAGGCATATGCCCAACACGAACCAAATTAGTCATTAATGGAAAAATATTAGAACAGGTTAAAAACTTTAATTATCTAGGATACAATTTGACATATAACTATAGTAATGATATAGAACAAAAATTAAATAGATTTAACAGTATATGTTGAACGATAAGTCGACATCTACAAAATAAAACAAGAAGAGACACCCAAATGAAATTTTATAAAACGATTGCAGTGCCAACAGTTACATACGGGAGTGAAGTATGGACAACAACAAAAAAACAAGAAAGCCGGATCCAATCACAGGAAATGAAGTTTCTCCAAAGAGTGAAAAGTTGTTGTAGAATTGATAAGTTGAGAAATGAAGATATAAGAAATGAACTGAACATATATAACCTTAAACGAGAGGATAAAGAATTATAGAAGTAACTGGAAAAAACATGTTAACCGAATGAATAAGGATAGATTACCAAAAAAAGCTATGAATTACAAATGCATAGGAAAAAGAAATATCGGCCATCCGAGAAAGAGATGGGTTTCGTAACAGGCAAAGTTGCCTAATACTTGAAGCGAAGAAGAAGAAGAAGAACTATGTATTACACTTAGTTGCTGTCTTCAGATTTGATTGAACCTATTCACCAAGTCATCTGGTATGAACCTATTTAGTCTACGCAACTCACTTGTGGCTGTTGGCAAATATTTCCGTAGCGAGAGCATTAGGGTCGACTGTGCGTCTTTCATCGTACTTTGTATTTAGGGAATCATTCTGGTTTATAATTTTTAAATGATAGATTATTTTGTTTTACATTTTTAGAAGAGACAGAAGGTATTTTGTATGGTGCAGGCATCGCTGATTAAGTTAAGGCAATTAACTCGTTTTTCTCTCTTTTTTTTTTAAATCTCCGCTATTTTATTATTTATCAATACATCTTAATATTAATAGAATTCGCGACAGCCATAGTCACACTAAATCTAAATAGTTTTTCTAAAAAAAATAGCTTTTCAACACCGCCAGCGACATGTCTTCTTTTCCAGGAATTAAGTTTGTCTGCTATTTTTGTTTAGAAAAAATGTTTAAAATAAATTTAAAAAAATTGTTTTATGTGTTTGAAGAGTGTATTAAGCACAACTAATTTGATATAATATCTATAATAATAAATTCTTGTAAAAATTTCCAAAAAAAGCAATTTTATTGAACAACTAAACCAGAGTGATTCCTTGAGGTGTTCGAGCATTATTGATAGATATTGACATGTGTAGTTAAGAGATTTAGCATTGTGTTTATGTTTTTGGTGTTTTCCCTTATCAGATTTTTGAGTTCACCGATTTCGTTTGCTGTTTGGTGAATGGCTTGATTTTAGTTTGTAGCTTGGTTTATTTACCAATTTACATTTTTTGTTGCGGGATATTACTTGCTGCTCGTGAAAACGTCATGTCATGTCGGGGGAAGGAGTAGGAAATTCTGTATTGATGTTGTTTGTTGTATACATTTTTTTTTTGGGTATGGTTGTTGGTTCATTTTATTTCCTTTTGGTTAGATTAGCTTTTTTTCTCTAATCTTAGGGTATAATAGTTGTTGTATTTATTGATTAGTTGACGCATTTGACTTGGTTATTACGTTCAATTTGCGGTATTATGATTTCTTACACATTTAACACACCTATCAAGTCTTTGACAGAGGTTTTTGAGTTTTTGATGTGTTTGTAGTCTTAGCATCTTGTGCATTGTGAGATAATTCTTTTAACGCGTGGTGGTTTAAATTTAACTACATTGTGATTTAGAGATTCACTACCAAACCACTATACTGTGGTGTATTTTTATAACAAACATTATTTTCGGATTTTTAACAGTCAGTAATCGCTTCGTTTTGATAGAAGTAACTATTTTTGAGAAACGAAACATGCTGTATAATTTTATGTTAAACACCATTACACATAGACTTTCAAAGCGATAATTTATGAAAGGTAATGTGACCTAAAAAGAAAGTGTAAATAAAATGTTCGGGGGTGTACGAAAATTAATAAGTTACGTTATGAAATTTTGTTTTTCAAATTTGAAGCAAGCATTTTGAAAAATTAGCGTTTCAGGCTGAAGAGCAAGGATTCGAGACGCGAAGGTCGTAGTTTAATTAAGTTTGCGGTTTGTCTTGAGCGACAAAGAGTTTTGCGAGTGAATTTTTTACAAGTGTTTGTGGAAAGCGATTTTGCTTTGAAGCGGAGTTTTTCTTTGTCAAATTTCGAAGAAGACGTCATTTGCGGCATTAGATTCATTCTCGAAATAGAATTTTTATTATTAAAAATTTCGAAGCAGATTGTATTTTGGTAAAACGACGCGCCGCCATATTGGAAGCTTGGATTCAACAAATTATAAATTAAAATTACTTACCTATACTGGAAAAATAATTTTGTGTGAATAATAACAACACTTTTAGATTTTCGTGTAAAATACGAAAGGCGATTTGTTTAAACAGTTGGGAAGCTGATAATTTTCCAACAGTAGCATAAATAAAACACATGTTTAATAAAGAAGCCGTACGATTCAACTGCAGATCACAGTGAACGAAAACGAGCAAATCTTACTCAACTAGTAGCGTATCAGCAGGTATGTCAAAGAAACAATTACAATAAAATTACAAAATGTGTTTTCATTTAAAATTTTTGTTGAACATTAAATTAATTTATTTTGTACATATTTTGCTAATACGATAACACCATTAAGATTAATAAAATTAGATGCTAGCACGAGTACGTTTGATAATAAATGTGCATCTAAATTTACGAATCCACATAAAACACCCAATTTTTAAATCTGCTAAAGGTGTAACTGTTATCTACCAAATTTCATCTTTCAAAAATAAATTTAATTTAGTTTGCCTTAAAAGAGCATTTTCCTTTTCAATTCGACTATAGGGATTTGATAGAAACTTACTTCTGAAAGAACTCACTGCTCTACGACGAGTAAAAAGCTAGCCGAGGTAAAAACTTTAGAGATAGTAAAGGAGTTTTCTTTATAAAATAAATTAAAAGAAGAATACAACTACAATACGTATATAACCGGGTCCAACAAATTCCAATTCCAATTTTCGCAGACAATTTTCGCTTTTCGTACTGTCCTCACCAAACGCAGTCTATCCGATATTTTTTTCTTCAAAGAGGTCTGATTGTATTGTTTTATGGTTTTGTAAACAAAATCACGCTTAATTCCGAAATTTTTCAGGTCTTTTAAAATGGCACCGGAACTCTCACCATTCAAAAACTTTACAATACCTTCCAAAACTGCTTCATCGAGATTTGTAAGTAGGTAAATGACAAGTGACAGAAATTTGATATGATCTTCATTTATTTATCGATACATTGCGATGTCAAACTGTAAAAAAGTCATGTCCATACATAAGTTGGTATTAAACTCGATTAAATTAAAATTTAATAATAATAATTTTTATTACTACTTTGGTTGTTAAAAAAGTTGACCAATAAGATTATTCAATCCGATTAAAATACAAAATAAACGTAAAAAACGCCGGCTGATGCTGCTGTTGATGAATCAAGATTAACCCTGAGTGTGCGCTTTAGTATTTAAACTCTCCATCTTTGCGGTTTTCCCTCAGCTCTTTTTGTTTTTCTTTTCTTGTTTTGGTGTGCCACAGAGCCAATCTAATGCTAATAGTATTTCAGTCTTGACATCTGCCTTAACTACTACTCAAAAAATTGAAGTTGTTTTAGGATACTCTTTTTTTAGGTTTGTATTAACGCAGAACTAATCAGAAGCTTTAATTAGCGCGATAGTACCCCTAGTTGCCCCAATGATATTTTTATATACGTACATAGTAATTATGTACCTACATATTACGCAGTATATCAAAAACAGAAAAAGTACAAACAAAGATAAATTATATAAAAGCAAGTAAGGTACATAAATTATGTATGTACAAACGTTCGCGAATTTAAACTATTGGGTATCAAAAATTCAAAATTATGATTATTTTTGACAATACAGACTGGTAAAACCTTTACATTTAAATTTGACGCCATTACTTTACATGCGTTACTTGCTTCCTAGCGCAACTACCGCTACCGTGACAACTTATGCAAGTTTTTTAAAGCCAACCAGAAGAGTTAACTACCTAGCATCAAAAGGTCAAGTTCATACTAATTTTGCTCGCTGACGGTAATAACCATGTTCTTATAGTTATTTTGCAATTCTTTTCCACCGTTCAGCGAGTAATTTTATGCAGTTACTTAAAAATGAAAGGTTATTGTTGTGCATTTTGAAGATAGTTTATTCAAACAAGGACAACGTCTTTGCCTTTAGAGTTTTGTCAAAGAGGCGTCTTCATACAACCTCGTTTTACAACAGAAACTGTTGGAAAACCGTGAAATCCTTCACCTCACGCCAGCGAATTAACAAAGACTTTCTCCTGCACTAAAGTTAAATAAATTATTTACAGGTGACATTGATACTTTAGATATTATTTAGGTATTGTATAAAATAAGAACATCAAATTTTATTTTTTACATTTGATTACATAAAACCTGTTACTAGGTTGTAATGATAAATTGTTGATTTTATACCCACTCTTTAGTGAAGATTATATTAGTGTTATGTAAATTTGTGATGTTGAAGTATCTGTAGTACATAATGCATCTCTTAAGTTTATATATAATTGTTCTATCTTTAATTGTGATACTTGCTAATGCAGAAAATCCTGAAATTACATTTTATGAAATTGAAAATGATGGTTTAGGAAGAAGTAAATTTCGGTAAGATATTTTTAAAATTAATATTTTCTGCTACCAAAAAAAATTTAAAAAGTAATCGAACAAAAAAACATAAATTTCAATAAAAATTATTATTTTTAACTGTGAGTATAATGTGAGTTTAAACCAGAAAATTTTGATTAACCAATAATATTTCTTTAAAAAACAGCTTTTCGACGTATTTTATTGGTTAATCCAAATTTACTGGTTTAAACTCATATTATACAACTAAACCTTATTAGTAGTTTAAATTTGTCACTTAAAAAATATGTACAAAGCTGTTATGTAAGCAATAATAATTAGCTTATAATAAACAAATTTCAAAAATTTGTTAACAGAAATCAATGTGAAATATTATTATATTCATTCTATTAAATATGTTTAGGTATACAATAAATGATGGTACGGATAATGAACAAAATATTAATGCCTTCAACACTGATACTGAAAAAGATCAACTTTCCAGTAAAGGGAGTTACTCCTATCAAAAGGATGGTATAGTAACAAGTATTACTTACGAAGCAGATGATAATGGATTTAGACCACGTGTGACAATTTACAACATATTCAAGCAAGAACTACAATTTCCAACTAATGCCATTACAACATTGCAAGGTGGTGGTGTTGGTTAATTTATGAGCTTTCAGCAAGATAAAATTTTGGTACCTACCACTTCATTAAATTTTTTAAATATACATATCTACACCATTTCAAATATATATTTTGCAAGACGTAATTCAACAATATTAATGGATGCAAACATTAACTTTAAGAAATTAAGTCCCTAAATTGATTTAAACTTTTGTAATTAATAACATGTAAAAAATATTAAATGTTGAACTTGTAGTTGCCAGTTACAAATTAAACTTAAATATCACAAGCTTCACGTTATACTTATTAAGCCAAAGTTTTATGATTAAATTAAAATTGTGAAATTATTTCATTGATATTTGGTAGTTTAGAGAAAAATTGGAGGTTTTATTTAGGCCGAAATCTAATTTGTCTTGGCGCGCAAATATTTTATCCACTCGGCTTTGCCTCATATATGTAAAACAAACTTGCTAAAAAAGTTTAACTTTAGTTTTAATAAAACAATATCATGGTTAAAGTTATTAACATTAAATTATATTTCAATTTCATGTAACATGTAAAAATTAATTTTATAAAAAAAACAATACTATAATGTTACTTTATTATTGTTAATTATTATTTTAACTTACAATCAGTATTAGATAATAGCTGTATCAAATTACTTCCAGTTTTTTTTTGATTATGTTTATCCACAACAAACTATTTTTATTCGTGTGTTAACCTTTAACACACCTTATTAGGAATAGAAGATTTTGAAAAAACTAGAAATTTTTAATATTTTTTGTTAGACATGTTATGAATATGAAAACTATTATTATTGAACTCTGCGTAGGTTATATTATTATGATAAATGAAGGAAACGAAACTTCTCCGTAACGAAAAATGTAATTTTAATTTAAGGACGTTTTCACAATTTCAAATTAATTTTTTGAAAAATGAAGTTCTTTGTTCAAAAATAATGTGGAAATAAACTCCATCTATTTCCAAATTAATTTTTTATTGATTTGATTGTATTTAATTAGTAGTAGGTACTTAGGTTTGATAATACTAACTTATCTTAATTAAATAATTAACATGATAATATTAATGAGCATATTATTTTCGGTTATTTTCTTAGATAAACTTTAATTAAGAATTGGTCAAAAAGTAATGTGTTCGCATTTACAAAACGCTAGTCTTTATCCAAATCAAATAGTTCACGGTGCAATTTCTCGAGTGAGTACGGAACGCTGTGCGTTCTCCACTTCAAATCTGGTTGTACCGTGATGATAATTATTTTATTCATTTAACCTTAAAAATTTCATTAAGACACGTAACATTGCTTGTTTCTATTTTGGTAAGTCACATTCAATCTAAGTAATCTTTTTAATTTCTTGGTTTTTCATGTTAAATACGACTGATGATCAATAATAATTGTGAAATAAAGGCCTTTATATCGTATTACAAAGTTTTTATTTTATTTTTTTAATTTTCATCATTTTTATAGCGTAGTTTTTTCAAAATTCATTTCTTGTTTATTCAAATATTCTTAGTCCAAACCTGTTAAATATTAATTTGTTGTTTTTATTGTTTTTTAAAATATTATTTTTCTATGTAAGTGCTTGTTCACAAAGTACGTAAGACATAAGATAAACATAACACAAACATAAGACGTAAAGTCTAACATTTGTTATAAAGTTTGAAAGGTGTTTGAAAGTTTATTTGTTTATTTAGTTTACTTTTTTGTTATACGCATGCGCAGTTTCATATATTTCTTACGTTCATTAATTGTGAACAATTTTGCGGCTTATGTCAAAATTGTGTTTTATGCTTATGTTATGTTTATACACTTTTTATGTTTTATTTACATGGTGAACAAGCACTTAGTATGTATGCTTTACTTAACAGTTAAAATTCATTATTTTAATATTTTGTTTAGTTTATTTATTTAAAATTACATACTACTAACTACCACACTATTGACATCAAAATTTATTTTTTAGGTTAATTTTCTATTAAAATGGTAAAAGTTGTGAAATACTAGTTATCTAATTTTGTCTAGCAATACAATATTAATTGTATGACGCAATATTGCGTCTAGTAAAGAAACTACAAAGCAAAATTATCATTTTTTGTTTGCAATAAATTGAACTTTAATATTTTTTTACCTATTGTTAATTAATAATTTTGGCATATTTTTTTTTTAATTTTAAATTCTGATAAAATGACATACAACAATTTACGAGTATATTACGATATCCTGCAACTTTTCGTTCTCGGATAGTTTGAGAAGTTGTTAATATTCAAACAGACAGGAGTCGAAATGATACTTAAAAATGTTGATAATTAAAAAAATTAAAATAAATAAAACAATGTAAAGGCAGACAAGACAATGCTAGTATACTGTCGCGAAACAAAATATTTTGACCTACCCTGTGCTAAATTATAAAAATTCGTTAATTTCATTTTTAAACGTTTAAATTGGAAAAGGACAGAGTGGAGAGAAAAGAGGGAGATAAGGGCTTTTTCGGCCAACTATGGCCGACAGCGGGTGCGAGATTTTGTATGCCCGCTGAGTTTTGATATTTTTGAGAATTGTGAGTAGTATTTTATTTTGACTTGATTTAATTAAAGTAGATTTTATGCGTATGCATTATTGCGTTGGTTTTGGATAATTATATTTTGATATTTTGATAATTTGGATATTTTTGATCAGTCGCTACCTAGCGCGAGCGGTAGTCATTTGATTGATTTAATTGACTTGGAAAGAGAATAGTGGAAGATATAAATTGGACGTGGAACATTTAAAATTAGAAAATTTTAAAATTGTATTTTATCGAACGAATGTCGATATTGATAAGCGGGCGATTTGGATAAGCGTAAAATTGAAAGTACGAGCCTAATAATATTTTACAATAAATTAGTGAATTTAAATTGGATTTGATTTAATAATTATTTTTGGAATAAAACTTATTATTTTTTCTTTAGACAAGAAAATTTTTATTTTAAATTTTAAAACGCAAGAATCCTTCGACCCCTAGAAAATTATCAAAAAAAGAAATTGTAGATTTTCTTTGAAAAGTCCACATCAATACATAATTCTCAAAAATTGGAAATTTTCGATTAGCCGGCTTTGTCACAACAACTCTATATAATTTAAACGCTTGGGGGTGGTTGGTGTAGCAGCAGAAATATTTATCGAAGCCATCATATCTAAAGCGAGTAAAATTCTAAAAAATTGTATTCACAAATTGTATGATTCAATGCCTAAAAGAATTTTTTTCTAATACTAAATATTAAAATTAAAAAACATTTAATTTAGTATCAAATGCTTCAATTTTTCATACGATACTAAAGAAATAAAATTTTTGGATTTTATTACGTAGTAATTTTGTTCATAATTCAAAAATTAATAAAGTAATTATAGCTTGCGAATATATTGTCGTGAAACAAAATATTTCGACCCACCCTGTGCTAAATAGTAAAAATTTGTTAATGTAATTTCTAAAAGTTTGAATTGAAAAGATACAGAGTGGGGAGAAAAGGATAGAGAGACACTTGGTCTGCCAACAATGGCGGAGAGCGGATAAAATTTTTGTATGTCCGCTAAGTTTTTTGATAATATTGTTTGAAATTGTGAGTAACGTTTTAATTTAATTGATTGAATAAAGTGATTGTACGCGAATGCATTATTGCGCCTTTTTTTGGAAGTGTTATTTTGAGATTTGAAGTTAATTTGGATATTTTTATGCGTTGTTACCGAGCGGTAATTAGTTTAATTGATTTGATAAAATTTAGAAGAGCAGTTGAAGTTATAATTTGCAATTTGAGTTTAAAATTGGAAAATTAAAAGTTAAAATTTGCGTTTGTACGAGCGAGTGTGAACAGCTGGCGATAAGCCGACGCTGTGGATAGGCACAAGGTTTGAACAAGCGAACCCATTTTCAAGTTTAACATTGAATTGAATTTACAATTTATTTTTGAAGAATTTTCGTTATTAACCTTTAACTACACGCGCTGGTGTACTGAGTACACCAGTCGCATTTAAGACTCTGCAATTTGTGTTAAATTGCATTTTGGGCATTTACGCTATCACCTAACCAATTATTGAGGTGTTCAGAACGACCCTGGTAAATTTCGTTGTTATAGCTGTACCAATAAGTTGGATATTTGGTTTTAATTTCTAAGAATTGCATGCGGTGTATAGAATACACCGCGCGAGTCCAGCAATTTAACACCTGTTTTTAGATCAATTTCCATACAATTTATAGACATAACTGATATAAAATCGTATAAATGCATTACAGCATTAATTTTCTGGGAATAATTATTGTTGACTTTGTTTTAATATTATAAAAAAATGCGAGTGAACTATACAAACCATTATTCTGCAGCATCAAGATCTTGAAAGTATTACAAAAATTTAAAGTGTCCTTACAGCTATTTTCACCACTGTAATTATATAAAAAATAGTCATTATTATATTGAACGTATAAGCTAATAATAATGTAAGTATATTTTTCAAGTTTGAAGTTGTTTATTTCGCATAAAATATTTTGTTTTCACATATTATACATATATTTTATGTTCATAGTAAAAAATATAAACATTTCTTAATCAAAATTAAAAATTTGTAGGAATCGTGTATCAGGTAAAAATCCAAAGTGTCTCAAAAATCGATATGCAGAGATCATGCAATTACTATTTGTCCAAAATGTAAGAATAAGGACGATAACGAGACTGAAAACGAGTAGCCGTTACAAGAATGCGACTATTTTTTCTGTTTTGTATTTTTTTAAAAGTAAAAATATTTTATTTTATTTTGTAAATATTATCTTTATTTTGATTGCAACGAAAAACAATCAAATACCACCGCACATAAAAATTATCAAAATGTCAGTGAGGCAAATCAGTTAATTGGGACTGTATGCGATTATCTAATAAAATTTAAATTTTACACATAGTAATTCTAAACATGGTAATCCCATTTTGTACTTTAATCATTCTTTTTATAATAATTAGAAATATCTTGTTATGCATTATATTAATTTATGACTTTGAATTTACATGGTGGTAAAAATTACAGGAGATCTTAAAAAAGTTTATAATACAAAGTTAATAATATATCTAATATAAATGATTGCTAGGTATTTCCTAAAATATAATATTTTATATTATTATTTAGGACAACCATATTGCTTCAATGATTCTGTCATACGACATTTTACTGACGTCATAACCGAGCCTTTGTAATTATACCATATATAAATTATTAACCAGAGAAATTAATTTTAAATTTAATTCGAAAATTTTAATTTGAACCTTATATTTTATAGGTTGTATGAAATGTCAGTACATATGAATTCTGCTTTTAAATTTGTTTTCTATATTTTTTATTGGTTTTTTAAACCTTTAAATTCTTTAAATTTTAATTGAATATATCCTATAACATCCCATATAATTATTTTAAACTATTTCAGAACAGTGATATCAAAAATAATCAAAAAACAAAATAGAATAATTTCAACTATCTGATGAGAGATATAACTAGTGAATTCAACCATTAATAATCTACGATTAAAATTAAATTCATTTAGTAAAGATTTAGTTAATTCTGGGTTAGCTTTGATCCCAGAATAACTTTCATGTTATTGCATGTTAATATGCAGTAATTTGTGAATTGTATCAATCAATTTATATGAAAGTACACAATATGAAGTAAATCATTATAGCTTTTATCCGGTTTGCAGTAGAAAAGTTCGTGATGCTTTTTCATGCTTTTATAAACCGTTTAGATTGATTTGCTCTTATGAATATTTTTCTAATAATTTAAAATATTAAATTTTTTCAGATATAAACTTCTAGATGGAAGGATCAATGAAAAAAATACTCAAACAATAAAACTTAAAAACAAAAATCTAGGGACAGCAATAAGAAAATACAGCTATCCAGTTGAAGACTCTCTTAAATATTATAGTAGATTCAGTGTTGGCATTGATAATGCAGTGAATATAGTGCCTTATCTATCAACTAATGCTATTATAACATTGCAAGGTGGTGTCGGTTAAAATATAATTTTTATCAAAAATAAACCGATCTATAACTTTTGTTAAAAACTATAAATAAATTCTTAAATTTAATAAATCCACCTAGGTTTATGTCAACCTGTTTTAAATGTTAATAGCTTTCCAACATCCCTATAAACTAAAGTAACTATGTATATCTTGTTAATAAAGTTAACATGTTTAATGAAGTTTGTAGAAATTATTTGTATAAGATATACTATATTATTAAATTAATATACAGTTTTTATGTATTAGTTGAAGAAGATGATCAATGTACACTCAGTTATTTTATTATCTGTTATTATATTAAATTCAAAAAATAAATAGAACAAAAATCAGGAAAGGTAAAATATTAACGAGCAAATTTTTTCTTAATAGAATTGGGTACGAATTGAATTATTAAACTTTTTGAGTAAATTTTGTTAAAATAATAATAAAAAATTACATATTTTTCTTTCTGGTACATGATTAGCCGAATTTCGATTTATAAAACTCATTGCTATATTTTTCTAGAAATATTTAAAGTGAAAAATATTTTAAATAGACACCCGGTATATTCGTACTTAATTTGGTATTGTTTTCTAAATTCATTGAAGAGAAAGCGTTTCTTTGCAATAAGTTAAATAATGAAGCAATGATTAAAGATGAATTTTCAGCATTCAGATGCAAGTATTTTATATTACTTGTTTATAAAATACTCTTTATTGTTACGAATAAATGTTTGTTGCACACCTTACCTATATTAGACACACTCTAAGCCGAAGAAGTACCAGTATTCAGAAGATCTTCTAAAGTAGTAAACATGGGTACCACTTATATACAAAAACATCTCTTGCTATTGTGTGTGATTTCTTCGTCGTTAATAATTGTGGTAACTTCTGCACCAATTGATAAAAATCAAGAGGATATTAAGTATCTCCAGTTCAACGATGGTTTAGGGCACAGCATATTTTCGTAAGATATTTAAAATGTTTTTACATTAATTTATAACAGGGGAAATTGAAATTTTTTTAATAAAACTTAAAAATGGAATTTTGTATTTTATAATTTAGAATTTCATGCATAATTTTTTATGACTTATTTAAATTTATATTATATTATACAGAATTTTTTTAAATTTATAACTTTGAGTTTTAAGCATGCATTAATTCAATGTGTTTATAAGTATTATTTAATTTTAAGAACGACTCTGACATGACATTTTACTGACCCCATAACCGAGCCTTTACAATGATTTTCATATAAGGTAAACTTTAAATAATGTAGTATTATACTTTTAACGTGGTCAACCATGGTGATCGCTAAAAGTTTTCGATTTTTTTACATGTTTTTACAGATTGGGATCTTCAATATGTATTCAAAAAATATTAAAGTAAAATTTTATTAAAGTAAAATTTATCAAATTATCCGAGTTATAACGGTTGGTTCACAATGGTGCTTATTATTTGAAAATTTTTATATAACAATACCGAAGTTTGACCCATTGGTTAGTTATTTTGAAACATGAGTTTCTAAACTGTAACTTGTATCATTTTCAATAAATTTATTTTTAAAAATTTTAGGAGTTGCTTTAAACATAAATTAACAAGAATCAAAAATTTCTGCTCAATAGCCTTAACAGTTTTTCAAATTTTATTCCTAAATATCAGCTTGAGCACGGCTGTTTCCGATAGTTGACCGTCTTAATCTCTTGGCACATAAAAATAACCTTATATTATTTTACAATATTAATCGATTCATATTTAAATTTTAATAATATATAGCATATAGTAAAATAATATAATTATTAATTCAAAAATAAAGCAGAATTAATTTCTACTCTCTGATTGGAGATAAACTCAGATATTTGTGATCTGTAATTTACTCAAAGGTTAATTTTTTAACCAGGTAAAAAAATTACGGGCAGTAATTTTTAAATTAAACTAATTGATTTTAAATTGTAATACATATATTTTTCTGTGACATAAGTATACAAATATTCATTTGTTTTGCATTGAACAAATTCATAATCTTTTACTAACACTTTTCTTACCTGACTTACTTTTGCATCAGCTGTCTAAAAACTTGACTGCACTGACATCGTAAAATAATAAAAACCTGCAACGGTGATTTATTTCAAATAAAATGTGCCTAGACAAAAACGTCTAGGTAACGTCTAAAAGTCAAAATTAGGTAATTATTCTTTAACAGATGACCTGTCAAAATGTACCCGTGGATTTTCTTGGAGTTAGGTTGAACTCTAAACTCACATACAAGTTGTCTAAGAATATATATTTTCTGAGACAACTCAAAAACTTACAGCAGGTTTATCATCTTTAGTCAAGTGGTAGTTAACGCTTAACCAATTGTTGACAAACACTTTTTCAGCTGAAAATATTACGTTATGACTATAGTTAAGTCGGCTAGTGGAATATCTGCAACTACTAGTCAGAAGTAGCACAACTTATTTTTTATTACTTTATCGTTAACATTTTACATCGGGCTTATAGTTAACCTTCGCTTCAGTAAACTATTATAGCGCTCGACTGTAATAAAGCATTTCTCATCTCGGAACATAATATACTACTGTATCTCTATAAATAATTAACTAACTAATTTTTAAAAATCGATGTTTTAAAAATTTAAATGTTTTCAGTTATGAATTACCAGATGGAACAATGAATGAACAAAATATTAATACATTAAACCTTGGTAAAGAAAATCTTCTTATAGCAATGGGTAAATACAGCTATCGAGATCAAAGTCCTATTGTAACAAATGTGGAATATGTAGCAGATGCTAATGGATATAGACCTAGGGTTAGAATTTATAATCCAGCGTTAATACGCTACGATCTACCAACTAATGCTATTATAACATTACAAGGTGGTATTGGTTAGAATGTAATTTGAATTCAAGACATTAAGCAATCTACAAATTTTGCCAATCAATTTTGAAAAATGTCAAATATTTTATATATTTTTATAACAGTACATAAGTTAAAATTACGTTTGTATAATATGCAGATGTTTATAGAATATAGCGTGTGGGTGTCCCCTACAACCAATCTACATATTATCATCTCAGTTGGTGATAAAAGACAACGTTTCTAAGAAAAAAGTGTTTTTAAAAATTTTTTTAACAAGACTGTCTAACTAAAATTTTTCTATAAATTTAAATCGTGACATAATCTACATACGAAACTTTAACCCTGTTATTGTCTAAAATCAACGGATTATTTACGGATTAAATCATTAATTAAAAATATTTTCACTTCTACTATATAAAATAATTATTATTTTTGTTTTTTCACGAATGAACTACTTTTTAAATCGGTTTATAATAATTATAATAGTTACAGCCTCTTAATTTCCTGTTTAGATTAGACGTCAGATTTTTCGAAATTATTTTATTTAAAAGATATTAGTATCTACAGAATTTTCAACAAAAAAATTAGAACTTTGTTCTACTCAATTTCAGGCATAACTCAAAAGCCGTAAATTTTAAGCAATAATGGGTTAGAATCTAGCTTGTAAACAATTACATGTAAATATTATCTATGTAAATATTTCAAATACTAAAATAAACAGAAAATTGTAATATTTATTTAATAATCGTACTGAAATTTCATTTAATCATATTATTGATTGTTATATTTGGTATAAATATTATGTTTGTATCCGATTAAAACTATGAATAAAACGAATAAAACTATGTTTTATTAATAATAAAATATAAAATTATGGCTTTAAGGTCTTTCGTACCTTTTTGTATCACAAAAATGATATTTTTTCTGCCTTGTTGCTGTTCTCCGGAGTATAATGTGTAGTTGTTTCCTTTAATAAATTGTTCCACTATTCTTTTATTTAATTTCTCGAAGTGCTGCCAAGATAATTTCATATCTTCTGATTTGATTCACCACTTCCAGGCGCCAACATTGTCTAATGTTTTAAATTTTATGTTGGTTTTTTGTATCTCACTCTGATATTATTCTTTTTAATCTTCTTTTTTGCCAGTTGTCTTTTGTTCTGTATTTGAAATTCCTTCACTGTCATATCATTGTCGATGTAAATTCTACTTCCTTTTAACTTGTTTTTGTTTCTCATTACCAGCATTATTTCTTCTTAATTGTGAATCGTGACTACTATTGCTTTTTATCTTGGGTCTTAGAATTTGCATATACTTTAAGTTTATTTGTCAGGAAGATTTGTACCTTAATATTACTCTTTCTTTCGATTTGTTCTGGTTTTCTGTTGCATTTACCAGGAATGCAATTCTTTACGGTTAATTGTTGTTTATCGTTATTTTAAATTTTTTCTTTGGTATTCAGCTCTGCCTGTATTTCTCTTATTTCGTTTTTCATCAGCTGCTTCGTGTCTTTGTTTTTTTATAACCCTCTTTTATCTTTCTTCTCATTTCTTCCATGGCGTTAAGTATATCTTCCATTGCAAGGTCTATCAATCAAAGATAAATTTGGCTATAGCTTTGTTCTGTAACTACGTGTAATGACAATTAATTTAATTATTTGATTTCTTTCGTCTTCATGTGCTATTTC
This sequence comes from Cantharis rustica, assembly GCA_911387805.1. NCBI lineage: Eukaryota > Metazoa > Arthropoda > Insecta > Coleoptera > Cantharidae > Cantharis > Cantharis rustica. The sequence goes on along the minus strand of OU426877.1, from coordinate 110,738,781 downwards.
TGGTTTTCCGGACGTTGGCTACCTCTCTCCCATGTATGAGTTGTGCATTTGAAGTATTATCACATACATAGGGGACCTACTGCTTAACGCAGGCTCCGAAATGCGGGAAGTGTATACACTTCATCTACAGAGAGGATGTACCAGGCGGATTACACCTAGGTGGTTTGCAATTGCCGAATGGAGGCGGTCAGAATAAAGTTTTACTGAGCCCGGAGTCGAACCAGGCGTTCAGTATTAGCAGCAACGCACTTAACCGCTTTAGCTGACGACCGTTTCTTGATTTCTTTATTCCATCTAAATGTTGTGAATTGGAAGTTTTGGGCCATTCTAGTTTATTTTATTTCTTGTATTATTATCTTGGTGTATTCTTCTTATTTTTGTGCGTTAAGGTTTAGCCTTATATTTCGTATCTTGTAAAGTACGGAATTAGAATCTATTTATCAATAAGTACTTTTTTTAGCAAAATACGAAGCGCTACCTTTATAACTTAAAATCAGCTTGTCTTTCCTGTAACTGGTTTAGGCTACTTACTGGTAAGCTAATTTCAAATTTTAATATCAATAATTTTTTGGATTACCTTTTATGAGCTAGTTTAGCTAAATTTTTGAATCAATATTTGCATTATAATAAAATTCCCTGATCTTAAAGTTTATTTTTAATTATTTTGGGTTTTCTGTATTTTACGGTTTCGATTCTCGATAAAAACGAAATATTTTATAAAACATTTCATTTTTATATTAGGTAAAATGAAATGCAGTCAGAAATACAGTGCGGATCACCGAAATAACAAAGTTCTTACAGTAAGTAGTAGGTAAGTTTCGGTGTAAAAAATAATGTTGTAGTGATCAATGTAAATTTGAGATATTTTAAAAGAAAAGTAACAGGTCTACATAAGGTCGAAATTGTAAGTTACAAATTATAACATTTGATTCTTAGAATGATTTACCTTGAAAAATGTTTTATTCCTATATAAAAAATCTGTACTTGCGTTAAGGCTGTTCTTTTAGTGCCTTTTTATAAGTTCTAAACGGCTAGACCAATTGACTTGAAATTTTGACAGAATGTGTAGTAGATTATTACAAACCTTTACAAACATCCTTTTTTGAATAAGTTTTTTGGTTTTTCCAAAAAAGCCAAAAAATCATTAAATTTGAGTTCTTCCGATATTTTGTAAATCTCGATTTTTAGAAACTTTTGGCTCAGACAGAATTTTGATATCTTAATTGGTTTAAAAGTTTTTAGGGCCTAAAGTTCAAATTGCTGCACGTAATTATAATTGTTAAGGAAATGGTTGAATAAAAACAAAGTTTATAAAGTAAGTATTTAATTGGTAGTAAGAACAAATAAAAGAACGTGACTTAAACGATGTTAACCAATAGACTTATAACTAGTAACTAACTTGAGCTACCACGCAGAGCAAGGGGTTGCGTCGTGCGCATTATGTAAGTGACGAATACAATATCCTAACACTCCCTCGTATTCATAACTTACGTCTTTTAACAAAATTAAAAATAAAAATAAATTTTATATTACTTAATTTAATAAAAAAAACTTACTGTCTACTAACGATTGAATACAAGCAACAATAAACTTATTGTCTAATTTTCAAACAAAATAAAAATTAATTCAAATAACAATCATTCCAAGACAAGCTCGCAAGTATTCAAATTGCTTGTAAGGCAATGCCTTCGTGAAAATATCTGCAATTTGTTCTTGTGTTGGCACATACTTAATGCAGATATCTTCCGTTTCGAATTTTTCGCGCACGAAATTGTAGCGTACATCTATGTGTTTAGTCCGTTTGTGAAACACTGGGTTTTTAATTAATTTAATTGCACTCTGGTTGTCAATGCACAAACACAAATTTTTAATTGCCCTTTCACTAATTTCACTTATTAGTTGTTTGAGCCAAACTGCTTCTTTTGTCGCTTCGGAAGCCGCTATAAATTCGGACTCTGTTGTAGACAACGAAACAGCAGTTTGACGACGACTACACCAAGTTATTGCTCCTTGATTCATTTTGAATACGTAACCGCTGGTTGATCTTCTTGTATCCACGTCGCCCGCATAATCTGCATCCGAATAGCCAACAGGTGCATATTCATCCTTGGAGTACATTATTCCGAAATTCTTTGTAGATTTCAAATACCTCATTATTCGTTTAACTGCATTCCAGTGAGCGGTACTTGGATTGTTTTGATATCTGCTCACTACATTTACCGCAAACATGATATCAGGACGTGCCGAAATTGCAGCAAACATCAGACAGCCCACTGCTTCACGGTAAGGTATTCGTTCATTACCTTTTTCTGTATTCAACGATAATATTACGTTTGGATCAGCAGGAATTTTTAGAGATTTTGCGTCTTCTAAATTGAATCGCTTCAACATTCTGTTTATAAAATTTTCTATGTGTATAAATATAGATCCATTTTCCTCGTTTCTTTTAATTTCCAAGCCTACAAAATAGTTGGGAACACTTAAACTTACTTCGAATGTTTTCTGCAGTTCAGTTGTTATGATGTTTAAAGTGTCTTTGTTTTTAGCCATTATCAGTCCATCATCGACGTACAGCACTAATAAAGTTAACTCTTTGTTAAAATTTCCACTATAAACACATTTGTCTGCTTCGCACTGTTTAAAACCAAATGTTTTTAAAAAGCTATTAAACTTGGAATTCCAACATCGTGGCGATTGTTTTAGACCATATAGTGATTTCTTTAACTTGCACACTTCATTTTGATCGCTTATTATTCCCATTGGAGGTTTCAGGTAAATTTCTTCATTCAAGTCTCCATACAAAAACGCTGTTTTTATATCGAATTGAACGATGGAACAATTGTATTTTACGGCGGTGGCGAGAAAAATTCTAATTGTATCGCAACGAGTTGTCGGAGCGTAAGTTTCCTTATAATCGAGGCCTTCAATTTGTGCAAATCCTCTTGCACAAAGTCTCGCTTTGTATTTTTCTACCTCTCCGTTAGCCGTTCTTTTAACTTTAAAAATCCATTTTGTGTCGATTGTTTTTTTTCCTTCTGGTAATGGAACCATTTCCCAAGTTTTATTTTTATCTAGTGCTTGTAGTTCTTCATTAATTGCAATTTTCCATTTGTCAGCGTCTTTTGAAGTCGTCGCTTCTTCATACGTATCGGGAACCACACCCTCTGTTAGGTTGACTTCAAAGTCATTAAAGCGTTCCGGTGGTTTTAAATTATCTCGCTTTCTTAACCCATAGGAATGAGTTTGTTGAGTTTCATGTTCTTGTTGACCAATGTTTTCAACTGCATTTTCACGTACTTCATTATCGTTTACCGGAATCAAAATTGTATTTGTTCTAGTACCTGCAATTTCATTGTTTTCATTAAATGTTACATTGCGTGATATTTTAATTTTTCGTGTTACAGGATCAAATAATCTATAATTATTTGATTCGTTTTCGTAACCGACCAAGATTAACTTCTTGCTTTTGGGTTCCAGTTTCCTGCGCAAATTATCTGGTACATGCATAAAAGCTTCACTACCAAATATTTTTAAGTGACCTAACATGGGCTTTTTATTTGTCCATTTTTCGAACGGTGTTGTATTTGGTGTGTTTACATTTGGTGTTCTATTTAAAATGTAAACTGCAGTATTAACCGCTTCTGCCCATAAATATAATGGTAAATCCTTCGTGTACAGCATTGACCGCGCGCTTTCCACTATGGTACGATTTTCGCGTTCCGATTTTCCATTTTGTTCTGGACAATAAGGAGCACAGGTTTCTAACTGAATTCCTTTATCCTCTAAAAACTTTCGAAAATATTGATTTGTGTATTCTGTACCATTATCGACGCGTAAAGATTTTATAGAATAACCAAATTTATTCTTGCAGTATTGTTGAAATACTTTAAAACAATCTAAAGTATCCGATTTCTGTTTCATAAAATAAACAACCCGAAATCCCGTACTATCGTCTTTAAAAAGAACATAATAACGACACCCTCTTACCGATAATGTTTCGAACGGACCACATAAATCCGAATGTATTAATTGACCCGGTTTCAAATGTCTTGGTTGTAATTTTTTAAACACATGCCGGTGTTGTTTGCCATATTGACAACCGTCACAAAAGAAATTTTTGTCTTGATCACTTAGATTTATTCCGTCGATAATTCCTTTTGTTACCATTTCGTTTATTGTTTTTAAGTTTACGTGTCCTAATCGTTCATGCCAGGCTTTCAAACTATTATTAGTAGTCAAATTTAATTCATAATTTATTACTGTCCGAAATAAAAGTTTGTACAAATTATTGGTACCGCGAATAGCACTTGCTTTTAATAATCCGTTTTCGAAAATTTCAGCTTTATCGTTTTCTTTAATAACTTTCATTCCCTTTCTCGTTATAGCACCTTCAGAAAATAAATTTTTCTTCAATCCAGGTATGTACCAAACATCCGTTATTACGCTTTGAAACCATTTTTCATTAATCAAACACTCAATTTTAATAGATCCTATTCCTTTAACTGTTAACTCATCGTTATTTCCTAGTTTTACAGTAAATTCGTCCGTTTGCTTCAAATTTGAAAACAAGTTTCTGTGAGGACTCATGTGATTAGAGGCTCCACTGTCAAGAATCCAAACCATTTCATCGTGAATTATTGATTTTACGATTTCCGTATTATTTTCAACATTAAACGCTGAATAGTTACTGTCGGCCGTTATTTCTCTTGGTTCACAAAAATTGTTTTTCTGTGCTGATTTACGACGTTCTGGACAATCTCGTTTAAAATGTCCCCTTTTTCGACAACCAAAACAAATAATTTTGTTCTTGTTCACGCTTTTCGGTTTTCTATAATTATTCACACTAGATGCTAACATTGCATTGTCTGCCTCTTCTGTACACGATAAATTCAATTCTTCATCCATTAAACGAGATGTTAAATTTTTTATCGTATGCTTACTTTCTTCGGAGGACAGCCAACATTGTCTGAAATTTCTAAATTTAGACGGTAATGTTCCTAGTATTTTCGTTATTATAGCAGTATCACTAATTTCTTCTCCCGCATCTTTAATTTGCCGAGCCAAGTTTTCCACCTTAGTGATGTGCTGTATAACCGAATCCTTTGGTGACATGCAATACTTATGAAATTGTTCATGAGCCAACAACTTATTAGTTTCCGATTTTATCGCATATACTGAATCTAATTTATCTAAAATTTCTTTTAAGGTTTCACAATTTTCAATTAGACTTACTTGCGAATATTCCATGGCTGCTGTAATGATACACATTCCTATTGCATCTCTCTTCACCCACGCTGAAATTTCGTCAGCGGTTCTATTGGCTGCTGGTTTTTCCGCGACGCCTGTAGCTATGTCATAGACACCTTTAGCCTATAACGCGCATTTAACCTGAAATTTCCATTGATGAAAAGTTCTCCCATCGAACTTGTTCACTACACAATTTAAGTTATCGGTCATCATCTTGATGTTGACACTTTACTGAATTAACAAAAATAAAACAATAGTCCGCCTAACAAAGAAACCGATTTAACCCTTTACTTTTCCGTTATTACTTTTATTCGCGTACACTGGGCCCATAACCTGTTAAGGAAATGGTTGAATAAAAACAAAGTTTATAAAGTAAGTATTTAATTGGTAGTAAGAACAAATAAAAGAACGTGACTTAAACGATGTTAACCAATAGACTTATAACTAGTAACTAACTTGAGCTACCACGCAGAGCAAGGGGTTGCGTCGTGCGCATTATGTAAGTGACGAATACAATATCCTAACAATAATTGACGTGTAGGAAAAGTATATAAATTGAGAAAGAATGTCTTGCATCTTTTACAATTCTTATCGAAGATAGTAAGTCAGTCTTGCGATTATAAAGCATAGTATAATGTTACATACTACATAAAAAAATTATGTTAATTTTCTTTTAGGTTTTTATATTACATAAGCTAATCACAAATAGGTACGCACTTTATAACTGTATCTATGAACACAAATTTTTTTTCTTTCTAGAAATAACTTTTGGAAGAAATTCATCATGTGGATTTCTTTTTTCAGTGTTCTATTGGCGCTATGTTTTTATCTCAATTTGTATAATTTGTAGTTAATTTATTAATATAATTATTTTAAACAAATTGATTTATTTAAACTTTACACTAGGACAATATATATTTGAAGAAGTGGAGAAGTTTAAGTATCTGGGAGTACAGATAAACAAAAAAAAATGACAGAAGTGAAGAAATAGAAGAAAAGATACAGAAAGGATGGAGAGCTTACTACGGATACAGTAAAATACTAAAAAGCAAAAATGTTACAAGAAAAACGAAGATAAAGATATATAGAACACTTATAAGGCCAATAGCGACATATGCGGCGGAAGTAATGAGCTTGACAGAAAAGGAAAGTGAAAAATTGAGAGTTTTTGAGAGAAAAATTCTAAGAGCTATACTAGGCATGAAAAAAATAAATGAGAATGAACATAGAATGAGAATGAACCATGAAATATTGAAAGACATGGGAGATGAGGATGTTGTGAAATTTGTGAAAGCGCAGCGAATACGTTGGATTGGTCATGTGATGAGAAGAAGCGAAGGAAGTGTGATAAGAAGAATAACAGAATGGAGACCGATGGAGAAGAGAAGTAGAGGAAGAACGAAATCGAGATGGATGGATGAAGTAACGGAGGACCTTAAGAAGATGAAGGTTATGAACTGGAAAAAGAAATGTGAGGATAGGAAAGCTTGGAGACAGATCGTAGAGAGGGCTAAAACGCACTCGCAGTTGTGAGAAGAAACAGAGGCAAATAGGGAGTGATTCACCTTGTGAAATGAATCGGAAGAGCTTCGGAAGAAGCTGGTATATTCCGCAAGGAATGGAAACCTCATAATAATAATAATAATAATTATAATAAATAAAAAGTTGTTATTTCTATTGCTTGATTGTTGCGCCCTATTTTGTCTATAAATAATAATTTATCTTTTTGAGTAAGCGTCCAGTAAATATTATATTTTATCAACAAATTTTACCAAATATAAGGTACATGTCGCTGCTTGGCAAGAATAACGAGAAAACTAAAAAAAGCACTTTTTTCAATAGAGCGTTTTTAAACTACTGATAAGTAGTAACTTTGCATTACATGCATAATGGCACTGCCGCTATAATAACAGCAGGTTATTAAAATTTTGCATTGTGACGTTATACACTATAAGATATAGCCAAATTCTGTCGATTTTAATACTTAACTCATTTTTGCCAAATTTTGAGTTGTGTCGTTATTCTTTCGAGGTAGCGATGTGTACGTGTTTGCATTAGGTAGGAACGACGGTCAAGTCATCGTAAGATTTAATGAAATTGTTGAAAAATATAATTTTAAAAACATTACGAATATTATTTTATAATTATTAGAGCACACAATTATAAAATTGTATTGCACTTCGGTAAAACTGCAACATCAGCTTATAGTAAGAATATCTGTTTACGTGCGTGGGTAGGCGATCCTTGATTCGTATTAATTTTTCTACACACGTTTACACTTTAAAAGCATTACAAAGTTTCTACACGTCAAGTTTGCTGTCTTTGCACAACACGGAATTCCTTTTTTTACGTTGAGATGAAGCTCAAATGTAGAAGTAAAACGTTAAACTGAGGTTGCACAAGCTTACAAATACTCACATAAATATCTTCAATTCCGATGCTGCGTGGACATATTAAGTTCAAGACAACATGTATTACTTCTTATAACTATACCACGGAATTTCATGCATTGAATGTGTTTTAAAATTGATATGTCACCAAAATACATATGTATGGATAAAGCCGAATTAGGCAAATCAGAATCCAGTAAAATACTTTTTAAAATGCATATTTTGCATATTTTTAAAACTAGGTGCATATTTTCGTTGGTTTTGCATATTGGTGCATTTTTGTACTTTTTTAAGTAGATACCTTATATTTTTTCTCGATTTACTATAATTTTTAAAGTTGCAGCAAAAAATTTGTCAACGGTTTCACTCCCGATCATATTAATCAAGAAAAGACTAGCAAATATATTTTTTTTCTTCCTGTGTACAACTTTACAAAGAAAGGCTTCCTAATGTTGCTCTACCACCACAACCAATTATCACCAGATGGGGTACATGGCTTGAAGCTGCATTCTTCTATGCTACCCTCACTTAGAAAAAAATTAAGTATGTAATCTTTGAGTTTTCGGATAATTCATTGGCCATTGCCAATTGTAATATTACATAAAGACCTGCTTGGTCAACAATTATCATTTATAAAAGCAAACTTTAATAATATCATCAGGGTTTTAAAGACTTTAGAGACTCACGACGTGCTACTTGTCAACTCGATAGAATTAATAAAAAATTTTTTAAATGAAATGAAGATAATTAAAGTTTACACGTTTTTAAGGCTTTTTGGACAAAATTTAACTGATGAAAGCTGATAGTGCACATTAAAAGTAAGTTTTTATGTTTTGCCGCAAAGACATTTTAATTCGCTTGTACAATATAGTTACAATTTTATAGTAACAGTTAAATTTATGGTACTTCTCGATCACCTCTTCTACACCACCAACTAGGGAAAAAAATCTTTAGAAAGCCAAAATATGATGTAATCATATCTTAACTTCAGAATGCTTTAATTTTTTTTACAATTTTTTTATTCAAACTTGACTTGAATGCGAACGGCGCGGCGTGGCGTTCAATTAATGGTATATTTAGCCAAATATTATTGTTCAGAACAATATCTATTCTACAAATTTTTTGTGATTTATCTTTTAATAATGCTAAATACTGGAGATATTATAATTGTATATTAGAGCCATCGGCATACCCGTGTAAAAAATTGTTTACAAAATGTTATACAATGATTAATCATTCAGTCAATGAATACATTTCCTATAGAATACAGAAACTTTAAACTTGTTTCATATGAGAATATAACTAGATAGCATATTATAGAAAAATCAGCAATTAATAAATTTTTATTTTTGGATCTATGGAATTTAATTGATATCTGGCCTTGTATGCGCGTTTCTTTCGCCACGATTAAGATCTCAGTGATATTGTCCAGGTAGGTTTTTTTGTAATAGAATGGAATATTATTTTAGGGCTGTTCTTAAATTATTGTCCGATGTTTAGGTTGTTAAGGTCAACAAAAATGTTGAAGATTATAGCTCCACGTTTCACTAAAAACTTGACATTTACTCTTATCTTCGAGTAAGCATTGTGGTATGCACAGAATTTTCTTTTAAATTACTACCAGTTATATCTGCTTTGATGCTGTATCACTGTACCGCACCTTACATTTTTTTTTGTAACATCATCACTTAGTTTATCCATTTCAATTATTAGCAAGCAGAAATCAGTATAACAAATAATTTTTATGAATGTTAATCTTCAGTGGTATCAATGAATTTTTTATATGTATCATAAACACAGAGTACAGCCGTAAATAAAAGATTAAAAGGAAGAATGTAAACCTCAAACGATCTAGATAGATGATAACATAAACTTGTTATTATACAAATTATTTTTTATATCAAATTTTTTAGAAATTAAAACTAATTTGAAATTAAAAAAGAGTTTGTGAATTTTTTAGTTTTTCTAAAAAAATTGTTATGGTTAATATCGAGTTACACTACTTTAACTACTTATCCATTGATTATTAAATTATGCATATCATACCCATCATTTAGTGAAGATTACGAGTATATTGGTATTACTATTGGTAATTTGTATAACTGCTGTATCTGAACTACATAATATTAAGTATCTCTTAAGTTCGGGTATAATTATTGTTCTATCTTTATTTGTTGTAATACTTGGCAAATCAGAAAATACTAAGATTACATTTTATGAAATTAAAAACGAAGGTTTAGGAAAAAGTAAATTTCGGTAAGATATTCAGAATTTTTAATCTCTGCTATAGTTATTTTTATCATTACGCTGAAAACTAAATTTTTCCGATTTCCGAGTACGATTTCTTTTACAAGCCGAGGTGAATTAGCCGAAACCTGTATTTACGAGTACTCGGAAAACAGTTTCCTGCCGCATGATAAACGTAACTTTTTACGCCGTCTTCTATTATTAGTTATATAAAATTTAATTATTATTTTTTGAAATATTTCATATTAGAGATTTTTTGTTGTTGTTGAACTTAAAAGATATAGGTATTTGTTACATTTATTTGTACATGTAGCATGTAAAAATTAATTTTATAAAAAAATATTATCACGTGTTAATAACCTTAACCATTTTATTTATTATCATATCCGTTATTTTAACAATATAACAAATTAATACGTAGATCTGTCCTGTATATTTTACCAAGTTCGTACCCATGAAATCTTGAAATTGAGGTAATCTACAACTATTGTAATTTTTAATTATAGATAACGTTTCAATATGGTTTTTTGGGTTTGTTTAGTTGTCCGGCTTAGAATTTTTCAAAATAAGTTTATTTATTTATTCTGGCTTCAAGTAGGTATAATTTTGATTTTACAAAAGTCAAAAAAATTTGACCATTAATCAAGTTTGAATTTAATAGCATAACTTTTCAATCACTTTAATAACTTTTCCAGATTTGCCTGATGAGATTCCGAAAATCGAAACATAAAGTTATAACATATTATGTAGCAAGCTATATCATTCATTTAAATAGTTTTTGAACAATATTATGTAAGTTATGAATTAAATTTTATTTCAATTTCATGTAACATGTAAAAATTAATTTTATAAAAAAATATTATCACATGTTAATAACCTTAACCAATTTAATAAAAATATAGTAGGTATACCTACATAACATACTCGTAAAAGTAAGTTAAAAAATTTAATTTTTACTTTTCAATATTAAATAGAAAATAACTTAAAAGAGTTTTAGAACTTTTTGTAAGTATTTCCGTGGCATTTAGTAGTATGTGATGTTATAATAATTAAACTTAACAAAATGTTAAAAAAATAAATAAAATTTTTAACTGTTAAGTACATAATACATATTACAAAGAGAACATAATATTTAAAAAACGCTAAAATGACAATAAATCACGTTTAACAGTGTTGAACTTAGAATAAAAAAGAAAATAGAATTCTGAAAATATAATTACACTATAAAATAAAATAATATAAAAAAACCCTGTATTGTCATTTGGGCGTTTTTTAAATATTATGTTCTCTTTGTTGTATGTATTATGTACTTAACAGTTAAAAAAATTTTATTTCTTTTTTTTCTAATTATTTATCAATATTAATTTTAATTTTTTTCAAAAAAGTTTTTCAATGATTTCAGTATTTAATTACTTATTATTTTATTAATTATTTTAGGTATACAAAATATAAAATTTTTATTTTAATGTTAAGAAAAATATCTTAATTAAATTAGTCAAGAAAAAACTCACAACAAAAATAGGTTAAAATATTATTCAATATCAACAATGACCACCTTTTCTTGCCGACATACATGCAATTCGAGATGGTAATAATTTGGTATACTTCTGATACTCTTCAGGAGTAATTTGGTACCAAATTTCGGAAATGTAAGCTCGTAATCGTTCAAATTTCTTGGCACTTTCTCTGATATACGACATTTTAATAAAGAACAAAGGTTTTCGATTGGTAAAAGATCTGGACTTTGTGGGGGCCAAGTTAAAATATTCACACTTACGTTTTTTAAGTAATTGGTAACTATTTTGGCTTTAGGTATTGGTGTATTGTGTTGTTGGAGTACAAATTATTCTCTAATTAACCTCTTTCCTTCAGGAATTACTACATCTTCTAAAAGTTTTAAATATACTGCAGCGGTAACTTTTCCTTTCAAAATTACTATTTTACCAACACTAGCCGAACACATACATCCCCAAACCATAATTACTTTATCAAATGATTTTAAGGTAGGTTGCGTACATTTAAAAGCTAAAACTTTTGTTGCATTACGCCACACGTTTATTCTGCCATGACTATATTTTAGCCTAATCATCGATTCGTCAGTCCAGAAGATCGAATTCCAAAAATCTATGGGTTTTAATACATGTTCCTCATAGAATTACATTCTTTCAGTTAAATTTATTTTGTTTATATATGGTATTTTTCGTGCAACTCGACCGTGCTTGTTATCTTCATAAAGTCGACGTCCTATTGTATCAGTTGATATATTAATTTGGGACTCAATTTTAACTTTAGCACGAATTTTTGGGGCAGATAAAGTTAGATCGTTATTGGATATCCTCTGAATTTTCTTATCTTGCTTTTCTGTAGTAATTTTTGGCCGGCCTTGACGTTTTATCGGTGCCACTCTGCCTTCCATTCGAAAAGCATTTATAACTTTAAAAATTGCAGTGGTGGATTTATCAAATAATTCTGCGATTTCTTGCATTTTTTTATTTTGAACATATAACTTAATAATCAATTGTCGTTCCACTATAGTTAGATATTTGAATTTTCCCATTTTACGAAAATTTCTATTAAAATAATGATAAATTAAAGTAAAAGTTGCAAAGTTATGATTTTTTCAGTAAAACTATACCTACCCTTTAAGAATGTAACGGGCTCTTATTAAAAATTGTTTGATCTGATAATAAGGTATAATATAGCAGTTAAGAAAATATGTCGTTTTAATATATACTTCACTATGGTAATTAACAATAAAACGCAATTTTGATAAACGTGATAAACGTAACACGATATCTATGCTACTTTTATATTTGATGACTAATATTCTTTTATAATTTTTTATATAGCATTCTAAAGATTTTGATGTAAAAAAAATTATTTAAAAATATTATTATTTATTATTAGATATATATAATTGTTTTAAATAACATTTTTTAACCTACTTTTGCGAGTATCTGTATGTATAATTATAAAATAATAAGTTTGCTGTATTATAACTGCATTAAAAAGTGCCTTTTATCGCAAAAATTTGTAATTTTAGCTATAATGCTTTTTCTAGAAACTTGAAGCAGCTTAAATTTTTTAAATAATATAAGCGATTTATCAAAAAAGATCCCTTTGGCATCACATTTTATATGCTTTTTTTGGGTTTTTGTGTGTTTTTTGATTTTTTATGATTTGTTGTGCTTCTTTATGTTTTCCTGTGCGGTTTTTGAATTTTTGAAGATATTTCTAAACCTTTTTTTTTATATAAAAAAACTTTTATTTAAATTTATGTTAAAATAGAAGTAGAATAATTTAAATAATAACTGTATTTATTTAATACACCGTGTTTATATGCCACACTATATTTTTCATCTTGCACGTATGCTATGCGTCGTCAAAATGCAATTGACAAAAAGTGTTAAACAATCCAAAATTGAAAGCAAACTTTAGAGTTCATTAAGTGTCACTGCAGATTGTAAGCGATACTATTATAAAATCGTTGGAAAAGCAGCAAATGCCTTTGACCGAATTGCTCGATTTGGTAGAAAAATTTATAAACGCCACTTCTAACATTCCAGATCAAGTGGAGATTACCATTAAAAAAAATTGAAAGAGGTTTTAGACAAAATTGATGGTTTAAAAATATTGGACGATATATCCAAAACAATATCCGGAGAAACCATTGTAAATTTGGAAATGGATCTCTCGGTTGTAGCAAAATTCAAATTTGCACCAATAACTAGTGTCGACGTTAAAAGAAGCTTTTCAGTTTACAAAGAACTTTTAAGCGATAAGAGGATGAATTTTATTCCAGAACATTTGAAACAATTTTTAATAATCAATATTGTTTTATAAAATAAACAGGTTAAAAGAACAATAAAAAGAAATTTTTTAACCCGTTTATTTTTTATAAAATAAACATTAATATTAAGAGTCAATAATTAAAATTTTAGTGTATTATATCAATAATTCTTTTATTAATAAATTTGATGCTTTTTTAATTAATTAAATTGATGCTTTATTTGGTAATATTTGATGTTTTTTAAGCAGTTTTTGTTCAATTTTTTTGGTTTTTTATCCGGACTCTAATCATAACTAATGAATCATCATGCAAAAAGATATAAATTACAACACTATTGTTTTTAATTTGAAGAAAACTGTAAAGTGTCGTTTACATTCAATTATAAATAAATAATAAATAAATATAATAATAATAATAAAATATAATAAAGAATCGAGGTTTAAAAAAAAATGTTATTTTTTAAATTAATTTGTGTAGCAATAATTGGATGATAACGTATAGAACGTAAAAAAATACTTGTGTAAAGTTAATTATAATAATTAATTATAATGTCTATTATAACCACAGAAATTAATGTAAAATATTGTTATATTTATTGTATTAAAAAATGTGTTCTGAAACGTTTTGTGAAATTAATTTGAAGTTTTTGTAAATTTGTAAATACACTGTACATTAGATTTTAAGTTTAAAAATTTTGATTTGGTATCCGTGCCGAAGGCAGAAAAGAAGTAAAGTGACTTAGGTAGAGGTCCGAGAGATGGCCTGGCGTCAACTTGACGAGCAAATGAACATTATTCCCGCAATCTAAATAAAAATTGTAATTTGTTTTTGATGAAAAAAAAATAAAAAGTGAGACTAATTTTAAGTTATAAGAAAATAGTTTTATTGAAGTGAGGTGCTAATTAAAAGAAAATTTGTGAAGTTTTTTTTAATAATATTAGTCAGTTAAAAAAATTTGTTAACGAGGTGCGGACAACGGGATAACAGCTGCAAGACCACATGCGATTGCAATGCCATAAGGCAACGACCATACCACATTGCAAGGTAACAGAATTTTACAACAAAAATTTACAATTTAACTTCAACTACAAGAGTCTCATGCATTAATTTAAATAATGAATGAACCCTGGCAAAGAATGTTTTTGGATGAAGAAATTTTTATACAATTTGTATAGCTAGGGTCATCTTAATAATGTTTATAGGTATACAATAAATGACGATACAAATAATAAACAAAGTATTACTATACTCAGCACTGATACAGGAAAAAACCAACTTTCCATTAAAGGGAGTTATACTCCTATCAAAAAGATGGTATCAAAACAAGTGTTACTTACAAAGTGGATAATAATAGATGTAGGCAATATGTGACAATTTACAATAGCCATAAAATTTATGGCATTGCAACATTGCAAGGGTGGTCTTGGTGAATTCATTGCATTTCAATAATTTGCAATACTTTTGCGTTTTAGGCTGCATAAATAGAGTCATCGGATATGTAAAATTTTGGTACTGACCTAAATTTAAAAAAAAATATGTATCTACTATTTCAAATATTATGTACTATGTAAGTCGTAATTTAATAATAATTAATAAATACAAACAATGACAATAGTATATCTTAAACCTTAAATAAACCTTTAATTTTATTTAAAAAAACCTTAAATATAAGCTAGCTAATTTTATATTTAAATTTTATTTTTATTCAAAATTCCTAAATTGAATTATAATTTTGAAATTATTTTCTTAATATTTAGTCGTTTGGAAAAAAATGTACTTATGTTTTATTTAGGTCGAAATCTAACACTTGTGTTGAAAAAAACGTCATATCTCAATTTTCGACTTCTGTAAGTTAAGATGCATTTTCTTAACTAATTTTTTCTTCTTTTTTTATTGCACCTAGTCAAAAGTTTGCAGTAGTGGTATAAGTAGCTATTATAACATCGCATCTACACCAAAACTTAGATTTTAGACCTAAAACAAACAAGATATCCGTAATTAACAATCTTAATGTTATTTTTGAGATACGACGGTAATTTTCCTAGTGGGGCAGTATTAGCCATATCAAATTTCTTCCAGTTTCTTTATTATATATTTCATGCAATAAAAATATTTTTATCTGTGGTTTTGTCAATAAGACAGTGTTAACCTTTAAGCACACTTTATTATGCATAAAATATTTTATAAAAACTAGCAATATTTAATGTTTGTTTGACAAGTTATAAAAATTAACAATATTTTCTCTCCGTGTAGGAGTTTTATTATATTATAATAAATTAACTATAAGAAATAAAATTTATTTATAAAGAAAAATGTGATTTTAATTTAGGGAGCGTCGTCATATTTTTAAATTAATTGTTTATTTATTTGATTCTATTGAATTACTAGCAAGTACTTAGACCTGCCATAATTATTGATTAATACTTTTTAACAATGCTTGATTAATGGCATTTGATAATACTATCTTACCATAATTAAATAATTATTAATTTGGCATAATAATTAATAAGCATATTATTTCCGGTTATTTTTTCAGGTATTCTTCATTACATTAATTAAACAGCAGTCAAAAAGGAATGTACTCTTATTTTACAAAACGCTGACCTTACTTAAATTTTCGCTAGTTTTCTAATTAAATTAGGAATACACAACAAGTATTGAGTAATACTGTAGTAATACACAATAATTAGTTCATCGCCTGATAAATGTGCTATATTGTGTTGGAGACGTTTTCGATGTTATACTTACTGTGTATTTTATTAGTGATAACTAGAAAACATTTTAGTTCTGAAAAATATGTGTATATTTTTGAGTATTTCTGATAGTGATTGATTTTTATTTACTATTAGTATATTCTCATGAATTATTTTATTTAACAATTAATTTAAATTATTTGATTTTAATACAAAAAGTCTTCAGGGTGCGAAATTGCTCCTGCAAAGACGAGAATCGAAAAATTTTAGTTATAATGAATGTTATAATTATGTTGATTTGCTAATTAGTTCTAAAACAAAAAACATATAATATGTTAGTTATAAAATTATTTCAAAATAAAACAATACTTAGGGGAGAGTCGGGTATTGGTGCGCACTTAAGCTAAAATTGTAATATTTCTGAAATGACTAAAGTTTGGACTGCTAGGTTTGCTATCGAGATTCTTTAAGGGTTTGGCTGTAACATACTATAATAAATTTTAAATAAAAATGCATATCGTGATTGTAAAATTCAAAATATGAAAACATGGCACTGCGTACAATTACACGACGTATGCGGCTAATGGTGCGCGCAGGTAGGATAATCGTGCGCACTCAAAAGGGCAACAAAGAACACAAACTATTAAACGTATTAACATCCTTATTTATTTAAAAAGTTAAAAATACATTAATATGCATAACATGTATAATAATATGTAAAGTAGAACCAAAATATCTGAAAAATTAAACTTATATGAAATATAAAAAATTAAGAAAACGAAAATAATAAAAGAGTTCATTATGTGTCACACAAATCGCAAATATATTCCTCAGGGGTATCTTCTCCCGTGCATAGTGCATGTGCCCATTTTTTACAGATTGAGCATTTCAACCACATCTCATTTTTTACACTGCTTTCACCGCAACTAATGCATCTCTCGTTTTCATCCGACTCGAGATCGTCTAACTCATCATCGTTACATAGCTGACTCTCTGAAATATCTTCAGATTCACTACTTTCTTCGAAGACTTTTCTTTTTGTACTTTTTTTAATTTTACTGTCTTTTATAACATTTTTGCTCTTTTTTTTGCTTTCTTTTTGTTTTTCTTCTAAGCGCCTTTGCCTTAGTGCCTTCTTTGCTTCTGCGGTTTCCAATTTTTCTCTGTTTGGTGTAGCCGTTAATATTTCAGACTTCTGTTTTTTGCGGTTGTATGGTTTAACTATACGTGGTTTTGGAAGAGAACTCAACTCTTCTAAAATAGCTGATGTACACGGTACAGGATCGTCATTATTTTCAGTATTGGGCAGTCCATTTAAATTATTTTTCTCAATAAGATTGTTTAGTTGACAAGAAACTGGTATACAGTGCGAAGAGGCAGTAGAAGGCATCCCGTCATCAATCACAATTGGGAGGTGGTAAGTGGCTGGTAGAAAATCTTCGTCGGTGAATTTATCTGGTTGATAAGGCCATATCCCACATGCCTTAAATCCTGATTGGGGCTTATCCATTGTAGCAACAAGAGTGTAGGCTTTGTTAAATATTTCAGATAAATCGTATTGTGTTATTCTTTCGGCCGTTATTAGGTGATAGTCACATTGCCTATTAAATGCTGATTTCATTGGTCCATAAAAACTTATATCCAATGGCTGAAGCTTATGGGATGTATGAGGGGGTATTGTGAGAAGAATAATGCCATATTCTTTACAATAGTCAAAAATTGGTAGAGAAATGTGACTGGAATGATTATCAAGAAGCAATAGTACAGGTTCATCTTTTGTCGATTTTACGGTTTTTTTAAAGTGTTTTAGCCACTGATGAAAAAGCTCTTCATTGCTCCAGCCACTTTTTGAACAGGTATAAATTGCATTAGGAGGTCCATTCTTGGTTAAGGTATTTGTCATTCTACAGCGAGGAAATATGAACATTGGTGGCACGTAGCAAGTTCCAGAAGCATTGAAACAGCAGATAACAGTAACTGTCTTCCCTCTTTCACCAGATGTCTTAGCGCCAAATTGCTTAACTCCCTTGAGCCCGAATTTCTTGCATGGTTTATGTAGTGTAGAAATTCCAGTTTCGTCTACATTAAATATTGCATCCCCATTGAATTTAAATTTATCGTATATTTTCTTTAAATTTTTAAAGAAAGTGGAGACCTGATCTTTATTAAAAGCTGAGATTCGATTATTGATGCTAGTGGGTTCCGGTTTTCTTAGCGCTATCTCTGGGTTTCTCTTGATAAATCCATAGTACCAATCTTTTCCGGCTATTTTTGTTTCAACATTAAAGTTGTGTTTTATTTGGTTGGCTTCGGCAAAGAAAAACGCCAATTTTCTGAGTTGAACTCTAGTCATTCCATGATAAAGTTTTGCCAACTTAAGAACATGGTCTTTTAACTCCTTTTCTTGGACGGGTGAAAATACACAGTACTTGCCAATATGTGGTCCTACTATATCAAGTCCATCGTCAAATGCTCGTTTTCTTTTTCGAATTAAAGACTCTGGGATATTAAACTTTCTACCAGCCTGTCGTATTGATCCTCCATTTTCAATAAATTGTATTGCTTGAATCATAGTTTCTGCACCCCATTGTGCATTTTTTGTTTTACGTTGGTATTTCGGCATCTGCAAGATGCAAAATATCATGATTGCTTATTTAAAACGAATTCTTGACAATGCTAAATACAAATACAAGATACGGCAGATTTACTTTAAATTGTATAAATCATTAAAAAACGTTTTGTTACCTAAATTATCTATATCAGTGTTAAGAAGATTCATTAAGCAATGTATTAATGCATACAATTATAAAAAAATGCAAAAATGAAAATACTTACGGCTTGTTTTCTCCGAGATGCAAACTGGTACACCACATATATAAACAAAGAAACGACCATTGTGGTTAGTAAAGTTAGGGGAAAAACCTTATTCATATCTGATAGTACATACGTTTGTCAAGAGATGACTCCCGAATCACAATTTCGAAATTATATAAGTCAGTTATAGAAATAAAGGCATGCGCACGATTAGCCGCTGCGCACAAATACCCGACTCTCCCCTACGTACCTGAAAATTCGGTGAAATTCACTACAATATATTAAGAAGAAAGATATTTTTAGACAAGGAAATCCTCAAATGAGAGGACAATAAAAATAATTGACGATCAAAGACTGAAAATGATGAATCAATTAGGGCTTAAAAGGTTATAAAAATTTTGAAGTGTAAATAATAAAACAAAAGTCCTTAAATTCTTTCTAGGAGGAGAAAATTTTGGGAAATTGTCGCAGCAATACTGCGTAAAGAAGAACTCATAAGGCATTGCGGCATAAGCAAGCAAACGAGAAATTCGTTTAAAATTTGTAGTTCCAACAAAAATTGGACATTTGTGTAATCTGAAATGTTAGAATTAATAAAAATAAAACATACCGCAATCGAATGTGATATAAAAGTGCATACAACTTTTCTAAAATGGATGGTGAATCACTTGACTGAAAAATATGCTCAGAATCAAATACGGACAGTAGCAGAGTACAACAAGGAGAACCAGATGCGAGTAACCAGAAAATCATAACCAACGTTTAACAACATATGGTGGGAAAAATTTTGTGAGAGTATCAAATTAAAACTTTAACAACGAACACCGTATTACAAGTTAAAATTGGAAAGTTTTATTTTATGTCATTCAGTGATAATTTTCTAGAGAGCGATGAAATAATTACTAATTTAATATTAGAAAATTAATACTAACGGCAAATTTGTAAATCATTAGTTTATCTCCTATGAAAGAAAAAATCTAAATACATCGGCTATATTTGAATTTATTAAATCTTGAATTGTGATAAAATTTTATTTTGAAATTTAATAATTGTGTTTTTAAAAAATAAAAGTTACATTAACGTATATCATTGAATTTTATTAAAATTAAGGCAACAAAATTTAAAAAAGAGTAGACCAAAATTGACAACAATCACGCCTTTGAATTTTTTCTTTAGAATTAGTAAAGTAAAAGATATTTATAATGCAATGACCATAAAGAATTGTAGAGTTAAAGGACGACATTCGATGGGTTATTATATGAACTACCACAGGATTTATACCGAAAAGTAAAGAAAAATTTTATCAAAGAAGCGGAACTTTACAAGACCGGCCATGTTAGTCTTTTTTTTTTAAATAAAAATATCAGCAAATTATCAAAAACCTAGTATTTGCTTTATCTCAAATTTAAATTGTTACCTTTAATTTCTTCACTTAAGGCTGTTTTTTTAATACCTTTTTATAAATACTAAACGGCTGGATCAATTGACTTGAAATTTTGACAGAATGTGTAGTAGATTATTACAAACCTTTACAAATATCGTTTTTTGAATAAGTTTTTTGGTTTTTCCAAAAAAGCCAAAAAACCATTAAATTTGAGTTCTTCCGATATTTTGTATATCTCGATTTTTATAAACTTTTGACTCAGACAGAATTTTGATATCTTAATTGGTTTAAAAGTTTTTAGGGCCTAAAGTTCAAATTGCTTCACGTAATTATAATTGACGTGTAGGAAAAGTATATAAATTGAGAAAGAATGTCTTGCATCTTTTACAATTCTTATCGAAGATAGTAAGTCAGTCTTGCGATTATAAAGCATAGTATAATGTTACATACTACATAAAAAAATTATGTTAATTTTCTTTTAGGTTTTTATATTACATCAGCTAATCACAAATAGGTACGCACTTTATAACTGTATCTATGAACACAAATCTTTTTTCTTTCTAGAAATAACTTTTGGAAAAAATTCATCATGTGGATTTCTTTTTTCAGTGTTCTATTGGCGCTATGTTTTTATCTCAATTTGTATAATTTGTAGTTAATTTATTAATAAAATTATTTTATACAAATTGATTTATTTAAACTTTACACTAATTTATTGTTTTAATATTATCTCAAAATTTTATAAATATATTTGCATTTTTATTATAATAAATAAAAAGTTGTTATTTCTATTGCTTTATTGTTGCGCCCTATTTTGTCTATAATTCCCAAGAATCTTGGAACACTAATCATGATGAAATACAAAAACAATTATAAATAATAATTTATCTTTTTAAGTAAGCGTCCAGTAAATGTTATTTTTTATCAACAAATTTTACCAAATATAAGGTACATGTCGCTGCCTGGCAAGAATAACGACAAAACTAAAAAAAGCACTTTTTTCAATAGAGCGTTTTTAAACTACTGATAAGTAGTAACTTTGTATTACATGCATAATGGCACTGCCGCTTATTAAAAAAGGTTATTAAAATTTTGCATTGTGACGTTATACACGATAAGATATAGCCAAATTCTTTCGATTTTAATACTTAACTCATTTTTGCCAAATTTTGAGTTGTGTCGTTATTCTTTCGAGGTAGCGATGTGTACGTGTTTGCATTAGGTAGGAACGACGGTCAAGTCATCATAAGATTTAATGAAATTGTTGAAAAATATAATTTTAAAAACATTACGAATATTATTTTATTATAGCACACAATTATAAAATTGTATTGCACTTCGGTAAAACTGCAACATCAGCTTATAGTAAGAATATCTGTTTACGTGCGTGGGTAGGCGATCCTTGATTCGTATTAATTTTTCTACACACGTTTACACTTTAAAAGCATTACAAAGTTTCTACACGTCAAGTTTGCTGTCTTTGCACAACACGGAATTCCTTTTTTTACGTTGGGATGGATAGGCTCAGAGAACAGCCTTAAGTGAAATCTGCTAAGAAATTTTTGAGTATTGGATAAATTATTAGGTTTTCTACTTACCATTCAAGGTATAATACTTTGAATACAAGAGAGTAAATCGCAATATTGAACTAAATCAATCAATGTTTTTCTCCATATCTTATAATATATTGGATTTTTGCTCTACTTCAGTGATATTATATATCACTGGCAAGTACAGTAGAATATACAGTAGAAGCGTTAATAATAATTCTGTGATCAGAGGGTAAAAGTGCTTAAGTTAGAATTTCTTGAATTGAGATATTTGCAAATGAAAGATTTGCCCATTTTAAACAATTTATAACTTTTCTTTAATTGTTTTTTAGAAATTTCTTTTATTTTAAATATCCCATTATAACTGAGATATTGTCTGTTAACAAAATTACACAATTTTTTTATGTAAATTATTGTAAGTATTCTTAGAAGGTTTTACCCGAAACAAACCGAAGTTAAGTAATTATGTTTAAGTAAAATATCTTTGTCATTTTTAAGCAAATGACCTTAGAAGTTTTACCCACTGAAAGAATGCCAATTTTTTAATATAAATTTGACATAATCTCATTTTCTCAAAAACTTGACTTAAGCACTTTTACCCCCTGACCACAGAATTATCAATTGATAATAATTATTTATTAATTATGTGTAACTTCCTACAATTTTTTTACATTTGACCAACTTAATAGACTGCTTGTGCTTAAATAAACTGGATCTTTTGGTTTGTGCTTATTAACCCGAGCACCTTCTTAAAAGGAAATTTTTCAAGAGAAATGCGGTTTTTCTTCAAATATTAATTATGTTTTACAGAAACATTTTTGATATCTTAACTGGTTTAAAAGTTTTAAGAACTTAAAGTTTAAATTGCTTCACATAATTATAATTAACGTGTAGGACAAGATTATAAATTGAGAAAGTCTTGCATCCCTTAAAATTCTTATCGAAAATAGTAAACCAGTGTTGCGATTATAAGCATAGTATGTTACATATTACTACACAAATAAATTATGTACAGCAAAACTTGTGACTGGGCTTTCTTTAAAAAAAAGCTAAGACAGGGGGTGGAGGAATGATCGCCAAGGGTCACCAAAACGGCGGAGCTGGAAGTGATAAATGACGCTATTACATCGGCTATTATTACAGCCTTCGAAGAAAACTGCTCTCTAAAGAGAAGAAAGGTAAGACTAGGTAAGACTCGGGAGACCATTTTGTGGAACCGTAAACTTGAATCTCTCAGGACAGCGTCTCGAAAGTCTTTAAACAAAGCTAAGAGAACAGGAGACTGGGTAGCTTACAAAAGCTCCCGTTTGAAATACACGTATGCCATACGGAAGGCAAAGAAAGATTCATGGAGGAAATACTACGGAGAGGTTGAGAGAACTCCAGAATGCACAAGACTCTAAAGAGCTCTTTATAAAGGTGGCCACGGGAAGGTGGGCACAATAGAAAAACCACAGGGAGGGTTTACATCATCAGAGGAGGAAATTCTGGGGCTTCTGCTCCAGACACACTTTCCGGAATGTGTTCCCAAACCTGGTAACAACTCTACTGGGCAGGAACATCATGCAGTTCCAACTCATCATGGGCGGACACTCTTTTTTGTAGTGCGTTTTAATGTTCTTTAATTTTTATAACCACTATTTTCTCGATTAAGTTAACAAATAACGAGTTACTATCTTAAAACTATTTAAGTGCATATTTTTCTTCCAAGATGACAGAGTTTCACAACCTTGAATTTACAGGTTCATCAGTAAGCTCAAATAAGCGTTTATGCCAAATTTCAAAACATTCCTATGCTGAAAATTGAGTTTTGTCGCCTAGGATAATAAATAAATAAATGTAGAAGTATTTTCATTCATCAAAAGTTAAAACATCATTTGTATAATAATTTTTTCAAATTTAGCACGTTACTCTAGAAACCACTCTCATTGCTCTATTTCTCTTTAAATATTATTGCATATATTCTTTTCAAATGCATTTTACATCTTTACACCATCATTGTGGTGTAAAATGTTTTATTCAAGACATTTTCTAGGTAAAATTTAAGATTTTTTTAGGATTTTTATCAAAATAGCGTTAATCATTTAAACTAGGATTGACACAAACAGAAGGCAATAAAAGAATGAAAGAAGGTTTGTACCATTAACTAGTTTATATTATATTAAATTAAGATTTTTTAAAATTTAAGCTAATAAAATCTTATTATTGTCAAAATTACTTTTTCTTCTGATATAAACAATATAGAGCAATATCGCCTTAGTTACAATATATCATAACTAGGATTCGGATTTATAGGCACTAAAAAACTTGAAAATATGCAGGCAAATATGCTCTAGAAACTTCAGAATAAGCACTTAAATATGCACAAAACTTTTTTTATTATGTTTCAGAATGATGGATTGCAATTATTGGTGCAAATAATGAATTAACTACTTTTGTTAGAAGTTCAGTGCTGGTATTGAACTGTGGCTACAGCAAGAGTACATCCAATAAACAATGTTTTGCCGCAATTTTCTAAAGCTTTAATTGCCTGTATCACAATCTAAAAATTGCGACATTTTATGTTAAATTTTAAATGCATCTTGAGCTGAAGAAATTCATTGCACTTCATCCCGGTCAAAACTTTATATGAGAGATTTCACTGCAAATTTAAATATTCGAATAAGAATGACTGAATAATTAAATAACTTGACTATTCGAATAATATGAATATTCCAATAATTTAAATAATCGAATATTTTGAATATTTAAGTTTTAAGTCGTAACATTGTGGCAAATATTTTTTCTGAGTGTTCATTTGTCCGGAATAGTCTGTTTGCAGTATTTTTCTAAAAACTTGCGAAATTTTGTGCATTGAAGTTTCTTCCATGCAATATTAGTAGATAACATCGCTTTACAAAATTCAAATAAAAATTCAAAACCATTGCAAAAATCAAAAATTTTATTATTTAATTTGCTAAATATGCGAAATATATGCCAACATAAGCAAATAAGCATTTATAGGCAATAAACCGCAAAATATGCACTTAAACTCAAAATATGTATTTATAGGCAAAATAAAAACTATATGAAACGACTCAGAAAGGCGTAAAACATGCTTCTCTTTTAAAATTTTTCACGTGCCTGTGTGCAATAAAAACATGCAAATGCCTAAAAATCCGATCCCTAGTCATAACACAGTAATATTTCCCAAGGGAAATATGAAACGTCATATCATATTGTCTCTAGGGAAATATGAAACATCATTTTAAAGTATACTTTGCGCACGGTGATTGGACAATCAAACACGCAAAACAAAATACTAAAGCCATTCCTGTTAAAAGTGACATTTAAATGACGTTTAAAATAAAAAATGTGCCTACTTATTTTTATATTTTAAAAACCAACCTAACTTTTTCTGAATTATTTTGCGCGCATTCTGCGCGCTATTGATCTAGAATTTTGCATAAGGTAAGTTTTTTGATATCTAGCGCCGTTTTCGAGTTATTGCAAATTCAAAATCTCAAATTTAATTATTGATGAAATATTGATATATTATTATTTAATAATATATTTTTCAATCAGAAGAAAACTATTGACTACAACACGGGAAATATGAATACATTTCCTTTGGTTGTCTATACATCTCTCGGGCTTTGCCCTCAAGATGTAACTAGTCAACCTCTGGAAATATACTATTCATATTACCCTAGTTGTAATAATAGCTATTTATTATATTTAAATCTGATAGATAAAATAATAAGTACTTTTAAATAAAACCAATATTGTGTAACAGTCAATTGTTACATTTTTGATTTTATTAAATTTGTTTAATTTTGGTTTGGTAATAATTTAGATTTCTATAAATATTGTTTTATTTTAATTTAAGAGAGGTTAGATGGCGTTGCCGAGGTAACTTTTTAAATTTTAAAAATGCAACGGTTTTTAGTCATTTTTAGTGGTTGGTAGGAAGTCATCCATTAGAGTCAGGCGAGAAAACCACAAAAACAGAAATCGGCGATTTTGAAAACGTAATATTTTTGAGGTGATTCTGAGTGAATAATTTGTAAATAAGGTTTAGGTGAGTTACATTTTTTTTGATCTTACCATTGATTTAATTTTTGAATTCTTAAATTAATAATATTTGATTTTGGTTTATATTGAAATTTGCAAATGTCGATTGTTAATACACATCTGGCAGACAATTTTTGTGCTATATAAATTAAGTTTACAAGTTACGTTGAACGAATATTTTTGGCATTTTCTGATAATAAAAAATTCGATTTCTTTAAAACTGTTTTTACAAGTGATTAAAGTCACTTGGATTTGGCTTGATTACCTTTCTATGTTCATCCTTAGAAAAATACTAAGGTAATTTAGGTCATCCGCTTACTTCGCATGCAGATCAGGACTGATGAGGATTTTTTCTTTTGTGAACCGGGCTGTAGCGGTATCACTGCAATCTTTTGTTTTTGTTGATAAGTCGTTCTTTTGAATGATAAGTATTTTACATTTTGGAAATCTAGTTTTGTGCGAATTCTATTTTATTTATCATTTATTATTTTTTGTTGAAATAGTGGAGCGACAAAAATTTTGTAAAGTAGTTTCATTCCTCAGCTGGCGCCCAAAAAAATTCTCTTTTTTTTTACGTAGCCAACATCTTTTTAAAAGACTCACGAAGCTGTA
Source organism: Cantharis rustica (assembly GCA_911387805.1). NCBI lineage: Eukaryota > Metazoa > Arthropoda > Insecta > Coleoptera > Cantharidae > Cantharis > Cantharis rustica. The sequence continues at coordinate 110,712,001 of OU426877.1, read as the reverse complement.
AAGCTACCCAGTTTCTTCGACAGTGGGAAAAAACCCAAGAACTAGCCTATCTACTATCTTCATCAGTAGAGCCAAAAAGGGTATTTGTGATCAATAGAAGAATAACGTTACAATTGCTAATATTAATAAAATACTTTTGTAATTTTAAATTACAACTAACGTTTCAATTTAGGTTTTTTTGGGGGTTAGTTTAGTTTTCCGGTTTAGAATTTTTCAAAATAAGTTTTTTTTATCCATTTTGGCTTCAAGTAGGTATAATTTTTATTTTTATAAATGTCAAATAAATTTGACACTTAATCAGTTTTGAATTTTAATTTAAAAGCATAACTTTTCGATATTTTCTACATTTTTCCAGGTTTGCCTGATGAGATTCCGAAAATCGAAACACCAAGTTATAACAGGGTGTCGCAGACTAATTCATTTAAATAGTTTTTGCACAATTTTAAGTAAGTTATGGATTTTAATTATTTTTCAATTTCATATAACATGTAAAAATCAATTTTAATATAAATATTAATAAAATAAGGACTTCTTCTAACCTTCTAATTTATTTCCCAATAAATAACTTGGCCGTAAAAAAACCAAGCCTTACAAGAAGATCCCTAAAAGTTTGCTGCTGATGTAGAAATTGGAGATATGAGAAATGTATTTTTTTAATATTTAAATAAATTTTAAATAAATAAAAATGTAGTAGGTCTTGATGTTTTTCAGCCACACAGACTTATAAGTCTGTAAATGATTTGGAAAGAAATTTTAGTACTGTAAAGGGGATACTTTGCGTACTCGTTAAAATCGGAGTATTGTGGATAATTGTGAATTAATTAATTTATTATAAAAGTATAATTAAACAACTTCAAATTACATTAAAAAGTATCTACCTTGTATATTTCTTGAAATTATAAGTACATAACAAATTTGTTTGAAATAATATGTAAATATAATATCAAGTTAATTTAAATAAAAATTAATATAACCTTTGCATTATTTTTAAGCTAAATTATTTTACAATCAGTTTTATTGCAGAATGCAATTTAAATAATTTAAAACACAGTATGAAAATTTCTAGAGCTATTATAGAGCTATAGTAAATTTGTCACAATTTCAGTGGTCATAAAGTAAAATCAAAAAAGCTTCGCGAAGAATAAATTTGAAAGGACCTTCGGTTTACTTAACAAAACTAACGTTTCACTTTCTATATGCGCATTATCGCGCTACAATTTATTAGTGAATAATATACCTTCAGAAAAATATAAAAATTCTGTAAAAAATGAATTACTGGTGCATGTGTTTAATAATTGTAAATATTGTTGTATTACAATCAAGTGCCAATAATGATATAACAATAACAAATTATGAAAACCAAAATGACGGATTGGGAAATTCAAACTATAGGTAGGTACTGATAAATTCGATGTTATGAATCTAGACTCTAAAATATTTTTTATTTGAAGGTACATCCTAAGCGATGGATCAACTCGTGAAGAATCCGTGAAAATCGTAAATAAGGATACAGAAAATGAATATCCTGTAATAGAAGGGATATATAGTTTTATTCGGGATGCAGTTGAATATCGAGTTCGTTATGTAGCTGACATTAATGGATTTAGACCACAAATCGAAATGGGCAAAGCATTAAAAGATCGTGTATCTGAAAAGGCAATTAAAACTTTACAAGGTGGAAATAGTTAAAATATTGTAATTTTTTTCTGAATTAATTATTATAATGATTAGTAGATTACATAAGTAAATACATTTATTTTTAAAAAGAAAATTTGAAAATGCATTATACGGCTATGATAAGTAATTATTAATGTTTTAAAAATAAATAAAATTAGGGATCGCTGGTTGAGTTGTAGAACGGAATTTGGGTTCGAATCTCGGACTCGATAGAATTTCTTAACTCGACCTTATAGAAATAATAATAAATAAATAAACAATATTATGTAAGAATGTGTAACAAAAAGTTACAAGACTTGAGGCGCTTTTTTGCTTTAATTCGAGCTGGAAAAATACTTAAAACTAATTTAATTTGCGCCTTAAGTTTTGTAAGTATAAAAACGTATTGTATTTCCAATTATTTCTACTAACCTTAAAATTAATAAAGCATTACTTAAAAAATAAAATAATATCTATAATAATTTACTAAAGTGCATTTTAAAAAACTTAAAAAATTTTTATAGAAACCTTTTGCAAATATTTTTTGCAAATATTTTTATATTAAATAAAAAATGTATTTTTTTCTGGTAGAACTATAATAAATTGATGTAATTAATATAATTTATTAAAGTTATTAACAAGTGAAAATATTTATGTAAAGATTGATTTTTACATGTTACATGAAATTGAAATTAAAATAAACTTATATTATGTAAGCTTTGTATTAAATTTCAATTTTATGTAACATATAAAATTCAATCTTTTTATATATATAATATTGATGTAGTCCCAATTTATCATTTATCAAAGTATAATTTTTTTTAAATCAATAACTAATAAAATAAATAACAATAATATATAAATAATCAATATTATTTCTATAGAAATTATTGGAAATAAATTGAGCATTCTTGGGGTAAGTTTAGAGTGATATAACCCACCTTGTCGTTTATCCAAATAGATTTTATGTTCATTAATTAATTTTTTATCTGATTAATTTATTGTTTGTCTGTCTGGTATCAAGAATCTATGTATGTAAATAACGACATCAAAATAATTTATTTATTAACGTTAATTTAACCTTCACATTATTTTGAAGTTATAAAGGCTCAAGGTAAGGAAATTTCTGTTATAGAAGTGTAGTAAAGTCGATTCGATTAATAATTTAGTTAGTGATAAATAAAATCAAAAAAATTCGCAGTTAGAAATGTAAAAGAACCTTTGGTTCATATCAATCAATTTATTTATGGCACACGAGTATTTCAGTTATTATATTTATATTGTCAAAGTAAAATATTTACTTATATACAGATTATGTACAAAATTAGGTACATGTGTTTAGTTTAAACAAGTTAAAATAAGTGATGTTAACAATAAAAAATTATATACACTAATTACATTAGGGACTAATTAATTTGAGGTAATTAACCAAAATAATTTTAATTTGAAGCCCTGAAGTCTTAAACGAGAGCCAAATCGTGAAGAATCGGTAAGAATAGTAAACAAGGATACAGAAAATAAATAACCTATAATAAATTAGTTGCATATTGACATTGTTGTGTAGCCAATACTGCTAGATTTAAGCTAAAAGTTGAAATGGTCCAATTATTAAAAAAATATATACGACTATTAAGCGAAATTATTGTAACATTACCAGGAAGCGAAATTGCAAGTTAAGAATATTTTATTATTTTTGAAATGCTTATAATAATTATATACTTATAAAATATAATAATTATTATTACTGTAATGGAAATTTGCTATGTAGCACCTTAAGCTATAAAATATTTTCAAATAAATATACGCACTACGTATACTAGTATTTACAGAATCCCACCAATAAACCAAATTATTTACCTCTTATTCATGCAGTGTAGTGCAAGTCATAGACCTTAGAAGTTGAAAGAGCATTTGATTTTGCTCTTTTCTATCAGTTGAAGATGTTAAAGGCAAGTTTTTAACCTTTTTAGTCGAGTAGAGAAAAGAAATTAAAAATTTCAATTTTAGATTTTAATAATTTTGGTTGTTTATTATATTATTATAATGACAACAGATAGTAGAAATATGAATTTGTATAAAAAGGAATACATTAACGTCAGAAACAGTTCTAAATATGTGTAAGTAAAACTAAACCGTAATAGTGATTTTTAAATTTAAATTTTCTGAATTAAATAGAAAAAATTCTAATTATTTCACTTAACATTGGAAAACTGTGTTAACTTCAATAATTATACAGAGTTAGATCGAGCAAAATTTTTTAATAATTATTTATTCAGAACTTGAGTAGACTTAAAAATTACACTTCAGAAATATTGTGACGAAAAGTGAAGGTATAAAAAATTATTAAACGTAAGATAATAATTTATTATTATAAATAATACGTATGTAACTGTAATAACTTATTAAAAAGCCGTATATTATGTAAAAAACAAATTTTACAGTTTAGAGAAAACCTGGACAGCTGCCATAATAATTAATACTTACCTATCACTATTTACGCAATTATAGAAATAGATGTACATTATTTGAAAGCTTATTCTTAAAATTACAAAGAGATCTAAAGCAAATTTCGGTCACAACTACACGGTAGTCTATCAATAATTACTTCTCTCAAACTATTGCTTTAACCTGACTCTTTTCTCTAAAGCTTATATCCCAGAATCAAACTAATTCACCAATATCTTCGTTATACATCTTTAAGCATGTAATAGAGTAGTTTGACATCTAACTTTGAGTGAAAAAATTAAGCCATTCTTTCTTTATTTTATATTTTATAATTTCTGCCAACCTAACTTGTTTTAAGGTTATTACACTATTATTTTATAGTTATAACATAATTACACCAAATTAATTCTACAAAATATAGATATTCTTGTCAAGGTATAGTTATTGGATAAGCTTTTAAAGTAATTCATCTGGTTGTCCTTCCTTGATAAATCTGACATTGACTTTTAAAAACAGTTTTTGAATGTTTTTGTTGTATTCCCTGAATTGTTATTTATAATTATTATTTATGATGGATATATAAACATATGTAGTATAATAATAATATGCAAAAGATAGAGGAACTTTGGTCTAAAAAGAGTTTTCATAAAATATTATTATGGTATTACACTATTTTAAAGAAATAGTTGCATATTAACATAATAAACTCAAACTCAACAAATAAAACTTACTAAAGTATAAATCTTTTATAATAGCAGTACTTAATTGCAATGTGTTTAAAATATTGTAAATATTATTTTATTTTTGGGAAAGAAAATATAACTTATGTCATAATTCTCTTCTGCGTATTTGTATAACGTATAACATATTATTGAAAGTTATTTCGTATTTTTAAATATTGTCTTTATTTTAGATTTAAAACTCGATTTAATCACACCGATGAAGAATCAAAAAATATTACTACTTCGGAAAAGATAAGTCATCTTGAGTTAATCGGCCTACAAAATAAATCGAAAAACTACAACGATTTAAATATAAATCAAACCTCAACGATTCAAGATATTAGCAGCGATGAAAATAAATCGAAAGAATGTTTTAATCCGCTTAATGCCAAAACTTGCAAAAAGGAATTTGAAACAGGATTTAATACCTCTGTTGAAAAATCAAATCGTATTATTGATGCTCAAAACATAACTCATGTTAGTGTAATCGGTCTACCAAAAAACTTGGAAGAATCTACTTCTTCAAATATAAATCAATCTTCTATAACAGAAAATAAATTCACAAATGTACTTGCAAATGAAAATAAAACAAACATATTTATGGACACACTTATTGGCAGAACCCATGAACAAGAATTAATTCCTACATTATTCCCTAGTCCTAAAAATAACGTTAATGAAAGTAATTCAAAAATTAAAATTCAACTACCTGCAATAGATAATAGAATTTCAACAAATGCAATTATTTCATTAATGGGACCAGGATAATATTTATAACGATTTAAGTACAATGTTGGGTAGCAATCATTACATTCTTCATTTAGTAAGTAAGTGCTATATTATTTACATAATCATTCACCATCAAAATTGATTTCTTAATTATTATTACTACTTATTTTGCACTGGTTATTAATGCATAATATAATATTATAATATACTAATGTGTAGCTGCAATTAATTAATTAATATTATTAAATTAAGATATTAATTAACTTGTAAATTATTCAATTTGGGGTAAATATTAATACTAAATTTTTCAACAATGAAATTTAAAATCTTTATTATTTTCAGTGATCTAAGAAATTCTATATACTCGTGGGGAGTAGAACGTTAAAGTGCACCATGAATTTCAAAATTTCAACTACACTATAGGAAAGAGAACACTTTTTTAAGTATAATGCAACAAAAATTTTTGAAGATCATCCATTCTTACTGTGTAGATGAAATTTTGAAATTCGTGGTGCACTTCGTCCTACATCCTACTCATGTTAGGTTTTCTGAGTTTTTTGCACGTTACCATGGTCGCGTATATATTGTCGTGTTACCGTATTAATGGTCGGTGATGAAAATTTTATTTTATTTTATTAAAATTGATTTAAATGCTCTGCAGACTTGTCATCGTATTTCTGTTTAATTTTTTTTAAATTTTATTAATTGTGGGAATGACATTTTGACGTTTTCTAGTATTCGGTTGAGTTCCTTTGATATTAAGATTCAGAACACTGAGAGTTTTACAGTGAGAAATATAATGGTTAAAGAGAGATTTAAAGAGATATTGTAACTCTAAACACTATTTAATGCATAATTTGAGTTTCCACGCACGTAAATATTTATACGGTGGTGTACTTAAATAGCCTGATATAGTAAAGTGCAAAAGTGCTCAAGTAGAGATAGGCGTAAACTTTTAAATTTTGAAAATCAATTCGATACTAACATTCGAGTCAATCTGGCGTGCTTTGTGCGATTCACCGGAAAGGTGAGAATTGGTGATTTTGGAGTCCAAGATGAGCGTTCAAGCTATGTTTGTTTTAGTCATGTTTTAAGCCTGAGAGAAATATTTTGTGATATATAAGTGTAATTTTTGCGATCACTTTAATTTGCATTTCGAAAGAATGAGGGATTTACAGCAGTCGATTTTGCAGGAAATTAAGAAGATTTATTTTATTTGTGACGACGAAAGGTATTGTAAATTTGTTTGCCGAATTTTAATGACTATTTTTATTATCAAAAAACTGAATGTTAAAATAATAAATTTTAACTGTTCAGTAAAGAATACATACTTACATAGAAACATAATATTTAAAAATCACTAAAAATGACAATAATACACATTTAACAGGTTAGAACTTAGAATATTTGAATAAACAAGAAAAAGAATACTGAAAAGTTACGTTACTATAGAAATGATAAAAATTAAAAAAAAAAAAATATGTAATACGATATAAAGGCCAATATTTCACAATTATTTTTGATCGTCAGTCGTATATAACATAAGAAAAACGTAAACAAATGAGAAAAAATACCAAACAAAAATTGAAAAAATTAAAATCAAGGAATTTAGAAAAGTTTTTAACTTTAAATTTAATGTGACTTACCAAATAAAACCAAATAACTAAACTAAAACGATGTCACGTGTTGAAATGAAATCTTTAAGGTTAAGTAAAAAAATGTTGAAAAAACTAAAACCGACTTAAAAAAAAACTACTGTGAAAAAAATGCACTAAAAAGTAAAAAATAATTACGTTATTTAGTTTCTTCAACTAGCTGGCATAGGCGGTTAATTATTGTTCTTTGGAGTCGGTGCCAGTCAATCTGGCTAAATTACTAATACTAAATTTATTAAAAGCTTGGCCGGCACCGACTGCAAAGATTACAATAATTGACCGCCTATGCCAGCTAGTTGAAGAAACTAAATAACGTAATTATTTTTTACTTTTTAGTGCATTTTTTTCACAGTAGTTTTTTTTGAAGTCGGTTTTATTTTTTTTTTTAATTTTTTATTTTACCCTTTTTAGTGTATGTTGCGTTCCGTAACTATTTATCGAAAGCGAGTATGGGTAGACCTACTAAACGCAAAAAGAATTTTGAAAATCCGATCATAGTTGATATAAATGTATTTACTATTTGCTTTGTACTTAACCCGGGAGTAGTCGTTAGGTTGACTTTCACGCGATTGGTCGCACGTGAGTTTTTCTCTCACAACTCATTTTACGGATCTATTGTTCTTATATATTTTATAATTGTAAATTTAATCAACCCTTGCTATCAAGCTTTATTTTATGTGTTGGGATGTTGAGGTAAAATAAATAATATATTCATTATACAAACGAAAAGATATATTAAAATTGGAAAATTATTCTTACCCCAAAAAATAGATAGAGAGGAAAAATTTATTAAATTTTTATTAAAAATTAGTAAAATTGGAATGCAGCAAACAAGTATTTTTTATTATAAGTAGATATAGATATACATATTTTCATTAACAAATAATTTTTAATTATTAATTTAATAAAAATTAACGATTGTGGAAAAAATAATAAAACTAATAAAAATAAAATTTAAATGGTAAAACATTGAATCCGAAGATGATAGTTGGGAAAGGCACGTCGCACAAGTAAACACCGTGTGTTTTGGGCAGATCGGTTTATTACACCGATTACAACTTTTTTTAACTTTTATATTTTTCTTCTTGGGCAGAAAGCGCAGAACCCTGATGATTCTGCTGCCGATGTTGACGGCAAATCTTCAATCTTGGCGATTCTTTTTATAGCTGATTTTAGTTCCAAGGCTAAATTCGGAACCATGTATCTTCTTTTTTGAAATGGTTTCATTAAATCCAGAGCGAGGGTTTTTAGATAAGCTCTTCTTTCAGTTTTTATGTTTGTGTTGCTGAAGTATATAATATGGCTATTGATACCACCAATATTCATCAGCGAGAAAAATAAGGTCAATGGCCAACGACAACTAACTCTAGAAACTGAATATGTTGATTTCATTTCGTCAACAACATCCACTCTACCTTTAGTTAAATTATAAAATGTAATTAATTCGGGTTTACATTGGCTTCCAGTTTCTTCATCAATTATACCAACATCGTGAAATGTGGAGTACATTAATACATTTTTATTTTTTTTTGGAATGTAAGATGCAAGCATCCCAGTCGCTGAATAGGCATATATGGTGCTCTGCAACGGCCGTTCTTTATGGAAAAAAATAGGAGGAATTTCCCTTTTATTTTTTCGAATTGTTGTTCTTTTCTCTTTCAGGAGTTCGTTTCCTACACTTCGAGCACTATTGTCCACTTTGCCTTTTTCACTCCTGCCATGTACAATAAGCCTAATAATGCATAAATTTCATCAGCATCAGTAGCATAGCAGTCTCTTTCCCGGGAATAGTTTTCTCGCAATTTTTCTAAATATATATTAGTACATATGACAATAGAATCAATCATTTCTTTTGGAAAGAATAAATGCCATGCATCTATAATTGACTTGGCATTTTTTGCGCCCTGCTTTACACCCGGAAGATGGGTTACTATATTTTTTTTATTTGTCCGGAACCTCCGATTCCGTAAGGGATAGGCTAACCACTGTGTTTTTTTTATCTTTTCCCAAATAAACTGATTCTGATATTGGTTCATCTTACGTCTCAGATTCACTTTGTTCGGTGTCGGTCAAATGATCACTATGTTCACTTTCATTTTCACTTTCACATCTGTCATGACGGTTTTCCTGATCGTCATCCATCAAATCTTCAATAATTCTTGGTTTCGGTCCACCAGCCCATTCGCATTGTTCTAGAAATAAAAATAAAAATAAACCGTAAGTAATCAATATTATACAGAACATTTTATAAAAATTAAAATAAACAAAACTGATTATTCATTTACCTATTTGTGAATATGTTTCTTCGCATCGCTTTCTTCCTAGATGAGCTAGCATTATAAATTCAAAATTAGGCACACACTTTTTAGTTCCCGTTAACAAATATCACCTTACAAGAAAAGCCAAGCTTGATTGTTTTTTCTGTAACGTAGACAGATTTAGTTTTTATAAATTTTTATAAATAACGTCTCAAAATCACTAATACTAAACAAAATCACTAATAAAACTTTTTAACACCGTTGGTCGCCTAATGAGAGAATCTTTCACAGAACAGGTTTGATGAAGTTTACAACGCAGTTGAAGACAAACTAACGTAAGAGGGTGAACCAAACTACCGTTATTAGTTAGTAGGGGTTCTAAAAGTAAACTAGAAGAGGTTGCAAGTACCTAACTCGATGTTACGCTTAAAAGTTTTAACAAATAAAATTTATGTGAGAGAAAATCTCATATAGCGACCAATCCCGGGTTAAGAAAAGATTCTGACCCACCGGGCAGAAACAGGTAATCAAACAGGTACAGGTATTCAGTACTTAATGCGTTATTACGCCGATTTTGAGAAAAGTTGAGGAGAAGTTTGAAGGTTTTTCCGGTTTATCTTCGAAGTTCACGATCCAATACGAATGAAATTATAATGGGACTAACTTAGAACTATACTTGATTCAACGCTGAAAGAATTTTGAAAATCGGTTCATAAATGACGGAGTTCTGAGGTAACAAACATAAAAAAATTTAAAAAAAAATAAATACAACCGAATTGATAACCTCCTCTTTTTTTTTAAGTCGGTTAATAAAATGAATCTTTTTACGGTACAATCGGATGTGAAGTGGAGACCGTACTGCGTCATCTATGGGTCACTTCGAAAACTAAATTTGAAAAGATTTTTCAAATTTTACCACGTTTTTGCACCTAAAGGCACTTTTGAAAGTTTATTTAATGTAATATTTAAAATTCGCCACATTTAATATTTAAGCCCTAAAGATCCGAAATTTGTCGGAAAAATATATAATAATAATTATAATTAAAATATTTTTAATTTAACCCAATTGCTGTTTTTAATTTAAATTATTGATATCACCAGACCTCACCTCTTATGCTCTTATCTATGCTTCCGACATTGTTGAGCTAGTAGAAACTTTTTAAAAGTTAGCAAAATTATAAATTAAATGAATCATAACAATATTATAAACCCTACACAGTAACTTTACATGATGTGATAGAGCGTGTGATTTTGATTACTTTCTAGATTATAAGCACTTAGCAGAAGAGGTTTTTATAATCTCCCTTTAAAACTATTATTTATTTCTGAGATACATAATATATTTTTGACTGAATTAAAAGTAAAAAGTAAAGGTATCTTTTTCTGGTAGTAGCGTTTAGAAACTAGCTAATAAATATTACAGAATACTAAATAAAACAATTTATTTCCTTCTTATTTTTTACATCAAATTTACATTATTAAACAGAAAAATATATTTTTATATAGATATTGTATACTAGGTGTTTAAAGACGATTATAGTCTTCGGCAATTAAGTGCTTCGGCTATTAAGCAGAGATCCCTTGCAAAACAGATTTTACAAAATATTTCCTTTTCTCATATTAACTTAAATATTATTTATTGAAATTAAATGAATGGATAGTTGAGGAAGTAGAACAATTAAATTGTCCAAAAATTAATTATTTAACAAAATGAAAATCTAAGAAGACAATTAAAGATATCAAAAGATAAAAATTATGAATATATAAAAAAAAAATATTAAAACTGAAAACATTTCGATGGAGCACTAAATTTTTCTTGTGAACTTATATTCTTAAGCAAAGATACCGATATTTCACGTGGTGTTCTAAATTGCTGTATATTTAAACCGGGCATTTTACATTGCTGCACTGTAGTAGTTATTTAAAATTTTTCTAATTATTAAAAATTTTGTTGGGTATGTAGCAAATACGCAATATCAGCAATCATTTTTTTAAATAAATCTAATTTAACCTTCGCATCATTTCTAAACTAAATGCTAGGCTTATAATGTACGTTACGATAAATAAAACCTAAAAACTTCTCAAATTATTAATTTAAAAGTTATTAAGGTAATAAAACAACAATTTATTTTATGATTCAACAACAATTCAGTTAATGATACGAGAATTTCAATTTTTATATTCACGTTGTTTTGAGTAAGATTTGCCAGCGTACAGAACCTGCGAAAAATGAGTTACTGGTGCATGTGTATAATCATTTTAAATATCTTTATATTCCAATCAAGTGTCAATAGTGAAATAACAATAATAAATTATGAAAACCAAAATGATGGAATGGGAAATTCAAATTATAGGTAGGAACTAATAAATTTGAAGTTATTAATCCAAATAAATGTAAGATAATTTTGAATTGAAGGTACACCTTAAGCGATGGGTCAACTCGGGAAGAATCAGTGACTATAGTACATAAGGGTATGGAAGATGAATATCCTGTAATAAAAGGAATATACAGCTATATTACAAACGAAGTTGAATATCGAGTTCATTATGTAGCTGACATTAATGGATTTAGACAACAACTTGAAACGGTTCCATTATTAACAAAAAATAATGTATTATCAAGCACAATTGCACCTATGACAGCAGGCGCAGTCGGCTCATTAATTGTAACTTTACAAGGAGGCGGATTAGGTTAAAATATTTTATAATTTTTGAATTGTTCATAATAAAAAAAATTTATAAAGTATTATTATTATTATGTTTTATATTGAAATTTTCTATGCATCGTCTTTATGTTAAATATTTTTTTTTTTTTCAATAAAGGTAACAATTTTTATTTAAGAATTGTTGATACATTAAGCTTGAATTTAGTATAAAATTCATTAACAGAACGAATAAGCGTAAGTAATTAACATAAAAAACATTTTTGCAAGCGGTTGCCAGGGAGTTGCTAAAAACTTAATGGTGCAGCTATAGTTTTTAAGATCCTTAAACTATGAACTATTAATTAGTAATATTATTATTTATTGCTCAAATAAATGAACGAGATTGTTTGAAAAAATGTTATTATCTCTAGAATAAGTTAATAAGAACAAGCATTAGTAGTCAATTTTAATAAATACCTTATTTTTATTTATTTTAGCAACAAAAATATGCTGCCAGTAATGTCGGTGTGGTTTGGCCAAAAATTAAACAATCAGAGATTAGTTGTTATAGAGATCATAAAGACCAAAGTATTTTGCGTAATTAAGTAATAATCATTCAATAATATAGTAGTGATGTAGTAGCTATTAACAATCTTTCTGATTACTAAGAATTCAATTAAGTATGTAGCAAATACGTAATATTATCACAATAATTATTTATGATATAAAGTTTAATTTAACCTTAACATCATTTTAAGCTAAAGGTTTGGCTTATAATATACGTTGTGATAAATGAAAGCTAAAATCCTCGCAAATTACTAATTTAAAATATCTTTTATTCATTTGATTTGATTCATTTAATGATACTAGTGTTTTAATTTTAATATTCGCGTGGTTTTGGGGAAGATTGTGTCGACCAGTGTATATAAAACCTGTGAAAAATGAGTTACTGGTGTATGTGTCTAATTATTTTAAATAGCATGGTATTTCAATCAAGTACCACTAGTGACGTAACAATAATAAATTATGAAAACGAAAATGATGGGTTGGGAAATTCAAACTACAGGTAAGTACTAACAAATTTGAAGTTATTAATCCAAATAATTATAAAATAATTCAAAATTTAAGATACACCTTAAGCGATGGATCAACCCGTGAAGAATCAGTGAAGGTAGTTAATAAAGATACAGAAAGTGAATATCCTGTAATAGAAGGGATATACAGCTATATTACGAATGGAGTTGAATATCGAGTTCGTTACGTAGCTGACATTAATGGATTCAGACCACAAGTTGTAACGATCCCATTACTAATAAATAAAAGTATATCACCAATTGCAATTTCGAGTTTAACAGGAAGCAGCGCATTAATAGCAACTTTGCAAGGAGGCGGAATAGGTTAAAATAATTTATCTATTATAAATTAATTTCAATCATTACGAAATTGGTTAAAAAATTGTAATAGACTATTTTATTTATCGTACTAGTGCGGTAAAGTACTTAGTACATTATTTCACAGAAAATTAAGAAAAAATTATGATATTTATTAAGAAACTTATTTTACTATCTAAGTTGATGATACTTTATAATGAAATAATAAAGAACACTTTCCGTAATTGAGGAATTTTCAACTTTTAGAAAATATCTTTTATTATTTCATTATTTATTATAAAGGTTAATATTAGGAATACATTTTATACAATTTGAAATATTAACACTAGCCAAATTGAATCAATACAGCTAATATTGGTAAATGGCAATTGAACTTTCAAAAGATTTTCATTTTTTCTCATAATTGCAGTTCTACTACTATTTAATCACTATAATTTTATTATCAAGTTAAATTTTATAAAACGCAAAATTTCAGGATAATAATTATTTTTTGTAATAATAATTGACTCGTTGGTAAATTTTTCCAATTTCATATCGTAATATTATAATATTTATGTTATTATGCTTGTATTGTAAATAAGTAAATAACTATTAGTGGTATATTATTATTTTTGAAACTCATTATAATGATATACAAACAATGTAAATTTCCTATGTATTATCTTCATGATAATTAATTGTTTTTTTTCAATAAATATAAGCAAAAATATCAGTACTTACAAAATTCCACCTAAGTGGGAGTAACCAACGAACTATGTAGGTATGTTATTCCTTGCAGATTAGTGAAAAGTCATAGATCTTCCAGGTTGAAATAATATGGTATTATTCTGTTATTTTCTATCAATTGAAACTGTTAAAGGCAAGGTTTTACAAGTATTTGATGGAATAGAGAAATGAAACTAATAATTTCTATTTCAGATTTAAATAATAATCTGGTTTATTTATTTACAGTAACGGTCAATGAAATGTACTCACTAAAACTTTTTTAATTATTTTGTAATTTTCGTAATAAAATCGAGAAATTATTAGTAGAAAATGTATCACTTATGCCCGGTTTCTGAAGCTCAAGTTATACTAAGGTTAAGGTTAACCGGAATATAACCGAAGATTTTGGGTTTCTATAGCGAAACATAACCTGAGATCTCTAGTTAAGGTCAATCTATCGATCGGTACGATTAATGTTTTGGTTAACTTTTTGAAATATGGGCAGATTGCGCATTTGAATAAATAAATTCTGACGAATGCGATAAACGTCGCTGAAAGCTCAATTATATTGATACTAGTGTTTAATTAACTTCTTATACTTATTTAAAACACATTTTTTTTAATGATATTGTGGTGGTATTTTATTAAAAACCTTTTCCAACCTAAAATCACCTCGACTAGCTTAGTGGATTCGGTAGAGCATGAAACACCTAGTAGCGAATTCCTGTAGGTCACCCCGTCTGTCTTGCGAGCAAATAAAAACTCTTATTTTTGAATAACGAAAAAATGTTGGTTTATTCAAAGGAAAATCTCGGTTGCGACAAATCTCGCTATTAGGCTTTACAGTGTAATTATGTTTGACCACTGATTTTGAAATTCCATTTACTTTATTCCAAACCTTGCTAAATTTCAAACTCATTTGCCGGTATGTTTTAAGTGTGTAGCGAATAATAAAATTTTATAATGTAATACAAGTTTAGTTTTTCTTTTAATAAAATGTTTTTACTACGGAACATTTTAATTTTGAAATACCTTGTATAAATCTCGTGCGTGTTCGTGTAAGCGGCTCGTCTCTTCTATCACCATTTGCTTCCGTTACGTAGCGAGTATTTACATGTGTTGAAATTAACGAATTTTTGTAGACCATCTGGTGTAGTATTGATTTCCAAAGTCTATTAGATTGAAATTTATCAATCTCAAAACCGTTGATCCAATTTTCAATAATATCCAAATTTAACTAACTTTAAATTCAAGGTAGGTAAGTGAATTTGCATTAGCATTAAAAATTTTCAATGCTTTTCAAAATGGCCTCTTCTTCTAACCTTGACCTTCGTAAAATTTTAATCACGATGTCTTCAAATTTTTATATTTTTATCTCTACTGAAATTGACAATTCTTCACAAATATTCACTTTATGGATCCAAAACTAATTTTTACTTATTTTCTAAGTACAAATTATACTATTCGAAAATTAAAAACGCACTACGCAAATTTTTAGCGTCCGTCTCGCATCCAAGCGCACTGGAAGACTTGGTTTCAACCTCAAAAAAATTTATGCCCCGTAAGTTCTTCAACTACGTACAAGATGTTGCACAAATTAATATTCTTTGTTTTTATCGTAGATCGTTTTCGAAGCACTGCACAAATATCACTTATTCCAACGTTTATAAAAATTACAATCAAAAAATGTGTTGCGGATGTTAAGTATAAAATTTAGCCTTTTTAATTTTCTTCTGAATAAATTGTAACTTATTTGCAGTACATAAAACAAATAAAATGACCACGATCTGGACTTGCGGGTTGACTGAACAAAAAATCACCACAATATATTTAAAGTTTTTTCTTGCTTTCTTTTTCATAGCAAGATATAAATTGTGCAAGTGTTTAGTGTTGCGAGAACCATTTTTTTATTGGCATTAAATTTTTTGCATATTTCTATGTAAGCTTCGGTTTTTAACTTGTCAGTTGTTGTGAAAATGTGTTTTCTCCTATACCAAATAAAAGATCCCTGTCGAAATCGGTAAAATTTTTACTTCGTTTGCTAGAAATCTATTCAAAAATAATTTATTTCAAATTTTTTCCTTTAAACATTTGAGTACTCAGATTTTTGCAACATTTCCACATAAAATAATAAAATTACCAATTATTTGGTTAATTTGAATTAGGTTTTCTATATCCCCATCTACCGACAATTACATCAAACGAGTTGAAAATAGGTTACAGTTATCCTTTAGTAGTTTGTAGTTTAAGAAACCCATTTTACTTTAACCTAAGGTTAACTTTAACCTATGATTCGTTATGTGTAGTTTAACCAGAGATTTTCCGAAACTGGGCATTAGTTCTTTACTGTATATTTAAGTACAAAAAAAATGACAATTTTTAAAAGGGATGTTGATTAAAGTTTTTGTTTTTCAGGTAGTTTGCTACCCTAAATTTGTTTATTAGTTGTGGGCGCTTATAACTCAGAAATTTAATATTTGGTAGGACCACTCTTGTTTTTTATAACAGCTATTTTAACCGGTTACGCATGGATTTTAAAGTAACAATAACTAACTTTTTAGCAAGTGATAATAATTTATGCATATTTTTATCACGTTATCACGTCTTTACACTAAGAAGAAATTTAAAACTGAAACAATTTGTACCTGTAAGTGACAATAAGGTATTTTTACGTTTCTTTACCCCTTTTGGTGCATAATCGTTTCAAAATTTTATGACCGAATATCATATTGTAACAGTTTTGGGCAAATTTTAATGTGAGCACATTTCAATGACCGCTACTGTATAATAGTAATTATAATTTATTTTGCCTTCAGAAATTTAGCATTTTACTATTTAATATTGATATGAGTATTTGTAATATTTTTTAGAAGTAAAGTGAGAAGAGGTAAAATTGTTTTAATATTCAGTACAATATGATAAATTAAAATTTAAAACTAAAGCTTGATTTATAGTTTGACAAACTCTAAACGTAGACTCACTGCAAAAAGATCAACTATACAATTTGTGTGTAGTTGTTTATAAATAAACGCAAGCGCATGTCAAAACGTAAACGAAATGGACTGGAACGTCAGAGTTTGCCAACTTTCATCTCTTGCAGTGCATTTGTTACGTCCGACCAATCAAAAGAATGAATTCTGAGTGAAACTGTTTGCTGTCATTTATTTATATTTGAATTATTTAAAAATTATTTAAATTTGAATTTATAATTATACAGGTGGCACAATTTGTGTATAAATAAATAAAATAATTAAGTTGGTAAACAAAACATGATTCAAGCAATGCATAAATATTTAAAATATTTTAATTCAGTCTACTCATGCGCAAAAATTTTGTTACGTTTATAAATTAAACAATAATTTACAGTACGTTTGTTACGCATCCAGTGCGTCTACGTTTACTGTTTGTCAAACTATAAATTCAGCTTAACAGATTAACTAAACAATAAAATTTAAATTTATTTATATTGTTGCACGCAGAATAAGCCTGCTTATGTTATACAATCGAGTATTTCAAACTGTTTCAACTTCTCTTACCGTTTTTATTTATTGTTGTTAGCCGAATCAGAACTAATAATTTAGTACTTCTCACGTTGGCTATTTTATTTAATAAAAAATTTATATAGTTATTTAATTTTGAATCTAATATTAAAATATCACTATAATTATTATTATTACAATTACTTATTTTGTATAATAGACGAATTTCACTATTGTGTTTTATTTTTCTATTTGAAAATAGAGCTCAAACTCAGCATTCACAATTTTTTCCAAAATATTTTGAGTACGTCTAACGTAATAAAATAATTGTTAAAGGATCGGCCACTGACGTCAAGAGCCGACTATTTCAAAAAGTAGCGCGGCTTTAGAAGCGTTAGAAACAGCGCAGTTGCTAAGTCGAAACTGTTGAAAGTTGGTAAGATAGATACCAATCTCACTTGTTACACGTGATTGTAGTTGTGATTGTATACGTGATTGTACAGTAGTTGTTCGTCTTGTTTAGATATACAAACAGCTGATCTTTAGTTTATAAAAATTGCTTTACGATTATACGAATTTATACACATTTACCAACCACCAAAATGACTTGACAACAGCGCATAATCATAGTTAATTTTCATTAATCAATCATGCCGCTCAGTTTAAATATTTTTCCAAACTTCAAAAAAATTTTTAAAATCTTAGACCGAGTTTTGAGACCAACCAATTAAACAGAAAAATAGCATTTTGATCAAAGTTTTTATGTTCATATATTATTTTAAAAATCTGTGACTAGTGAAACTCGTCCATCTATTGTCTATATCATACAGTAGTATAATAATTATTTTAAACATTCAACTTCAATTTTAAGATTTACGTTTTTAAGTTTTACTTTTAACATGTAGAATGAAAAGTTTTACACTTCTACAAGTTTTACGTTCAAACTCTTTAATTTTTAAGTTTTCTGCAAATAAAAATATTGTCTTAAAAGTTACAAAGTTTGGTTAATAAACCATAATAAATGATACCAATATCAAATTAATATAATGAAATTTAAAAATTAACATATTCATTAAACAGTAAAATTCAAATTAATAGTTTAATTTTACCCAGAAGTCTTTTTAGGTTGTATAATCAAACACGTAAAATTTAACGCTTTTAATCATTAAGTGGAAGAATTCCAATTGCGTCCCTCTGTTTTTGCATGTATGTATTTAAAGTGGTTCAAAAACGGCGCGAATAAATTAAATCCCGAACTCTAGTGAGATTGGCGGTAATACTTAAATCTTAACAATTTACTTGTGGATACCAAGTGAGCCTGAGACACAATTATTCTGGTCAAGTTGCGCCCCGAGATCGGTAGATAATAAAAAATATATATAAACATCCTTTTTGTAGAGAGAAATTAGCAATTTAATTTTGAAACAGTTGTTTTGATATTTTTAAATCTCGAAAACACCTACGTTATTTACACTATTACACAATTTAAAAAGCTAATAAATGAATGTTTTATATTTTTTATAAGTATAATTGACCTTATATGAATAATGATAAACTTTTTATTATTTGTTTATTCCTTTTTAGAAACAAGAATACACTTGAAAAAATGTGTAATTTAAATTTTATTCGTCATTTTCTTTTTAATTCCATATACAAATTATGTATAAGTCAAAAGTGTAATTATTTCAACATAAAAACCCATCATGAAAGTGTCACTTATTCGATTAGGTAACTTTAATTATCAGTTTATTACATTTTAATACTTAAACAATAATGTGCAAGTTGCCTTCCATCTGGCTTTGAGTTAATAAAAAAAAAAATTTTTAACCAAATTCAAAACCTACTCAAAAACATACGTATAAATAATATATTAGAATTACTTACAAAACTTACTCACTTCTTCACTCCTGTAACCTTTTATCACCGAAAAATAATTTTGTTTTCAATGCCAAATTCTAGTTGATTTTAAAATCAGCCAGAATGGATTGAACAACAATTTGAAAGACCAATTGAATAGTGTTAGCATCACAGATTGAAACTAAAGCAAAAATTAAAATGGAAAAGCCTTCTATCAAGTTTTAAATACGTTTTTCTAAGAACTGTATATTTATCAAATTAATTTTACATTTTCAGATTAATACACATCAAGAAAATATACTTTCATCAAGTAATTACATAAGAATGTTGAATTTTACACAGTTAGATTACATTAGTGAGTGAATTTATTTCTAAAATTGGTGACCACTATGTTGCCTTTAATTTTTTGAGTAGATTTATCTTAACCTGAACCTAACATTTGTATTTTTTGGGTAATTATAGATCTTTTTAGGTAAAACATGAAACTATACCAAATTTATGGTAAGCTTGTATTCTTATAAACTGGATAATTTATATATAGAAAATTTTTACATTGTAAAATTTAATCTTTATTAAGTAGGTAATTATCACAGTAAAATTACATTCATTGTAATGACAGAAATTTGCAATCTCTAACTTATTTCTTACATTTCTATGGTGGTGCTGGCTCCCAACCTTATCTGAAGAGCCTAAGACCCCACGGAAGCCAAATAAGGAAACGATTATACTAACTTTCACCCGAAGAAAAAAATATAATCACAAGAAATCTGGCACCGAAGAGAAAATCGCGACTAGAAATTGTGGACACCTTCTTCTAAATAATGTAATATTGTAATTTGAATTTAAATATAATGGGCGCGAAATTTTAAATTTAGTTTATTTTGGTTTGCATTAAAGTAGAACGATTTGGCAACACTGGGGTAAAAGCGACAGGATGTGACCATTAGGATAAAGTGACCGTTAACCGTTAACCGTTAACCGTGACGCTTTTGACCGTCGAGGAAGAAAGGAAAAAAAGTTATTCAATAATTGAATTTAAAATTGTTTCAAATATAATTTAGTTATCAACAAATTTAAAATACGTAAGTTTAATACATTTATTAATTATAATCCTTTTTAAATAATGACAGGATGAGGCGTTAGAATTTTCAAGTTAATACGTAATAACTTCAACGGCTTCAAGGGCCTAGATGTTGATTTGAGTTTAAAACTACTTAAAAATTGCTATATCTTCAGTTCATAAAAGATTTAAATTAATTAGTTTGAAGGATGATTTATATTATGTTAATTTTACGCGAGAATTAATAAATTAATGAAAACAAAAGAATTGTTTATTCGAATTGTTGAACTATGAAGGAATCTTGTAACGAAAGTATATGCGTAATATGTGTTGAGGTAAAATAGAGGATTGTGTTGTTGGTTATAAGGAGGTTGATCGTTTTGGTAAATGTGAAAGAAGATGTTCTAGTAATAAGAAGGTTGATAATGTTCTGAGGTGAAAATATACAGGGTGTTAGAATATTTATCTTAAAAATATATTAAAAGGCGACGTGACTCATTCTAAAATGGCGGTCCTTGGTAATGAAATATTTGGGTATATTTAAAGGAAACGTGGTACATTTCTGGAAGGCCATTTTAGGTTAAGGTATTTAGGCTTGTTGATTTCTTTGCTATGTATTTGAATTTTGTTAATATGTGTACAAGGGTTTGATATGCCTGTTCTTGGAGAGTAGTATCGCAACAATGAACCTCTCTGAGTTCAGAAAATGATTTATAATTTCAAATGGCTCTCAATGAGATACGAGTAATAATTATTTAACATGTTTGTTATAAGTTAAAGATTTCTTTTTACAGGATTATTTATGCTTACAATTTATTTAACATATGACATAATTATTTAAGACATGACAATTTACTTAATACGACGATTTAACATTAAGGATGAGACATAATTAATTGGGGGCGTACCAATTTAATTATTAAGGTGTAATGATGTGTCGATGGGTATTAGATCTATAAAAGATTTTAATTGGTTATCGAAATGCATATACAAAATTTTACAAAGATTATGATTGGTCGTTACAAAATGATAAACAATATCTGATATTAATGGGGAAGTTACTTATCGAACAGTTATTTAAAATCATATTTCAAATTAAACGTATGCTGAATAATTAATTGATATCAAGGAGATTAACTTTGCTGGTAAATTGGTTGTTGGACTACCTTTTTCTTTTTGGTCAAATGAATATTCATCGTTGAACCAAATTCTGTGTTTTATTTAATTTGTGTGTACTAATTATTCCTTCAGGTATACTGTCAGTGGTTGCGCCACTGACACATATAAGTTTAGGTAAGAGGTTAAAACAAGGTAAACAAAGGTAAAGACGTTAACATTCAAAGAGCCATCCACAGATTTAAAAAGACTTGTAAGTGTTACTACGAAGGGGATCACAACGTGCGAGGTTTGTTTGATGAGCACAGCTTTGGTTTGGAACTTTGATTTGAAAAGGCGGTAATTTAAATTGAAGAACCAAATATTACAATAATTTCATTGTAATTTAAATTATTTCTACTTCATTGTATGTACACCTATTTTCAGTCGCGACTCACCCTAGTCTATTACGAATAGTTTATCCATACTTATATACTTCGGATCTTTTCTCTCTAACCTAATCTATTTTTCTTCTGTCTCCTCAAATTTTTTTCAACATTCAGACATAGTATTACATCAAAAATAATGTTAGAAACTTTATAGCAAATTACACCAAATTAAACTTATCTGTAATACATAGGTACGTTCTTCTTATCAAAGCGTTCTTAAAAAGATTACAAAACAATATCAATATTTTAGAAAACCTTGAAAATGCGTATACTATTTAATTTAGAACTAAAAAGTTCTCCCTAAAAATTTTTAGTTCTATAAAGTTTAAGAACCAGATTTAGCAATATTTTATTTTATTCTTCGATCGTTTAGTAGTTCAGGAAATATATCTAAGCTAACCGCAAACTTTCTGTCAATCCAAAATTTATATAGTAAACAAATAAAGATGTAATTTATTCAATATAAAAAATAAAGAGTGATTTATTCTCTGATTTCAAAGAAGTATTTATAAAAATAGGCAGTATAAAGAGTGCATAATTTATATACCTATTAAAAAAATCTTAATATTATTTTATTTTTCTAAAGAAAGATTTAATTTATGTAATAAGTAGTAGCTCTTCCGTGTATCAGATTACGTATAATATATTGAAAGTTAATTCGTTCTTATTAAAATTTTTCTTTATTTCAAATTTAAAACTTGATCTATGATAACTATTAAAAATGTTATTACTTCCGAAAACAACTAATTTGGAGTTTGCCTACAAAATAAGCCAAAAAACTAGAACTGTTAGATATAAATCAAATTTCAGCGATAGAAGATACATATTATTTAATTTATTAAAAGCTGTATGAAAACAAAACGAAAAAATGTTTTAATCTGCTTAATGGCAGAACTTGAATTTGTTTTTTGTTAAAAAAGTTTAAAACTGGGTTTAATAATACTTAAAAACACATAACACACAAAAACACAGCCTACAAAATAATTCTAAAAAATCTATTATTTTAAATATAAATCAAACTTCTGCAATAATAAATAAATACAGAAATGAAATTATTAATAAAAAATGAAAATTAAAAAATATATTTGGATTCAGTTAGTGGCAAACATATATATTGCATTGGGGGCAAATCAGGATACTATTTAACTTTTTAACAAATTTTTTTAATACTAAAAGTTAATACAAATCATTGGTTAGATTTAAGGGCTTGTTGAAAGTTTTATGAAATCGGGCAAATTTTATTTTTTTAAATTAACTTTTGGTTAGCAATTGTTGTATTCTTCATAATATTATATCTAAGTGCTATTTTCTAGATTCTAGATAATCATTCACCATCAAGATTTATTTGTTATTATTTAAAATCACTAATAATTTTAGTCAATTAATTATTATACAACTTGAATTAGATGTGTTTAGATTTTTATAAAGTTTATTAATTCGCATGCGCTACCATAAATAAGAAGTATCATGCAAGCAACCAGTATGATGAAATCAACGCATAAAGGTAGATTAATACATAATTATGTAATGTAATTAATGTCTAGTTGAAAAATAAAAACAAATAAAACCATACAGTCAACTATTATATCAATATTAAAATCAAAAATAATGTGAAGGAAAACACAACCAACATGATTGTTAGTATTACATTTTTTGTTTATATCAAAACTTGTTTATAAAATATCAAGAAATTTAAAAATTTTGATTATTTTAAGTGACCTTTAAAGTTCACACGCACGCCAAGATTTTTGCGTTTCTTTAACGTAATCATAATAACTATTTTTTGTATTTTTTGTTGTCAGTAACCATTTTTAATAGTAGTATAGAAAAAGAAATCTGAATAATTACTATAAAAATTTTATTTAATTAATTTTTAAAAATTTAACCATAGAAAAATTTTTTGTATAAATTTTATAATAATAATTATAATTATAGAAATTACACATAAAATATTTAAAATATAACAATTTTAAAAAATATACTGTACTGAATTTTTAAAAATATGAAATCCCTACTCTTTGTTTGCACGGTCTAAAGATACCTTTACACTATTAGATTTTGTATTGGATTTTGTATTAGATTTAGTCTAATGTAAAAATTTCCGCATTTACACTACTCGATTTTACATTGGACTACATCTGTTGGATTTTTCATTGAACTTTACATTGGATTTTTAAGGAATAGGACGGTGTCTATTTGTATTGGATTTTACATTGGATTTCTATTGGTGAGCATGCGCAGTGTGATTGTTTGAGTAGTTTGACTTATGGTTGATTTTATTAACCTCAAACTTTAATACTTTATTGACAACTTACTTTAGCTGTTTACAACTTAGCTATTTACGTCATCTTAAATTACGCAATTTACGAATTACACAAGGTGGAATGCAATTGATACGCCAAATACGTACCGATCGACATTTTTTCTAATATAATTGTATTGCATATATTTATTATATTATAACAATATTTAATAATCTTTGTTTGTCATGCGTGTACGTAACACCAAGGTGCGTGTTTACCACAAAAATTGAAACATAACCAAAGCTTTTAACATAATTTTATTCTCAGCACTGTCATTTGTCATTACAAATCCAATACAAATATCTAATAATGTAAATGCATTTATATTCGAGCATTGGATATGAAATCCAATACAAATGTCGAATACAAAAATCTAATACAAAATCTAATAGTGTAAAAGTACCT
The DNA here is from genome assembly GCA_911387805.1 of Cantharis rustica. Classification (NCBI taxonomy): domain Eukaryota; kingdom Metazoa; phylum Arthropoda; class Insecta; order Coleoptera; family Cantharidae; genus Cantharis; species Cantharis rustica. Next base: position 110,687,147 of record OU426877.1, on the reverse strand, counting down.
TAACTCTACTTTGAACAGAAGCTGATGAGATATTCTTATCACGGGCGTGGGTTCTGGATATAAACAAATACTGAAAATATTGCTCAGCACTAATGCTTTGTAATAAAGACAAATTCAATCAAACAAAAATCTCAATTTTATTAACAAAAGAAATATTGCCAAAACTTTTCTCTTTACTCACAATTATTGAGCAGAAGTATTTTGTATTTGTAATCCAACTTCCTAAAGCGGGCATATGAGAAATAAAACAAATTTGAAACTTGCTCTCGCTTTTGTAATTGGATAGTGTAACGTGTACTTCTATTGTAAATTATTGATGTTTTATAAAACAAATTAGTCTTAAAATTAATAAATAAAAATAGTTTCGTACGCCTATGTACACGAACACTTAAACAATTTAAATAGGGAGTTCTCTTACCGATTTCACTTATGCTAAGGCACCGTGATCTTGCGACCAGTCTTCCAGTTTTATTGAGTTACAAAGATTTAGTTGCTCAGGTAAGTGATCTTTTTCTAATCTGAAATCTCTTACCTACAAAAATTCTAATCGTACTTCAAATTGAAAACCAATTTCCAATATGGTCGTGCTTTAACTTTTCTTTTCTTCCAGGTGCGGTTATCGAAATCTAACTAATCTCAAAATAATGTTCGCCACCAACAAAATAATCACGCTGGTATTTATCTGGTAGTTCACCGACTTTGAACTAACGAAACTCAACACTTCAATCCCAAACCAAAAAAAATTATTTGAATTCAATACTTTTTAAAAAATTACCTACATCCGACCTCGGCAAGGTCCCCAAAAGGAAATCTCTTTTCTTCTCTCTTTCCGTTTTTCGGTTTCCCTTCTTCTCTTCTAATCTTTGCTTGAGTTTACACGTTCTTTTTTTTTGGATGTAACAAACCTCAATTACAAGCAAGCTATGCAACAAAGAAAGATACAGATTTGCAATCTATAGGGCCTAAAATAAGAGCACCTTCGGCTATTATTGAGGTGGGGGTAGAAACGTATGTGCTTTCGCCATTACCTGTTACTGAGTAAGCAACTCAAGAACAGTCAAATGATGAAACAAACCCAATATTTTATTATTCAAACTATTGCTTCCTCAATTATTATTATCAATATCACAATAATAATAATTAATTTTAATATTTCAATAAATTTTGATATTTTAAATACTAATATAATTATAATAAATTCTGCTTTTTTAGTCAAAATTGGGATAGCCCCATTCCATTTTTGATTTCCAGAAATTATTTATGGATTAACATGATTAAATTCCTTAATAATTCTTACCTGGCAAAAAATTGCACCTATAATTCTTTTAATATTTAATTTAATAAATAATTCATTTACCACTTTTATTATTATTTGCTCACTTCTTATTAGAAGAATCAGAAGATTAAATATAATTAATCTTAAAAAAACTCTTCAGTGAACCGCCGTCGAGGTAAGACGTGTTTTTGTGGGAGCGCATGAGCGGCCATTTTGGAACTTTCTCGAACGATTACCACGTGGTCATTTTTAAAGTGCGTTATTTTACGATTATTTGTGATAGTGTTAAACAGTGCAAACAATTAATTATTTAATTTGTGATAAGCGAAAAACGGATAATAAAATTTCTATTTCTAAAAAACTTCTATTGAACGGTGAACGAGTCGGACGTGTGTAACATAACCTCAAATTGTTATCTATTGTATTTTTGTTGTTTATCGTTTAAGTGTAACGATGACTGATGTTAACAGCGACGTAACTGTTGACGATGGCCAGAAGAAATTATTAGCTGAACTAAAGAAACTCACAAAGTCTGTTTTAATGGATATCATCATGACTGGCAAACTGCCTGCTGAACTTCAAGATAACGCGATCTTAATCGAAAAAGGTTTTGGTGGTGTCGATTCTGTACGCGTTAGTGAAACTAATGAGAACTGCAACTTGTATAAAGAGCTGATCGGTAGTTTGAAACAGCAAATAAATTCGTTGAAAGCATCGGTCAACGATAAAAATACTATTATTGGATTGTTGAAATCTAAGCAAGCTCAACCAACGCAACACGTGGTAAATCGTGTTAATATTAACAAATCCAAAAGTGTAGCGCAGGCCTCGACAGCCAGAACGGTCACAGCGACAACTGAACTACCAATTGTAGATATAAAGGACGATAGTAGTTTAAATACAGTAACTAACCTAATGACGAAAGAGGATGAATCCGATGGATCTGTCGACAATAATGGAGTGATTGACCCGGTAACCACTGGGAGAGGTAGCGATGACGACTTCACGATGGTTTCCTACAAGAAGAATAAAGCAAAAAGAAGCTTTGATAACGCAGGTAATAACGTGATTAATACCCCTCTTACTCATAACTTTGTAGGTAAAGCTTCCAAAGCTAAAGCATCTGTCGTTGGTTCCTCGGATGATGCTTCTGATCTGTGTGGCGTTGAGAGTAAATGTTGGCTACATGTTAGTCGAGTGTCAGCCGCTGCAACCGAGAACACGGTAGTATCCTACTTGAAGTCTAAACTACCTCAACACGAATTCTCTTGTACGAAGTTGAGCTCCTACCTTGATGTTGCATCTTTTAAGGTGGGTGCTAACATGTCACTGTATGATGGCCTCATCAAGCCGGAATTTTGGCCGAGGGGAATAATGATTCGTCGTTTCAACTTTTTTCGGGGTCCCAAAGAGGGTTACCGAAACTAATGCGACTAATGTTGACTCTGACTCGGGGGAGTCTGCAGAATCCTCTAGCGATCGAAATTACACTTCTGCACTAAATATTTACATGCACAATTGTGGTGGTATTAGAACCAAATTGAGTGAAATTAGCAACAATGTTAATTGCTGTCTTTACGACATAATAATTCTTATAGAAACCTTTCTTGATGATGACATTGCTTCGAGTGAATTGAAATTTTTTGACTTTAATATCTTTCGTTGCGATCGATCTATCGACTCTAGCCAGAAAATCACCGGTGGTGGTGTTTTGGTAGCAGTTCGCAAAAGCTTAAAGTGCATTCAAATCGATACGGCTAAATCTGTCGAATCCCTTTTCTTACGAGTGGGTGGTTTGATTGTGGGGGCGGTTTATTTGCCTCCCGATTCCAGTGCTGACGCATACGAGGAATTTTGTGGGATTGTCGAGAATATTACTGATCTTGTTCCTCATTCAAGATTGGTTATCTGTGGTGACTTTAATCTTCCCAAGGCATTGTGGTCGAGTGACGGTACCTATTCCCTGACTACCAAGAATACGTGTCCTAAGACACAAATGATTAGTGATTGTTTATCTTTACACAATCTTATTCAACAAAACAAATTACCTAATAGTCGAGGTGTTTTGCTGGATTTGGTGTTCACCAACATTGACAATGTGTCGGTGACGTTATCGGATGACTTATTGTCAAACACTTCTCTACATCATAGCGCATACACTGTTAGTATTGTGGGCGTTGTTTCTTCACAGTCTAGTCTTGAGTATGCCAATTGCACCTTTGACTATAGATCTGCCGATTTTAATCTAATCAGCAACTGTTTGTTGGACGTTAACTGGTCGGAGTTGTTAGCTTCTAATGATATCGAGGAAGTTGTTAATCAATTCTACAAAGTGATATGGTCCACAATCAATTCACATGTACCACGCAAAAAGATAGGGGTCTCCAAGTATCCAGCATGGTTCTCGAAGGAGTTGATTGAGCTAATCATTGAGAAGAAGATTATGCACAAGGCTTTTAAAGAGACTCGTAGTCTTCATTACTACCATAAATTTCGTGAAATTCGTGATCGAGCTAAGAAACTAAATGCAGTTCTTCATCGAGATTATATCATCAAGATTGAGGAGGGAATTGCTGCGGACCCTCAAGCATTCTGGCGATACGTCGATGATTGTTCGAAGGTGAGAGGCTATCCTGCTTGCATGTTTCTGGGTGATGAGGTATGCTCATCGGGTCAGGATTGTGTGGATTTATTTGCCAAGCAGTTTTCTGACGTGTACTCTAGTGACGACGCCACCAATCACAGCTACGGTGCTAATGCGACTATCGACTGCAATTTGCTGAGGGTCACGGTGGAAGATGTATTCAATGCAATTACAGAACTGCCTGACAGTTTGAACTGTGGTCCTGATGGTATTGCATCCTATTTTATAAAAAGGTGTCAATACTCATTGTCAACTCCAATCTTCATGATGTTCCGATTATCTTTGGCCAGTGGTTGTTTTCCGAGTCTCTGGAGGAAAAGTTATATTACTCCCATACACAAAAAAGGCAATCGTAGTGATATAGCAAATTATAGGGGTATTTCGATACAGTCGATGATACCCAAGATGCTTGACAAATTAGTCTCAGCTCAACTAATGCAGGCTAGTGTGAGTTGTTTGGTGGAAAATCAACATGGGTTTGTTCCTGGTCGCTCGACAACGACCAATCTTTTGTCCTTCACGACTCACATTTTGGAGTCGTTCGAGGATCACAGGCATGTCGACACTGTGTACACGGATTTTTCTAAGGCGTTTGATCGCGTCTCCCACTCGGCACTTTTGTCCAAGATTGCTTCAATGGGGTTTGGACGGAATGTAGTTAAATGGGTGGGTAGTTTTCTTCGTGACAGAATTCAATATGTTAGAATACATAGTTTTCTCTCTAATGACATACTGGTTTACTCCGGCGTTCCGCAAGGTTCACATTGCGGGCCCATCTTGTTTCTGCTGTTTATTAATGACATCGGTAGTTACATAAAGAATAGTTCATACCTGCTGTTTGACGACGACTTGAAGATCTTCAAAACTATTGGATCCATAGAGGACTGTATACTGATGCAATCCGACCTGGATAATATACACCAGTGGTGTACCGATAACAATTTATGGCTTAATTTCAACAAATGCTCGCTCATCACCTATAAGAAGCACAACTGTGACTTGTTCCGGTACAAAATAAACAATGTTGAACTCAATCGTGTCACGGAAATTAACGATTTGGGTATTTGTCTCGACTCCGGATTGACTTTTAAAAGTCATATTGCTAACATATGCCATAGTGCCCTTCGCTCGTTGGGATTTATTCGCCGACATAGCAAGTTCTTCACGGCCAAAACGGTAAAATTGCTCTATGTCTCTCTTGTTAGATCGAAACTTGAATATGGGTCTTGCGTATGGTTCCCACACTATGATGTTCACGTCTCAAGGTTGAATAGGGTGGAACGTAAGTTCCTAAAATATTATCATTTTAAGCGTGGTTTGAGAAGTGACGACTTCTCCTGTGATGACAATTTGAGGCATTGCGGGTCGAAGTCATTGGTGCATAGAAGAGTGGTTGCGGACGTTTGTTTTGTTTACCGCCTATTAAATGGAATGATCAACTGTGATGCTCTACGTGATCGAATTAAGTTCCGAGTTGCCAGTCACAACACTAGGTGTAACGAATTGCTGCACATTGATCATCATAGGACGAATTATGGTCTGAACAGTCCATTAACAAGAATGTGCCGACATGTTAATAGCTTAAACAACTTTGACAGTTTTGACTTATGCCATTGCTCTTATAGAGTATTTAAAAATAATGTGATGTGGAATTTAAGCACTTCGGGATAACATGAACCCTCTTCACCATATAGGGTCTTTTGATTATTTGTAAATATATGTAAATTGGTCTAACCGTATGTATGAATAAATAAATAAATAAATAAAAGCTAATTTTGACACATCATCTACACAATGCTACCATAAATAGGTTAACAAAGTCGGTTTTTGCTTTATGTTGCATTTTATTCTTTTATTTTCATTAATTCAAGAAGAAAAATTGTGGTAGTAATATAGCAACACAGATGAGACATTTTCATTAAATTATTAATAGAGAAAAAACCCTTAGAATCTAAAATACTGATGTTATAAAATTATTATTAAAAATCATCTACCAAAAGTAGGTTAACAAATTAAAAAATATAAATTAATAGCTACAATTTGTCCCGTTTCTTTTCGACATAATCGCCAATCTTGATGGTAATGATTGCGTGTGCTTCTTACATTTCGTTGGTGTAATATTATACTACATGTCTTCAATGAAGCACCGTAATTCTCTTAAATTTTCCGGTGCCAATTCGGTGATTTTAACAAGAACCAGATATTTTCAATAGGTGATAGATCGGGGCTTTGTAGTGGCCATGTCAAAACATTAATATTAGTATTTTTATTTTTATTAATATTAGGACTCAGAAAACAACAAGCACGAGGAAAAATGAAAACTTGTGCTATTTTGACAGATACACCTGAGAAAGACGCGCATGCTTTAGAACAAAGCAAAAGAAAAATTAAATCTAGTAAGAAGGTCGATAAGGCCAAGAAAAAAGCGGTTAAGAAGGAAACTTTTAAAATTGTCTCTGAGTCTGATGAGGAGATTACATCTAATAAAAAAATTATATTCACATATTCCGCTGGACACCGACGATGAAAATTATTTCTGCCTTGTGTGCGATAAGGCGTATTCAGATAATTTTCTAAATGAACAATGAGTACAGTGCTCCGGTTGCTGTGATTGGGCCCATGTTAAGTGTACTTCTGGTGAAAGTGCTGTTTTTGTTTGCATGAACTGTGAAAACGACTGAACTATAAGTCACAGGCTTTTTTTGTTTTAATATAACTTCTATTATACCTATATCTAAGAAATATTGTTCACTAGTTCAATAAACCCCTTTAGGTAGTTCATTGGCCCCACCTATGGGGTATATTGAGCCATTTGATTTTTTTATTATAAAGTGGATTTAGTCTTAAAAATAGCGTCCAAGTTTTTTGATAACATTGCATAGCCAAATAAATAAAGAACTGAATTATAAACGAATATAGTTTTATTTATTCTTTAATGGGGGCCTACAATGATCTGAACAAAATCATGATTAAGAGATCCTGCTTTACTTTAAAATAAATCATTTAGTAAAATCAAAAAAAAAAAAAATAAAAAAATATCTCTCTTGGATCACAACAGGTTATTTAAAGTAAAACCTCAAGAGATACAAAAAATTAAACTACTACGACCAGGATTAAATCTCATTTCAGTTCCGTTTCAGCACAATACAAATAAAATATAATATTAAAAAAAATGTTATAATTATAAAGAATCCACTAGAAGAGCTCGAATAGCTAATAATTTTGACATTCCTCTTAAACGCTTTTCATATACACTTAAGTGTTTCAGCGCATTTCTGATAGAATTAAAATTTTCCCCTCTATAACATTGGATGAACAAAAGTTATATTGAATTAAATTTTTGTATGTCATTGATGGAATTTTGACGTTTGCTTTTGCTCATTGAGAACTATTCGTCTATTGCTGCAATTCAACTGTTGTCGCAGTCTTGAGTACTTGACTGCTACTGGAATATTCTTTTGATTACTATTTTTTAATAGTTAATTCAAACAATTTTGACAGAAGTAATTTTTCACAAAATGTATTTTTTTATCACTAAATTGAAAACTCCAATGCATTATTTGTAGAAGGAGTATGAAGCGCAATACTTTCGTACCAGTTTTATGGGATTAACAGCAAATAACATCATTTAATAAATTTATTTTAAATAAAAATTCGTTAATTTTAGCTGAATTTAGCTTAAAGATCTTTGTAGATCTGCAATTATCAATTTAAGTAATTATTGTTTTAAGTTTTGGATGTACTTCGAGTTCTATGCCTTCTAATATTTTTCAGTTTTTCTTTTTAATTTTTAGACGTGCTTGGAGTTCTATCTTCTATAGTGAATTTGAGTAAAATTGAAAAAAAAACACTATTCGGCTCTATACTTGGATTTTTAATGATCGATAAATTTTAATGTTTATATTCGTAATTAACGCCATAATCTACCAAAATTTTATTATAAAATTGTTTACTTTGTGGGTACATTTTGGCATCTAATCCTATTTTTTTGGTAGTATGTGCATCGTAGGAAGATTTTTTATAAATATTAAAGTAGTTTAGTTACACGTTAGCGTTAAATTATTTTATGGAGCAGATATAAAATATTCTTCAACAAATTTTACTCTAGTTAAACTTTCAGACCTAAACTAGTCATATTTGCTTATTTCTTAAATTTACTATTACTTAGTTTTATAATAAAATATGTTACACTACATCACAATCTACTAAAACTATAAGAATTCATTATAAACGATACGAAACTGTGATTAAGCGATTCAATGAAGCGTGGATGAAGGAAGTACGCCTTAAAATCCGCGTTTTCCGTTAATAATTATACCAGTTCTCTTCAAATTGATCATAGTTTAACTAAAATCATTTATAAGTGAAATCAAGCTTGAATTAAATTTATTAAGAAATTCAAATAAATTGAAACCAATAAAGAAATATATTGTACAAATTGAATAATTTTTATCTTGAACTAAAAACCAATAATAATCAAAATTAATTCAAATTTTCAAAATAATTGAATACCTAGTTATTTATTTTAATTTATAGTAATTAATAAATATTAAAATGTCGATAATAATAATAAATTGATTGCTTTAAATAAATAACAGTAAAATTTCTAATTTCAATAGAAATATGTCAATAGCGTTATTCAGGAGACATAATTTAATTTACAAGCTTCACAATTTACAGTACGTAGCTAAAAATATATGGTGCCTTAATCACATTGAACGGAGTTTTATACAGCGGATTTCTATCTACAAAAACTTACCCGAAAAAAGCACCTTCCGAGATGTTTTTCATAAAATTTCTTTTTGCTTGTAGAGCGGGTTTCTGTGCCGGAAAAATCAAACGACCAAAAGAAATATGTAGTCGTCTTGTAAGATAAATTAGTAGGGTTTTTTTGAATTTCCTTAAATTTTCTTTCTCTTGTATAATATATTAGATTTCTCCGGTGAATTCCTCTTTGTTCGGTTCTTAAGCGTCTTTAAATCGAGGACGCCTCTATGCTAAAGGCCAATTAGCGGAATCAGTAAGAAGAATAAATCAACTAAACAAAATGTTAAATGTTAAAGGAATAAAAAAAACATAGTCAAATACAATCATTGCAGTATTTCATAACTAAAACTAAAATCCACATGAAAACACTATTTTTCCTCTAATGACGAAATCCATCACAATATTTGTGCGTAACTATAATAATTATTGTTTTGCATTAATTTGTCAACTAACAGCAATAATAATATTTTGATATATTATGTCATTTTACATAGCCCTACTAGGGTTTATATTCAATTTATTAAATTATATTTTTATTATTTATTTAATAACTATATTAGATTTTATTTCATATTTTGTTGTAATTTTTATTATACCTTTAGTTATTATTTTCAAACGTATTTGCTAAATAACTGTATGAAACAAAGGTTCATCCCTCATTTCTTCTTGCTTTATTTGCAAGAATACGATCGCATAATGAAAGCAGGTACTTCCCGTAATGTAATATATTGATGTGATAATTTTGTAGAAATTTATCACACACCTGTTTTTCCGTAGCAACTCTGGTGTGCGGAAGCAGTTAATAATTTTCAAAGGTCGAAGAGTCCTTGCGTTATCGAAATAAAAAATTAAAATATAAAATTTTCTAATCCAAAATAAATAATTAGTATTCCAAAAATTAATTAATAAATCTTATGTAATTCAAATAAATAATAAATTCTCCAAAATAATCCAATATAATATTCTTTGAAAATAAATGTATCCAAATTCAATTAAATGTAAAATTTTTAATATTCTTCAAAGGGATCAAAGTTTTGATTTTAACCTTATCCAAAACGTCGAGTTATCAATCGAACCATTTGTTCGTACGAATATAATTTCAAAATTTTCCAATTTTAAATGTTTCACGTCTAATTTACAATTTTAACTTCTCTTTCTCCAAATCAATCAAAACCAATCAATCTATCTACTTCCATTTAGTAGCCACTCAATGTAAAAAATATCCAAATTATCAAAATATCAAAATAATCATCCAAAAAGGCGCAATAGTGCATTCGCATAAAATCACTTTATTTAGTCAAAAATAATAACTCACAATTTCAAAAAAAATCACAAATCTCAAAAATAAATCACAGAGCCAAAATCATCGACCAGCTTGGTCAGCCATCTTGGCGAAAAAGCCTTTATCTCCCCTTCCTGACATCTCACCTTGCACTCTTTCAAAACCACCAAATTAAAAATCACAATTTACAAAATTTTACTAAAAGAGTACAGGGTGGATCCAAATATTTGGTAACACGACATCATTTTGCCCCCTTTATGAATTGGAGTTATGGGCGCAGCTCAAAACGAAAATTCATAAACTCTAATGTCGTGATAAAAAAAAAATATCAAAAATCATTTATAAAATCAATCAAAACAAATTTCACACAAATTAATTCCAAATCAAATTTCCATTAAAACGCTTCCTTCTTCTAAATTTTTCCAATTCTCTTTTATCCAAATATCTTGTTCTTCTTTATTTCTTTCTTTTTGCTTTCCACATAATTATTTTTATACGAGGCGTCCATTTTGTCGGCATCCTTTTCTGCCGCCCCCCATTCGTCCAAAACTTCCACGTTTTTTTTTTCTTCTCTCTTTACCTGTTCTTTTTCTTTAAAATCATTCATCATTTTGACTTTTACATCTTGCTTTTCTTGCTCTTTTTTTTCAAAAAATTCAAAAATCTTTTTTTCTTTTTCATTTGACCTTTTTTTTCCAGCTGTTTTTTTCCAACCAATTCATTTTGTTCCATCAGTTTTATTTTTTTATTGTTTTGCTCTATTAATTCGTTTTCCTCAATTAATTCTGTTTTTTCATGTTCGTCTTTTTCCAATTGCTCATCCTTTTTTCGTTTTTTTCGTTTCAATGATTCTTTTTTCACCAACAAGTCATTTTTTTCTACATCTTCTTGTTCTAGTAGCTCCTTTTTTAAAAATTTTTTTTCTTCTTTATTGGACACTTTTTCTTCCAAAATTTCTTTTTTGGTACCCCTCAAAATTTCTTTTATGATTCTCTCTTCTGATTCCTTCCTACATCTTTTGTCTTTTTCCTCTCTATCTTGGTCTCTTTTCTCTCTAACTTGGTCTCTTTCCCTAAATTCCCGACGGATTAACTCTATTATTTCTTTCTTACTTTCTTCTTGTCTATTTATCAATTCTCTTATCATTTCTCTAAAAGATATTTCTACAACTACCGTTTTCATTGTAAAAAATTTATGAGGTAATCAAAAAAAAGCAAATAAAATGGTTCTTGTGGTTTGGTGACAATTTTGGTTTTTACTGTCACCAATGATAAACTAAACGTCCCTGCGCTGAGGCGTCAAAAAGATGATGTGATAATTTTGTAGAAATTTTATTGAATCGTCCCTGCGCTGCGGGCGCCAAAATTAGTTGCTTTCAATCTCACAGCAAATCCAATTTAATTTCCAAACATTCAATTTTGCATTCAGAAAATTGTTCAAATAAAAAATGCTTCTCCATAAATAAAATAATAACTTCTTCTAAATAAATATTCTTCAAAAATAATTAATAAATTTCTAATTCAAAAAAATCAATTCTCCAAAATAAATTATTAAATCCAATCCAATGTAAAATTTTTAATATAATGTAAAATAAAATTTTAATTTTATTTGAAAGGAACAAAGTTTGATTTCTCGCCTTATCCAAATTGCCGGCTTATCAATTGCACCATTCGTTCGCACAAATACAATTTTAAATTTTCCAATTTTAAACCAAAACGAAATTTATAATTTCAACTACTTTTTCAAAACTTTCCCAAATCAATCAACTCTACTACCGTTTGGTAGTAACGTATCAAAATTATCCAAAATATCAAATTAATCATCCAAAAAGGCGCAATAGTGCATTCGCATATAATCACTTTATTTAGTCAAAAATAATAACTCACAATTTCAAAAAAAATCACAAATCTCAAAAATAAATCACAGAGCCAAAATCATCGACCAGCTTGGTCGGCCATCTTGGCGAAAAAGTCCTTATCTCCCCTTCCTGACATCTCACCTTGCACTCCTTCAAAACTTCCAAATTAAAAATCACAATTTACAAAATTTTACTAAAAGAGTACAGCGTGGGTCCAAATATTTGGTAACACGACAATATAGCTCAAGTTTGAATTCATCTGATTAGGAACAAATTAATTTTTTCATAAATATTATTTACATTATGTATCACACGTAACCTTTTAGTTTTATAGTTACCATGTTAAACTAAAATTATGCTAACAACCTCTTTAATAAGTGAACAACTCATCACAGCGATCATACCCTCACTTTAATACTTCAAAAGCCAAAGGTCTGCACAGCAAAAACTGAGAAATCATGATAATATTTCATTACTTTATATTTATTGTTTATCCAAAACTCACTTTTCGTAGCTGGGTTTGAAGTCAGAATAACCAATCTAAAACTCCATAGCTACAGTAATACTTAAAAAAATTTTAAATTTACATAGATAAGTTATTCAGTTTTTAATATTTCAGAAATTTCGCAATATAAACGCTGCATCCTAGTCTTTGCATGAATTTACATGGAGTTGTTCACGCTTGCGACACACGACAGTGTACGATTTTCACTGTTATTTTTGTCGCGACATTTAAGTCGCAAGCGTAGCCGTAGCTCCCCCCTCCCCCCGGTTCTTAGAAATCGTAATTTTAGTAATGCAACAAAAATTGTTTCAAGTATTCTGCATGCTAGTTTAAAAACGTTTCCAGAAAACTTCATTTGATATTTCAGTCACTGCCATTTGTATTTAACCGTTAAAATTTAAGCTCTCAATTGTCTTTTTACATTGTCTGCATTTCAGTAATCATAAATTTAAGATACCAAAAAGTTTTTTTTTTATAGTATGCTAAGGCAATCGAGCAATATTATATAAGTTGCTATGAAGACATAATGGGCGGGTAAATTTTAATTATGTAAATGAACAAGTTTTATTTGCGTATAGTACACGTAAAAATTTGCATATGTTTCTTTGACAATTGTTTTTCAGTTTTTTTTTAAGAAATATATATTATCTTAAACCAAAGCTTTCCCTTCATTTCGCACCAAGAGTACATAGTTTTTACATACATATTTCACGTACTCACAGGTCAGGGTCTGACCTGGCTGACCTGCTAGTAGTTTATAAAAAAAGTGGAGAAGTTGCTGTATTTGAAGACAAATTTAACAGAAAACAAGTTATTTAATAAATTAATTCAAAATAATCAAGGTAATTATGTAGATTTTTGCAACAATTGGATCGTCTGAATTAGTTATGATTTATTGCTGTGAAATAGTAAGTACGTAAATGATTTAAAAAATACTTTTTATACTCTATAAAGGGAAAGTCTTCGATTCTTGCATTTTAGGTTGAACACAAAAATGAACTAATCAAAGGTTACTTATAGAGATCAAATATAGAACGTCAGTCAAAGGTTGGTGCAAAAATCTCGTGCAAACTTTAAAGGTAAATTCACTAGTCACTTATTATTTGTAATAAATTACTTTAGGAAGTGCATAAATTTATATAATTAAAAAAGTATGAAATAATAATTAATAATTTTTTTATTAACGAGTAATGTAAATAATCAAAATATTTCTAACTATTAAAAACCCATTAAGTATGCAAATAATAGCATCAAGATAATTAAAATAAAAATTAATGTAACCTTCGCAATATTTTTAAGTTAGATTACCTTACCGGTTCCACTTACAGGTTACAAGATTCAAATACAAGGCAGGCTAAACTTCTATTATACAAAATTTAGCTTATAATTTAGGTGATGATAAGTGAAACACAATACTAAGTTTCGCAAATCATGAATTTAAAAGAACCTTCGGTTCATTTAATGACATGGGCATTTCACTTTTTGTATTCACATTGTCCCGTTAAGATTTACTAGTGTAAGGATTCTGTGCAAAATGAGTTACTGGTGCATGTGTTTAATTATTGTAAATACCATTGTATTTCAATCAAGTGCCAATAGTGACATAACAATTATAAATTATGAGAACAAAAACGACGGAATGGGAAATTCACACTATAGGTAGGTACTAATACATTTGCGCTTATTATAGTCGAGAAAAATAAAAGAAAGACCAAAATCGTCTGCATTCGAAATTGAAAAATTAGGTTAATAGGTAAGCAATCTAGAAAAAGGATAAATTTTTTTAAAAATAATTTTGTACATTTTTTGAATAAACTTTTGAAAACGAATAGTAATTTTCAAAAAGTTGCTCAACATTCTCTTTTAATACCTTATTTCTCGGGAAAACCTTTCAAGTTACAATAAAATTGCAAATAGACAATTTTGTAGTGTGTAAAATTTTCTACAAAAAAGATGACATATTTATTATCTTAAATAGTAGGTACATTAGACAAAATGAACTACTTTACATTGCTCAAATTATTATATAACATTACAACAGCACTAAATTAAACAGGTGGAAAACTTCATGGCCTTTACCCTAAAGTAATTTTGCCGACCGTTAAAATGTTTTTTCGAAAAATTTAATTTTTGTCAGTAAACAAAAACTTGTTTTTCGATTATTTTTATATAATTCTTAAACTACTTATCAGAAAATATTTAACCTTGATATGCTAATTAATCATTCTATCCTCTAAAAATTCGATTTCTACACTTTTTATCGCAAAGTCAACCGCTTTATATCTTGATTATAAAAAACCGATCGTACTCGCTAACCCTGTAGATCGAAATATGTTTATTTATCAGTTGTTATTTAATTAATCTAACGTATTTAGTTAGAATCTTTAAGAACGTTTGAAAGTTTTTGGTAGGTTATGGACCGGTTTTGGACCGGGTGCGGTAAGTGCTTTATGATTTTCTATAGCTAATGGTGAAGATATTTGAAGAAATCAAACGTTTAGAGAATAAAATAAATCAAAAAGCACACAACAATTGAATATTGCCCGACAAGTGGTTTACGAGTTATCTTAAAATTAACTACAATTAAGTTTAACTTTACAGGCGATGTCAGAAGTTAAATTTCTTCGAAAAATTATTTTAGAGATTATAAGAATTATATAGGAATTTATCAGCATAAATTCAATGCTTTCAAATTGAAATTAAAATGTTAATGAAGAATAATTCACTGTGCATGCGACACAGAAGGGCTTATTTTGAACAGTCTCTCAAGTATTTAACGACTCAAGTAGTATTTAAGCTAAAAATTTGCTTTGTAGAAAATTTTATGCCCTGTAAAATTATTTCCTTCCCACAAAACTGACATTTTCTAAAATTTGAATGCCGCACGATTTTTTTCTCATTACTATGCGTATTTTGAACTATTGATGCAAATAATTGTAAAACAATTTTAATTTTAAGGTACACCTTAAGCGATGCGTCAACTCGTGAAGAATCAGTAAAGATAGCAAATAAGGGTACTAATAATGAATATCCTATAATAGAAGGAATGTACAGTTATCTTCAGAATGGATTGGAATATCAAGTTCGTTATATAGCTGACATTAATGGATTTAGACCACAAGTTGAAATGCGCCGATTATTAAAAAATCGCATACCATCAAGCGCAATTGCAGGTTTACAAGGCGGCGGACTTGGTTAAAAATATTTTATTATTTCTTATTCTTTGTACTAATTATCTAAATCATATAAGTATAATTCTTCCAATGGAAATTTGCTATGTATCACGTTTATGCTAAGTAATTTTTTTAAATAAATGTAAGCACTACGTATTACTATTTGTTGAATCGCACCTAGTATATTACCATCAAACTGCTATTTATTTATTCCTGTAGTATAGTGCAAGGCATGAACATTCTAGGTTGAAGTGACATTTGATTTTATTATCTTCTACCAATTGAAAATGTTAAAGGCAAGTTTTTATACGTGTTTAGACAAACAGACAACAGAAACTAAAAATTTTAATTGTAGATTTTAATAGTTTCGGTTATTTATTGTGTAATCATAACATCAACAGATAGTAGAAATATGAATATGTCTGAAAATAAATTTATTAATGCCAGAAACAGTTCTAAACATACGTAAGTAAAACTAAATTACAGTAGTGGTTATTAAAATGAAAAGTTTAGATTTAAAATAAACGTTGTAAATTGTGTAACTTAATAGATTTGAATATTGAAAAATTGTATTAAGTTTAAATATAAACGTTGAAGTCGAGCAATGATGAATTAACAGGTTTGTCAAGAACTTGAGTTAAAAATCACTTTCCAAAAGTATTGTAATTATACAGAGGCAATTCTTTGTTTTATTTGTATTGTGTTTTCGTATCAAATTAATTATTTAAATCAATTTTTCACATTGAGGTATACTTAAAAAGCTTTTAAATTAATTGATCTGGTTGTCCTTCTTTTATAAAACCGACATTGACTTTCAGAACCAGAATTTGGAATGTTTTCTCTTTATTCTCACAACTGTTGGTTATTTAGGGAATATAACCACGCTACTATAGCGGCAAGTATACAAAGTGGTAAAGCTACTTTTTTCAACTCAGATATATTATAGTGAATGAATATGAATACCCAAAAAAGTTCTCTGGTCGAAAACAAGTTTTCATAAAAAAAACTGTTCTTCGAAACTGATCATAATAATGTACATACTAGAAGATATGATAATACTTAAAACTTTGTAAATAAAAATTATCACATTAAAAATTTGAGTATATAATTTGTAAAAATTCAAAATTTTATTTTATTTATGATATATAATATTTTAGTATTTCCACGTATCATATTACGTATAACATATTGAAATTTATTTTATTCTAATTAAATTGTATTATTATTTTAGATTTAAAACTCGCTCTAATAATACTGATGAAGAATCAAAAAATGTTACTACTTCTGAACACATAACTTATCTAACTAGTTCACAAAATAGCTCAAAAAATTCGAACGTTTCAAATATAAATCAAACTTCTGCGATAGAAGACAAATCCATAAACATCAATGAAAATAAAACAAAAGAAGTTAAAACTGGATTTAATAACACTACTGAAGGATTAAAAAATATTACTGTTTTTCAAAATATAAGCCTAGTTAATTTAACTGGTTTACAAAATAAGTCAGAAAAATCTACTGTTCATAATCAAACTTCTGTAATAGAAGATAAATCCATACATTTAAATGAAACAAAAACATTTCTGGATCCACTTGGTGGTGAAACACACGAACAAAAGTTAACTTCTAACCTATTCGCTAATCCTGAAAATATTACAAGTAATATAAACAATACAATGTCAGAAATGCTCGTTAACAGAATTTCAACAATTGCAATTTTGACGTTGACAGGTCCACCAGGATAATATTATAAAGATTTAAGTTAATTTTACTTATGAATTGTTATATTTTTCATTGATTACATCAAAGTGTTCTTATTTACAAAATCATTTACCATCAAGATTTATTTATTAATTACTATTATTACTTCTTGTTTTGTACTATCTGTTAATTTATATTTGTAAACTATTTTAAATAAAAGTAGTAAACTTCGAGTAAATGTTAATACCATAAATTTATTCATATCAAATTTAGTTTATAAAATAACAAGGAAATTGAAAATCTTGATTATTTTAAGTGACCTATAAAAATGTTAGGTACTTTCAAGTGTACAATAATTTTACAAGTTATGTAATTTTATTAATAATTTCATATGGTACGAAAATGCTTAGTAATGCACCTATACTGTATAAGTCTTACTTAAAAAATACATAATGGTATTTAAAAAAAATATTATAATAATAATTATGTTAATATGGACCTCCATTATAATAATTATAAATTTGTTTCGCTGAATTTTTTAATAAAAGATTGCGTTATTACAAAATTTGCTTAAAAGGTAATTCTACATACTAAAATAATTAAAGTTAAAAGCGGCAATTATTCAAAAGACAGTTAATATATCAAAAGAATTGTGCTTTTACGCTTTATTTTATTTTTACGGGAAAATGGAATATCCGCTTACAACATGCCGCAATGTACCAATAATATTTAAGTTTGAGGGGTGGAAATATTTGGTAAAATCTGCCGTACAGGATAAGCCTTCTAAATTATTTGGGATGAAAATTTTAGTAATTTTAGTTTAACAAAGTTGAAAAATAAAAATTGTTCGTAAAAGATGTCGGCTAGGTACAAAACAATTTCTTAAGAGGAAAACAAAAAATAACAACAACTTCGGCGAAGAATCGTATTTTTAGTAAAGTTTAAAGTGGTATTTAAAATCATTACAAATCATGTCGAGAATTAAAGACAGACTTAAATAATCTACTTGACCGCAATATTAACATACAAATTGTTGAGCATCGCTTGGAGGAATTTGAATTACACTCTCATTCATACTGCTGTTAAGAAAATAATATAGAGAAAAATAATAAACCAAAACCGTTTAAATTTTGTAAAAATAGACAACTGATGGTTAAAAGAAGGTAATTTTATTAATTGTTTTTAAAAAGTGTCAATATTTACATCTTATTAAATGAATCAAAATTTTTAATATATTCTTTTATACATAAGAATTTGGCTTTAAATATTTAAAAAAACAAGATTTAGTGAGGGCTTGGTAATTTTTGGTTACAAAATATTAATAAAGAACAAAGTTAAAGTGCACTTTCGACAAGCATGTTTTAAAAACACGTTTTGCGGCGAGTAGTGTTATTCGGAACCAGGTTATCTGAAAACAAAAATTTACAAAAAACTAGATAATCTATTAGTTGGTCTAATCTTTAATCGAAAGATTTTCCCCAAAACTTAAATTTGATATGGCAGCCATGCAAAGTCAAAATTTTAATTTTCGTAAAAAAAAGCAGTTTTGGTTCATAAAATAGAAAATACGCATTGAAAAATCAAGGCTTCGACCAAAGAATAGTTTTAAATGTTTCAAAAAACAAATCAAAAATATTGTTTTATCAGCTTTTTCATCATGGTCAAAGTAAGTTAACCCTGAATAACCAACTCTCAAACTAATCGATTAATTTTGGGTGGTTAGATGAGTTTAATGTTCAAAACGTAAACAACGTTGTTTTATATGTCTAAAACAGTTGTTTTTAAAAATTATTAGTAGTATTTATAATTATTTATATCTTATGATTATACCGCATATCTTCATTAGATGATGACGATATTGTGATATCATTTTTAGAGTAAACTACGAGCTATACCTATATTAATTATACTACTACTATATTTATTAAATCCAAAACCTGATTATCATGAAAAACACTACGATCTTGAGTTTTTTCAACGTTTTCTTCTACAAAACTCTACCATAAATCTACTTATAGAAAAACTACAATTAATCAATAGATTGGTGGATTAGGTAACTCGATACTATCCATATCAAAATTTTTAGAAAAACCAAAAAATTCACAAAATACTTTTTAGAACTAAAATGTTTTAACCGTTTTAACCGCTCCGAACCGCGAGAAATGTATACATTTCATCTCCAGAGAGGATGTACCAGGCAGATTACACCTCGGTGGTTTGCCAATGCCTTCCGAGAGAAGACCGTTTTTAAGTGTTTTGTGCATTTTTTGGTTTTTCTGAAAAACTATAATTGACTACTTTCTGCTTCATGTGCCATATCCGGTTACCCGGACGTTGACAACCTTTCTCGTATGTTTGTATTGTGCATTTGAAGTATTATCACACACATAGGGGACCTACTGCTTAACGCGGGATCCGAACCGTGGGAAGTGTATAGTAAGTTTGTAGTTGAAAACTTGAATTAACTTTTGCAACTAGTATGAAATACTAACATTGTAAACTTTGTGTATAATTTTGTATAAAATTCGTGTTAGTATGTTATTTGCTTGTTTAAACTAATAAAATAATAAAAATAATTATTAAGAAGTGAGCATATTTGGCATTTACAGGGCAGTTAATAACAGAGAGTTTTCTAGGAAAAACCAATGTGCGTGTTTTATGAATCAATTAAAATAATATTTAAATATAAGGAAGTAAGAGCTGTGTTGTTAATCATAAACTTAATTGAAATAAGAACATTCTATTTAAATATCATATTATAATGTAATGCTGCATTACTATTGTACCAATATTATTGGTAAATATTATGTTTTAAATATTGGAGCATTATTGCTCACCGAACAATATTGACCACCAAGCGTAAGTATTATTATGTTTTTGTCGTGGCCATTAGCCGGTCATTGACGTTATAATGCCCGAATTGTCATTATTGACCATAACATATATATTAGAATAATAAGCAATCAATATACTGCAAATATTAGTACAACATTGGTACAATATTATTTATTGACGATACTGGCCACCAAGATTAAACTAACTAGTACAGTAGGCATTATGAATATACGAACAATATTACCAATATTAGCTACAAAGTTAATTGATTAATTAACTTTTTATATTTGTTTAATAAAAAATATTAATTTGATAATAATTAACAATAAATTATTAATTGATTGTAATTAGCTACAATATTGCGCCAATAATATGCAAAAGTATTGCTACAACACTTACCGTATACATGATATACATTAGTTAGCAATGAATGAGTTAATAACAATAATATTGATTTTTAAATATTTAGTGCTAGTCTGTTACTAGAAATAATCTTAGAAACTTGATGAAAAAAATAAGCAATGTTGCTAAATAATCATCATTGTTAGATTTTAAAAGATTCATTGTTAAAATCTTGTTAACTTAGCATTGCTAAAAGTACCTATTACTAAAGTAAGCAAAGTACTGTTTCTACTCAATTTATAGCGTTAATTCTTTAATTTAAAGAATTAGAATTTTTTTTTTTTTAATTTTTCAATTAATAACTAAGTACATTTTTACAAACAATTTCCAAAACTGGCTGTTGCATACTTTTATTGCGAATTTTTGAACGCTGTTGACGATTTAAATAAGCAGTTACCCCTTAGTTGCGTCTAAAGAAGTTTTACTTTAAAAACTAAATTAGATACTTACTTTTTTCCATTACACCGTGATTTTATAGAGCCGACACAGTTGTTCAACTTTAATGTTAATTGGTTCCACAAACCATGAATATTATTCTGAATTTCTTTAGGACTCGTTTTCCCATGCATTAAAATGAGGTTATTTTCAAGATAATTTTTATAAATATAATATTTTGTGCTTGTGTATGTTTTCTTTTTACTGCTGAACGGCTAGACCGAATTATATAAATTTTTTTTAAATGTTTGCAATAGTCCGAGTAAGGTTTTTAGATAAAAAAACTAAAAAAACTTGAATAAGTTGCTCGAAAAATTCGGAATTAAAATTCGTATTCAGACGATTTCGGTTGCTGACAGATGATGCTATTTTGACAGATGGCGTATTATAAGGCAAGACGACGTCTGTCGGGTCAGTTAGTATTAAATAAAATACTATTGATACAATTCAAAGTAATGGAGACCATTATAATGTGAGAAACTCTATTGCACGAACAGACCCGGAAGACAAACAGACGAGCTGTACGTTCAAGAGACCAATTTTTATTGGCAAAATTTCTTTTTAGTTCCCGAAAAGTATTCGTTTCGTACATGGATATCAGGTTCTATCCGAGAGGAGTAATTTTTCTTCCATATAAGCAACTGATATTTTTAGCTTACAAAAAATTCAAACAAGTGCAAATATATAATCTTTCCCGAAAGTTTATTCCAAAAATTTATTACTCACTTCTCTCCCAATTAGGAATAGCTCTACCAATGCAATTTTTTCGTGATTTTTTAACAGTAGTTTCACAAAAATTGTGAGCAAGCCAAAATTGAACGATATAAAATTTTCTACATTTTAGTTCGTTCTACTACATTATGTAGTTTAAAAAAAAATTTATTAAATAAACTGTAATTAATTTCACTGTTTGACATTAACAAAAATTTAGGTTAGAAAAACTTAATGCACCCTAATTTTGGAAGTAATGAGACAATTTTACTAGCAACCTTGCTAAGACAAAAAAATTTAAAATATGGCTAAGGTGATTGCTTACAGAATAACAACCACGTAAAAATTTCTACGGACATTACTAAAATTTTTACTTTGTAATCTTGTTCGAGTTAGCAATATGTAGCTAGTTACATATATAAAAAATCCAATTTCTTATAATTGTCAGGTTGTTCAATTAGTTCATAATGAAGTATCAACTTCTGTTATTTGTAAATAGAAGGTTACTGTCAGATAACTATCACCCCGAATTTCAAAATTTCAACTGCACTATAGGAAAGAGAACAATTTTCCGAGTACATTAACACAAAAATTTTTTTGGATTATGCAATAGTTGTCGAAATAACGGCATTTCAAAATTAAGAAAAGCAGGAAGATGTAATATGATACACTCCGATGCGTGACGGTCGATCTCTCTCAAGAGCCCCTGCTCTTCATTTTGTTGACGGTACGTGTGCTTTGATATACTCTTAATGTTGTTGTCAGTCGTGGTCGACACTCGGACGAGTTCTATGGCTTTGAGTTCTACCCTTGGCGAGTTCCTTTATTCTTTAGGGATATTTTTAAATTGTTATGTGCAAGGTAAAAAAATAAAACAGGCCAGGAAGGCGCCGAAGGCGTCCGGAGGGTCTGTTTTATTTTTTGCCTTACACAACAACGGCTAATCATACAGCTGTGTTAAAAGGTGTATTTAAAATACATTTAAATTTTACATTTTTAAATTCGAATTTTTCGGAAACTTATGGATGATCCAAGGAGTTTTTTGTTTTAAACTGCTTAGAAAATTGTCTTCTTTCCTATAGTGTAGTTGAAATTTTGAAATTCGTGATGATAGTTATCTGACAGTTCCCAAATAGAATGTAAATAGAAAAATTTGTGCTCTTATTTTTCAAAATTTTCATATTTTACACTGCTTTTTTATTAAAAAATAAAATAAGTAGCAACTTTGTCCAATATGTTGTTGTCAAGTCAATACGAGATTTAAATAATACAATAATTATTATAATAAAAAAATCTATTTCATAAAAGTTTTTGTAAAGGAGGACTATTTTGTAGTTGCTAATCAGTTGATATCTGAAATTGCCATTCAATCATATAACTTTTTTGGAGAAAGTCATGACATTACATTTGCTTACATTTAGTTGTCGAGGTTCGTGACGCACCAAAACGCTAAACAAAATTTATAGCTTCCTTAAGTGCTAGATAATGATCGAGCTAAAGCACAGTTTGATTAGTTTTAAGTTAACTGCATAAAGTAATACAAGTGGCTATGTTACTTTACGTAATTCTATCAGATATGAGACATGTTAAAAAATGTAGAAGGAATCTCTAAACGTAGGATTGCTATAACGCAAATGTACTTTAATGCATTAAATTATTAGGTATTTATTTTTTGAAAAAGACAAAATTTGTATAAAAATATATTTGATAGAAACTAACTGCACTAACTTGTTAGTTAGTACAGACTACTTACACTTACTTACAGCTGAAATAAATTGTCTGCAGACTTTTATACTTGTAATAAATGAATTTAGTTGTAATATGTAAAAATAATATAAAAACAAACATTAATATAACTGAATAATTAAATTTTTGCATAAACTTTAGATCATTTTTATTTACACGTATTGATAATACTATCAAAAAAATGTTTTTTCCTAATAAAACACCTTTCGTTATTTTGGGGGTTTTGTTTCAGAGAGAGTAGACTAATAAATTAAAAATTAGTTTTGACTATAATATAGTATTACATAATATAACATCATAACATGAGATGCGCTAAGTTTTTATAAGTAGGTAGTAGGTCTCTATATTAATATTAATGGTTCAAATAAGTATATCCATTATGAATAATATGTAATTGAAAATTTAAATCAATATAAGAAATATAAGAATATGTTTAACATAATTTTAATAATAAAATCGACGATGTTACGGCAGAACGCCATAAGCACCAAAATTTTAAAACGCGTTTACTGTGGTTATTATAAAAACAAAATATTACACAGAAAGTTATTTTATAGTAGTAATTATTATATTATGCATGCATAAACGACTTTGAAATCAAAGTCGAAATAGTGGTTTGTCATAAACGAGTAGTCCATTTTTTTAACACGGGTATTATTTCGGCTCTGTTTATATTTTGAAAGCTTAAATATACTAATAGTAAGTTTATCTTGAAACTGTTGATAAAATTTGATGACTAAATGCATTTGTGCATTTTACTGCTAAATATAATAATTAAATCGTGAGTTTATGCCTGTACGAAGTTAGTGTCTCTTTATAACTATGATAATAACCTGTATTAAAATATTAAAATCTACAAATTTCCAAAAAGGACAAAAATATTGCAATTTTTTTAAAAAAATTGAAAATCGTTTTAAGCAAAATTTATATCGATTAATTATTATTTTCAAAGATATGAATTTTTGTCATTTTATATAATTATGTACCGGACTGAATCATTATTAAATTATGCAGGTGTTTATGTAGCAGAATTCGTCTTCATTGCAATATATTGCTTATACAAAATGAAAAGTTCCGCATTTTTTTCTTTACTTTAAAAAAAGTCTTGACTTCCGATAGCGGCATTTTAAGATTTAGAAAAAATAATGTTATTTTGAAAAAATCGGCGTAATAATATAACAATTAGGTAATTTTGTAGCCTTTGGAAAAATCTTTTTTCTCTTACATGTAAAACCGCATTTGAAATTTAAAAATCCAAAAAATTTGCTACTATAAAATAATGTAACACTTCCCAGAAGCTTCGTAAACTTACAGCAGGTGATCATAGAACTGGGTGACGTTGATTGGGTTAATACATTGGGTGGTCTTCCTGTCAATATAGTCACTGACACGAATTCCGGTAAAGAATTAAAATAAAATAGCTTATAATCCTAGTAAACCTTGTATAACAGCTATACTAAGACGATTTATTGGAGAAAAGAGAGTACAGAGGCAAAGATAATTATGCCTGAAACAGAATATCTGAAAATTTAAACACCACATTAATTTTCCTAATATCTTTAATATGATATACCGTGTTAACTTCTAGAAAGGATTATGAAGATAATCTCGTCCTTGGAGGGCAGTTCAAAAGAAGTTTTACAATTACATCAGGTTTTCCATATTACAATATACTGTGTAATTATAGGTACTAATATCTGATTTTAATTTATTTAAAAACTAATTACCCAAATAAGCACATGTATATTAATCGAAGTAATAATATATCTATAAGACCTGTAATTAATCACCGACTGCTCTTCGATTATAATGATTAACTCTTTATAATTTTTTAATTTAAATTAATTATTAGTTTTATTATTTAATTTTTATTATTAATTCATTTCTTAAAATAATGTTATCGCGATCGAATGTGGATGTTGTGGCCGATTTATTCCTAACAAAATCGTTCTGATTTTTAACTGCAATTCCGTATTTACTAAGATAAAAATCAAACCGTTCAATCATGGAGTTTCCCAGAAACTTTTACAAACAATAATTCAAAGTAATGGGCCTGTAATTATTAATATTAGATCTTCCGTCTTTTAGAAAGATGCGGAAAAACCGATGCCAAAAAATAATAATTAATTAAAGGGGCAAGTGAATTTTCCAACTTATGCCTGCTTTGCTTAAAAATCATAATAGGAACAGCATTAGGCCCAAATGCTCTACTTGATTTTATAGCACTGACTGGAAAAATAATCTTAGATTCGACCATGTTTAACAACCCCATACTACACTGGTAAAAATTGGTAAAGTAAGTTTACTCTTTAATTTATTGCAACCTTTTTGTAATATATTTATTTGTAGCTCACTATTTTATAACAACAAATAATATACAAAAGGCAACATAATGTCGTGTTTTATTACCAAAAAATTCTATTTTGTTTGTATTAGAAATTATTATGAAGTTTATTTTGTTTTTTATTTGTTTGGGTTACGATGTTGGTAAAGGACAAAGTAAGTGAACCGCCTTACGCCGAGGTGCGTAGAAGAGGACGATTGAATGTTCCACCCGTTCTCAAATTTGATTGTTTTTGGTGATTTTTGATATTAATGTGATTTTTATTGATTTAAACTGCGAGTTGTTTAATTAAGTAAAGTGTTAAAAGAAGAAATTTTAAAAGATTTGATATTTCACGACGTAGTCTGATAAGCCATACAAACTGCGCAACAAAGCACGCAGGAGAGACCATAAGGTAACATTAAAAATTTATAAGGTTATAATATTTAAATTAAATTGGAAAATAAATTAAATAAAACTAAAACGTAAAATTTTATACGAAGAAATTTATATTTTTATATTTAAAAAAATATAAAAAACGGAAGAGTCCTATGCTCAAATTATTTGCATGCATCACCTGAAGCCATGTGTATAAAATACAAAATTTAAATTAAAGTTATTTTTTTAAATAAAAATTTTTTACAAAATTTACACAGAAGGGCATCGCAATACGTGTTTTTCAAGTAAAAATTCTTATTGAAAAACTTTTCTACCTGAAATTATTAAGGAGAAAAATGCAAAAATTAAGTAAAATTGCTGTAGGTTCAGTCAATTTTTTTAATTGATATTCTAAACAAAATTCAAAAAACAATTAATTAAAAATGAGTGTCACCTTCTTTATTCTTGATGCATTCAAAAATTCTATTTTTCATACTTAATTAAATGTTAAGTTGCTGTTAACGGAATTTTTGCCCACGCAAGTTTGCTGGCGTATTTTAATCTTCGAACATCAGCGTACTGCTTTTAATTTTGATATACCTCACAAGTAAGAATTCTCCAAAAATTCTCGATTGAATTAAGATCCGGAGAGCGTTTTGGGCAATTTATAAGTGTTATGTTTTTCTGCCTAAACCATTCTTTTGTTGTTCTCGATATGTGAATGAGTGCATTATCCCGCTGAAATGTGTAATTTTCTTCATGCATTTCTTCCCCAAAGTTTTCAGTAAGTCTATATATTTTTTGTTTGTTATTTGTATATTGTCGTATTTCAAAGTGATTTAGACCCACCCTATGCATTTTAGTAAAATTTTGGTATTGCTTATTAATTTGTAACTGTGTAAAATTTGTTAAATGGGGACCAATTACAGAGAATTCAAGGCCTTTTGCCAAAAATGGCCGACGTGAAAAATGAATAATTATTATGGAGTTTAAAAATTTTTGATAAGTTTACAGATTTTTGGAAATATAAGTGATTTTTTATTAAACAGTGTTTTATTAAGATTTATAAATGAATTTAATGTTTTAACAAAGTTTGATTGATTTTCAGAAATTTAAACAGAAACTATGCATTAGTGCTGATAATGCTGGGAGGACACACTGGGAGGACATTAAATGAAAAGCTAGATTAGGGAAGAAAAAAAATTATTTATAAAAGAAAAACAAGAAACAGAAAAACAAGAAGCTATAAAACTAGAAATTACAAAACAAGAAGAAGCAGCAAAACAGAAAACCATAAATTTAGAAATGGAAAAATTAGAAGCCATAAATTGGAAATTATAAAACTAGAAGCTGAAAAATTAAAATCAGCAAACTAGGAAGCTATGAAATTAGAAATTATAATACTAGATAACGTAAAACAAGAAGCTACAAAACAGGAAACTATGGAAGAAAAGAAGAAGAATTGAAAGTTTTGGATGAGTCAGGGGTGGAGAAGAAAGAAGACCCCAGCAAAATAAACGCTTCAGACAAAAATAAATTTTTGGAAGGTCCGAAAGGAGAAGTAAACAAAACAGATAAAGATAGGGTGGATTATGAAGAATTTGAAATTTTTTTGAAGAGATAAGCTTTTTTATTTGATTTTTGAATTTAATTTATTTTTGACTATAAGTAAAAATTAACAACGGGGGTAAAAGATGTGTTTTAAATTGATTTGAACCCACCCTATGCATTTAGTAAAAAATTTTGGTATTGCTTATTAACTTGTAACTGTGTAAAATTTGTTAGCTCCATGGACCAAAAACCCAGCCCGATCAAGCTTAGCGCTTTAAATGAGGAATCACACCTCAGTAAATTTCAACGCCCGCCGCCCACATCAGATGAAGGAGATATACGGATCACCGTGGAACTCCAAATCGCCAAGAAGTTCATCGTTTATCAAATTTGTTAGGTGAGGACTAATCATAGAGAATTCAAGGCCTTTTTCCAAAAATGGCCGAAGTGATGGATGAATACCTATTATGGAGTTTAAAAATTTTTGATAAGTTTATAGTTTTTTGGAAAAATAAGTAATTTTTTATTAAACAGTGTTTTATTAACATTTATAAATGGATTTACAGCTGTAAAAAGTTACAACAGGTTTATAAAGCTATTATAAGCAAAATGTCTAAAAACATTCATAAACGTTCAATAGCGCTAAAACACTGTTATAAGGCTGTTATAAGACTGATATAAGCCGTTTATAACCTAAAACAATACCAATCAGCTATAACCCATAACCTATAACAGTGTTATAACTAAAACATTCCTGAGCGACAGTTTAAGAAATTTTTATGAATACGGGTGTTAATATTTTAAATAAAGTGTGATTGCTTTAGAGAAATTTAAACGGAAGCTATGCATTAGTGACGATAATTGTACAAAGATAAAGAAGATAATAGAGCAAGAGGAAAAAAAATAATAATAAAAAAAATAAGTAAATGGTAAAAATTTTCGATTTTCATATTAAAAATTATTAAAGGTACTACGATTTTATTTGATAAGCAGACAGCTGCGAACCGGTATCGTATAAAATTTGCGTTACTATTTTTAAATAATATTCAAATAAAAATCAAAATTTAACAAATTATTTCTAATTAGATGATTAATTGGAAAACAATTTAAATAACAATTTGATTAACAGTTTTACATTTCAATATATTGAGATGACCCTTAGCTATACAAATCTATAACATTTGCTTAATTCCAAAAATTACTCTTTAGCTCTTTAGCACTCCACGCGTGCTATTATGCAGCTGAGTTTAAAATTAGATATAATAATTTTATAATAATAAAATATTTAATATAATAATAATATAATATACAATAAAAATCCAATTAAAAACCTTTAAAACTTTGTAAAACTTAATCATATTAAATTTTTTAGAAAACACCAAAATGCATAAACATTTTTCGTATATTTATAGCGATAATATACTACTGTTGTGGGGTTTTGTAAATTTACCTATCCTTCACAATCTTTTATTTTCCCAGTTAGCTTTTCTCAGTGGAGAACAAAAAAGACTCTCAGTAGTCGGTTCCCGTGTATTTCTTTGCTTGCCCTTCTTTTTAAAATGATAACTAAAATAATTTCGTCTTCAAATCCAAACAAATAATTTCTTCAATAATAATTGTTCCTCAATAATAATTAATAATACGTAAATAAGTTCAAATATAATTCAATGTAAAGTAAATGTAAAACTTTTCTGGGCTCGTACTTTCAATTTTAACGCGTATCCAAATCGCCTTATTATCAGCAGCAGGCTTCGTTCGTACAAATGCAATCTTTTAAATTTCCAATTTTAAAATAATTCACGTCCAATTTCAAATTTTATAATTTTAATTGCTTTTGTTAAATTAATCAAATCAATCAAAACCATCAAATCAACTACCGCTCGGTAGCAACGCATCAAAAAAATATCCAACTTATTAAAATATCAAAAATAATTACGCAATAATGCAAACGCATCCAATTCACTTTATTCAATCAATCAAAATAAAATATTACTTACAAATATCAAAATTATCAAAACTCAGCGGGCATACAAATTATTAAAGCTAAAATTTCGCCAAAATGCATAGGGTGAGTCGCAATCATTTTGAAACACCACAATACATACGGTGTATTTATATGGTGTTAACTTAAAACATTTTAGTTCTAAGTTTATGCATTTTTGTGTTTTCTAAAATATTTGATATGATTAATATCGAGTTACACTAACTAAACCACTTATCTATTGATTATTCGTAACACTTGTCATTTATATTTAAAGAACCTTTTGGTTCCTTTCAGGACTCTTAACCTACATAAGTTATTATTTAATATCTGCATTTTTAGTAAGTCTTTATGATTTGTTTAATTGCAGAAACTTTTTCTTTCTCAAATTTTTACAAATTTCAAAACTTTATTTAAAAAATAAAATTTTTTCTTCTTACGTCAGCTGCTAATTTGTGGTTTTTGATCCATAAATTCCTTGCTTTGTTCATAAAATATTTTTTGTTTTCATCTCCTTTCCGTTCTTTCGGAAATGAAATATTTATTTATTTATTTATTTAACGGATATACCTTTTTACATAACAACAGAATGTATAATACATTATAATTAATATTAAAAAACTACAAAGAAATGAGCAGGCAATCGCCTTTCAAGAGGAACGTCTTGAATGTGGCAAGCGATGAGTTCAATAGATTAAAACCGGGAAAGTTATTTGCATAATTTGCCAAACGAACCATCCTGGTCACAGGACTGTTACTTCCATAATTAGTTGAATGGTATTCGACTTCAAATATCCACCTGGATCTGGTTGATCTTGAATTCTTTAAAACAAACTTTTCCCGCAAAGCGACACAGTCGATTCTGCCACTAAACAAACCATGAACGAAGCAAAGATCATTGATTCTACGTCTGGAGACCAGTGACTTAGTGTTGCAGTAGTTTAAGTACGCTTCATCATTAACGCCCTCGTTGGTTTAAAAATTTTGTACATTTGACGAATTTGAAATAAAAATGTTTAAAAGTTTTTCTTTCACTTATTTTTAAAAACAATGAACTAATGTTTACAATTTCTTATTTATAGAGTTTTTAGAAGTTTATAGGATTAACCATTATAAACGTGCTACAAAACACACATTTTCTCCGAATAAAACATAATTTTTTATTAAAATTATTTAACGACCGGCGACGGGTAGACTTATTAGACATATTGATGAACGCCATGTTTTGCTTTAAAATAATTGTGTTCATAAAACGTGACAATTGATTGACATAAAGTGAACTTTTTATATTCTTTTCAAGAAAAGTGGTAATGTAATAAATTTTTAGGTCATTTCGTTAGTTATATAATCTTGAATAAAACTATGAAATTAAAGAAATTGGTTATAAAAGATATCGATGAGCTCATATTCTGTAACGCACTGGTTATATAATAATTCTTACCATACATTCGCATGTTACGTTCTTGTAGGCTTAAATCACAATAGATTATTTAATTTGACTAGACGCATAATATTATAGGCTTAGTGTTAGTTAATGTTTCCTATTCTAATTTAATAATTACTAAATTGTAATAAGTAGGACTTGACCTTGTCCAAGTTTAGTAAAATTAAATAAATAAAACAATATTGATATTGGAAATTTATCAATAAAAACACCGAGAGTAAGATTAAATTATAATAAATTAAATTAATTTTTTCTAATAATTATTTTAATAACTCAATTCAATAATATTAAAAGTAAATTTATCATATTAAATTATGAATATTATTTATTGCAATTTATTTTTTTAAATGCATTAGCAGAAACCGTTTACTCTTATCGTACGAATTCAACCTGTCACTATTATGCAGTTGTTATAAATTATGCAGAATATTCGTCTAGTATTTGGTAAAGAGATTACACAAAATAGGAAATGAACTACACGAATAAAAAATTTATGAGATGTTTGAATTTAAAACAAGTTTAGCGGATATTATAGTACATGTAATAACCAATACCAGTGTAGACCGTTACATTATTAATAAATTCACTGTCTTCCTATTGTCCAACAGAATCTTTAGCGAAAGTATGTAATATTTTGGGAGAGCATATAAGCGTTTGTGATTCTTAAAATATCATCAGTTAACCCGAGATATCATAATGATAACTTTACCAATAATTTCTGTAAGTACTTTCAAGATGTAACATAACAGTTATGTAATTATTATGTTTTAGTTCTGTGTGTTGGGCGTTACATTGGTGCACTGTGCTGACAATAATGGGGATGGTAGTGCAACAATTTTAAGTCGAGATTTTAATAACGATGGATTAGGTCCTTACAATTTTTTGTAAGTAATACCAATCAGGCTGTTAATTTTCGTGGAGTTTTATTGCAATTTAATAAGTGAACGTGATTGCGATATTTATCTTTTAACGATGTGCTGTTTTTCAGATTTGAAACCAGCAATGGCATCAAACAATCTGAACAGTCAAGTGCAATTGCAACAAAAAATGTGGACGAGTTATTAATAGAGGTTGTTGGCAGTTATTCGTATCCTGGTACGGATGGAAAAATATATGAAGTCAAATATGTTGCTAATGCCACAGGATTTTATCCTTCCGGTGATCATATAAAAGTACCGCCTGTAGTTCCTTGGCCTTCTGCAACTGTTTTAGAACCTGTGTTAAGTGTAACAAATTCAGGAAGCGACACTAGTGGAATTATAACAGATGGTGATCAGGGCAAAGTGTCAATTATTGACGATGGCTCTAATAATTCTGGTAGTACAATAATAACTAACGAGGAAGTTGAATTACAAAGTGTAAATATTGGCGGAGTTAATATTAATGCAACTTCGAGTGGAAATCAAATTACAAACACCGTTGGACAAAACGTTTATATTCCACCTCCACATACTACATATCTTCCACCATATTTGAATAAACAAGTGGGTGATACAGAATCTCCTAAAAATATAAATCAACTAGAAGTTCGACCTGAAATTAAAAACTTACATATACATCAAGGTACTGTGTTACTTGACGCCGAACATATCTCAGAAAATCAAAAACGAGAAGCTAAATATGAAATGCTAAATCCCAATAGTCAAATGAATAGATTTGCCAATCCATCAAATATAGTTTATTTTATATTAAAACCACAAGGTTTTAGTATGCCTAGTTAATACCCATTATTATGTAATGTAGAGTAATTATTAATAAATCTATATTGTGTTCAGTATTAAGATGTAATAAAGATAATATTAAGCGTTGTTATTAATTAATAAATTGACTATTATAAACTTTTAGTGGATTTATTTGTAATTATACAATAATTTAATTCAATATTTACATTTAATAATTATATTGCACATGTCTTTTGTGATTGACGATAACAATAACTGTGTATTGTAGCAATGTTGATTTTAAATTGGAATTAGTAACATAGTCTTCGATTAAACGAATCATCAGATTGTTTTTGACAACAAAATCTGCAAGTATTACCTGCTACTTTCTCTTTTAAGATTACGTGTAGCGGTTATTCCAATTTTATCAATGAAGTGTAAGTTAAACGCACTTGTAGGTCAAAAGAAGATTGATTGTGATATTTTTAATTGCGATTGTATTAAAAATTTAATGACTATAATTTTAGTTTATATTTAGTAATATAATAATTATATTATAACATCAAAAAATAAATCCTGATAGATAAATTATTTCATCACACATGTTATGTATACTGCATACATTCCTAATAATACTAAAATTTTTGAGTTTGCACCTACATTATAATCATTTGCATTATGTTAATTTTTTACGAAATTAGTATGCTATTATGCTAATGTAGATATTATGCATCTCAATATTATTTAATTCTTATTGGTTATAATTTGAGACAGTCTTGGTGTTACTGCATTTAACCCTACGACAAGATTATAGTGTTAGGGCTAGTTGGATAAATCTCGAGTTACAGTTAAAATATCCTAGATTAGTGCTTAGCTTTGATCCCAAACAAAGTTTTAAAATGTTACTTTACCTTCAATGTTCAGAAATTAAGATATATTGCACTTCCGTAATTTGAAACTAATGTTGAGTAATAAAGATGCTCCAGGTGTGTGATAATACTTTGCACGTAAATCATATACAATCGATTGTTAATAAATATGAAAGTGACACATATGCGATATATTCGTAAGATGATTGGTATTTCTGATGATTATAGGGTTTTTAATAAGCTGCATGCTACTTGAAAAAGGGTAAATTTTTTAATATTTTGAAAAATATTGAAATATTGGAAGTTATCGTGTATTTGTATTTGTTTTGTTTATAGCGCCCAGTAGCTAATTTTGAAGCATTAATTGGTTGATTATAAATAAACGAACCAATAAAAACTAACGAAAAATGTGCATAGGTATATCAAAAATTCATAAAATGATATTTTTACAGTTATTAAATATTTATATCTTAATACTTAATATTATATTAATATTTAATATAATAAAACCAGGGGTCTTCGCTTAGTAGTTAAACCACTTAAGCATCAGACAGTAGCCGTCCTCGCTAATTTATTTACAACATAACAATAATTTGACAGTAAAACATTTAATAGCGTGGGTGTAGATAATTCTGTTGTATAATAATCTTATCTAAGCTAAAATGATTATTTTCAAAAAATAAATTAAAATAAAAATAAAATACTGCATGTAGTAATTATATTTTGATTTTATTTACTTAATTCTGGTTTACTGGGTTGTCAATATCTAATCATCTAATCAAAATTTATAAATCGTGAGAGAACTTGCTCTTGTAATCTGGTATCTACTGCAAAACAATTTTCGTGTCTAATTATCACTATTGCTGGTCAGCAAAAAACATGATACCTTTCAAATAATGACCTGCTAAGCAAGACTTCATTATTCAACTTAAATGGTTTCTCACAGGTGTAAATTTTCGGAAGCAGTGCAGTAACAGGAGTTAATAAATTTTTGTCTTCTTCTAAACGACTTTTTTGTATTGTTTTGACTTCATGTTTTAAAGAATGAAAATTATTAAGTCGCAATACTTCTTATGCAAAGAAACTTCTAACGATATGTTCAACACTTGACATTTTTTATTATAATTATTGTTTAAATTAAATTGTTAAAACTAACATGGTAAATGCAAATTTTTATATTGTAATACAACATGATTTGGACCCACTTTATACTCTTTTAAGAAAATTTTGTGAATTGCATTTATTTTGGTAATTTTGAAAAAAGCGCAAGAGACGGCCAAGAAAAAAAGAAAAAGGCTATTTGCCAAAAATGACCGCACGAGCCGGTTGTGCGAGTTTTTGCTCTAATATTGAGTAATACTTATTTTATGAAATTTTGTGCGATTATTTGACCATAGAGATTAAATTTTTTGAACGTTTTGATTTGAGATTAAGCAAAAATTTATTAATCATATAAAATTTTTAGAATAAACCAAAAAATGCACAAACACTTTTTAGAACTAAAATTTTTAAGTTAACACAATATAAATACACCGTATCGTATGTATTGCAATGCCCCCAGCTATACAAATCTTATAAAAACTTTTCTCCAACCATAAATTAATTCTATAACTGGGCATCCATTTTTTTATAACAAGAGACTCTTCATTATACCAAAATATTTCCAAGTAAATGTAAAATAAAATTTTACTTCTATTCGATGGGAACGAATGTTGCAAATTTTACCTTAATCAAATCGCTAATTTAAACCAAATTCAATCGCTCGGTAGCGAATTTTCAAAAATTATCCAATAATTAATTCCAAATTTCAAAAATAATTGTAATCGCATATAATTCACTTTATTTAATCAAAAAATAATACTCACAACTTCAAAAATACAAATCTCAAAATTAACTCACTTGAGTAAATTAATTAACCAAAAATCAAAATTTTCAATGTTCGCCTCGAGTTTAAGCTTACTCGGGCGACGCGCTATCGGCAAAAGCCACTTTCCTCCTCGATTCGCTCCCACCTGTCCAATTCTCCAGTCTTACAACTTAAAACCATTTAAATAAATTTTCATTAAAATGCACAGGGTAGGTCGCAATTATTTTGAAACACCACAGTATATTATCGGAAACTTTTTCACCATACTATGGCATCATCAGGCGATAAACTAGAAAGAGAAACGAGAAAATTACCGTATTTATCTACCAAATTGCAAGAGAAAAAGGGAAGAGTAGGAGGATTTATTAATTATTACTTTTGGAAAGTTGTAAATGAAATAATGTTTTTTGATCATTAAAACGTTTCTAACATCCGGGACAATAAAACAAAACAAAGTCAAAGACATTTATGAAATAACAAGGTTATTTAATTCAATAGTGAAGATTGAACCACCACACCCGAAACGAGATATACCCCAATGCATTAAATGCCAGCGGTATGGTCACACACATAAGTACTGTTATCACAATCCGCGTTGTGTGAAGTGCACAGGAAATCATGCTACTAAACAATGTCCACGTAATGAACGTAACAATGAGGTAACCTGCGTCAATTGCGAAGAGCATCATCCTGCCAACTATAGAGGATGCTCAGTTTACAAAGAACTACAAAAAAGAAGGTTTCCCCCATTGCGTGAAAGACAAACTGTGCAAACCGTAAGTACAAATAATCATATCCGCCAACCTGGCTTCTCTTATGCACAGGTGGCTAGAGCAAATAATAGAACGCTTCAAGATGTCAACAACGCTCAACAAACTCAATATCCAGCTGCCCCACAACAGCAATCAAACAATGTACTAGAAACAATGATAACAAAAATGATGGAGAAGATGGATAAGATGATGGACCTCCTGACTGCTCTGATAACAAAAATGATTTAATGTCACACACAACTTCAAACAGAAATCTAACAACTCTAAAAATTGCGGTCTGGAACGCAAATGGTCTAGTCAATCATGGACTGGAGGTCAAATCATTTATCATAAACCAAAACTTAGACATTTTACTAATTTCAGAAACCCACATGACTACCAAAAGCTTCATCAAAATTCCCAACTTTACTATTTATCACACCCAACATCCTGATGGCACAGCACGAGGAGGTACTGCAATCATCATTAAGAACAATCTAAAACATCATGAAATAGAGCAGACAATCCAAAGAAACTTACAAGCTACATCAGTTGTGATCGATGACTGGCAGGGACCACTCACTCTCTCAGCGGTATACTGCCCTCCTAACCTAGCTATCAAAAAAGATCAATTCGATACATTCTTCAACTCGCTTGGTCACCGCTTTATTGCAGGAGGTGACTACAACGCGAAGCACAATCATTGGGGTTCGAGGCTGATAACACCCAGAGGTAGGCAGCTGTACCAATCAATGCAGACCTGTTGCCTATTACAACTATCAACAGGTGAACCTACACACTGGCCTACAGATAGAAACAAAATCCCAGACGTAATTGATTTTTGTATTACCAAAGGTATCTCGCATAATTATCTCAAAATTGAAACATGCTTGGACCTGTCATCTGATCACACTCCTCTTCTCGTCACTATAGATTCAAATGTCTCCAAAGTTAATAAACCACCTGCTCTATTTAACAGAAATACAAATCGGGAAATATTTAAAAGCAACCTCGCACTCAAATTAAATCTCAACATTGCAATGAAAACTGAGGGTGAAATTGATGTAGCTGTAGAACAACTAACAGTAGCAATACAGCAAGCGTCATGGAGGGCTACCCCTCCAGACTCAAATACTGATAAACCCGGCTATTGTCCCAAACATATAAAAAGGAAGATAGCAGAAAAGCAAAAATTAAAGAAACGATGGCAATTTACTCATGCTCCAAGTGATAAAACCAATTTAAACAAAGCCACGAAACAACTAAAAAAACTTCTTGTTGACAATAAAAATCAAGGAGTAAAAAAATTCTTAGAAAACCTTTCAGCTAATCAAGCAACCGACTATTCCTTGTGGAAAGTCACGCGGAAAATTAAAAAAACCACAAAAACAAATCAACCCATTAGAACCAATGATGGAAACTGGGCTCGAAATGATCTGGAGAAAGCTAAAACCTTTGCCGAACATCTTGCTAAAGTCTTTCAACCTCTTCCAAGAGAAATTCCTATCGAAGAAGAATACCCTGTCCACCGACTACTTGAAGCCCCGTATCAGATGAATCTGCCAATTGCAAAATTCAAAATGAAGGAAATCAAAAATGCTATCTTCAAAAAAATTAACCCAAAAAAGGCTCCTGGATATGACCTAAAAACAGGAAAAATTCTGCAAAATCTACCCGAAATTGGGTTTAAATTACTTAGATTAATTTTTAATGCAATCCTCCGATTGGCGCAGGTGATCATGGTTCAGAAACCGGGAAAAGATCCAACGGAGAATTCATCATATAGACCCATTAGTCTGCTGCCAATCCTTTCGAAGACATTTGAAAAACTATTTCTGGAAAGACTAAAACCGATTCTTGAAAAAGAAAATCTAATCCCGGACCATCAATTTGGTTTTCGACAGGGTCATGGAACGGTGGAACAAGTGCACCGGGTTGCGAAGAAGATCAGAACGGACCTGGAATCGGGGAGATACTGCTCTGCAGGGTTTCTTGACATCTCTCAGGCGTTTGATAAGGTATGGCAGGTTGGATTGATATATAAAATCAAAAAACTCCTACCTCATCCTTATAGTCGTTTGTTGGTATCTTACCTAACCAACAGATATTTTTTAGTCAAATATGGAGAAGCCTATACCAACTTGGAATCCATTTTATCAGGAGTGCCCCAGGGTAGTGTTCTTGGACCTATGCTGTATCTATTATTCACATCAGACCTGCCTGCAACTAACAATACGGTATCAGCTACGTTTGCAGACGATACAGCTGTAATGGCATCTAGTGATGATCCAGATCTTGCTTCTCGCTTCTTGCAATGCCACCTAAATAAAATTGAAGAATGGCTCAAGAAATGGCGTATTAAAGTCAACACCACCAAGTCGGTGCATGTCACTTTCACTCTCAGAAGAAGAACTTGTCCGGGTGTGATGATGTACGGCAGTGTCCTCCCAGAACAGGAAACGGTCAAGTACTTGGGTTTTCATCTTGATCGAAGACTAACGTGGGCAAAGCACATTTGGTGTAAGCGCCTTCAACTTGGTATTGTATATCGTAGGATGTACTGGCTTTTGGGTCAAAACTCACCTTTATCCATGGAAAATAAAATCTTACTGTACAAAGCAATCCTAAAACCTATATGGACGTATGGAGTTCAGCTGTGGGGTTCTGCCAGTGACTCCAATATCGCAAAAATTCAGCGATTCCAATCTAAAGTTTTGCGTAATATCTGTGACGCTCCTTGGTATGTCCCAAACAATGTTATTAGTGCTGACCTTCGGGTTGATAGTGTAAAGGAGGTAATCTTCTCTATGAGTAAAAAATATAAGTTGAGACTCGCAGACCATCCTAACCCATTAGTGTGTGACTTATTGATTGAACTTCAAGTAAGGAGACTGAAAAGGTGTGACCCTATGGACTTGCCTTATCGTGTTTAAGTGTTTAAATTGTCATCGTGTTTAAGTGTTTAAATTGTCAACTAAATTGTTTATATTTGTTATTTAAAATGTAAAATAGTCTAAGAGGAGGCCTACCAATGGATTAGCTCTCCACTGTGTCACTTTTTTAATATAGTCAAATAGTGTTGCTTAATGTCCTACTAGGACAGATTGTAATGTATTTTTGGAGTCAATAAAAAAAAAAAAAAAAAAATTAAAGAAAATTTTGTTGGTAAGTGATATTTTTTGGGTGTGTTTTAATTTTGAATTTGGATATTTAGAAGCTAGGTAATTTAATTTTGATGATAAATTTAAAATTACACTTAAAAGACGACGTGTAATCGCGAGGTTATCATTGGTTGATGATTGATTGGATAAGAAAATGTTGTAAGTTCGATACTGGGAAAAAGTATAAAATTTTTACATTTACAATTGAAATTGATTTTTAATTGAAAATGACTTAAGATGATTTTTTTAGAGATTTGGAATTAATTTTATGTTTTACCAACACCTGAACCATCGACCCTAAAATTGTACCGACTGCTCCCACACATCAAGAAGTGTATGATACATTTTTTAAAAAAATATTATAGTAGTATATTATACCTAAATAGAGGTAAAAAAATAGATATAAGTAAAAGTCAAACGAAATATGAGGAAGAGATAAAATTGCCAAAGCGAGAAAATAATCAACTAAGAGACCGAATTTCAGTGCTTGAGATTAAAATGAATGGTATGGAGGGTATGAAAAAAAAATAATAATATAATAATAAAAGGATCAGATGTGAGGGGAGTTTAAGCTGAGAGTGAAAGTGCAGAAATTCATCAGGTTTGAGTTGTAAATCAACATCAAAATAAAAAAAGCGGAATTGATAAAGCCGAAATCTGTACCTCCGTCTATAGTGCCTACTATAGAATCCTGAAACGAAAAGATGGAGGTAATAAAGAAGAAAAAAATCCTATGGGGCTGCGCAAAATACATCCATGACGATTTGACTAAAGAGGAAAGAAAAGTACAAGCTGAGTTGAGAAGATTAGCTGTGGGAGGTCTTGATGCCGACGCTCCGGTGTTTGTTGCAGCGGGGGGAGGGGCATCTGGATCTGTCGAGGATTCGGTGATATCTTACGCTTCTGCGTTGGGGTCGGCTTCGGGGGGTCGTCTTTCGGTTCTCCCCTTGACTCATTCGGGGGGCAGCTTGGAGGACAGTCGTGACGCTGGTAGGGCAGGTGGTGTCATGTCTCAGATGGTGGCACCTGGCTTAAATAGTCAGGCACCGCAGACGAGTCCCAATCTTGATCGCACGAGACGGAATGCCCGCCGTCGCCCACGTGTGCGTGGTTCTGGTAGCGATTTTTCCATTTCGGGAACTGCTCGCCGAAGGTAGTTTCATTTGAATAATCTAGCGCCGGGCACCGCTGTTGAGACAGTTGCGGAGCATGTCAGGAATGTTGTGGGTATCTCGGATGTAGCATGTGAGAGTTTGACTTCAAACACGAAATATTGTTCTTTTAAGATATGCGTGCCGGAGTGTGATACACCCAGATTGTTGAATGGTGAGGTTTGGCCTAGAGAGGTTACAATTCGCGATTTTTACTACCGCAGGCCGGCTGTTGTTAACCGCAGTGCCACTGGTAGCCGTGAAAATTTTTTTTTAGAGGGTCGTCCACTGCGGGAGACCGGAACAGGGTAGTGCGTGATTCTTCTGCACCATCTATTCATGATAATTGCAAATTTTGCTCGGCAGTTACTACTTCATGTTTTTCTGTGGCACACATAAATGTGCGATCGTTGTTGTCTGATTTTCACATGTTCTCCGATTTTGTAACCGGAAACCACTTTAGTATTATTGCAATATCTGAGTCGTGGCTTGCTCCCGACTTTCCTTCTCACCTTGTTGATCTGCCAAATTACACAATCATTAGATCGGATAGGGCAACCCGAGGTGGGGAAGTCGCGTTGTACATTCGTAACGCATTTTCATTTAAAATTTTGCATGAGGGGCATCGCTTTGCTAGTGGCTTGGAGCATCTGTGGATTCGAATTAGAGTTCATGGTATTGCATTCGGAATCGGGGTAGTTTACAGGGCGCCTACTATTGCTCTTTCCTGTTTGAATGAGTTGGAAGAATTTCTTTCTTTACTTGGCGGTGAGTGCTGTGAGTTGATCGTTATGGGTGATATAAACATTAATTACCTTGTTCCATCGCCTTCTCGGACGCGCTTGCAGAGAATTCTTGATGTTTTTGATCTTCATCAGATCATAACGGATCCCACGCGTGTTACCTCAACATCGAGCACTTTATTGGATGTCATCTGCATTGACTAGCATCGAATCCCTCGTCACAAGGGCGTTATCGATCTTTTGGCTTCTACTGATCACTACTTGGTGCATTGCTGCTTGAATTTGGCTGCGTTGCCACATGAACCGCGTAAGATCACCTATCGTGATTTTAGTGAATTTGATCAGGTTAATTTTTCAACTGATGCGGCAAGCTTACCGTGGGGTGTCGTTGACGAGTTACCCCTATGTGATTCTAAGGTCGAGTTCTTGAATGATCTTATTCTGTCGCTTTTCAATGTACATGCTCCTATTCGTACAGTAGTTTGCAGAGAAAGGAGTAAGCCGTGGATTACGTGGACAATCAGAGAGATGGCCAAGTTGAAGAGACGAGCCTACAACA
Organism: Cantharis rustica; assembly: GCA_911387805.1. NCBI lineage: Eukaryota > Metazoa > Arthropoda > Insecta > Coleoptera > Cantharidae > Cantharis > Cantharis rustica. The sequence goes on along the minus strand of OU426877.1, from coordinate 110,645,372 downwards.
AGTATAGGCGCACACGTTCAAGTGTTGATTTTGAATGTTATCGTAATCTCAGAAGTTATCTATCGGGCGCTGTCAGAAGGGAGAAGGCGAGTTATATAAACCGCCAGCTTGTGCTTCATCGCTCAGATCCGAAAAAAGTTTGGCGGTGCCTGTCTTCTTGGGGCGTTCATTCTCGTCCATCTAGTCAGATATCTGCACGGTTGTGTGAGGATCCAGATTTTATTAACGCATACTTTCTCGGATCTGTTCTGGAAGTTTCTGCGGGGATTGATTTGGGGTTGAATGGTTCGTCTTTTTCGGGGGCGGAAGAGCTCTCTATTTGTGAGGTCACACCTGGGGCGTTGATTGATGTTGCTGGGGCTCTGCGCTCCAACGCTCTTGGTCCTGATGGTATCAGTCTTCGTATGTTGTGGCTTGTACTTCCGTTTTGCAGCGAGGTGATCTGCAACTTGTTAAATTTTTCTTTTAGAACCGGAGAGGTGCCATCTATCTGGAGGGCTTCACGTGTCAGACCACTTTCTAAGGTTCCAATGGCCGTAGAGCTTTCTCATCTCCGTCCTATTAGCATTTTATCGCCTTTTGCAAAGATAGCTGAGTCTTTTATTAGGAATGCTTTACGTGATCATTTGGCACTCCACCATATTTTGTCGCCTGCCCAATCAGGTTTTAGACCACACCACAGTACTGTGACCTCTTTGTTGCGGCTCACCTCGGATATTGCTTCATCAATCAATCGTTCTGAAGTCACCTTATTAGTGCTTCTTGACTATTCTAAGGCCTTTGACTCGGTTGTACATGATCGTCTTTTAGCCAAACTACACCATTATGGCTGTGACGAGTTACTCTGTAGGTGGTTGGCGGGTTATTTGCGTGATAGATCCCAGGTAGTTGAGTTAGCGGGAAAGGTGTCTCGGCCGTTGACTATTTTTCGTGGTGTCCCGCAAGGAAGCATTCTTGCCCCACTGTTGTTTATATTATACACGACCGATTTGGAGAGAGTAGTTGATCCGGATTGCTCTCTCGATCTTTATGCCGATGATTCTCGAATACATGTATCATGTCAGCCCTCGAACATTGATACTGCGATAGATATGTTGAATCGTAATCTCGAATCGATACGTGGTTGGTCGTTATTGAATGGTCTGACTCTGAACCCTGCGAAGTCGGAGCTTCTGTTCCTGGGTAGTCCTGGGCTGGTGCGTAGGGCTTTAAGCGTTGCAACATCGTCTGTTGCGATTGATGGCGAAACCGTCAGGGTTGTGGACTGTGCTTGGAGTTTGGGTCTGGTCTTGGACAGTGAGCTCAATTTTCGTCTACATGTGGACCGTAAGCTTAAGGTGTGCTATTACAAGCTTAGATCGCTGTACCAGTTTAAAACCTTATTACCTTCTCATGTGAAGTAGTCAATTGTTAGTACTACGATCTTATCTAACATAGAATACTGTGCAGCGGTATATTACGGTTTTCTCACGCAGGAATATAGGCGCAGGCTCCAGCTCATGCAGAATTCGTGTCTGCGTTTTTGCTTTGATCTGCGTAGATACGACCACGTTACTCCTTTCTATCGGGAACATGGCATACCCAGGATAGAACATCGTTTTTCGGTACTTTTTGGAGTTATAATCTTCAAAATTTTAAAGAGCGGAGAGCCGAGTTATCTTAGACAAATGATTAGGCTCCGTTCAGCTTGCCATGCACGTGTTCTGCGGGATTTGGGAAATTTCGATGTGCCCTCCCATTCCATGGCAGGTTTCGAGCATTGTTTTGCGTGTTTGGCGCCCAGATTTGTGGAGAGACACCGTAGCCTTTTTGACGACTCCACTAGCGTAAGGTCCTTCCGCCGTGATTTGGATGCTGCTATTTATGCAGAAATGTCTGCATAATCTTTTTTTAATATTTGTTGATTATTTGTTTATTGAGCTGAAACGGGTGGCTTGAAAAACTAACCTTGTTAGAAGCCATCCCATTAAGAATTTGTGGGTACCGTTGCGTATACTATCCCACGATTTTAACTTTTTCCTATTGAAAATGCGTGAAAGGACACTTTTCTAAGCATACTAGAACAAAAATTTTGTTGGATTATAAATTAGTTCTCGAAAAAATCGAATTTGAAAAATTTAAATTTACATGTATTTTAGATACACCTTTTAACACGGCTGCATGATTAGCCGATTTTGTGTAAGGCAAAAAAATTAAAAATATCCCTGAAAAATGACAGAACTCGCCAAGGGTGGAACTCGAAGCCATAGAACTCGTGCGGGTGTCGATCGCAAAAGACAATAAGATTAAGAGTGTATCAAAGCACACGTACCGTCAACAAAATGAGACCGTCACCGACGAGACCGAACCTCAACGTGAGACCGACCGTCACACATCGGGTATATCATATTACATTTGCCTGCTTTTCGTAATTTTAAAATGCCGTTATTTCGACAACTATTGCATAATCCAAAATAATTTTTGTGTTAATATACTCAGAAAATTGTCCTCTTTCCAATAGTCAATAGGAAAAAGTTAAAATCGTGGGATAGGATATGCAACAGTAGCCGAATTTGTATAAGAATTTGTATATTTAGTTCTTAATAAATAAGTATTATTATTATTATTATTATTATTAGATTTGCAAAGACTGAAGGAGACAGGGGGAAGAGAGCTACGATGGGCTACAGGAAGATATTCATAGATGGAGAACGTTGAAAGTGAAAAAAACAGCCATACAGAAAAAACTGATTAGTAAGTAAAAAAAACGGACGGAAACAAACAAGGACGAAAATGGCGAGTTATAGAAAAAACGAATTAAATTATGAACTAAAAAATAAGAAAGAGGTAAAGCAAAACAACATTGTAATTGCAGCAAATTGAAATGCATGAGGAATCTTTGAAGGGGGTATGATTATACAATTACGACATGCTATCATAAAATTTATACCAGTAACAGATAGAATGTATGTCCTTCGGCTAACAGGTTAATACCAAACAATGACAATAATAAATATACACGTACCAACCGAGGAAAAACAAATAGACCACATAGAGAAATTTTACGAAATAATAAGTAGAGACCAAAAAAAAGTGCCAAAGTATGATTTAAAAATGGTTATTGAAGATAGTAACGCCAAAATAGAAAAAGATATGGAATTCCAACCAACCATGGAAAAGTATAGCAAACACGCATAAACCAATGAAAATGGTAGATTCTTAATCGACTTTGCTACGGAACACAACATGAAGATAATAAGTGCGCAGTAACCGGCAGAAAGCAATCTATAAGCGAACATGGTGAACACCAGATGGATCAATTTAATCAATCAAATTAACGACGTTCTGATGAGAGGAGAAGTAAAGCAAGTCTGAGAGGGGTCTCGATATCGACACCGATCATTTCATGAGAAAAACTAAGCTAAAACAAATTTTACCAATAAAGAGAACAAACGAAGAACAAATGAATTTAAAGATAAAACACGAGAAGATTATTCTAAAACAATTAATGAACTACTAAAAGCAGAAGAAACCCCAAAGCATAGCAAAAAGAAATACTTTAACTCAAGTAATGAGAAAAGCATCATCCAAGCAAAACGAGGTAAGAAGATACAAAAATAAGAAGTGGTACAATGCGAAACGCCAGGAAGAGATTGATAAACGAGAAAAAGCTAGAAGAATAATGCTGCAAACAGGAACACTAGAATAAGATAGACGCAAATATGAGGTGCAAAGAAGAACGTGTAAAGTACTAATTAGGGAAAAGAAAAGAAAGCAACTGATGGAAAATTTGGAAACGATTGAGGAAAAATACCGAAACAAGAAAATTAAAAATTTCCAGTAGGTGTCAGAATAGTAAAAAAAGGTTACCAGGCGAAGACCATTGTGTGCCAGAACAAACAAGGAAACCTAATAGGAGACCAAGAAAACGCCATAGAAATATGAGCAGAGTACTTTGAGGAACTTCTCTACAAATCAGAGGATGAAAGAAAAGAAACAGAAGCTTTTGATAGTGATATTATGGAAGAAACCGTAGAAAAACTAACGATTGAAGAAATACGAAATATAATAAAAAGTCTGAAAAATAACAAGTGCTGGAGAAGATGTTGTATAAGCAGAGATGATAAAATATAAAGGCGAAACAATCGAAACAATAGTATATAAAATAATCAAAGAAATATGGGAAAGAGAGAAAATGCCAGTGACTTGGAGGGACGCTATAATATGCCCAATCCACAAGAAAGATGACAAGACTGATTGTAATAATTATAGAGGAATAGCCTAGTTGAGTGTATAAGATATTGGTCAAGACAAACCAACTATATGCAGAACTAAAAGAATTTGGAATACAAAGTAAACTAATAAGATTGGTACAAATGACACTTGATGAAACAATCAGGGCCGCGCCGACCACCGGCAGCGCCTGTGTGCAAAACCTATGAAGCGCCTCTTTTTTTGTCGTCGTGTTTCAACATGAATATTTTTTTTATTATTCAAATTTTGACTGAAATATGTTCTGCAGTTTTATATAGCATTTTCCTAAATAGGTAAAAACGGTTCGCTTCCGCTTGGTAATTACTGCGAAAAATAAAACGCGAATTAAATTTTTATATACTTGATTCAATGATGGACGCTGGCATTTCATCCGGCGCCCCTATTGCCTTGGCGCCTGTGTGCGCCACGCACTTCGCACATATGGGCGGCTCGTCCCTGAAAACAACCAACAATGGTTTAATATCTATAAAAGGGGAAATATCAAGAAAGTTTAAAATCGAATGTGGGTTAAGGCAGGGTGATCCATTGTCTGCAGTTTTGTTTAATTTTGTACTTGAAAAGGCCATTAAGAGATAGCAAAATAGGTGACAAGAACATAATATTTCAAAACCGACAGCAATGTTATGCCTTTGCGGATGATGTTATAATAATAATAAGAACAAGAAACAAACTACGAGAAATAACAATATTTAATGCCGCACAAAAAATGGGTTTGATGGTTAACGAAGGCAAAACTAAATATATGCGGTGAGATGACAAGCCTTTTGAGCAAGGTTGATTTTTTCAAGTAGAATTGGAGGTAAACAGAGTGATTAAATTTTAGGAGGTTGAAGCATTCACCTATCTTGAAACTTTGGTGACTAGACAAACGAGGAACAGTGAAGAAATAAGAGACAGAATTATAGCGGATAAAAAAAGCGCATTTGCCTTGAAATTAATATTGACTGGCAGATTGATGGTAAGTATATGTATGGGAGCAAAAAATATTGAGAAAAATATTTGGTGGAAAATAGTTGGAGGAACAATGGATAAGGCGAACCAACCAAGAAATATGAATTGTATAATAATGCTACCATTATTGGAGTGGTTAAAACACAACGTATAAGGTGGTTAGGGCACTTAGTGCGAATGAGTGAAGAAAGAATCCCAAACAAGATTTTTGTTGACAAGAAAATTTGTTGAGTTCAATACATTTTATTTAAAAGAAAGATATTTTTAGACAACAGAATCCTCAAATAAGAGGACAATAACAATTAATGACGATCAAAGGCTGAAAATGATAAATCAATCAGGGTTTAAAAAGTTATAAAAATTTTAAAGTGTTTGTAGAAAATAAAATAAAACAAAAAGTGCACCAAACAACATTAAGTTGGTTTACCATTTGGATTTAGCGCTGCAAAATCGTTTCTAGGAGGGGACAATTTTGAAAAATTGTAGCGAGAATACTGCGTAAAGGAGAATTCGTAAGGCATTACGGTTTGAGTGAGCAAACGAGAAAGTCGTTAAAAATTTGTAGTTCCAACAAAATTTGAACATTGGTGTAATCTGAAATGTAAGAATTGATTAAAATATAACATGCCGCAATCAAAAGTGAAATAAAAGTGAGCATCGTACTGCAAGTTAAAAATTAAAAAATTTAATTTATCATTCAGTAATAATTTTCTAGAGCACGTTGAAATAATTACGAATTAAATATTAGAAAATTAAAACTAACGGCAAATTTGTAAATTACTAATTTATCTTATGCAAGAAAAGTCTAAAAACATCGACTATATTTAAATTTATTAGATATTGAATTGCGATAAAATTTTATTTTGAAATTTAGTAATTGATATCAAACCTAACAAATGTTAAAATAATAAATTTTAACTGTTAAATAAAGAATACATACTACACAAAAACATAATATTTAAAAAACACTAAAATGACAATAATTCACATTTAACAGGGTTGAAATGATAAAAATTACTTTAAAAAATAAAAACACTGTAATACGATATAAAGGCCCTCATTTGAATGTGAGCCTTTGTAGTATGTATATTCTTTACTTAACAGTTAAAATTTATTATTTTAACATTTCTTAGGTTTTCTTTAACATCATATACTACTAAATACCACAAATTACTTAAAAAAAATTTTTTTAAGTTATTTTCTATTTAATAATATTGTGTTTAAAAAATTAAAATTTACATTGACGCATATCATTGGTTTTTATTAAAAATTATGGTAACTAAATTAAAAGAGTCTCAACCTCTAATAAAATATATGTTCCTCAACCGAAGTAAATTAGAGGCAAGAAATTTGGTAATTTTGTAATTTTGTATAGCAATATATACCTAAATGTTCAAATTCTGACTGACTCACTTAAATGTCTAGTTCAAGCAATTGGACCTAGGGACATTAAAATCCGAAATTATATGCTTTCTCTGGCGTAAACATAGAATAACATTCTTCTTCTTCAAGTGTCTATCCGTTCCGGATGTTGGCTATCATCCTGGCTATTATAACTTTATTGACTGCAGTGTGGAAGAGCTCCATCGTCGTAATCGAAAACCACGTTCTCCAATTCTTGAGCCATGAAATTCTCCTCCTACCGGCGCTTCTTCTTTCTTCTATTTTGTCTTGCAATATGCACTGCAGGAGATGGTATCTATTCTCGTTTCTCTCAATGTGTCCCAAATACTGCAACTTTCTCATCTTGACGGTGCTCACTACTTCCGTCTGTTTCGCCATTCTTCTAAGTATCTCTGCATTAGTCACGTTTTCCACACACAAAACCCTCAAGATTCTACGGTAAATCCACATTTCGAAAGCATGTAATCCCTTTGTCGTTGCTTCCGTTAATGTCTAAGACTCTACTCCATAAAACAGCACAGAAAAAACGTAGCAGAGTATCATTTTTATTTTTGTTTTCAGTGTTATATTACAACTTTTAAAAAGTTTCGTCATTCTTATAAACGTACTTCTTGCCTTTTCTATTCTGATCTTTATTTCAATTGAATGATCCCACTGCTCGTTAATATTGATGCCGAGATATGTATATTTGCTGACTCTTTCTATGTACTGGTTGTTCACCATCAGATGACAGCTTGGTATATTATTTTTACTAATCACCATTAATTTTGTTTTGCTTAGATTAATATCTAGTCCATATTTCTTGCTAGCCTCTATCACATTTCTCATTAATATTTGTAAATCTGTTATATGGCTAGAAAAAATTACCGTATCATCAGCGTATTAGATATTATTTATACATTCTCCATTAAGCACAATTCCGGCATCTACGTTGTAAAGTGCTTTCTTAAATAATTTTTCGGAGTAGAGATTGAACAAAAAAGAGAATAAAACACACCCCTGTCTCACTCCTCGCAGAATCTTCACCATTTCCGTGTGATCTTCTCCCAGTCGTAAACTTGCTTCTTGTCTCCAGTTTAGGTCAATTATAATTTTTAGATCTTTTCCATTCAGACCGATTTTCTGTAGTATGTCTATCATTTTCTCATGAATAACCAATAAAATAACCAGAATAACCAGAGATGTTTATATGAGATGGCTAGATGATTAACTTTGGTATTTAACGTAAAGCCTTAAGGTCAACTGGAGCCATTTCAGTGTGAGCTTAACAAACTAAAACAAACGGCTAGTGTATTGCTCTGTTCTATTGTAGTTAATTTTAGATATAGTATATCTTGTAAAGTATAGTATAAAAAGCATATCATAAAGTTTGTTTGATGTAAGGTAATAACAAAATTCTTAAGGGTGCCTATTGGTTTGCCCTCACTACAAATGGCCGACTTTTTCTCTTTCTTTCTTTTTAAAAAATTCCAATGATTTCCAATAATTTCTAAGTAATTTCTAAAATATTTTAAGGTTTTCACAAGATTAGCACGATTTTCATCGAATTCCAATAAATAAAAATCCAACTTTTTTCTTCTCAGACCGTTTCCATACTTTGGCGGATCCGTAAAGCATGTGATTCTGAGATACAATATAGCCGATTAGGTAACCTACGTGCATACCAATTTGTCCTACTGTCCTCCCGAAAATTCTAAGCTACGAAAGATCTTATTATCATAATACTATTTATAAATCTTTAATTTACGAAATAAAAATTATTTATTTTAAAAATCTTACATCGTTATCTTGTCAATTATTTTTTTCAATTATAATTTTTCTGTTTTAAATATAGTTCTATTCAGTGCCGGCGCTAGGATATTTGACGCCTTAGGCAAAACTCTATCGGTGTGTCCTCCCTCCCATTTATATATAGCAGTACTAAGCTAAGAAGTGAGAATCCGCGATGTTTAAACAAATATTTACTTTTAGATATTTTTATTAAAAAAAATACCTTTTCAACAAAAATAAAAATAAAAAAAATAATAAAATTTTAACATTTCTGACCTTTTTACGGCAAAAGTTGTTACAGGTTCTTCCAAATTTAGCGTTGAAGATTCTTCCTGTTCTGTAGAAAGAAGTTCTATATTTCTTTTCTATGTAATTAATATCTTTATTGTTGAAGACAATCACGGCCTGATGCTTATATGCGTCGACTCCTTAACCGAGATCTTCGGTTCAAACCCAAGCGGAGTAAAAACTTTATTCTGACCGTCTTTCCTCGGAAAGCATAGGCGAACTACAGAGGTATCTGCAAAGAAAACCTTTCTGAAGAAGAAGTGATCTCTACACCCTAACAAGAACTAAGACGAATGAGAAGAATATCTTTGTATCTTCCGGTACTCAGACGTGATGTGCCACGCCATCAAATATTGCGAATTACTTACTAAAACATTGAAATCTCTTACAATGCCGGGAGTTATTTTTTCGCGAAGAACAAATTTATAAGCACATCTTCGCAGTAAAAATTGATCGTTTTAATTTTGTATTACTATAGTATATTATTTCGTTTTACATTGCCCACTGCAATTAATTTTTGCACCTCGATGTGGTTTGCGCCCCTTTATTGTTTGCGCCTTAGTCAGTTGCCTAGTTTGTCTAGTGCCTAACACCGGCCCTGGTTCTATTCTATTGCAGTGATTTTTTTTAGCGTAATTACTATTGGCGGAAGCAGAGAAAGTCTTACTCAGGGTGGTAGGTTCAAAATGTTTTATTGTTGTTCGTCTTTGGGTATGGTGTAAAGCAAGATTTGACTTTAAATAATTCGCTCCAATAAATATTACAATTTTAAAAATGTTATATTTGTTCAATGATCGAACTTACGATTTGAAATTAATAATTCGATGTGGTATCTACTAATCCACACATTGCTTCTTGTAATTTTATTCTTCCATTATTCAATTATATTATTTCTATTCAAAAATTTAAAAAATTTAAAAAATCCATGGAATTTCCAGGCTTGTTGGCTCTGATTGAATTAACCCTAAGTTGATGCTGAGTTAACTCTGATTCTAGTTTGATCTTCTGTTATGCAACTGAGCCTAAGTGTACGGAATTTAGTTATGTTGGTTTAAATGTAACTGATCATCATATTACAATGCATTGATATCCTGCCCGGCACATGACGGCGTTGGTATCTCATCCCGCGCAGCACCAAATAAACTGCGGGACTAATAACTTCGTGCCGTCTCTGAGCCCGCATTCTTTTCTAATACATACTACATCGTATCTATTGTATACTATTGTGAATCTTGTGCTTTGCGTTGGCGGAAAATGCAGAGAAAAACCAATCTCAGTAATACAAATTTGTGCAATTCCTGCAATTTTTAGATTTTGCACATCAAAATTTCAGTGCAGTTTCAGTTTATTAGTTCAAGTTTCTTTTATAATAAAATAAATTTCATATCAAATTTTTAGCATAAACCAAAAAATGCACAAAACACTTTTTTGAAAACTAAAATGTTTAAGTTATCACAATATATAAATACACTGTATGTATATTATCGCAAACGTTTTCACCATACTATGGCATCATCAGGCGATGAACTAGAAGGAGAAACGAGAAAATTCCGTATTTATCAACAAATTGCAAGAGAAAAAAGTGGAGGGGGTAAGAGGAGTGGGTAATTTTAAAAAAGTAATTATGTGTGAATTTACTAGAGGGTAGGGGTAAATTTAATACAAAAGAGAAAACAAATGTAAGTAGATGTGAGGTAAGTTAGAAGGGGGGGGGGAAGTATTATTTATTAAAAATGTTTAGTAGGAGTGAGTTATTTAAATCAGATTGACTATTAAGTAATGAAGATGAATATTTTAATTTATTAATTTCCATAGCTTCAAAAAATTCCAGTTTTTTACTTTTTTGTGCAACGTGTAAAATTTCGTATCCCCCTTGTTTATGGTTTGTGTCTATTAGGTGTTTCGCGAAAGTCGATTTTTCATCTGCAAGTCTGTGGGATCGAGTGTGTTCATCAAAACGTGTTTTAAAAGATCTACCGGTATGACCAATGTATTTTTGAGAGCACTCGCAATAAGTGAGCTCATAAACCCCTGATTTAGTTAACATGTCTGATTTTGATTTCGCGTTATTAATAAATTTGTTGAATTTATTATCTGTTTTAAAAGCGATGTTATAATTGTTATTTTTTAAATATTTCACAATTTTGTTTGATTTGTTACCGAGAAAAGTAATGACATTGAAGTTCGCGTTAGTTTTTTTAAAGATATTCGGATATATTGAGTTCGATAGAATTTTTTGTTTAATTTGGCGTAATAAGTTATCAATAAGAGTGACTTGGTATCCAATAGAGATCGCGTATATTTAATTCTGTCTAATTCTTTTTTAAAATTTATGTTACTTAGGGGAATTCTAATTAAGCGATTGAGAAAAGCGCGGAAAGATGCAATTTTATGTGTAAAAGAATGTGCGGAGCTATTAGGAATGATTATATTACTTTCCGTAGGTTTATGAAAAATGTCAAAAGAGTGTTTATTATTGTCTTTAATTATTGTGAGATCTAAGTAATTGATTCTATTGTTTACTTCTATTTCTTTAGTAAATTTAATATTATTGTGTTGTATGTTGATAAAGTTAAAAAGTTGATCTAATTGTCTGAGGGAACCATTGAAGCAAATAATAATATCGTCAACATATCTGTACCAATAAATTATAGTGTTTTTATATATAGTGTGTAATTATAGTGTTTTGTGCATTTTTTGGTTTATGCTAAAAATTTGATATGATTAATATCGAGTTACACTACTTAAAGCACTTATCTATTGATTATTGAAATAAATTTGTAATACATTTTTTTAAAAGTTCAGAAGTTTAGAAAAAATTATATTGTTTACGTTTATTGCTGTTTCTCCTGATGCCAAATTAGGTCACTACATTAACATACATTTTTTTTATTGGAAGTATTGTTTCTTAGGTATATTTATGAAATGATATTGTATCAAAAATATCCAGAAATTTATTTGTTGGCACGATTAAAATAAAAAATTTAAATTTTCAAATTCAAGTATTCAAATAGAAAATCTTATTTAGAAAAGTAAATTAATTAATTTTACATAATGTAGTAGGTATACCTATGTATGCATAATAATTCTTATTAACTTCATTATATTAAATAAGAAGGTTTAATTTTTACATGCTAAATTAATAAATTTAATTTCATAACTTACGTTATAATATTAGTATAATATAAAAAGAGTAAAATTAAACATGTTAACTTTACATACATTAAATTGTCATTATAATAACTACTATTAGAGAAATATCAGAAGAATGTTACTTAACATAAGTAGTACTTTTAGAAAACTTTTAGAAAACAATTCAACAAAACAGTTTCGGGAAATTTTTCTGTGAAAAATTTTTTTATAGTAATTTAATTCCGATTACTTTTTTAAATTTTAAAAAACCTGATTAATTTTTTTACATTTTATAAATGAAATTCTAGTCAGAATTTTGACTATTATAGTGTCAATATTATTCAATATTATTATGAATATTTTTCTATTCTGCGTAAAAAGATTTATTAGTAAAATACACGAGTTAAATAAAAGACACGACGAGAGGTTTGAACATGTGATAAATAGTTAATTTTATCTGAGCCTTTTAAGTTACGAATTAACAATAATGTTAATTTAGTAAAATGTGTTGCCTATAGTTAGATGTATTTTTATGTTATATTTTTAAAATTATACTCAATTAGGTATAAATAAAACTAATTAAAACTTTATTTACAAAATATTATTAATTAAAAGTAGTATTATCTTGATATTAAAAAAATTTTTCTTTTAACAAAAATGTAGTTACAATAATGTATCCCAATATTAAGCCAAGTGTTGATTTTATCTTACTGTAACTATGATGCTGTATTAGATTATAATATTTGCATGGTTCTTTTAAAACGACCCACTCTCTTTTATACAACATACATTTTGAGGGATGAACCGCAACTAAAACTTGTTTACATCTACTTTAAAATTTTTCGAATAATACCATATTTTAAACCGTTTAAACTGTTATGGACGCAATACCCATTGTAACACCACTCGCCCCCATCGACCAATATAATCGATGTAGTAAATTAATTATACCCTTTATCGCAAATTAAAAATTTGGTTAGTTTTGTTTAGTTTGTTAAATATTGTTGTTTTACAAATACATATTAAATACCACACAATTGATTGGAATTTAGTTTTTAGTTAATTTCTATTATAAATAATATGTAATTTAATTGGCAACATTACATTTTAGACAAAGATCTGCAACTTTCAAATTCATGATGCTCTCATAATGACTTCAATTGCCTCATCTTCAATAGCATACATAACTATGTTTAATAAATTTCAATAAGTTTCAAAATACAATGAGCGTATTTTATAACCAGTCGAATAATTAATCGGTTGTAACACTGCTTTTAATAATAAAAAAAGGTTTTTTCTAGGGTTAAATGCAATCATTGTGGGACAGGAAAGAAATTATGATAGTCGATGACGTATATTACAAATTTTATAAGTCATTCAAAAATTTGATTTAAAAAGGGGTCAAAAACTGTAACAATATAACATCTAGGCCGGATTGGCTTATTTCATATAGTTAGCCTCGCCTATTGAGCTTCTCTATTCATGCAAACAGTTGTAGGCAACAATTTATACGTTCTTATTTGTTATGTCTAAAAAAAACATTTAAATTTGAGTTTTTGTTATTATTAACAAAACCATGTACTTAAAGGACGAATATAACAAAATAACAAAAGTTGAAGTAAATAATTCAAAAAACCATTCCATTTTAAAATACATTTATGTAGAATAATCAAATTTGAAAAGCACTGATTTAGAATACAGGGCTTTATAAAACATTTCTGAACGCGATCAAAATCGAAAGGCACAAGACTAGAATTATAAGAAGATGTTCTTCCTTTAAATTTGGCTATTATTAACAAAATTAAATTTTAAATAAATTGGTGCTAGTACATTAACTTTCAGCCGAAGATATTATAATGAATTATAATGAAGCGATTAAACTGTGGAGAAACTTCTGCTATCGATTAGTTTAGAAAATTGTTGTTTTTAAGGTTCAATTTTGCATCTAAGAAATATTCGCTCATACATATAGCAGTTGCACTCTATACGATGAATGATGAACTTTTTGGTAAAGTGGAGTTCCACGGCGAAATCCGTATATCTTCTTCATCGGCGGTTGGCGTTGAGCGTTGGAATTTTGTGAAGTGTTTTGTAACAAAATTTTGAATTTTGTTATATTCTTTTGGCTACACCTCGTATTTGTATTTTAATGATACGAGAATATTTCGAGGCAAGACGATTAGGGCGCATGACGGGAGATAAGAGAGGAAAGAGTTCGGGGTAATTGAAGAAGAGAGCCAGATTTTATTGACGGAAAAAGTGGGTTTTTACCTTTGATTTCGGGTAGTTATCGGTGATTTTTTGTGTAGTGAGAATTACTGGAGTTACCACTGCTTCTTCTTGAGGATTTGCGCCAATTTCAAGGAAATTGTGTTTTTTTTTGATTTTCTTCGCCATTCGATTTTTTGAACATGTGAAGGACTGAGGGATAGCGACCACTCAGCTATTTTCAACAGTAGCAATAAGATAAGTTTTTTTACCTTATTACTGTCTTTTCGTTTCTTCCATCTGCAAAGTTGTACAACACCGATAATATTTTTAATAATTTATTGTCAGTTGCGTTTTTGATTTTTTTGATCTAGTTTTGAGCTCAAGCACCCTTTTAAATATTTAAAATATTGGAAGTATTTTATTAAGAGTTGTTGGTCGAGTGCTTTAAGCGTCGGTCGTTGCGAACGTTCATTCCGAAATTGTTCCCCATAAGGTGCGTTTTTTTTTCTTTACAGGGGAGAGTGCAAACTTGTTGCAGTTACGCCGGATTCATTCCTGACTACCGCAAAAAAAAGCTAGTTTTTTCCATTTTGGGTATCCTCACCAAATAAAAGGTTGGGAATTTCGATTTTCAACCGTGTGAGAAGAAAGAAATTGCTGGGCCTTCTCTAAAGAGTCCCAGCCATTCTTTGTTTTTCATATTTTTGTTCTTGTTTCTAGGGCAAAGCTGCAACCGAGATGGAATTTTGCGATGCAAATTGCAACAAAATTAGAAGCCTGCTGCGAGCTTGCAGGTTCCGTGGTTGACCAAATTGGTGATGATTCTTGGGACCTTGTGCTGGTCTTTGCCTGTGTGGGTACTGTGGTATTTGGTAAACCCCGGTACCTGTGTTGCAAACTATACTGGTAACTACACCTTTTAAACGATGAACTATAAACTTCTTGGCAAAATAGAGTTTCACGGCAAAATCCGTATTATCTTACAACGGAGGTAGGCGGCGAGTGTTGAAATTTTGTGGAGTGTTTTTGCTCTTGCTTTTAGCGCAAAGCTGCAACTGAGGTGGATGAGCGATGATCCTTAGGGCTTGGTGCGGGTTCTTGGCTGTGTGGGTACCGTGGTATTTGATGAATCCTGATCACGGTAGAAAATGGTAAATTTTCATTGGTCGTCTTGGTTTTTAAGGGGCGGGGCGTTTTGCGAGCAGGGCGGAGGTTTGTTGTTGTTGGTCCGTGAGCAGGCTCGTGTTGCGGGTGCCGAGTGTTTGATGAACTCGGGCCTACAGAGTGAGATTTATTCTTTTTCTTCTTTCTTGATGACGATTATATCTCGGTTTGCTGTGGGGTAGGCGGAAGATCGGGAGGGATAAGAATGATCTTTAGTCGGCTGTGTCTTAGGTTGTAGCCGGGCTCGTACTGTTCGAGTTGTGCGATTAGCGGGTTTTTTGCAAATCCGATGGAGTGGTACAGTTTTTCCGCTTGCTTCCTGATGTGGATAACGATGGTGTCTATTTTTGCATCGGCGTGAAGTTTTCAATTCATAACGTAAAACAGGCATGCGAAGGCGTGACGAAGGCATCTGTTTTGGACTACCTGAATCTTCTTGATGTGGTTTGGGGCTGACGTCTTCCAAACTGGTGATGCGTATGTTATAGTTTACCGGAAGATGGCCTTGAAGATGCGAAGTTTGTCTCCTGGTGACATGAAGCTTTTTGAACTGATGAGTAGGTAAAGCTTTGCAAAGATAGATTTTCTCCGGTTTGTGACGGCGTCGATGTGGTGATTCTACTTGAGTTGGTAGTTCTGTGTGACCTCGAAGTACTTTGAGGTTTGGCTCAAAGGTCGCTCAAAACCTTTTAAAAGGCTCTTGTATACCTTTTTACATTAGTTACACGCACCGTTAATAGAATGGAACCAAGCCCAGCCCATTTCAAAGTAGTAGTTTAACAACTTAATTTTAGTGTCTAAATTGTCTATTATAATGCCGATGAATTTTCTACAATATTTATAATATCTTTGGCTATCAGTTATCGTACTCTAGTCACTGTATTTTGTTAGGGCAGGGCTACGCTTGCAGCCCAAACGCCGCGACATAAATGCTGTTAAATGTATTTAAATGAACCTGGCCGCGCTTGCAAAATGCTCCAGTGTACGATTTTCAACGTTGCAAACGTTGCCCAGGTCTGCAAATTAAAATTTTACTATTACGTATCTAACTATTAGGCAAAATTTTCGCAAAAGAAAAGTATAAATAAACAAAATAAAATTGCAATAATATAAAATAACATTTTTTTATTAGGTAAGGAGCTTAAGCTTTAACTGCAAGGCCACCCTAAACACATGGTTAAATTGTAACTGTATTCTTTTTACCTTATCATTGTAGTGTTAATTTAAGAATTAGAACAATAGTTTATGAAATATACCTTTGCGACAAAAAATCTTGCAAAAAACTAATTATTTAGAAATAAAAACGAGTATCCGCATATTTTTATATATCATATTCAAAGAATTATTGACTGTTTTATAAAACTGTAACACGATTTAAACCGACATTTTTGTGATATTATTCAACAAAATACCTACTATACAAAAACTAATGCTAAAATACCAATGATACCATCGTGGACAGTTTGTTATGTATCTTGTTGAGAATTATACTCGAAATTTTGATCTAAGTAAAAGTGTAATCAAGTTTCAATTCATCGAATCAGCGTAAATTTGTCGAGTCATAGGTACTGAATCAGATTTATTCAAGCCACAATAATTTATACTTGTCTTTCGTTAATGTCATATTTGATTTAAATAGTTTTAGAAATTATAGAGTTTAAAAATTAGTTTTATTTACATAATAATAATAAATTATAGTCTTATCTTATTTTATTAATTTCTTCATCCATAGTTCATCCATAGTCAATTTTTTTTGTAATCTTTTTTATGGATAATAATTATTATAATATCTAAATTTGTAATATCTTTTTTAATTCACATTTATTTTAGGTAAACTAAAAAAGTCCCAAGAAAAAACTTGCGGAATTCGGAAACACGCTGAGGGTTTAAAAATAGTTATCTCGGCAGTATTGTAATTCGATTACAAAATTAAATGTATATTGTCATGTTCCGAACCAAAGTTTTACCTACCCTGTTAATTTGCCATTAATTTTGATGTTAAGTTTATGAAATATTTGAATTTGAATTTTGGGAGGTAAAACTTTGAAAATTAAAGTTGGTAGAAGTGAAGTTTTATCGAGGCCTTTTGCCAAAAATGGTCGACGTTGATGGACGTGTAATTTTTATGTCCGAGTAATTTTTGATAAGTTTATAAATTTTGGAATACAAGTAAAAGTTTTTGAAGATAGAATGTTTTATTGAAGTTATTATATTGGATTAAATTGATTTTGGAAGATTTTTGAATGGTTTTGAAAAAATTTAAACAGAAACTAATTACTTAAGAAAGGATAGATAAAGGTGAAATTAGATGGAATTTGCAATTTGCAATTGGAAAATTTAATTAACGGTAAAAATAGTATAATTTAAATTAAAAATTTGTTCAAGGAACAACAAATGGTTGGAGATAAGCCGGACTGCGATACCGGTATCGAATAATTTTTAACGTGCCCATTTGAAAATTTTATTCAAACACAGATTAAATTTAATAAAATATTTAAGAATGAAGAATTTCAAAATAAATTAAAAAATGTAATGCAGGGGGTATTTCAATATATTTTTAAATTTAATTATAACGTCTATAGATTTATTTAAAATTTTTTAAATAAAAACTGTTTTGACTCCTTGCCCTGTAAAGAAAAATTTAATTTGTAGATCGTTCTCAACGATGAAATGTTCTAATGGCAAAATATCTTAACCACTATTTCTATTTTTCTAACAGCAAAATAGAAGCTTTAGGGATTGCCGTGTAAATCATTTTAGTGCGTTTATGGCAAAATACAATTTCCGCATTTTGACCAGTTATTTTCGTAGGCTAGATTTATAAATCTATATCCAATTTGCACTTTTCTAGAGGTATGCGTTGATAATTTTTCAATTTGACTTCTGGCTTCTTATTAATACATACATATATCAGAAGTTACATTTTAGCATTCTATAACTCCGTGTTGGTATGTATAATTTCACTAAGCTTTTTTAATTCTTTATATGGCCTTGTGATTTCTTTAGATACATCAGTCTCGTCATTTGTAACGTGCTTGGATTGTATTCCAATTGCTTCGTTTAATGTTTAGTTTGCATTTTTCAGATTTTAAATTTTTAAATGTCGTTTAACATAGAATATTCTATATTGTCGTGTTTTGAAACGCTAAAAACGTTAATTATATATTTTGTAAAATTATTTTGAAGTTTTGCTTGAAATTATAAATTATTAATTTTATAAATTTGTAAAAAACACTGTACATAGATTTTAAGTTTGAAAAATTTGAGTTGGTATCCGTGTTGAAGGCATGAAAGAGAGAGGCTTGGATAGACACTTGGTAGAGACGGCCTTGGCGTCGACTTGACCAGCGGATGATCATTATTCTAGCAATGATAAAAAGTTTAATCATTTTGATTGTTAATAAAATAAAAGTGAATTAAACTTAAATTGATGATTTTTGTTTTATTGAAGTGCAAGTATTTGATAATTAACAATTTGACGATTTATATGAATATTTGGATTAAATTGCATAAAAATACAGCGCAGCAAATTTGGTTGGCCAACAGGCTGACGCCAGCTGCAAGACCACATGCAATTGCGATGCTATAAAGTAACACAATTTTATGCAAACCTATTGCACATTTGAAAATTAGAAATAAAATTTACGACGGCAACATTTACCATTCATTAAAAATTTTAAAACAATTACAAGAGTCTCATGTAAAATTATTAAATAATGAATGAAGCCAAGCAGAATATTATGGATTGAGCGAATTTTTATAAATTTGTAAGGATCGAGTCATCTCAATATATAAACACTTTACTTTAGCTTAATCTTTGGTAATTTCTTTTATACTGTGTGCTATCGAACTCATGGTTAGATTTTCTAGAATATTCGATGGATTATAGTTATCGGTGGCATTTATAGCGGAAACCGGTACAAGATTTAATACTGATGAAACTTTTGGTGGAGTTTGGTTTTGTAAACCTTATCAACAGTTCAAGCTATGTATCATTTCTTATTACTAAAATTTTTTTAGTAACTTTTTAAACTTATTTAACTAACTAAACTAAACTTACTAAACTTAGCTTTAGTAAATTTTTTTTAGTTCAGTTTTTAACTTATTCATACATTTTATTTATTCAATATTTATTAATAATAATTTTGTAACTCTGAATAAGAAAACATATTTCTTACTTGAAGTACTTCCCACGTTAAAAAATTTTGTTCCATTTTGAGATATACCAGCCAGTTTAAATTACATTTCCACCTGACAATATTAGTCCTTTTCCGAAAATGGAGATGCAGCCGTGGTAGGTTTGATGCTGTGTTTTTTGCCTTAGAAAGTTTTGTTCAATTGTTGGTGTCAACCACATAAGAGTAAGAAATCCCCTGATTTTCAAAGAATTTTATGGAATTTCAAGAAGTTCCAAGTAATTCTAGAATTTTCAAAAAATTTCAGAGATAAATTCGTCATGGTTTACAGAGCTCCGGAATAGGCATTAGCGGATCCGATGCCACTTTTTGTTTGTATAACATTAGTAATGATGGTTTTTGATGGATGGTTGTCTATTGCTAAATTATTTTTGTAAGTCACTTGTGCTTTACAGTCACAGACTTCTAACAATACATGAAAATATAATAGTATGGAATTTGTTAAATTACTATGTAAAATAAAAATAAAACACCAATACTTACTTTAAATTTTTTTTTATCCTTACAAGTTTTTGTTAAATCAATCATAATCACGAAATACCAGATTACCTCCACGTTGTGATTTTATAAAACGTATTTCGTCAGGCATTTCCAAATTCTTCTCATTTGTAGTTCGTTAATTAAATAAAATAATGTAAAATTAAAAACCAAGTTAACCATTTGATTTGTAGGATAGCCTCATAATTATACAGGCAAACTTACATCAGTTTGTCAACCTAAGCATGTCTACCATCTCTACCAACCTTAAATAATTTGTTTTTGAGATATCAACGATAATCTTATCGTGGGTTAATCGCATTTTTTCAATTTTTGCAATATTTCTGTTTATTCGTAAAAAATTGTGAAGCTTAACATACTTACTTTTTCAACTGAGAACACCACGATAATAGTAACAGCTGCGCGTATTACGGACTTCGCAATACATTTCCGACATGATTTATGTATTCATAAATTAACTATATTATGCTTATTCGGAAATTTCAAAAATGTTACTTATAGTAGGTATTGTAAAATTTACCAGACTAGACTGGTGGTTTCGGTTTTTTTAATATATAAAAACTAATAATTTAAAATTTCTTAGTAATTTCAGTTTTATATTTTGAAATATATTGCACTAAAAATGCAAATGCAAAAATATAAAATACCGTTAGAAACACCAATATAAAAAAAATACATTATTGATTTATAACAACATAATAATAGCTTACAAATACTCGTATATTATTAAATGTTAGCTGACTGAATTTTGATCATTTTAAGTTCAAAAGTTGACCGAATGAAGTAGATGTTGAATATACTTTAAAAATTGTACTACTCTTCTTCGAGCGACAAAATAAAATTTGAAAACTTAACATTTTGTAAGCCACTGTATATTTGATCTACATGTATAATTTTACAAGTAGTATTGCAAGCAAGTAATGTATGTATGACAACAAAGGATTTGTGATTGGTTCCGGTAATATTATGAAGGATTGAAAGCATATTAATCTAAGTTAAACCTATGACATTGAGACCCTTTGCAAGCCTTGATTTTTGTGCTTGATACATTTAACACATAAGCTAAATAGTACCTAAACAATTGCTCTATATAAAAAACTTTGGCATTTATAAACTTTTTAAAATTCTTAATGGAGATGGAGTTGTATATAAAAGATACCTGTCACCTTATTACATCTTTAGTTATTTGCCACTCACTCACCATGAAAATTGTAAGTAAAAATTACCTTGCTTAAATTTTTGTCATTAACAGTTTTTTTTATAATATTAAAATAATTAACTCTCGGCATCAACGTTTATAATAATAAAAAATTTAAAAGTATTCAAGAAATTAGCAAATTAAATTGTTTTGTAATTACATAAATTATTACTGTAAGCAGGTATTTCACTATGCAAATTACTAATTTTCTTCTTAGAAATAAATTGACAGATCCTTGAATATTTCATATTTAAAGAACGGAATTTTATTAATTATTTTGTGTACTAATTATTGGTTATTAATGTTATCAAACTTTTATTTTAGATACTTTTTGCGGCGGTTCTGGTAGCCTCAGTGTACGGTAGGCCTCAAGGATTCCAAGCTTTAACTAAATCAGCATTAGCTAGCATAACAAAATTTGACAATATTAGAAATGAATTAGGAGAATATGTCTACAAGTAAGTGGTTAAAATATTTATTTAATTTTCAAACAACCTTGTGGTACTTTTACGCATCATTTAATTCTTTAGATGAAGATTAAATGATGCGTACAGGCACCTTAATGAGCGTGTAGGTGCTTACAGTTTTTATAATTTAAAAGAAAATTGAACGGAAATTATTTAGTAACCTTGGAATATCTACCTGTATAAAGAATAAAGAAATTTTGAGCAACTACTTAACTTAAAAAAAGCGTATATAGTATAGAACTCTGCCACCGGCCTATTTTCTTAAAGTAAAAGTTGCAAATCTGGAAATACTGCTTTATTATAATTATTTTTGAACAATATTATGCGTTTTTAATGTATGTAACTAAAAATTGCAAAAATTCCAGTTAAATATATTAAGTTTACATTATAATAATTTTTTTATTATTTTCGCTCAGAATATAATTATTAGTTATTCATGAAATTTTTAAATAATAATAACTTATGTAAATAACTTTTATTGTAGTACATAATGAAGAATTATAATTTATCAAATAACATAAAATTCATACTTATTATTACACAATAATTAATATAACATCTACCTATGCATTACTGACGTTATTGTTTTAAATTTTAAATGATTTTTGTATCTATAAATCTATGAATTGATCGAAGGAATAAATATTTCAAAATTAGTAGAATGTCAATTATAATCATGGAATGCGTAATCGTTGATTTAACTTTATAATTTTGTTACAATAAAACATTTTAATTTGACATTCCATTTCTTACTTTTGTGCGTCTTAAATGTCAGTTTGTTTATCCATTGATCTCTTCAAAAGAAGATAATTTAACTAATAAAAAAAAATGTTAAATAATTTTTATGTTCCAAATTTCCTCTACGCTCCCAGAACTGTTACATTCTAAAGTTAATTATACGTAATTAGCATTGATTAAAAAATAAATCATCAAATTATAGAACATTATTTAAATATGTATTGGTAATTTAAAGGTCATACAAACCAATATTTATTAAAAACTTACTTTTCTGCGACACAAATTTGTCCTGAATATATTATTTTTGAATAAAAAATAGGTTAAAAATAAGTATGGTGAATCGTTTCGTAATTATTATTATTATTGAAGGTTAATTTTAGCTTAAACACTTTCTAATAGCAAATTTAGAATAATTTGTAGTTCTATTTTGTTTTCTGATGGTGCATTAATGCAAATTTGTTCGTCATACCAATGTTTTTAGAACCAAAACAAAAGCACATACACTTTAGGAACTAAAGTTTTTCTAAGTTTTTACAAATAAAATATAAATAAATAATAATAATAATATGGTTAATATCAAGTTTCATTACCTAAACTTAGCATAAATATAATAATAAACTAAACATAATAATTTATTAATGTATTATTAATTTGAATTATATTTAAGTGTGGAAACGAGTGATGGGCAGAAACGATACGAATCAAGAAAAGTAATAAATGCTGGTACTAAAGACGAAGAAGCAGTTGTAGAAGGATTTTATTCATATCCCGGTGAAGATGGCAAGGAAGTTTTAGTTGGTTATAAATCAGATAAAGATGGATATCAAGCTGAAGGTGAGCACCTACCTGATTCTGCAAATGCTAGAAGAAGACCACCCCAAGTTGGTGTTCCATCATCGGCAATTGCCAGTTTAGCTGGAGGTGGACTAGGTCGTTAATTGAAAAATTACAAAACTATGAATTTACATAATCAATGATAGATTCTTAAGATAGCTTCAAATTTTTCTTATTCTTTAAATGTACATAATATACTGCAATGTAAATAAATCACTAAATTTTCAGTTTTGATTGATACTTCGTTAGAAAATTTAAAAGTAACAATAAATAATTAATTTAAATAAAACTTAATAAGAATAACTTTGGATGTGTGTCCAAAGCATATAACTTATATTAAAATTATAATACTACAGTTTATTAGTTATATTTATATTTTGTATTAATGCATTGTACTGAACTTTTCCAACTTGGGGATTTCGGTTATTCCAAGAGACTTATGTTTAAGTTAGATAACAGGTATTGGGGTTGTAAGGAAAAATTTGGCGCTTTCTGCTAATTGCATTTAGCTTATTCACAGATTGTATATTTTCATATAAAACTATGTATTATTTTATTTTTTGAATCATTTAGTTACAGTTAGAATTATTTACCAGATTCCTATAGAATATACATATAAGCATTTAACACCTTAAAATGTTGCTCAGTACTTTGTGAAAGATGCACGGTCATAGGGTAATATTAATTTAACACTAACTATTAACCTATGTATGACGTGATTTAGCCGAAAATGTAATTATATATGTAATTTATTACGGTATTATAATGGCAACCAGATTTTTGAAAAACCCAAAAATTATAGTTTTTCAGTCATAAAATCCAGTGCAAGATGAATTTTTTTGAAACATCTATTCAGAAATCACTAAAGGAAGTCTGGGTACCACTTTTTTATAATTGAATAACTTTTATCAAAAAGTACAAATTTCAATAGATTTTCTGATTATAAGTTTCTTACAAATTTATATAAATTAATACTTTTTATCATTTTGTTTAAATTAAGAATGGTATATCCTTTGGAAATTCAAAAAGATAAATCTGAATACCCTGTATAATTTTAATTAGAAATAATAAAACTTTACCAAAGTAAATAATTTTTTACATTGATCTTGAATTATAATCCATCAATAAGCCATAAATTAATAATGAGGTAAACCTCTATATTAAAATTTTATTTTAAGGTTATATTACGCATTAAATGAATGAAAATAATTTATTTTCGTACTGGAATATTTACATTAAAAAATTAAATTTTTTTTAAATAAATAAAAAAAACAAATTTTGTTGAATGTTATTAAGCTTTTGGTAAATGACTTCCTACAGCTCTGTAACCATTTTCATCTGCGATATAGTTAACTGTATAAGTTTCTCCATCGTCTCCTATGTAACTGTACGACCCCTTGACTACGTAACCAGGATTCTTTGATCCAGCATTTTTAAATTCTGCCTGTTCTTCTCTTGAAATTCCATCACTTGTTTGGTAACTAAAACATAATTTTATGTTATAAATGAATGTGTTTGTAATCATCGGTTAAACTAAGTTTTTTAATAAAGCCTGAAAAGGGTTATGTAAATTAATTATTGGAAAATTAAAAATCTCTCAGCGATACCATAACCATGTTCATCTAAAGCATTTACAAGCTTGATCGTGCCATGTTCAGCATTTCATTAGCATTTTTAAAATTTACATAAATTTTAACAAAATATCAGTATTTATGCTATGCAATCGTTCAACTGCATAAAGCGATCAATTCTTCCTTCATACAAGAAGTAATAATTTAAAATTATTTTTAGGTTCTTTGGACGGCAGAAAACGGCAAATAAGATCGTTCTTTATAATATTTTAATCAACTTCCGAGCCTCTAGGATGACAATAATATGGCCACGAATAATTATTTAAATAAATTTCTAAAATATTGTAACATATTTACAATATATTTGCAATAAGCAAGTACAATATTTAAAAATATAGCAATAACAATAATTGTTACTAAAAATAATTATTGACTAATATTAAAGTACTTTAGTACACCATATTAGTATATTTTATAGCAAGATGAGAATACTTCTATTATTCTTATTATTATACCAAAGAAAGAATTTATTTGTCACAAACTTTTATTTATCTGAGGGTATTAATACCGAATATTACCCTAAATATTGCACATACATAATGTATGTACAAAGTTAATCATCCGGAGATTGAAAAAAGAGTAAATGGGAAAACAGCATTGTAGAAAAGTCCATATTTTTTAAATAAGTAATCACAAACAAGGAGCAAATAAGGACAATATTTTGCTTTAAAAGCTTTTTAAATAATACACAAAGTTTACGTTATCACAAAAATATTTACCCCACATAAATCTGCTGTTATATAGTTTTTAAATATTTTAACAAATTTTCATACATTGTTTGAAGATAATAAAAAAACATAATTTAATATTTTAATTTTTAACAGGATATATTGAAGAGAGTGTATACTTTAATTTTATTTAACCTACAATGAGTCTAATTGTTTAAACATTAAAAAATCTTTTAATTATTTGATTAAAATATAAAAATTTAGCAATAAAAGAAGTATATTGTTTCATTAGAAGACGAATGTTGAACTTTCTGTGATCAGTTTGTAGAATCGACTATTTTTTAATTTTTAAAGCCAACAAAAAAACTAGTGTTGCAAATATGACTTTCTTCTTAAAACGTAAGACATTGTAATTAGTTAATTTAATTATTATTTTAATTATCAGCAAAGACGGCACAGCAGTATTAGTACCTTAGCCCCTCTTGTCGCCGGCGAAAAAAAAACTACTTTAACAAAAAATGAAACTAGAAATCTGACCATTGAAAAGAAGTTTGTATATTCGCGAAAATTATTAAATATTATTATAGAAAAGAAGACGATAAGTAAAAACAATAATAAAATTTAATTTAATTTCGACAGATAGCGTGTCTTCTTTAGATAATTTTTAATTAATTATAATGAGTAAATAATAATAACAAAACTAAAAGCATTTTGCAATAATATATTATATCTGAACAATGAAAAAATTATATTTGTTTAAATCACGCACATAAAATTATATCTGCTTTAAATATAATTTAATAAATAAATTTATATTTGATTATTCCAAATAATAACTTCTATAAATATTATACTTGTAGAATTTTTGTATGTATAACTAAAATTTATCGTAATACTTACGCAAAATCATAATTTCCAACCCCAATATTATTGTTTTCTAAACGTAAAATAGTAGCTGTTCGAGAGTCTCGTTGATTTTTTCTGTATTGAGGTTTACCATAACTTGCACATACAACAGTTAGTAAAACAAAATAGATCTAAAACAAAAACATAAACAATATAAAAACTTCAGATAGGGTGAAATGCACCCCTATACACAACTAACCAACTTCATTGTGAATAATTACTTATTACACTTAACACTCAATTTACTTCTGACGATAGCATTCTCAAGATTTGTATATATAGAAACGCTCAAGAAATTGATTTCCTGTTATTAAAACCTTTTAACTATTGTTTCGTTTAAGATATAAGTACGATTAAAGATTGACTTGATAATTATGCAAAATTTCTTACTACAATGAAGTATTCTGTCGATTACTTATGAAATTCAAAAATTGGTTCACGTCCTTGTACTAAAATACAGAATTATTGTCTAAATTTATTAATTCAAAGTATTCAAATTTCGCTATTTTTTGTAAATATCAATAAATGCTGATTTATTTAGTCGATACAAGCAATCCTTCTAGGTAATTTGGCATAATAAAGTTACTAACATAAGTAAATATTTTTTAAATTGATGAAAATATTTATCCAAAACAAATACTTTTAATAAGTAATTTTAATAAGTTATTGATATCTAATTAACTTAAAAAAATGAATGTTATCAAACATTATATTATTTTATAGTTTATCCAAAATTAAAAATTAAATTAATACTGTTAGACCAAATTCTTTTACTCGTTTTTAATTGAACAAGTTAACTAAACCATAATATTTATTAATGTTTTTATTGAGCTTTCGGCACAGTTTATCAGCTTTCATCAGAATAGCGATTAACTCAACTGAAGTTAACTTGTTAACTTGTTCAATTAAAAACTATTGAATTTAAATATTTAAATTCTTTTACCTATTCTCGAATTTGTAAATTATCGAAAATAATCTATTTGTGTAATTGAAAGAATTCATATAGTCCCGTCAATCTAGACATTCGAAGGTACACTAATTCCCAAAAAGCTGAAAATTGGTAAAATTGTTCAAAACATAATTATAAATGAAATTTAAAAAGTCCTCATCGATCCGGTACGCGGAAAAAAATTTATTCGAGGTCAAAGGTAAAAGAAATTGATTTTTCGCGATTTTCAGCAAAACGGTAAGTTTTATCATAAAATTATCTCAGACAAAAATTGTAGATCATGTATAATTATCAAAAAAAAAAATGTATCAATACTTTTTTTTTCCTAAGAAATGAGTTTATGAATGTTATCACGTTTATGCAATCGTTTCTGTTGGTCTTTTGCATCACAAAAAAAATTAAAAAGTAGTGTTGATAAAAAGTTCAGTGCCGGCTACAGACAATATTCTCGTAAAAACGACGAAGACAACGTCCAGGACAATGACAGGTTTGACGACGATGTTAATTCGAATGGCGATGATGATGAACAACATTGAATAAATTCTGTTTTTTTTCGTATTTGTACTCTTTTTTCTATTAATTTTAAGTGAACTTTTAAACAGGTTATGACTTTGGTTTTAACCATGTGAAAAAGCATTTCAAACTCAATCCGAATCGGCAAAAAACTGGAAAATGAGTTTTTAACACCAAAGACCCCTTTTTCGTAGACCAAGTCACATATATTGAATATAATTAAATATAATATTATTAATATAATATCAAGTAAATTTAAAAGTAAACAAGTTAATTAAACGTTAAATATAATTTATAAATAAATCAAATTATATTTAACGTTTAATTAACTTGTTTACTTTTAAATTTACTTGATATAATTATCACAAGTTAAAAATTAATATATTTAAATATTAATATAATATAATAATTAAAATATTTTTACTTATATTACAGTTTCAGTGATGTATGTACTATATACGTGGCGTACTTATGCATATGATGACGTTTACAACTTTTCCAACTTTTTGAATCGTTATATATCAGAAACGGTGGCTTTTAGGAAAAAAGTATTCATTTATTTTTTATAGATAATTATATGATCTACAATTTTAGTCTAAACTAATTTTATGATAAAACTTACCGTTTTGCAGAAAATCACGAAAAACCAATTTGTTTGAACTTTGTCCTCGAATAACTTTTTTTCTACGTACCGGATCGACGAAGACTTTTTAAATTTCATTTATAATTATGTTTTGAACAATTTTACCAATTTTCAGCTTTTTGGGAATTTCTGTACGTTCACTCTTATTTTTTGTACTAATTTGACCGGACTAATAGTAATATAAAACTACTCTGATATTATTTATTATTATACAATAGTTATTTTTATCATTAGGCTGGAAACTGAATTTTTTCGAGTACGAGTTTTTTTACAGGCCGAGGCGGATTAGCCGAGGCCTGTATTTACGATTACTCGGAAAGCAGCTTCCTGCCGCATGATAAACGTAATTTTTTAGGCCGATTTCTATAATTAATTATATAAAATTTAATTATTTTTTGAAATATTTGGTATTAGGGATTTTTTTTGTAGTTATTGGTAGTAAAATATTTTAATTCTAAATTTGACGTTTAAATTTAACTAACCTAAAAAATATAGGTATTTGTTACATTCATTTTTTATAAAATTATCTAATAAAAATATAGTATACTTACATATAATTATAAAATAATAAGTTAGCTGTATTATAATTTCATTAAAAAGTTCCTTTTATCACAAAAATTTGTAATATCTATTTAATTTAATTCAATTTGACGTACAAAATATAACCAAGAATACCAACATCTTATAAAATAATCACTGTTTCTTTCAAACGCTAGGCGAGAAAATCAGCTTTTCAAGCCGCATTTGAAATATGAAATTGAACACTTGCCTGATGGAGGCGTAAAAAATTATTATTAATTCTTTTAAATAAAAATTGAAATTTCAAATTTATTAAATTATTTTACTTTTTATAAGTACGACTATTATCTTGTTGCTTACTTATCGGAATTTTTTGTGTTTATTTTATCAATTTAATTTATATATTTAATTTAATATTAAACTATAATATTTATCTGAAAATCACAATATAGCAAAGTTGAATTTTAATGTAAAATTCAAAAATAAAACTTTTAAAAAACTTTAGGTTATAGGATTTCTATAGTAATTGCCAATATAAGAAATAATGTAGATAATAAAGATATTTTATTAGCATATAAACAAACAACTAGATAACAAGAAAATGATTCAGTCAAAGTAATAGATCACATATTTTTTATAGTTACTGGTATAACGTGTTTTAATGTTTACAAATGACCGTAATGATGAAGTAATTCTTCTCCTCCTTCGTATCCATGAGAAACCTCTTCTTGATGACCAGAATGAGCACTGTGTGCATTATGTTCTGCAATTGCCTTTAAATGTTCAATTGGTAATGGAGGAGGTGTTGGTAAATGATCGCCTTGTGGACGGAAACCATGTTCATCAGCAATATAGGTGAGATGAATTGGATGACCGTGTTCATCATGATAAGAAATACTTCCTTTCTGTACCAAAGATCCGTGTTTTTCATCGCTGTTTTTCACGTATCCGGTTTCTTCGGCGTGTATTCCATTTCCACCTTGGTAACTATTTATAAAAATGTAATACATTATTAGAAATCATAATTTATAAAGTTTAAGGAAGTAAACTTTATTTGTAAGTGAAGCATGAATTAATTATAACAAATTAAATTAGTTCAATTACGAATTCTTAAACTGTCTTAATTTATATTATGAAATACAATAATAGCACGTAATTTATAATATATAATTATAACGTTAACAGGCGCTTTCTACGTCTACATAATTTATACATTTAATTTAGATAAAATATCGTAGACACAACAGATGTTGTGAAAGTGGATCTGTAATTTTTACATTTGCTTTAAAAGCAAAAGTATTTTCTCTTAAACGGTTTCACTGCATATTTCTTTGCAGTTACATATATCGATTTTATTTTGTTATAATTACTGAAAAATTAATTAATTGTGCTTGCAGTGATGAAAATTTGGTAGTAGTTTATAGTATAAGCAAAAATATTGCATCGGGTTCAAAATTCTACTTCTTTAAAAAATTATATTGTTTTATAATGCTTTAAACGTACCTGAACTGATAACCTTCCTTGCTTTGTTTGAATTCATGCTTTAAAATTGGAATGTGATGTTTTTCCTTATGTTCTAATGGTTCATAGTGCTCTATCGGTGAATAATGCTCTAAAGCTTCCTGGTGATCATCTACGGCATGATGATAATGTTGAATTTTGATTGCAATTACCAAACCAAAAATTGATATAACCACAGCTACCGTTAGCTAAAATTGAAAACTTATTAACAAAATTAATATAAAAAAGGCACTTGTACTTACATTGGAAATCATTTTGTAATGTATTTGTTCCTAACTCTACAGAAGTCACTGCACAAATATAATTTTCAGGAACCGATAATCTTATTTATATGAAGAACCCTGTGCTGATTGGTAAAGTTAATAAAAATTAAATCTTACCACTACTACCAAGCATAAGAAAGTAAAAAGAAATTTCTTTTCGGAGCCTACAACATAATATGTGCAGTTGACATTAGAAAATTATTTTAAAGTTTCGGTCCAGTCGTTGTTAAATATTTATTTTTATGCAAAGTGAAGTGATATATCCGCGTTGTACATACATAGAAAGGTATTAAATTAATTTATTTTAACTTGATTAAGTATAATAGCTAAATTATTTTATTAAGGAAATTAATTTCCAAAAATCGCATTATTTCTTTCAAAATCAGGAAATGGAAATCATTCTGATGAAATAAAAATCAATAATTTGAATAATTGTCTTATTTTAGTATCTTATATCTAGTATAATTAGCCCTTAAAAATTTATTATTAAGAACCATATTAATGATGCATTTAGACTAACCTAGTTTTTAAAAATTTTTAGTTGATTTTTCGACAAAAAGTTAACAGCACTTTTTGTAATATTTTATAAAGTTTGTGATAATATGCTTATTGCTTACCTGCATTTCCGTTGTTGGGAACCACTGACTTGGATGATCACTTTTATCAAAGATGTGTCGTTAAAATAATATCAGTACATCTGACATATATTATTAGAATCTTCAGAAGTTCCATGCATATTTATATAAAAGTTTATTTTACGTATAACATTTTAAAATTTAATGAATATTGTAATATCGTCAATAAATAGATTTGTCTGGGGTTCCTATAATTATTGTATTGATTAAAAATTATATGCTAATTCTAACACTTTTTAGTAGTTCTCGGAATTTTTAAAATTTTTTATGTATAATTCTTTGATTTTAATTTGTAGTTATTTGTCACAATTCTAATTTCTTCTTCTTCTTAATTTAGGACTTTGTTTTGTTATTATCAGTAATGTACCAGTTTTACATTTGGCACCTGAATAACTCCTGAATAACCTCCAGCCTCAATTTCGGCTGGAGATCACAGCCATGATCTTCAGATTTTATCTTTACAGTACACTGCTGGTTTAAATATTAATTTTACTAGAATTCTTCTTCTTCTTGAACTGCAAACTTGTTCGCAAATTTGTTCGCAAAATGTTGCTAAATAAAGTTTTAGTTATTAACGTGGTCGATAACGATATTCGAAATACCTAAGGTAACGCTCATCACAACGGATAACGATAATCTCCAAAACTATCGGACACCTCTGTAAATCTTATTTACAATGCAAACAATTTAAGTGGAATGTTCAAAATCATCTGCATCTAAAATTTTCGAACAGGTTAATTTAAATTTTTCAACCTGCATTGTTTTAGATAGCTGTTAATTTTTTTATCCGCACCCTTTTTTTGTAATAATGTCACTTTCAATTTTTGAAATTGTAACTTTCCCTTTGCTATAAGTTTTGATTCTATTTGAAATTCTGCGTATATAGAAATAAGAAGAAATTCTAAGATTAGGCAACTGAACTTGTATTTAAAGTGAAAAACAAGTTTTCGAAAAAGTATTTTCTAATTATACAAAAAATTTGAAACAATGTCTGAGTAACAAAGATGAAACTATTCGTAAACAATACTAATACAAAAAAGTGATTAGAATTTACTAAGTAATATATATTATTTCATGATTATTAAATGCAATAAGAATAAATTTAATATTTTTAATTAAATGGAAATCAAATTTTTAGAAACAAATCTCAATAAAAGCTCAGACAATGAAGATCATACAAAATGCATTAAATTTTGAGAGTAGCTCTGTTATGGTATGGAAATGTTTACGGATGTTGAGTATGTTTAAATTCTTGTTTTTACATTATCATTATTTTTTTTTTTGTAAAAAGAAATTTTATAATAAATATATTATTTATTATATTGTATTGTTAAAATGCCTTATTATATAGTACGAAATTTGAAATATTTATTTTTCTTTAAATACAATCCTAAAATTTATAATTTGATTTTTAGCAATATACGAATACAATTTATTGGAAGCGACTGTATAAATGCAATAAATTTGAAACATTCTAAAAGGAAATAAAAAACTAACAAGAAATTAATTAATAAAAATTCAAATATTGGAGCGGATGGTAGAAGTAAATGTATATTTAAAGGGATAGCTTACTAGAATTTATTATTTCGATTCTATATTTCGAAATTCAAAGTTTCATTTATTTAACTCACTTTTATTTCTCTGTGAAATTTCATTTTATTTTGATTAAATTATACATAAATACTATTTTGAAACTTTAACGTTTAGTTATGTTTGCAAAATTTTTATTACAATTGATCTGATTTTTTTTGCTAAATTGCTTTGCTTCGCTAAGCTAATCTTAATATTATGAATGTTATATAAAGCTTTTATATCACATTTATATCCACCACTGTTGAAATAATCAATTTATTTGTTTTTTAATATATTTTTATGTTATATTAGTGAACATGTTCACATTATAGGTATTATGTACATGTACTGCATTATATTATTTATAAAAATTTATTTTAATTTTTGAGTTATTGGGTTTATTTTCTTATAGTGATATTATATAGTTATTAATATACGTGCAGTGTATGTAAGAATGAAATAATATTATAGTTTGATTATTTTGCACCACTGGAACTTCCATAACTTACAGCATTGGTGATTCTTTCTTGTAAGTATGCGGTGTGCGTGCGAAGGTTAATTACACTTCGACAACTTACTTGTAATAATTGTCTTCCGAGGTTAGACAGTCAGAAATAAAGTGATTATTTCCACTTCAGTAAGTCGAACCGGGTAATCAGTCACGCACTTACTTGTAAAACATTTAACTTTTTTTAAATTTAAATTTACACTTAACTCCATTCAAATCATACACTTTGACAGGATTCTCTTGATAGTGTGAAGAAAAAATTGTTCAGATTTGTCGATAATATTAATATTTCAAATAAATACGTTTTCAACCTATGATTTTGTAAGAAGAACCGTGGTTATAAACTAATAAATACATATAGATTAACATTTGATTGTAAGTAGTGTTTTTAAACAGGAAAATTCTGCATATTTTAATATAAAGCAAATATCTACATAAAAGATAAATGTATAATCGTTATAAATTTAAAAATTTATTAAATAACTTATATAATAATTATTATAATTCTGACGAAGGCCGAAAAGCGCTGAAAGCTCAATAAATAAATAATTTATAATTTAACGTTTATTTTTAAACTAATTTAATATATAACTTATAAGTATAATACTTGTGCATCCAGTTGTAACGAGCAAAATTAATAAAACGCTTAAAAAATTAGGTGTTACCTAAAGAGATCAAATTGATCAGTGCAAACAATCGACGTTGAAAAATTTCTTCGAAATGTAATAAACTCGATAGTTTTTAATCTAAAGTTGTGTTAAATTAAAATTTGCTATTATAATTAATGCCATTTAAAATTATAATTAAATAACATTATAAATTCCTAAGCATTGTAATAGAGGTATTTAAACAACTTTATTTAAAAATAATACTTCTCCACTCCTATTGAGTAATATATATATTTATACATGGATTTGTTGTAAGGTAGTTGATGACCATTTAATATATAAAATATTCCAGATTACAATATTTTAAATTGATAATATAATTAATTTGTGTAGAAAGAAAGTTTTTAGTAGATAAAATTTTCTGATAGTTTTGTATCTCAGAAATTCAATCTAACTTTTTTTTGTTTTGTTTTTGATTTTATTATTTCCTACAAATTTTGCTACAGAAACGCGACTGAATAGGAAATACTAAACTCCATACCTTTACAAGGAATGGAGCGCGTTATGTGACTTTCAAATCTACTTACCTTAGCAATATGAATCGATTATACATAAAAGCTTTTATAAAAAGCAAAATATAGTAAAATGCTTTAAAATTATTAAATTTTAAATAATTAAGAATAACCTAGCAATTGGGTTGATCTTGAATTTTATAATTATTTCCATGTTTCTACTTCAGTTACTTGGTTAAACTTGTAATCTTCATTATTATAAACTGAAATTAAAATTATTGTTGCTTTTATTATAAAGCCGAAGGCAAGTTATATTAATTAAGATTGTTTTATATTTTTTATAGCATATTACTTTTAAATTAGCAATATTTTGTAATATTAAAAACACTAACTTGAAATCCTTCCATTTGTTTGGCATTGAAAGTTTAATATTTGTGGATGGGGTCAGTGAGAGAAAAACTAAATTAGTTCTTTAAAATAAAATCATTATTTTATTCCATGTAATTTAAAAATTGTGCCAGTAGTTCATGAAGCTTGCGTTATGTTTTGGTGTTTGTCTAATTGAAAGCGAAGTTATTATGTATGTATAGTAGGTACATATTACCAGATTAGCGGTAACTACTGCTACGTAATTTTGTAATTTCTAATCAATTCATTAAATTAGAGCATAACTCGGAATGAGGAACTAGTTAAATAGCAGTTCTGTATACGATAATAGCAATTTCTTTTCTAAATATTTCAAAAAATTTTAGAAATTTTTTAAGTTTAGAAGTTTCCTATGCAAGATAATTAAATAATAGGCAACTTTAATCACGTGATAAAAATGTCAGGAAAAGATTGCATTTATAAAATAATTCAACTAATTTAAATTTGCATTAAGAATAGAATGCCATGGCATATGATTGCATTGAGTAAGATTATTTAATTTAAAAATTTTTATTCACAAAAATTAAACACTTTCTAGTAATTGCACAGAACTAAAAGGTACCAATTTGTAAGAAAGTTTGCACTTTGTTGTCATTTTGGAATAAAAAAGACAATAAAATTTCAAACATTTATTTTTATCGTTTAACAATTAACATTTGTAAGCATCAACAGTTTAAATAACATTTTGGCAGATATTTAGAATTTCTTTATTTCTCTTCGTTCTTCATCCTTAGCGTGTTCGGCCAAGTAAGCCAAAGTCTTGACTAACCAAGCTGGGTAAGGTAAAGCTGTTGGGATGGCGTTTCCGGTGGGTTGAAATCCATTTTCGTTGGCAACATATCCGGTTTCAATGACTTGTCCTTCGGGACTTTTGTACACATAACGTCCTTGAACTTCACGGGTTTCTGGGTTCTTCATGAATCCTTTTTCTTCAGCTGAGATTCCATTTGATGTTTCGTAGCTATTAAAGTTATAAATTTAGTACATTTCAATATTGCAAAAAAAAAAATAAATTCTAACCTGTATTCGGCAGATCCATCGGGATTTACACCTTCATTTACTAAT
The DNA here is from genome assembly GCA_911387805.1 of Cantharis rustica. NCBI lineage: Eukaryota > Metazoa > Arthropoda > Insecta > Coleoptera > Cantharidae > Cantharis > Cantharis rustica. Next base: position 110,609,328 of record OU426877.1, on the reverse strand, counting down.
TTGACAATGAGATATTGGTCTTTTTCGGCCAAAGCCACGGTGGCAAGAGCTAAGAGTGCGAAGATTGCCTAAAATAGGTAATAAGATAATCAAGTACAATGTTTAAAAAACTATTTAATAATTTAATTAAATGAAATACTTACGGCTTTCATGTTTGTAAGATTAGCTTGTGTACTAATTGATGCTGAAGAAGATTTCTGAGCTATTTATACTACTGATTAACTCATCCCTACTCATATTATAATGAATGATTTTTAAATGTAAAATTATTTTAGTAAAAATGTCACACAAGATTCCAAATATGCCATTCAATTCAGCTGTTACAAATTTTTGAATATTTGTAAACGGCTTATATTGTAATATTAGACAGGATGTGGCTAAATATATGCAATTTGGTAATGCTAAGTACATACCAATCTACCTTTAAAGTACATCTTGTAATAGAATAGTGAATAAATTTATGAATAATAATTACTACTGACTAAATTATTAAAATGTAAATGTAACATTTAAATTACGACATTAATTAATACTAAATGTACTAAGAATTTACTAGATGCTCTAGTACAGAAAAATTACTATTTTTTAATTATAAATTATAAAAACTAAATTTTAGGTAAGATCTATATAAAAGAAATTCGTGAATTTTTTGTTTTATTATAATTAATTGAAATAGGTTACGTAACAAAATCTATTTTAAAGTGCCATATTATCATAAATTCAACAAATACTTGATCTGACTAGGATGATCCTTCTTTCACCGTTCAATGTCACGCTACTTAATTTTTTTTATATAAAATTAGGTAAAAATGTAGCCGAAAATTCCTGTATTGAAAACAAGTTGCACCCAACCAAATGTCATAATGTCGAGGTTAATCAAATGTTAAATTTTATTGAATTTTTATTACTTAACATAAGGCACATAAGGCTTTGCAAATAAGCATTAGGGTTTTTAATACCCTATTTTGGTTACGATGTAGTTTTCATCTCATGTAAGGAAGAAGTTAGTATTGCTCACTTTATTTAAATCTTATACGATTTGGAAGTTTTTACAATTGATTTCGATGTACATGGAATAATTTTTAATATTTTATGTGGAGGCTGTTATGACTATTTAACATGTTTAGAAATCCCAAATTGGAACTGATAAATAATTGCCAGTATTAATATGACAATTTTGTATAAAATTAGTTATTACTTAATCCCAGAGTTAATAAAAAAATGAGAAATATATAAGTTTAGGCCTATCTATTAGATTACATTAAAGAGTGATAACAATTTTCAAAAAAGTTTTAATAAATATTTGGGGATTAAAAAAAATGAACAAACGAGTTAGAATTCGTTTGCAGCTCATTGTGTATTTTATCTTCAAGTTTTGCTTTGAACTTGGATAATGAGTTAATTATAAGAAATGACTGGCAAGTTATGGAAAATTATTCTGCGTAGGTACTGATTTTAATATTAAGGAATTAATAATCTCTTAAATTATTTTATATTTTATTACTTTTTCAGTAATTTAAATAATAAATTTATTACTTGGTCGATAAAGTGATTGTGTTACCACCTGAATAATTAAAAACCATTATTATAAAACAAGTTTTTAACAGAAGATGCTTTACCCTTTAGAATGTAATTTACATACATATGTAATTTTAAGGAAAACTATTCTTAATTTTAAAAAATTTTATCTATAAATTATATAGTGTTAAGGTTATATGCAGATATACCAATAAAATATATAACTTTAGAAGCATCACAAATATGAAGATTATGAATACAAGCTGCACTTTTAAAAATTGTAGGTTTACAGGATTCTTATTAGATATTTAGTTAAATATAGGATTTTATTTAATTTTATCTATAATAAAGAAATAAAATATTTTTACCATATTTATTACAAATCCCCAATTGCGTTGCTTGCTTTTTTGGGTAAAAAATTCTTTCGGGTTTTCTGTTGGATCGTCCATCAAGGAGTCGAAATTACCTTTCGAGCAGCTTTTTGGAGGACTGCCAAATTATTAAGATCAATTTTCTCATGTTTGTTCTGAACTCTAATTGCGAGCTTTGACTCGCTAAAATATAGTAGTATAATTTATTTTTATTGTCCTTGCTCCGAAAACTACTTAACTTAAAAATATTGTAACATTGAATAATTTTTCAACACTTATAATAATTAATTAATGGTTATATATAAAACAAACTTTATTGTAAAATTAATAATTAATTTAAAAAAATGTTAATCTATTATTTATTGTAGAAATCCTATGTGCATTCCAAAGGCGACAATGTAATATCAGTAATCAGAATAGGAGCATTTTTGATTGAGATTCCCTATTTGCCTGGTAAAGGTTCAATATTAAATTTGAAGAAATGTGATTCTGTAAAGAAAATTTGAACAACGCCTGAAAGCTCTGATATCAAAAACTATTCGATTTGAAGTCGTCAAAGATCTGCAAATTCACATAAGTCATCTCGTGAAATATCTTTTGATGTCAACTGAACATAAAATAATTTCATATCCAACTTATTCGTAAATCTAAAAGACTATCATTTCTAAAACTTAATATTTTGTCATTATAGATAATCAATTTTTCAGAAAATGTCATTAAAATGTACCTATAATAAATTTTGTAACACGCAAGAAATCATTCTTTCAGTTTACTCAAAGTTATTACGATATTAAAGTCAAATAATATTTAATTTAACATGATAATTTAAAGCTAATATTTCTCAAATTTCAATTTTGGTTTTCTTGATGACAGATTTATGATGTGATATTTAAGCAATAGCTGAATAGTTAACGTAAGAAAGAAAAAAATTTTTACTGCTGATGGTGCGATGATTATAATTATTGTAATAAAAAATAAATTTAAATAATATAAACCTGTTTTATTTTTCTAAAATGAAGAAATTATGAAATAATTTATTCTAGCAGAACTATTTATTTTATATAAATAATTATAATTATGTATTTATGAATGTACTAAGTAAAAATAATTTAAGTTTTGCAAAAAGTATTTTGCATCTGTCATAAAATATAGACAAAAAAAATTAGATTATCTTCAATAAATCTCAAGAATTATTGCTTGCTCCAAATCAGGCACTCCGAAATGTTGGTTTTGCTTATAATGTATGAAAGCGGTAAAAAAAATAGCGTTCTAAAAATAGATTTATTATATTATAGATATTTATACAATTTTTAATCTACAGAAATAATCAATATTTTGTAAGAATAATATTTGTTATAATTATAGGTTACTAATATTTATTAATATATAATTTATTAATTTTATGTATGCTACATTTAATAATTTTCTATAATTTAATTAGCTTGTTTACTATTTAGTTTTCAATAAATATGATTAAATTCTGACATATTATAAAATTAATATTTCTTACTGGTATAGTAGTATATAAACATATGTAAATTATTTTAATAATGAATGTGCTATATAAATAATACTTTTGTAACATGAGAGGAAATGCTTTTTATAATATAATAATAAAAATATATCATATATTAGAAGTAATAATATATTTCGTAAAAATAAATAAACAAAACAAATATTAAAATTTAATATAAATACATACTTAATAAATTAATTTTTTAACTTGTGAAATACAATTAAATAATCTTTGAGTAAACAAGTTAATTAAACGTTTTGATAATAATATTTTTATTGAGCTTTCGACGTCGGTCACGTCTTCGTCAGAATATTTTAATATAATGTTTACTCAAAGATTATTTATTTATTTTTAAATACTATTTTTCTATGTAAGTATGTATTCTTTACTCAACAGTTAAAATTCAATATTTTAATATTTGTTTTGTTTGGTTATTTTAACATTACATGCTACTAGCTACCACAGTAAATACTAAAAAATTCATTTTTTAGGATATTATTCTTATATATTTCGTAATTATATAAAATAATTTTTATTATACGAAATTTAGTAATAAACAACTGTAACTACAGTAGAAATAGAAAATATAAGTTAGTAGGTATAAATAAAAAATATTGTCAGGATATATTAGCAATATCAAATGATATTACTTTAATTTCTAAACAATACTACATTGTTTTATAAAAAATAAAAGTTAAAATATTTAACTACTCTATAGTATTTACAATTACAGAAGAGTACTAAAAGTTAAGCAAAAGTAGTGAAGACAGATGAGGATTGACCTTTTGGGAAGCTTGATTAACAAAACAATTTGTCGCTTACTTAGTTAGAAGCAGTAGTAACTAACATCGAACCATCTAATTAATAAGTTGCTTTCTGAATTTGTTTATTATTAGTTTATTTGAAATTAGAAATTAGTTTATTAGTTTATTATTAAAATTAGTTTATTATTATTAGAAACAGTTTATTATTACATTGGCCGTAGCCTAAATGCTTTCTATGCTCGAAGGAAAATTTTTGTACGTTAATTTTTTAAATAAAAAAAAAAATATATTAAAAGAAGAAGTTAATCAGTTAAGAATTCTAGTCTACAATCACTCTAAGAATTACTAAAAATTCTTTACTAGAAGAAATTTTATGTACATATATTAAATTTTGGATATATTAATAAAAATGAAAGCTCGTTTATATTTCCAAAAATTTTTTTAGATTTTCCAACACCTCTTTAAATTTTCTAGGGTTTCCTCAGATGGGATGTAAGAAACCTCTTTCTCCCACACTACCATCAACCACACTATTCACTTAAAAAATATCATTTTTTATGTTTTTTTTTCTATTATATTAACAATATTCACTCTACATAATAAAATAATTTTATAAATGACTTATTTAATAATAAATTAAATTAATTAAGGTAATGGAATAATAATCACATATTTTCTCTATTTTCGTTGAAGCAACTTATACTTTATCTACCTACAGTTTTTAATATGTGGTAGTGTAATATTAGTTGCATATTATAGTATTTGTATTCTGTTAAAATTAATATATATAATTTTATATATATATAAAATTAATTAATATTTATTAGTTTAATATTTTTGTTTTATCAGAACATTTCTATAAGTGTGTATAGGCAACTAATATTGACAACAAATTTGTAAATATAATTGTTAACATAAGTAGCTACGTATTCTTAATAAATTTAATATTCTTATATAAGAACTTTTTCGTGTTTGGGTCTCAAAACATGATAATTTGAAAATAGTTGTAGTTTGTACTGAGTGAACCTATTAAAATTATTTTAATTTTTATCAACCTTCTTCCATTATAGAAAATAATACCCATATAAATTATATAACACTTAATTATATTATTTTTTATAGATACAGATACATCTCGTTGAAAGCTCAAATAATAAATATTTTATAATTTAACGTTTATTTAACTTTTTCGTTTTAAACATATAATATATATTATTTTTTTATTATATCTTACACTCAAATGTACTTTAATTATTGTACAAATTCTATGGTAAACACATTTATGAAATTTGTACTTGTAGTGAATTTGATGTGCGAAAACATTATTCATTTATTTTCAAAAATAAATTTTGTAGAAAATTTTATGCCATTCAATTTTGGGTTGTTTTTATTTTTTTGTAAAACAAGTCATGTGAAAAATTGCATTAAGCTGCGTTCAGATAGAGATTCTTGTCTTGCCTTGTGGCGCCTTCCCTTGCTTGGTTTTGCTTTGGTTTTGCGTACACGACTTGAGCGTTCACATAGAAATTCTTGTCTTGCCTTATTTTGACAACAGCGATGGCGACATCTATAGTTTTACGTTCGACATGCAGTACCGATGCCAAATTTTCATCAAAATTTAAATGTAAATTATTCATTTTTGATTTTATAAATAATTAAATGTATAATATTTATTTGATAACTTGATAGTATCTACTTATAACTACTTACCAGTACTTTAGTACCAACATAATATCAATTTTTTTTTAATTTAAAATTTAAATAATTTTTAAAATATACGCGCGAAGTTTTATTTAAAATACTTCGATTTGATTGGGTCTTGCTTCCGTTGCGTTGTGTTGTAGAATCGAAAAGCTTGAAGCGGCGTTCAGATAGAAATTGTTGTCTTGCCTTGCTTAGGTAGAAACTGGCAAGCGCCAATCAGATTGAAGTATTTACTTCTATCCTAATTTTTGGCTAAAATTTCCGTTGCGTTGGCGAGGTCTTGCTAAAGCTCGTCAGTGTCAAGCTTTTCGATTCTACAACACAACGCAACGGAAGCAAAACCCAATCAAATCGAAGTATTTTAAATGAAACTTCGCGCGTATATTTTAAAAATTATTTAAATTTTAAATTATATAAAAATTAATATTATGTTAGTACTAAAGTACTGGTAAGTAGTATAAGTAGATACTAGTAAGTATATAGTGTGTCGTTATCAAATAAATATATACATTTAATTATTTATAAAATCAAAAATAAATAATTTACATTTAAATAATACATTTAAACTATAGATGTCGCCATCGCTGTTGTCTAAACAAGGCAAGACAAGAATTTCTATGTGAACGCTCAAGTCGTGTACGCAAAACTGAAGCAAAACCAAGCAAGGCAAGGCGCCACAAAGCAAGACAAGAATCTCTATCTGAACGCAGCTTGACACTGACAAGCTTTAGCAAGACTTCGCCACCGCAACGGAAATTTTAGCCAAAAATAAGGATAGAACAAAATACTTCAATCTGATTGGCGCTTGCCAGTTTCTATCTAAGCAAGGCAAGACAAGAATTTCTATCTGAACGCCGCTTAAGGATCACCATTATTTTGAATTGTATCAACAGTATTTTATCTAGTATTGTAAAATGAAGCAATTTATGCAACTTATGAAGCAATTTGTTTACCAAACAAGAACTTTGATCTTTGATATAATCTAATCAGGAAAAAATACAATTTTTGCGTGACAAACAATAAAATAAACTTAACATTATAAAATAAAAGAAAACTAAGTTAATAATCTTAATACGGTTCAAATAAATTTATTTATATTATTTATTCTATAGATACGAAAATATACTTTAACAGCAATAGAAATATTTTAAAAATATATTAAAACCATTTACATATTAATTAAAATCTCTATGTTTTTAATAATTCTAAATATTTACAAAGAAACAAGTTCCTTTAATTGTTTTCTTAATATTTTACCACTGGGAGTTTTTGGCAATTCATCAAGAAACTTAACTCCGCCATGTAATTGTTTCTGAATAGATATTTTTTCTAAAATACATTTTAATTAGTATATCTATTATATAATTGTCATAGAAAAAAAATTTACCTGCAACAAATTTAACAATTTCTTCTTCAGTTACATCTGTATTTTCTTTTTTAACGACAAGTGCTACAGGCAATTCACCGGCTTTTTCATCTGGTCTACTCGTAACTGCACATTCTTTTACATCTGGGTGTTGCAAAATTAAATCCTCTAATTCTGCAGGAGAAACCTTAAAATGTAGTAGATTATTAAAGACGAAATAATTTTAAATAGCGTAATTACCTGGAAACCTTTATATTTAATTAATTCTTTAATTCTATCCATAACATAGAAATTATTATCGTGGTCGTAATAACCTAAATCTCCTGTGTGGTAAAAACCATCATCATCAAAACAGTCTCGAATTAAACCATTATTGCTGATGTACCCTTTCATCATAGCTGTACTTTTAAAACATAATTCTCCAATCTCTAGTGGTTTCAATGCTAAACCACTATCTGGACTGCATACTTTTGATGATACACCTGGTGGCACTACACCAACACTTCCAATTTTATTATTTCCAACTATTGATTGCATCGTCATCATTCCTCCTAATTCTGTCATTCCATAAACTTGACAAATCTTTACTGATTTCATCCTAAATAATTCGTTTTATTACAAAAGTTTATTTTTTTACATCAACTTACTTTTCTTCAGCTTCTTCCAGAACTCCAATACTGAGTGGTGCTCCTCCTACTATAATATGTCTAATAGATGATATGTCATATTTGCTAACCAAAGGAGATTTTACTAGAAATACTGCAAGAGAAGGCACTAAATATAATTTTGTGACCTTATAATCTTGAAGATTCTTAAGATACAGATCTGGTTTGAATTTCGATAAAAGTACAACTTTTGCAGAACAAGCTATACAAAATAATTGAATTAGAAAACCTAGGATGTGAAAAAATGGGACAACTTGAAGTGATACGTCTGTAGAACTTAAACCACCTAAATTTGGATCGCTACAATTATTAAGATCTGTTAATTATGAAAATTGTAGTGTTCCATTAATACTTACGAGAAATATCCGATGCAATGTCGAATGCTTTGTTGGTTTAATAGAACACCTTTTGGGCAGCCGGTAGTTCCCGATGACATCAGAATTATTGCGTCATCATTGGTGCAATCGATATCTTCTGGTTGGTAGTCATTTACTGGATCCGATATCGTTTGAAGAGCTTCATCAAGAAAACTTACATTTAACTCATTGTTTTTTGGCTTGTTTAATAAAAATACATCTTTAATGTATTCCACCTCGTCTTTTATTTTCAATACAAGAGGAAGAACTTCTTCGGAACAAAATACAAGATGAGACTTTGAATATGAGAGTGCATGTTGGAGTTCGCCTACATGATAAAAAAAAATATAGATTTTAAATTTCATGCATTGTGATCGACGTACTTAAGGTGTATAACGGGTTTACCGGGCATACTACAATTCCAGAATATAAACCGGCTATAATCGGAATAGCGTAGTTTATTGTGTTTTCGCTAATTATTGAAATTCTATCACCCTTTTTTAAATTATAATTTTTGAATAAGTACGTTAACTTGATAGTATCTTTCAAATACTTTTGGCTTGTTAAAAATTCACCAGTCACACCATCAACCTAAAAACCACAAATTGTATGAATTAGAATTAATATAAAATTATCAGAAATTGTTTTGTTAAAATCAAAAAGTCAAAAGATAATGCAAAAATATTTTATTTTTTAAGATAAAACTTACAATACATGGTTGATAATTATTAACAAAAATTGAAAATAATCTTTATAATTGAATTTATATTTGTTATTAAACATAAATATTGTGAGTTTAGATAATTAAAAATCTAAAGCTAGATAAAAGAAAATACTTACATTGATTATATGATTGGGATCTTGATTACACAAACTTTTAAACAGATATTTTCCTGCAGATTCTGTAGGTATGTGATCGTAATCAAGATTATTATAATGAACATAAGACATTTTAATTTTAATAAGAATCACCCAACTAAAGAATTAAAATATACTGAGGTCAGCTTTAATTGATTTGTTTATATATAGTATATGAACTTGTTATCTCTTGGGTACAACTAAACATTTGAACATAACTTGACAATTAAATATTCTTACACCTCAACTTACAGATTGATTTTTAATGTTTGCTAAAATTTCAAGTTTTTTTAAAAGAAAAGTATTAATCGATTTGACCTTTGTTAAATTAAATAATTGTACGAGTAATTGCTATTAAGTCAAATATTGTTTTTATTGCTGAGTTTTTATAAAATTAAAAATATATTTTGTATGACTAATATACGTAAGAATATCTTGTTTTTAATATTTTTCAAATAGGTAGGTACTTACCTAGTATTTATTAGTATTTTGAATATTTTTATATTGCCCCACTTTCAGACTCAGATGCAACTAATGTAATCTATCTTTGAACGCAATACTGTAATTAACTTTTCTTCGAAATAAATAAAAGCAAGCTTACTAACACTTTCTTATTTTCAATAATACTAACGCTTTTTATTATCTACAATTTATAATGTTTACTTAATTCAATAACTGCGTCAATTTAATTTTTAATAACTTTGAACTGCTACCTTAGTATAAAAAGTACAATATTCATTAAATCGTTGTAGATATAAAAAATAATATAGCTTATTTGTAAATATTGCTAATTATATTATATTTTCTGATTCTGATTTTTAAAAACTATTTTAATTTATTTTAAATACAACAGGAAGACAATTTAATAATATGAAAAGAAGAATATGAGCACTTGGTGAGATTTATTGTTTTATTTCTGATTTTATAATAAAATTATATTAATTTATCAATTTTGTTGTTAGTTTTATTTGTAATTTTATATATTATAGTAATGAAAATAACAACAGTGTTACGTATGATAAAATAGCTTTTCGGTAACTCTAGAGTTATTTATTTACTTATTCACGGGTAAACTAATTTACATAATCAAAAATAATCGAGAAATAATAAAAAAACGAGAATAAAATAAGAATATTTCTTCGCTTCTTTATAGATTTCAAAGCATTCAAATTCAACATAATATTCTCTTTAAATTATACGTGAAAAATATACTTTGCTAATTCAATTATGTGTTTTGATTGGGATAATAGAACAATCTTCTTTCGATATGAGCGTCTTCTAGATTTAAAAGTGGTGGGAAAATAGCAAGCAGCAACTGTTGATTATATATGGAAAGTCCAATGTTGTTGGTAAGCAGTAAAAACAAAATTAGTCCACACAGAGGGATTCCCAAATAAACCATTTTATGTCTTTAGAGATTAAATTTTGAGTTTTTACATTTATTTTCTTTTTTTCCCTTTAAATAATTAGCCAACTATTTAATAGTATTCAAACCAAAATCAAAAAAACAAAATACAGCAAGTTTGTATAGAATAGCTGTGCGAAAACACGATCGAAGGCCTTCAAGAAATCTGTGTATACAGTACCGACATGTTCCTAATTCTTAAATATAATATAATAATAAAATAAAATAAATTCGGTCTTTTTACCGTGATTTCGTAAAAAGTGTACAAGATGAATAAATAAAAACAACGTGTGTATTTTCTGTTTTTACTACTTAAGATTAAAAAATAAAATTCATAAAAACTGCATTAAATAAAATAATGGGAAAAATGTAGTAAAAAACTACATTATTTAATGTTTATTACATTATTTAATGTACATCGTTTTTATAACTATTATACTATTATTTTAGTCTAAGATAGTAAAGAGATAGAATACCTACAAACGTTGTTTTTATTTATTCAATTAAAATAAATATAAAATTTTTTTTTTATTGACTACTAAAAATTTACAATCTGTTTTACAACATTGAGTAAATATTATGACATAATACACGAAAAGAAAAATTAACATGCGAGGGTGAATCCAGTGATACACCCTCGTGAAATCATAATGCTACATTTTTTTGTAGCATATTGTTTGACACAAGCTGATATTCTTCAGTTGGGTTAATTTAAATTTCAAATCTTTTTTTAAGATCGGAGGGTTTGAACCTCTTTAGTCTACGCGTTTCACTGAGTTCACTTTGGTTAAGTTTCTCTGCCAGGGGGTTTGCATGATTAGTAAGCCTTTTGTATTATGATAGTCTATAATTTAAAATTTCTTCCCTAATTGTGGGCATCTCTAGGTCACGCTGGATTACCTGGTTTGGAACGTACCAGGAAGCGTCGACAATCAGTCGCAAAACCTTGGATTGAAAGCTCTGCAGAATTTCTATGTTGGAGTGAGACGCAGATCCCCAGAGTTGAATTCCATATGTCCGCACTGGTTTTATAACCACTTTTTAAAGCAGCAGCTTATTTTCAATTGCAAGTTCTGATTTTCTTCCTACCAGCCAGTGAATCTTTCGAAGTTTATGACCAAACTGTTTCTTTTTATTAAAAATGTGCTTCTGCCAAGTCAGTTGCCTATCCAGGTGGATTCCCAAGTATCTAACTTCATTTGCTTGAGAGAGTTGGTTATTATTTAGAAATACTGGTGGGCACGTGTCTCTTTTAAGCGTGAACGTTACCTGCACTGATTTAGTTTCATTTACTCTGATTTTCTAATTTTCTAGCCGGTTTTGTATTTTATCGAGACTATTTTGTAACATTTCAGATGCGATTTTCGGATGTTTATGAATGGATATTTCAGCTGTATCGTTTGCGAATGTGGTCGTGGTTGTAGACTTTGATGTATGTCTTACAGCAAATCAGCTGTGTATAGGATATATAAAACCGATCCTATTAGGCTACCTTGTGGCACTCCCGATCTCTTGAGTCCCAATGTTGTATATTCATCTTGAAATTTTACCAGGAAATATCTGTCCAGTTAGGTATGATTTTAGAATCCTATAGTAGTTGTGTGGTAACTTTTGGTAATTTATGATTTCTTAATTTTAAGTACATTACTTTATAGTTGGTACGTATGGTAAATTAACATGTAGCACATAAGTCATCGTATTGAATTAACCTCGCATTGTATTTTAAGGTGGTATTCTAGTCTAGAAAGTTTAAAAAATTAAAAATTTTTCTTTCTTATTTCGATAGTTTAGATATTCAAGAATATCTTCTTAAAAGAATTTTTTGAAACTCTAATTATTTTGAAAGTTGTAGCCATTTTAGTGTCATGACAACTCAACCGGTTTTTTTACTTTTTACAGTTTACTTATATAAATATTCAATTTGAGGTAGCCAGAATCGCTGATTAAAAAAATGTAAGCAGGGTATCAGTTAGAGTGCATGAAATTTAACTTAACATACAATTTGAACGCGTTTTTCTTGAAACTACTTTTTTCGAAACGTTTGTCACAAAATCTCAAGTTTTAATTAACAGATTTTCTTGAAATTTGACATGAATTTTCTTTACATATTCCTCTATAGTTGTAACCAAGAAAAAATCTTAATTTTCAACTTTTACTATTATTTAAAAATTTGAAAAGTTAAAATATAACTTAAAAACATCTACTTTTATTTTAGTGGCCGCCATTTTGTCAGAAAAATTGTTTTTTTTTAATTTTTTTCTAGTTCCTACCATAATGACATTTGTTCTGATAAGGAATCTATTTTTTTTTTTATTTTTCATATGAGCAGAAAAGTGGGAATCGTGTCAAGATGACAATGATCTGTTTTCTCCCTCCTCTACTTCAACAGCGTGTAACTTTTGTTTTGAAATTTTTTTTGTGAATTCTTAAATATAAATAAATAAATGATAAAAAAATGTATAGTTAAACTATTAATTGTTTGTTTTTAATCGACCGACAAAAAAAAATAAAAAAATATTTATCATTTATAATAATTGCAAGATTACGGGAGGTGGTAGCATTAGCCAACTTTTAGATTTATATTTATCATTTGTTAGAATCACTAATTTAAAATGGATGAAGCAACATTTTTAGCACAGGTAAAAATAATAAAATTGAAGCAAAGAAAAACCAATGCCAAAGAAAAATGAGCAGATCACAAAAGTCATAAAAAAGTTATTTTTATGGCAAAAACCGCTCAAAATCATAAAAATTCACAAGTTTCAAGACAAGGTATTTGGCAGAAATATTACAATGACTGCTTGACTGCTTCAGGAACAGCATTAGCATTGTAAAGTAACGAAAGAAACTAAACTTTATTGCTACTATATCGTCAAATTGAACAAATTTTGAGCACTTCAAATTGATTTAAATGAATTAAAATTTTAAAAGAGCTGTCTTTGATGAAACTTGATGAAAAATGCTTTCTGAAGAGTTGAGTGCCCAAATGCAATATTTTGCAATATAGAAGGTTTAATCTGGACGGCCTAAATACTCAGTTTAAAATCTTATAGGAAATAATAAAATAATTATAAAGAAAAATGTTACTGATGGAACTGTAATGAGTTGACAAGCATTCTGTTGTTATTCAAAGTTTTAATTTACTGAATATCTCTAAAAATTAACGAATTCAAGTATATTGAGTTTTTAGAAGAGTCCTAATAGTTTTTATAGTACAGTTGTTGCTTGGTGATAATTAAATTTTCCAATAGGAAGAAAATTAATTTATTCACATAACACATGAAATTCCCGAAAGGTTTCAACAAGATTGAACTTAACTCAGAAATAACTAAACTGTGGTTTAACAGAGTATGAACTACAGTTTATACCATATAAACAACTCTAAATTCATTAAGAACTTAAAAAGAAATAATAAAGAGTTACATCAGAAAGTTTACACAAATTTGTTATGAGAATGAGAAAGAAAATGATTAGAGTGATAAAAAGAATGGATGCAGTATTTAGTGTTTAATTAATTTAAGAAACCTTAGAAATAATAAAATTTTTGAGAGCAAGGTTAATGCAATTTTGTGGAAAATTTTGCGATTGTCTAAACTTTTCTTTTATTAAACTTTGCTTGTTCTTTACATAAAAAAAGTTGTTTTTTATAAAATTATTTCTTAAAGAGAACATGAAACTGATAATTTGTTACCAATAAGCCTTTCTTAAATTGAAATCGTTTCATAAAAATAAGAATAATTATGTTGAACGTTGAACTTAGAACATATATATATATAACTTCTACTAACATTACTGCGTCATTTCAAACTGCAACCTTATTGCGTCTCCCAGAAATAACCATTCTAGGTAACTAATTTTTCAAGTATATTACTTGTGAAAAAATTCGCTAGCTAGCGGTAGTTTCAGTTTATTTCTATGTGTAATTTTATAATATACTGATTTTTATATTCTACTAATTTTGCCAGCTCCTTTCAAATGCTGCACATTATCAATCCCATATATTTTTTTACATATAAAAGTACGCACATTATGGAGTCCAACCATGTTGCCAGATCTTCAAGAAATAAAATGTGCTGCTGTAATCATAATTTAATCAACTTACATAAGAAACATGCTTATTATTAGAAAGAGCGTCAAAGCATTTCAAATCGAATTTTTTCGAAGAAAAATATTACTGAAGGTAACAGTGCCGGTGGGTTTTGCGATAACTTGCCTCGTGTCGATTATAGTATTTAAGTAAATAACATTTCAATAACAAAATTGTCAAAAATTAAATTCTAAACATTTGTTGTGTACAATTAAATTTTATAACCAAAATAATTACCCTTTATTGATTTTTTTAAATAAAAGTCTCTGTACGTCATAAACAGATAATAATTAAGTCCATAAGGCCAAAAGATAGTTTGGTTTTGGTAACCCAATCAACCCTATTTTTACGCGACAACCCTTGTGTTTTTCTTCACAAAATTTATTTTGAGCTTATTCTTGAGTTAATTTTTATCTCATATATTATTATGTATCTGATGCGTATTACATTGAACTATTAGGTATTATAAAAAAAAGTTTTAAAACAAGCCGACCGACCAACTCTATTTGCTTCGGCGGTGTTACCGAAACCAATAAATATATTTTTTCTTAATCTGGATACTACTATGAAAGGAACTTTTTCGAATTCGATGAGAAATATTATAGTAAGATTGCGGGATGCTCTATAAGAAGTACGCCGACTCCAACGTAACATGCTTGGAGGACTATTTATACCTCTTACACACTTACACTTACGGGGATTTACATGTGTTTATTTGCATGAATATCACAAAATACCTGTTAACAACGTGAAAGAGCAGAGTTTCAACTATCCAATGCTATTTTTACATTTTCGATCATGTCAACTCTGGAATATTTAAATGAATTTCTTGTAATTGTAATCAAAGGTATTGCGAAGGTCGACTCTCGCTTGATACTATAGTAAATAAAAAGGCCGAATCTTGCATGCAGTTTGACCAGAATTTTTTTTTAAAGTTAATTTCATTATCGTTATTTTCAACATTTACTTATTAAAATTATGAAAATAAAACGAAATACATATTTTTAAATAGTAAATTCAGTTGAGTATCTCGAACCTATATTAAACCAAAGTATTGAAATTACGCTTGATTTTATAAAGATTTCAGCTAATATTACTTTTATTTTTCAAAATATTTAAAAGTGGTCAGGTATTTTGTTACTTGTTATACCCATCTAATCATTCGGGTATTAACATATTCTAATATATTAAAAAGAATGATAATGAAATTGATTTAAAAATTGATTTTGGTCAAACTGCATGCAACATTTGACTTTCTTATTTTTATAGTATCAAGCGAGAGTCGAGCTTCGTAACACTCCTGGTTACAATTACAGATTTCAGAAATTTCAGAGTACACAAAATAAGTAATGTACAAAATGTATTGGATAGTCAAAACTTTACTCTTCACGTTATTAATAAGTATTTTTTGATATTGGTACAAATAAACGTGTGTGTAACCCAGTAAATGAAAAAATTGAGTTTTCAATACGGAATTGTTGGCTAAGAGGATAGTGACACCAATTTAAAAACAGCGTTGCATATCGCGTAACTTCAAAATTGATTTTAAGCCCCTCAGGTTTATTTCTTTACTATTTTGAAACAACAAAAAATGCCTTTTGTTTTACTGATTTAAATAACGACAACTTATTTTTGAGATAATTTTTATAATTTTCTCCTCTATACAGGATGAATTTTTAACGACCAACGACATTTTGTTATTTAGGTATTAAAAAACAAATTAAAATAGGTAAAATAATTTACAATATTAAAAATACGCCGTGAATTAGAAGATAGCCAAGATTTATCACTAAAAAGGTAACATTTTAAAAAAATTTACAAAAAATTAATAACCACTTTTTTGGCACATGAAAATATTTGCCTAGCAAAATCCCTTTACTTGGTGTAACAGGTTCCTGACCAATCACCTGTCACACAATCACAGGGTGATTACAGCGAACACATTCATTTCAGCGATTCCAGTTCGGCAACCTCATTTTGGCGATTCTGATTCGGCGACAGTAAATTCGAATACGGCGATTCGGAGACGGGAAATCGTGGGCATACTGGAAAAAGTGACTATGTCAAAAATAGAGTTTGGAGAAAAGTCAAATTGAATGTTTCGCATTTTGCGAAAAATCAGCTTTATAATATTTTAATTTTTGTTTTTGAATAATAAAACATGTTCAATACGTTATTAGAACATAGACGTTTTTTCCAGACCTGAGTCTTATATTTTTACGGTACTTGAACATTTTAACTCATTTTCGAAATTTTTTGACATAGTCACTTTTTCCTGTATGCCCACGAAATATACTTTTAGTTCATTCAATTTATCCTTCTAAATTTAAAATCTAAATGTACAAAAACACCTTAGTACGGGCGCCAATGGCTTTTCAAACTTGTACTTAAAAATCTGTCTTTAATAGTTGGTTATCTCCCAATCTCTTTTAAGTGAATACCTTCTTTTGTTTTTGTCTCCTTTTCAATAATATTTATTGTATTAATCTTTTCTTGGTTTTTCCCATTTCAATACCATTCAGCCTTTACAGTTAAATAATTTTTTTAATATTTTTAATAAACTTTAACACTTAAATAAATTTCCCGTCGTCGAATCGACGTAGTCGAATTTTCTGTCGCAGAATGGGAATCGCCGAAATTCCGGTGCCGAATTGGAATCACCGATAACAACTCTCGCGGCAGCCATATTGAATTTTTCCGTTCTTGGACGCTCCTCGGCAATCTTCGGAAATCGCGTAATTGGAGGTTCTCATGTTGTAATCCTAAAAACACCCCCAATTCGACGGAAAATTTTAGAAAATAAGTTATTTTAAATAACTTTTCCTAGAAAAAATTTTTTTAACTTCTCTTTGGCTTCGCCATCGGGAAGTTTTAAAAAAAAATTTTGTTGTGAAAGTTTGTATTTTCAAATTTTCTCTCGGTTCGGGGCTGTTTCTACTGAAACTAGCATAGCCGAAATTGACTGTTACCGAATATAAGATGACCGAACTGTGGTCGCCGAAACGACGTGTACCGTAATTACCGCATGAATGTGAGCAAGGCCGGATCAAGACTTTCGGGGCCCTAAGCACAACCACACCGAAGGTTACTTCGCCTTAAATTAAAGTTTTTTAATTTTAATGTAGTAATTCTTTATACCTTATTATATAAAATTAAGGAGGAAAAATACTAACAAAACAGAAAAACTCTAATAATAAATTATATAAATAAAAATTTTGGTTTGGTTTTTCTTGAAGCCCCTAATTTTCTGGGGTCCATGTGCAGTGCTATCTAGCTTATACGTTAATACGACCCTGAATGTGGACCTAATTGATCTTATTTCTCGACACATTTCAATTAATTTGTTTTCATCGAAACACGATTAAACGGATTTTTTTTTATTATTTATTGTTAATTAAACAATAAAATAATTGAACATCCGGACGCAATAAATGCTATTTTACAAGTGTATTATACTCTTGAAGGAATAGTTGTAAAATAGAAACAATTGCAGAAATTTAATATATCTCAGTCTAAAAATAAATTGCAGTGTTGCCATTAAGGGCGCACTATTATTTGTAAAGTATCTATAGAAAATACGCATCAACCATGGTACCGTATATTTATTTTACGCTTCTGCGGAATTTTATTGAACTATAATTATACGTTTATGCATATATTACTAACATTACTGCATCCAATGAAATCTATTCATATCACGGTAATCCTAAGAGATGGCAGGACAATTTAAACAGGTAATATTAAACGGCAGAAACCGAACTAAAACGTCAAAGTATCGCAGACAAATGTTTACTAGATTTTATAAAAACTGTGCTTGACACTACTGCGTCCGGTATATGGACGCAATAACATGCAGGACGCAATAATCAATGTAATTTTGAAATGTATGGACGCGGTAATGTTAGCGAGATAAACATAACTATAGACAAATGTATTTATAATGAGTGTAATATCTAAAAGTTGATATTATTATAGTATATAATAACAAATTATTTACATAGGATTTGTAAACCAATTTTACATTATTTTTATTCTGAAGATTCTTCTTTACTATACCCACTTCCGTTAATATATTTTTAATTTAAATTATTAGGTTTAACTTAGAAATAACATTGTAATTTTTTTTGATCGGTTTAAAATTTATTAGTATTTCATAATAAATAAACAGTTCAAAGTCAGAAGTTATTTACAGGCAACGATCTAAATTATTTATATGTCGTTAATTTATTATTAATTTTTAAATTACCTACGTGGTAACTAAATATTGTTATATTATCAGTTAATTGCATTGTTTATTTTGATAAACAATTAAAAAAAATATATGAAGTACTATTAGTGGTTAGCACCTCTTATAGTTAAAAACTTAAGATTCTTTTAAATATAATTTTAATCATTGGGTGAACAGAAAAAGTGGCGTTAATTAATTTAAGGAATGTTTAAATTTTAACTATAAGCGGTACAAACTTACTATAATATGAATTATTATTATAATAATATGGTAATACCAAGAAGTACGGCGATCTTCCAACCACCAACAGTGGAACTCGATTACTATACCTACAACTTGAATGGTAGTTACTTGCTTTTTGTGCACCTCGATTGGTATGGATTATGGATCTCCACATGTGTGAAAATAAAAATTAACCAATCAGAGTCTTCTTTAGGCTTAGTAAAAATGTTGAGTAATAAAGTGTGATTACAAAAGAGTTGATAGTTAGGGTTGGGAAGATAATATAAATCATTACACACAAAATTGTGATTTTATATGCTTTTACCAGTAGGTTACTCTGCTTTAGATCAAAATTATAAACATATGCAATTATTAATGTTAACATGTGATAATATTTATGATAAGATTAAAATTTTAATTCATAACATTTTAGTTTTTGTCCTTAAAAGTGGTAAATTATGAAATTTAAATTATATTTAATACAACAAATGGAGTAATAATTGATTATTCTGCTTATACTAATCATCAAATATTTACATAACTAAATATTAATATTTTCGTAATAAAGATATGTATTTGCAAGAATTACTTTAATCTAATAATTTATAAATTGTAATTACACACTAAAAATTGTAATAAGAGTTTGAAATATTATAATTTTCGATCTAAAGCGAAATAGAGCAGTACAATTAGTTACAATTAGCTGAGACGTGGTATCGAATTACTATCAGATGAAACTGTCAAAAATAATAATTCATAAAAATTTTATTTTAAACATTGTTTTCCTCTTATTTATTGCTTTTATTTAATTTCTTGTCTTTTATACATGGTTGAATTTTCAATATTGCTGTATTTTTTTATTAAAACATAAAGAAGGATTATTAATTATTAATTAACTATAATCATAGGTATACTTACAGAAGAACTGATAAGTATTATCGTAAACCAAAAATAACAAAATAAAATAAATATCTCAGGTTGTAGGTAATATTACAATAGTTTACTACCATTTCTACTTCTTTTTCTTGTTGTACCCAATATTTGCATGATTCGCAAAAACTCTTTTTATCGTTGTCGATTATTAAGTCACAAAATACACTGCATTTGTATGTATTTTTCAATGATTTCAAGTTTGAAGTATTGAAGTAATGATTTGAATAAGTTATGCCATTATGAATAAGTTTCTTATGCCATAGTTTAGCTGTTTGATAATGTTAAATTCTGGTTTCACCTTGATTTTAAAGTTTATTACCATAAATTAATTTCTCGAGTAAATACGTAATTACGTATACAAGGTACGTCATAATTTTTATTACGAAATTCACAACTGTGTTTTAGTGCGTGATCTGTGTAAACTGCTTGTCGGGAACAGATGCTAAAATAACACCATGAATTTAAAAATTTTCTAATAAAATTATGGTAGATTATGGCGTAAATAGCAAATATAAATATTACAATTTATGTATTATTCAAAAATTCAGGCAATAGAGTCTAACAAACCGTAAAATTAAACTACAAGAAATTAAAAAAAATAGATTAGCCCCGCCTATGGTTTATTTTTATTTTATTAAAGTAATTTGCACTTGAAAATTACTCCTGACTAGATTTTAGGGTGGAACGGAGATTTGCTGTAGTTGCGTTTGTCAAAACGGTTCGTAGCTCCCGATCGAAGCAAAAGATATTTCTCTAGACCAGTCCAATTTGACTGGCCCAGATATTTGTTTTTAATTTAAACGAATTCTAGTTTTAAATAAATTTATAACGTGGTGTTAACAGTAGCGATGCTACAATCCAACGGTAGATAGATCCGCCCACTAAATCAAGCTCAATATTTACGTAGAGCACATGCACGGCCCACAAAATGAAATCTATACTTCTATCTTCTATGCAAAAAATGAAACTTTACTCTCATTTTTATCACGGAGTTTTTTTACTATCAATTCGACCTTTCTTCATGACTAAACTTAGCAAATGTTTGCGATCGATCATGCGGATTTTATAGTATATCTGCTATATTAGCTTATGAGTTATTATTAACTTATTATACAGTACTGTTGCTGTTGTGCAATTATAATCACTGTAATGTCCGGCGTAATGATCGTTGGAATTTTAATTCGAACTTTAGAATCTGTTGCTTCCCGCAAGCAGTTCATTCAGGTGACGCTGAATCTTCTTGTTCATTTATTCGTTTTTTTCATTTCCTGTTTTGAAAATAATAGAGAAGTTGAATTTCTATAATTGAAAATTTTAGATTTTGCGCAAAAACCACGGAAACTTTTTTTCAATAACTTGGTAATATTTATTAGACATATCTTTACTTTTTTAATGTAAGTGTTTTGGGCCTATAACATATTAAATTAATTTAAGAATTTTGGCCAATAAACGCGTAATTAAACTAAACTTTAATAGTAAGCAGGCAAGTAGGCTTATTATAAGCTACATAACTAAATTTGTTATAAAATAATTCATTTAAAAGAAAAACACACTCATAGCAAAAATAATGTTTATATTTACGAACACAATAGTATTTACACCTATATTAATATGAAGACAATGTAATGACTTAATAAATGAGTTTTTGTTGATAAAGATTACAATATTTTATTTTATCACGCCGATATTTGGAACGGTGTTTTTGGTACATCTTCTTGTGGATGTGCAGCATTATATGCAAGAGATTTTAAGATCAGTGGAGGAATTGGTGGAGGGGTAGGAATTGCATCACTTTGAACTTGAAAACCATTTTCGTTTGCTAAATATATTGCCGATATTGGTTTTCCTTCGGGTGATATGTATTGATAGAAGCCGACAACTTCGTAACTCTCGGGCTCTTTCACTCTGCCTTCTTCTTTTACAGAAATTCTATTTTCAGTCTCGTAACTGTAAGAAAAAATTGTAGTATCTACCAAATAATTTATTAACTGACCTATGTACGTAAGAACCATCAGCATACACTCCAGAATTTTCTTGCTTTAAAATTGCAATTGGAACTCCAGAAACTAATACTGCCAATAAAGGTATAAAAAAACAACGAATCTAAAACAGTTTTTGTTATTACTTATATAAAATTTACTCATATCATCTAGCATACTAAGTTTTTAAATTGTAAAACTTGTATGCTCTATCCATACTAACTTACCATCATCATGTCGATTTAGATTTGAAAACATAGCGTGCAAGGGAAGTTCTAATATTTATACTCAGCTAATACTCCCGTCTCTTTTTTACATGTGACACCTTTTATCTTTCCGCTAATAATAAAAAAAAAACTATTACAATGTTTTCTAATGTTAATGTGGAAATGTAGACTAACCTCCAAAATTGCTAATATTATAATAGAAAAATTGCCACTTAAAATTGCAAAATAATAAATATTAATCAATAATCGATTACCTTAGTTTTGTTAATGTACGTAATTAATATTGATAAAGTAGAAGCAATAAAGTTGTCAAAATTGCAATGGTATTAATGACGTTATTTATATATTTTTGATGCAGATTTGGGAGGATGCGGAAATATCTTAGGTCAGAGCTATTTATTAGAGTCTTTTATTGTAAACTTATTTTCATAATAAATTAATTAAATCTTTATTTTGCTAATATACGGGTCAAATGTCACCATCGATATAATAATTCTACTCTCACCTCATTGTTATATAATTAAGCATTAATATTGTTGTTAATTTATTACCATAAATTAATTTTATCGAGTTTGAAATTCTTTTAACTATTTTATTTATAAATACTGAAATAATCTCAAATGCAATTAGCATTTTTATTTAATAAGGTTTATATTCTTCTTATGTAATTAATTTTGCTCATTTATAATAACGTATATTCTCTAATTATGCAGAAATACCCTATTAATGTATGTCCACTTAGGAAATTTTAGTTTTACCAGTTTTACGTTATGTGCAATATACTTATAACAATTTATACTAACAAAAAGGTGTTTTATAATGCTAGTTCAAGTTAGATGATAGAAATTGGCAATGTTTTAGTTTTAAACAAAAGTGTTAGGACCATTAGTACAAACGTGATGGTTCACAGTAATATTTCAAATTATTACAACTGCATTGTGTAAGGATTATTTCAACAGCTCTGGTCTAGACTGACAAAATATTGCCGACTTTTTTTTGTGCATTCTATGTAACATAAAAAATAATCAAAGCTGAATGGCTTAGTGTTTTGCATAACCACTCCTACATTTATGTTGTGAAAAGCACTACAAGAAATAAACTAATGATATTCACTTTATAAAATCTATAAAAAATATTAAGTATTGATCTGAGTATCGTGAGCATACTTAAAATATTTTGAATTGATAATAAAGTGTAAATTAATAGTTGTTATCATTTAGTCGTTTTTAACAAGAATACCATCGTAAACAGAGCTATAAGCAATATTTCATTATACAGGAATTAGATATGATCCTTTCTATCTAGTAAATACATTATGAACGTTATTTAATAGACATTATATTTTAGAGTAGGTATACCGTGAATCAATAATTTGGTAGTAAGAAATAACTTGAAGATAATATCAAAAAGTGCAATTCAAAATTATGACAGCATTTAGCCATCTTTTCAGACTTAACAAATATTATTATTTGGATGCGCATTACCTAATTTTTTCTTATAAGGTACATTTATCCAGACAGTACCATAACAGTTATAATCTGCTACTTCTCTTGTTTTTCACGACCTCAAAGGAGCCATTGTTTTCCATGACCCAACTCGATGATTATATTCACTTTCTGCTTTTTTTTCTTTTTTGATTGCTTTTTTTAGTTTTTTTTCTGTTAATTGTTCTATCTTCGCTCTAAAAGTTGAGACGGTTTAGTCACTGCATTTAAATTTATTGTTAGGATTTTGGTGATTATACTTCATCCTCATAAATCTTAAGGTCGTTGGCATCTTTGTTTCAAATAATTCCTTTATTCTGCTCATAAATTCAATATTATTCAAGCCTCATCTTTTTGTAATATTTTAAATTCTACATACATCCACAAATTTCATCTTCATTTATAGATTTCTTTCAAAGTACACCTCGACTTTGCCACAAATAACTGTTCCCAAAGGACATTATTATATTTTTAATAACATTAGATATTTTTTAAGTTCGGTTTCAGGAGTTGTAATTCTGTTCTTCTAATGACCAGGTAACTTTCTCCAGTTCTTTAATTATTTTGATATGAATCGTTGGTGGTGTCAAAGTGAATGTTTCTGATTTATTTTTTATATTTTTGAATTATTCAATTGAAGACAATATTTAAAATAAAATTCAGGACAGCACACAAATTTAGTTAACAAAATTGCAAAGTTGTTAAGATGTTGTAACTTATCAAATTTACAAAATTTTAAAAATGACATTTTAATTTGTACGGAATGCAGTATCATCCATAAAGAGTATTTAAAATTTTTATAGAATAATAATTTATGTTTAAATATTCCAATTATTTCAGGTTTATAATTAAATATTATTTTTAATACAAACTAAATTAAATTTATAAAAATTAAAAAAATTTTAAAACTAATAAAATGTAGATGTTTAATTTCATCTTGTTTATAAATTTATAACCACTGCTTTAATTGTGTCTGAGTTGGTATCATTTTTATTCTATGCAGAAGCAAAAAATACATATAATGTGTTGAAAATAACGGTTACCGAAATCGCTGCCATCTTATAAAATGCATTTATATATTCTAAGCTTTCGCCAATGTTGTTTTATCCAGATAAGTATATTTATATCTCCAAATCAATATTAAATAATATTGGGTTGTTAAAAATTTTTCATCATTAAATTTTTCTTATAAATTTATAGATCTACCGGATTCATAAATACATCTCAAAATACATCTCAAAATCCCCGATTTAAACTAAATTCATGAAAATTATCGTTCTAAAAACTCTAATAAAAAAACATTATTTTAAATATTTTCGACAACTTTTATTAACTTCAATTGTTTTTAATTTAATTTTTAAACCTAGTACTTTAGGTATTGCAGTTCTCAAGGATGCTATAGTTTATTTGCTTGTTGTCTTTTTTTCATAAACGTAAACGACCTTCTTGAAACTTTTATATTTAAGATATTTCTTGATTTCAGAATACATTTAAATTTCTTTTTATATTTCATATTTTATTTTAATTAGATTTTCGTTTAAATTTTATTTTGTGCGTTTTTAGTTTATAAAGAAGTTAATCGATTTACAACGGTTCCGACTATTAAACATCTTCTCCAAATTTAATTTTCGCGATACAAACATCAATTAGATACACAAAGAAATAAATTCGCGATTTCATTTAAAGATTCATTAATATCATAGAAAGAAATTGAATGACTTTTAGCCATTTACTTAAAGTAATCAATTCATTTAATATAAATTAGATGAATACAAGATTTAAAAATTAGACAAACCATAGAATATAATTCATTGAATTTGATCATTTATTTTAATAATTTAGCGAATAACTGTGTTTGTTTTATTTAATCTAAGTACATAATTTATACACAAACATTTATTAAATGTGTAAATGAATTCTTTAAATCTATTAATATAATTAAATATTTTATTTAATATAATGATATGAATTAAGAAATAATTTTTATGAATTGATAAATAAAATTATATAAATTATTTACTCATATTTAATACTTTTATAAATGATATTGTTACTTAAAATAGACGATTCTTTTTTTTTCCTGTAAGATGATTAATAAATAAAAAACACATACTTTATTATTATATATTTATAATTTATATACGCAATTAACATACATATCTATATAATTAATAAAATATACTATATTAACTTAAACTACACAAATTCAAAACATACTAATAAAAAACTAATAATATACATTCATACATAAGTATAGTACATAATTATTATATAAGTAATATCGACAAAATAAAACAGATTTCAAAAATTTTTTCTTGACGTTATTACATTGACTTTAAATTTCATTTTCCACAGTACTTATGGCTCTCAAAAAATGTTTGTCAAAATTTCACTCTTAAAGAAAAAATTCAACTGGAACAAGAACGCAAATATCCTCCAAAGTTAAATATTTGAGGGTTTCATTATCCATCAATTTTTCTAAACATTTAATAAAACAAACACTTAACATCTTTAAAAATTTTTTAAAGATTAATTCTTCTAAGCACCATAGATTTAATAGCTGCTCTACAGATTTACTAGTATTTTCCAACACAAAACATAATCTCATTGTTTTCCATTTTTATTAAAAATAATACCTTTTCTTTATTGTCTTTATTTGATTATTTATTAAATTTAATTTAATTTATATAACATAGCACTAAAATAATTCACTGCACTTGGAACGAATGCGAAATGCAATAATTAAACCGCGAATTAATAAAAATTAGGCTGATGCTTCTACAACGGCAGGGAATACCTACACATTATTATGTTACCGTTTAGATAAAACGAAACTTGACCGTTTCATTAAATGTAATTCTTTAATTTATATAATGAAGAATTAATGAATTATACAAACAATAAATGATTCAATTATACTTGTTATAAATAAAATATTGAATTTAATTGAATAAATTAAAAAATTAAGTTTAGATAAAACTTTCAATCTAATTCTATATTTCATGATTTCATACAAAAAAATTAAGTAATACATTTATTTATTTTATATAAATCACTGAAATTAGAATTCTAACAATCAGAAAATCTTATTTAATGAATTATAGAAAGTGATTTAATGAAATAGTTAGTTCTTTTATATAATTTAACTAAAGTTTATTTAATTTAACATCTACATTAAATTAAGCAAAAATAACTAATCTAATTGTTTGAAATATTTAAACACTTTAGTTGAATTATATAAATCTTTAAATAAACTATATAATTTCAATTAATTTAATTTAGATTAAATGAAAACGCAATTTTATTTCTTTCTGTGATACTACTAATAAAAAATAATAAACTCTATATCACAAATGAACGATTACTGACTTCAATAAAAATTCTAGGGCTCGGTTGTATACCAAAAGATCAACCTCGAATCAAAGTTAACCCAGGATCAATTTACGGTTGATCCCATGAGAGCAATCCAAGTCTGGGAATTCCGTGGGTGCGACTCTAATCCGAAGTTGATTTTCTATTACACAATTAGGCCTATTATTATTTCAGTTAGTATGTTATTTTAGTTGTTTTCAATATTCTATTTCTAATAAAATTAATTTTTACATGTTAGATGAAATTGAAAAATAATTAAATTCATAACTTACATAAAATTGTTCAAAAACTATTTAAATGAATGATATAGTTAGCGACACCCTGTTATAACCGATGTTTCAATTTTCTGAATCTCATCAGGCAAACCTGGAAAAATTATTGAAATTATTGAAAAGTTATGCTTTTAAATTAAAAATTCAAACTTGATATAAAGTCAAATTTATTTGACTTTTGTAAAAGCAAAAATTATACCTACTTGAAGCCAAAATGAATAAATAAACATATTTTGAAAAATTCTAAACCGGAAAACTAAACTAACCCCAAAAAAAAACCTAAATTGAAACGTTAGTTGTAATTTAAAATTACAAAAGTTGTAGATTGCCCCAATTTCAAAATTTCATGTATATGAACTTAGAGAAATCCACAGGACAGATCTACGTATTGATTTGTTATGTTGTTAATATAACGGATATGATAATTGATAAAATGGTAGAGTTATTTTAGAATTTTAGAATTTTTCAAAATATGTTTATTTATTCATTTTGGCTTCAAGTAGGTATAATTTTTGTTTTTACAAAAGTCAAATAAATTTGACTTTATATCAAGTTTGAATTTTTAATTTAAAAGCATAACTTTTCAATAATTTCAATAATTTTTCCAACTTTGCCTGATGAGATTCAGAAAATCGAAACATCGGTTATAACAGGGTGTCGCTAACTATATCATTCATTTAAATAGTTTTTGAACAATTTTATGTAAGTTATGAATTTAATTATTTTTCAATTTCATCTAACATGTAAAAATTAATTTTATTAAAAAATATTATCACATGTTAATAACTTTACCATTTTATTCTATTTCTAATAATCAAAATTTTCAAGCCAATTGCGTATTTATCCTAAATCAAATATGCAGAATTTTACTTTCTATTTTTTGATAAAACCACTACAATACATAATATTAACATTTTATGTAAATTACATTTTTAAAATTTGTCATATAGTTTTTGCATTTGCCGATAGTTTGATATAAATAAAAGTTTGATAGAAAATAAGTAAAAAAAAAATTAGCAATTAATGTTTAAATAATGTTTTTAATAAATTTTATATCAATAATTGAGTGACGGTAAAACTTTGAGTTAGAAGTTATAAAGTGTAGTATAAAATGTATGACAGGAAAAATTTAGATAAATTTAAAAATCAATTAATAGTTATCACATACATACACATATTGATTGATTTACTCAACAACCAGCGGTAGAATCATAATTAAACATTTTGGTAATAACGAAAAATTTAAAACGCACGATTGGCCATGCACTTAATATTATTCATGTCAAATTTAACATTTGCAGCAACCTTGTAATTAAGTAATTGATTAGATAATAATTAATAGTTTTTAAAACAGCATTGCAAAATATCTGTTTACTTACCTATATCTTTTATTTATAATAATTTTTCTATTTAAATCTCACGGTTATCACAATGTTTACTGAATATTACACAATGAAACTAGATCAAAAAAGCCCAAGATCGACAAGCGTGGCAAAATTAAGATATATAGTTAATATCCCAAGTCTGTGTATCTGTGTATTTATCTCGTAACGCACCTCTGATTGGTCGTTTTTTTACTTGTTTTATCACCTGCTCTTGCTCAGTGTGTTTCTTACATTGGTAGACGTTGTCCTGCTCAAAAATAATATTTTCTTGGTAATTTTTTTATTTAAAGAAAACATTATTTAATTTACAACTTCATTTTCCTTCTCCATTTCGTTGTCTAATAATGATTTTTCAAAATCGCTAAGCAATATTGCCAATTCCTCTTCTTCTTTCTGCTTCTTGTCCACATGGGTAATAGCCAATTTTTTCTCTCTTTTTCTTTTTCTTATACGCATCACTGCGACTTTTCTTTTCGCAATAGATAATTGAATACGATGTATGTATCTTTCAACGCTTTTAAAAGAATTTATAGTGGCTCGCTTGTATTTTTCTTAGACATCCCAATCTTCATATTTTCCTAATGATACAGACCTGTGTAGCGCCACCACTATAACCTCATTTAATTCTGGTAAAGACATTTTTAGTTCACATTCAACAGCTTGCCGCGACGCATCTCTGATTGGTCAGTTTTTTTCAACTTAAAAATTAATCCATTCATCCCATAAGTACACGGAGCAGGAGACTGTCAGATAACTATCATCAGGAATTTCAACTTCACTATATGAAAGAGGATAATTTTCTAAGCAGTTTAAAACAAAAAAATCTTTGGATCATCCATAAGTTTTTAAAAAATTCGAATTTAAAGATGTAAAATTTATATGTATTTTAGATACACCTTTCAACACGGCTGTATGATTAGCCGTTGTTGTGTAAAGCAAAGAAATAAAACAGATCCTCCGGACGGCTTCGGCACCCTTCGAGCTTGTTTTATTTTTTCACCTTACACATGACAATTTAAAAATATTACTAAAGAATGACAGAACTCGCCAAGGGTAGAACTCGAAGCCATAGAACTCGTCCGGGTGTCGACCGCGACTGACAACAACATTAAGAGTATGTCAAAGCACACGTACCGTCAAAAATGAGACCGTCACCGACGAGACCGTATCTCAACGTGAGACCGACCGTCACGCATCGGGGTGTATCATATTACATCTCCCTGCTTTTCTTAATTTTAAAATGCCGTTATTTCGACAACTATTGCATAATCTAAAAAAATTTTTGTGTTAATATACTCAGAAAATTGTCCTCTTTCCTACAGTGCAGTTGAAATTTTGAAATTCGGGGTGATAGTTATCTGACAGTAACCAAAAAATAAAGTTCTAAGTAATCTGTTAATTGCTTCTAATATAACCGTGCACACAAAAATAAAAAAAAAGTAAATTTTAAATTTAACTGTACTAGGAAATATTTTTTGATTTTAAATATAGTGGGATTTAGGTTTATTCTTGAACTAAAACTGTCTACTTTCAGACATACAAAAAAGTTCAAATCAATTGGTACGTTAGTTAATCGTGTAGTATACAAAAAGTAGAAACGTGATTTCAAAAAAAAACCTTATAAAATTTATCTAACAAAAAATCTAAACAATGCACACACATTTTTTAGAATTAAAATATTTTTTAAGTTTTCATAAATAAAAAATACAATGTAAATACATATTTTTAATTTTATATCATCGCAAAGGTTTTCACTTACTATGGCATTCTTAGGCGATTAACTAGAAGTGTGTGTGTGTGTATAAATTTTTTGGGTTTTATAAAATATTGCTATGGTTAATATTGAGTTGCATTAGCTTAACAATGAATTCATCGATTATTTTTAATTATCTGTTCATTATTGTAAATTATTTTAATCGGCTTTTCCAGGCACATAAGAAATTCCTGACAAATCTTCCAGATCTGGCTTGGTTTCTCTTCAGGTTTTTTTTTCTCTTTTTAAAAAGTTTCATTGTAACCTTAGACCCGGTTAAAACTGGTTAATAAATTGTAAATTGTTTTTTAACAGTATAAGTAACACTCATGATTATTTTTAAAAGAATACGTTTTAATCAGCAGAGCTGCTATAAAGACAAAAATTAGATTAAAATTTTACAATCCACTATAATGTTGGTATTTATTATTTAAGAATAATAATTTTTGTTAAATAAATTTAACTAATCATTATAAAATAAAATAAACTAATCATTAATGAAACAACGTTATTAACAATTACAGAAATTTTTGTAAATTTTAGATATTATAGGAAAACAATCCTAGAAATTTTTACCATGTATGCATTTGTAAATTTTCGTTATTAAAATTTGTTGTTTCCTATTGTGAGTTAGAAATTGCAAGTAAATAATTGTACCACATATTTTCTTTCTTATTTCGATTTTAAATTTTAAAAAATTTTGGTATTAAAAATATTATTTTAAACAATAAATTTTACCGTCAACCCTAATTGCTGATTGTTTCCAAGGTTTTAATCATTATTGACTTCGATTCATGTTTGTTTCTGAAACAACTTAAAATTCAAAATGACTACGGCTTAAAATAATCAAACCTAACAAATATTAAAATAATAAAATTTTTTAACTGTTAAGTAACTTTGTTAGGTTTGATTATTTTAACATCACATACTACTAAATACCACATAAATACTTAAAAAATTCTAAAACTTAAGTAAAACTTAAGTTATTTTCTATGACTACGACTTGTTCAAAATCAGCAATATTAATTTCAAAATCTTTGATACAATAATATAATTATTAAATAAAACATAATATAAAAATCGTTAGTTAGGTGTATATTTTCTAGCAGAATTTCACTAGTATTCTATTTATTTATACTTATCAGTTATAATTACAATAGTTAGCAAGCAAAGCTAAGTAAAAGCAAATTTGGCTTTGCTGAACTAAGTAAATTAGCAATTTATGAGAAATAAGTTAAATGTACCTTAGTAAATAGGTGTGTGTGGTATTTAATTTTTTATATATTTGTCATGCAAAGTAGTAAAGACGTAAATAAATAACTAATCATTTAAATGAATTTTAATAAAATTAATGAACGAATAAATTAAGTAATAATATTCCTATAATTATTATCTTTACAGGGTTACAGACCTCTAGAATCTAGATAACAGTAGTTAATTTATTACTTGTCAAAAATTTAAATTAATTCTTTTTGTTTAGATAACAAAAAAAGTTCAGAAGTACATTAATTATGTGACGAAAACTCTAACGAATATTTTTTTCGATAGTTATAAGTGCGTGTTAAAAATTGAATTTACCTAACAACTTTATAAAGTAAACATGATAATTTGCTTTCTAGGGTAAAAACTATATTGAACAATCGTTATTGTTTGTTTGCACATTTGTACATTTTCGAGTGTAAGATCAAAACATGAATTTCGTTGTTGCTTCCTCTGGTAGAGAATTTTAAAGTTTTTAGCCGTAAACACACAGTTTATATCAAAATTGAAAGAATACCTACTGAATCGTGGTTTTCGTTCAAGTTGTAAAAAATAGATGTCATCTCTTTTCTTAACACTTACAGTTTTGTAGTTGTTATATAAATTATCTTTTAATAATCTCTTTCCTGGCATAGCATTTTTATAAAAATTTAATTTAGTCACGTCATAGATATTAGGATAGTTTTAGGTTCACCAACCCATTGACTTTATAGATTACATTAAATTTGGTTACTTAATAAAATTGACTAATACTATGACATCTGTGTTATCTAATAAAATGTGTAAAAATATCAAAATAATTTTTAAGTAGGCTACCTGAGAAAAATTGAAAAATCAATATTTATTTAAATTTTTTATTTTTTTAATTTACAGTGGTTTTGTGGTAATGGTGAACTTACGCAATTATCAATAAATAATGTATTTGTAAAAACTAGTTGTTGTATAAAATATCATAAAAATTAATTTTCAATTTAACGAATAAAATTTAATTTTTATGATTTTTCAGGGAAAAAATCTTACAATAATCACAGGGCAATGAAAAATCTTTACAAAAGGTTTTTCTATTATTGTTAATTACGATAGTTGTTGTTGTATTCCTGAGGAATTGCGTTTTTCTGTCTTTCTGCTGGGTTTCGTTGTTCCAATGCATCAAGTTCTTCTTGTTTTTTAATTCCAGCATAAATTAAATCTAAACCTTTTTGTACTTCTGGACTTACTGGAGGAGGTGTTGGGAGATGATCTCCTTGTACATGGAAACCAGTTTCATCTGCTGTGTATATAGTTTTGATAATATCTCCATTTGGAGCAGTGTATTCGTATGAACCTTGTTGAACTTGGGCTTGAAGTTGCTCTCCTTTTGCATCTGGATCAGGTCCTAAGTCTTTTAAGAAACCTTCTTCTTGAGCTAAGATGTTATTACCAGTTTCCCACCTATAAATATTTTAATAAATGTTAACATTATTTTCTAATTCGTTATTGCGAGAATAATGAACTTGCAGTAAAAGGTAATTTATTATTATTATTCTTTTCGATAATTCTATAATGTTTATTGCTAACTAGTATACCGCAATTATTAATATCAAGTAGAAAGTAGGAAAGATGAGAGTATTTTCAGGGTTAATTTCTAATGTATGTATGTATCGTTTTTCAATATTTTTTTAATTTGAAACACTTAACCTTAATCAATAATGTTTTACATTTCACTTATTAGAAATATAAAACGTTTAAATACGCATCTTTAAAACAATACTTACAAAGCTTTGTAACTTCCAGCTTCACCTTGCTCTTTAGCGAAGCGAATGATTGGAATATAAGTGGTTGCTTCATGACGACTTGGCTGTTGCTGCGCTTGTGGTTGTTGGTAATCATCACTTTGTACGTTTATTCTTCTTGCCTGAGGGGGGCCTTGTGCAAGGCACGCACCCATAAGCGCTGTTGCAATTATCTGCAACAAATTGTTTCATAATGATCTGATTTTAAATTCACAAT
Organism: Cantharis rustica; assembly: GCA_911387805.1. Classification (NCBI taxonomy): domain Eukaryota; kingdom Metazoa; phylum Arthropoda; class Insecta; order Coleoptera; family Cantharidae; genus Cantharis; species Cantharis rustica. The sequence goes on along the minus strand of OU426877.1, from coordinate 110,575,614 downwards.
ATTATTATTGCCAAATGGGATTACTTAAACGATTTATTGTATCTTATTATTTGATTATACCACTATAACAGATTTGAAATATTAAAACAATTATAGAGTAAAACATAGCTACCAAAATTGTTTTGATTGCATAAAATCTTTTTATGTCAAACATTCTCAAAATTTATAAAATTACATAAAGGGTTTGATTGAATATCTACTCCAAATAAAAATTTGAAATTACTTTAATGTTGTATTATAACTCAATTTAATTAATTTTGTACTTCATTTGAAATATACTTTTATTCCACGTAGTCTTCACAATATATTTCTTGCTCTCCCTTTTTTTTGCTTTACAACATCCATTGTTGTGGTTACAATATATCGCATAATCGTTTATGAAAATTTTTTTTGATTATATTTATCGAAACAAAATAATTAATTTGTTAAATTCAGTATCATACAATTTAATTTAGTTATAAGTACTTATTTCTATTTTAGTATGACGATTAAGTAAACTCTTCTCAATGGCCCAGATATTGTTTATTAATAACCACGAATATATTAAATAAGCGGCGTATTATTTAATCGACCTGACCCATCCCAAGAATCTGTACCACCCACTTAGAGAATGAAAGTATTGCCTGACTTACATAACGCTTGTAAATCCAAATTAAAAATTAAAGGTTAAACGGAGTGAAAGGTAAATTTAACTTACCAAAAGCTTCATGATGATTCAACACTGTCTTCGTTTCTTGTGTTGCTCTGGAGGAGAAATCTTGATATTTATACCATCTCTGCTAAATATCACACCACTCTTTAAAGAAATTGCACATCCTTCTAAGAAGATAGTTCTCCTATATTTTAGCTGTAAGCTAAAAAATTGCATGAAATTTGTTGGATCATTTAATAGAGTTAAAAATTTAATTTTGACTAGTTTATTTAATGAAATTTATGATGTTGAGTAATTTATTCAGACGGAAATTTTGTCAACTATTGCACTAAATGCTAGCGAGATGCCGGTAATTAAGTAGAACGCTAATTATTCGTTTTAGAATTTGATTTCTATTATTGACTCATCAAAGTCCTAATTACAAAATTTAATGCATGGAAATAACTAGCATGCAGGTAATTGTGAAAAAGTTGACATTTTGAATTTAAAAAGTATTTTGTGAATAGTAGAAAGCAGGCGATATTACATTAATGTAAAAAACTTATTTATTTATATTAAGCCGATATGGTATTAAGTTTTAATATACTCATAATATGGCAAAAAACAGTTTTTACAGGTTTTACCTGAATGCTAACTTCGAATGTAGCTAAACGTAGGTTTCTTGTAGAAGAACTACAATAATAATTATTATACGCAAACTATTTTAATGTCATCAACATTTTCAAAAATAGTTTATTTTGGTAACCTATCTTTTTTCTCTATAACCTTGACTCTTATTAATTAGCCATACTTGCATACGTATCAATATGATCACCTTTATCCGCATTTCCCATGAATTGCAGATAAAGGTGCAGAGCACATCTAAAAAGAAATGGTGTATCCAAAATGCACACCCGGAATGATGTACATTCTGTTATTCCAAAAATTAATATATTGTCAGTATATAAATAAAAATATGCTACCGAAAAGAAAAATTACAACTTCTTTTGGCAGCTAATGACTAATGTGCCTAATTTTGAAAAATCTCCTTGAATTATTTAATTATTTCTAATTATGGTAGTTCATAAATTTTTCATTTACGCAATCAATTATTTACGTAAATTTAAAATGTAGGTAGGTGTGTTTCAAAATCACATTAAAACTAAATAAATCATTTAAATACAATATAATGTCTAGAAATTATAATTAAATTGTTGCTAAAGACAAAAAAAATATTAATTGCTTAGATTTTAATCAATAATTTTTAATTTTAAGTCTTATAGAAAAAGTGTATTTCTTTAATTCTTTGCTTATAAGAGCATAATTTAGTTTTTAAAATCTCTTCAACATTACTCTGGTCAGTAATAATTAACTTAAATTAAATTCTAGAACAACTTTTGGTGTGCGAGATACATTAAATTATTATAATCTCGCACCTCTCTCATTTTGTTGTGTTCAGTGTTTTAAATATTAAAAATTGATATTTAACTTAAATTATTTGAATGTTTTATAAACATTCTTTTAAAACCGATTTCAAGTACCTACACATAAAATATCATCGCAATTAACTTTTATTTTTTAATTACTCATTTATAATTTTGTTCATTTTCTAAGACGTTTTGCACTATTTATGCACCATTTAATTTACTTTTATATCTTAATCGTTCAGCATAACAATCATTTATATTAATATTAAACATCTAGGTTTGTAGAACTTTGTATGTGCCGATGCGAGACAATTTATATTAAAATTATATATTAATATCCTATGTGTTATATACAAACTAATATGGAAATATTAATAGTATATTGGATAAGAAGGATGTAAAGAAAGCTTTAATCGCAAGTCAACTTTTTAATAAAAATTACGTCACTTATGCTTAACTGTTATACCAGACGAATTACAAAGTAACATAATATTCTAGACGCCTAGACTGAGATACACCTAATATTTAAGTCATATTAATGATAGGTAATATATTTTTTGTAAAATTTATAAAATAATTTTGTGATGATTTAAAAAGTTTATAATAATTTCCGATACGATGATGGTTCAAGTAGATTTATAATAAAACATGCAAGATGGCGGTATTATGGATGGTTGGTCAAAACTGAAAGTTTTGCAGCGAATTCTATAATGATTCTTATTATTTTATATTTCATATTAGACCAATAAGAATTGCCTGACCCGCCAGATATAATAATACATTCTATTTTTAATAAGTAGTATAATTTATTATTAAAATTTATTTTACCATAACTAGTAAGGAAGTATTGTAAAACCATCTAAATCATTTAACTATAATAATATGTATGTTAATAATTGGTCGGTATGTAAATACATAATTTGTTGGTTTCATCACCAACGACAATATATTTTAATAATGAATTTATTAGTGCGATTTTAATTCTTAAAATAAATATTATAATAATTGAAATTTTTTTACAATAAACAATGTAGTAGATGCCTTTATTATATTTTTTTGTAGTAAAGATCAATAACTTAAATCGTGATAGCCTTAGCGATTATTCCGTAGACTTCTTCAACGGTCTACTTACTTTGAACTTCATCCAAGTAATAATACGAGAATGCCTTGGATATAAAATACTTTCATCAATCTTGGAATAAAATTGATTCTTTATTGGTATATACACTTAATTGATGAGTAATTGCATAACTAAAATATTTGTATCGGTTTCTAATTTATGTAACAATTTAAAAAAAATGTTCATGAAAGTCAACATACTATTACAACAGTTTAAGGTCAAGGTTAAACCATTACTAATAAATAGTTAGGCGCTTGGTTATCGTAGCATCAGATTATGATAATTAATTTAAAACAATATCGTTAAAATTTTATTCATTCATTATTAAATTTAATGCTATATTTATGAAAGAAAAAAGTAAATGTGCATGCTCGCTTTGTAACCAAACCATATACAGCTTTAATCGAGTTTTAGTGATTACATTATTTAATAAATGAGTTTTCTGAATATATCATTAATTTTTATAAATTACTAAAAAATTCAGTAATGTGATCTAAAATGAATGTATCTTGACAGTGAAAGTTAAATATTTTACTTTTTAGCACATTAACTTACCTTGAATTAAAATTAATTAATAGGGTTATAAGTTTAATCGAAACAGTAACACTAATAAAGTATAATAAAAATTAAATATGTACCTATTTGCTTAAAATTTTGGTATTAAATGTCTATATTGCCGACAATTTAAGCGTTATCTGCGTGAAATAAAATTATGTAATATACAATTTCATTTGATAATATTCGTTAGTAACAGCCCCGAAATGTACAAAATTCTGACACTATGCTATGTTTTGACACCTTTAGATAAATGTTATTTAAATAAATCTTTGACGCATATCTTAATTACAGTTTTTTTTATATTTGAAGTTTTCTGTAGACATCGGCTAAGTGTCACAATTTAAGATAATTTTTTAGCAATGGTGTGAAACTTAGAAGCTTGAGATAATTTTTTTTAATAAAAATTTAAAAATTCGCATTTTGCTTACTTGTTTCAGGATTTTAACTTCTTTTATCTTAATATTTATGTTAAAAATATTGAGAAGGATTGGATTTAGAGAAAATATCGTAGTAACATTTTTGGTTATTTATTTTTAATAAAACAAGTTCTGCATTACGTGTCAGAAATTGGTACATTTATTTTAACTATAGTGTTTTTAATCTAAAAATTCTAGTAATCAATTGACACATCTGATAGTTATATAACAATAAAGTAAGTATTATATTATGTACTTACGGTATTTTTATTGATATGTATTACATTTAATTGAGCGACGTATCACATTTTATATAAATACCTTAAATTTAAATAAAAACAAATTATATTTTAATAAAACTTATGAAATTAAAATTATAGCAAAATTTAAATAACTTGGCCCTAAATTTGACATTCAAAAATGTCGTAATAATATTACACTGCTAACATACGAGGGGTAAAGAAGTTGGTTTATTATGTACCTGACACAAAAAGTAATAATTTCAAAACAGAACATTATTCATGTATTTTAATTTTAAAATAAAAACTAAAAACACGTATAGGTAATTTTGAACATAGATAATTGTACCAAATTCCGATACTGTACTATATTCTGACAATTTTAGATAACATTTATTTAAATAATAGTTTTTTTGAATTTTACGATTATTTTAATTTTATTGTTTTAATTTCACAAATTTACTGTAAATATTAACTTTTCAAAGATATTTTCTGCAAATAAAACTGTAAAATTTTGTTTAATCTATACCATAGTTTACATAATCCTGTATGATGCAATTCTGTATTTTAACCAAGTCACTGATGTGTTCAATTACAACCTGGTTATTATGCAAAGTATCTGAAATACACAATAATGGTTACAAAACAAAGCAATGCCAATCACTCGTAAAGCTTTTTTTAATGTACATTTACAAGAAACCACATAAGTACATCATATTATACAAGTTATTAAAACAAGAATCATTCAAATGCCTTTCTTTCACAAAGTAATAAATATAATCCGATTTGTTAACGTAAAATTTTCAGGAACTTATAAAAAATGTACCACTTCAATAATAGGTTTCTACTTTGTAGGCTTTAATTTCATTAAAACAATACCTACCTATAATTATAATCTTTAAACATAACCAACATATAATTATCCTATAAATAAAAATTCCCTAGATTGAATTAAAAGTTCTTTATTAACATATAAACAATTTCTTAAATAAATTAAAATTTTGAAATTGGTGTTTCAAATTTTGGTCGAAAAATGGCAGATTTTATTCACACTGTCAGGTAACTTTTCATTTTTCATTCGTCCGACATACCTCGCATACATCTACACATTTGAAACACATGGAGATTTTCATGGCATGAAAAATATTATGGCAAGTCTATAAAACTTTTAAACTACAAACTATTATTTTATTTATCTACAAATTTTGCTGAAAGTATTACAAAATATCGAGTTTAAAGTAATTAAATATTGGGAAAATAGTTGAGTTAGCGGTCAAATGTAACAATTTAATTGTCCGACGTTTCGGGATCTTTAATGTTCCATTTTTAAGGCTATATATAAAAAAACAAAATGAAATTAAAATACAGATAAAGTTAACAATACAGAGAAGAGTTAAATACACGGAATTTTATATATCCCACATATAAAATATTCCACATTCTTTCCTGCAATAATTTTCCTAAAACCATCATTAATTCCCTCCTTAAGACTGCCCTGACCTGACAATTAATTGCTATTTAAAATCTACCCCAGACATTAGATTAGGGTTGAGTTGTCCCAACAAAAACTCTAGGTTTTTCTCGAAAACCAAAAATCCAATCTCTGTGGACCATCATAGTGGTCTTGTCTATAAAATTCCGTGTATGGAATGCAATGCTGTATATGTTGGTGAAACGGACAGGAAGCTATGTGTCCGCATAAAAGAGCACTCAAGGAATTTAAAAAACGTCCGTAACTTTGGTGTTGCGTTTGAAGAGAGCGGAGGGAAAAGGTTTTAAAAAACCTACGGCTCTTTGCAGACATATGGTTGAACAGAATCATAACATCAACTACGACAGCATTGATATTTTAGACCGGGAGAGGATAGACAAGAAGAGGAAAATTAAAAAGTCGATTCATATTTACTCGCAGAGATCGTCAATAAATGATAAAAGAGATGTCGAATACTTTGACGGGGGCTACAAGCGTATCCTTGATATGTTGAATTCTGCATAATTTTTGGGTCTGAGAGGGATTACTAACTTAGGGTCGGTTTTGTGTTTTTTGACTAACCTTTTCAACTGCCACGAGGTTTTTCAAATTTAAATATTTTAGGTTAAATTAACATAGGTACCAACCTAGTTTACACTAAAGCGTGTATTACATTATCACACTTTGGTTATATTTTCGTTCAACTTCTTGTCAAATGTTTGACAACAGCTTAAAAAGCTGTATTACACTATCACATTTTCTATCAAACTTTCTGTCAAACAAAATAGCGCACGTCACATTTTCGTTCAACTTTCTGTTCAACTTTTGAATAATCATGCGCATTGCTGCAAAAACTAAGCAGTGCCAACCTAAATTATCATCGAGTTTTCTGACTATAAATAATAGATTTGATAGTAAAATTGTCAAACATTTGTCAACAAGTTGAACGAAATATTAACGCAAGTGTTTATTATCAAGTTTTTATTACAAAAATTTTTTTTAAAGGTAAGCCGTAATTTATTATATATTTATAATTACGTTATTTTAATCGATTTATATAGGTATAGCCAAGTATAGCAATGGATTCTCCAGCAAATAAAAAGTGGCTGCCAGAAATTGTGAAACACTTAATTAGTCTTTACGAATTGCAGCCACTTTTATATAATATAAACTCGATGGCATATCACAACAAAATGTCGAGAAATGTGGCCATCGAGACAATTGCTAACGAATTGCAATTAAGAACGAAGCAAAAATTTACTACCGAAGAGGTTTTAAAAAAAATTAATAGTTTAAGAACTCAATTTTTAAATGTAGAGCGGAGCAAGAAGAAAGGGGAACCGAGCGGATCTGGAAGCACTGCGAAACCAGCTTGGTGGTTGTACGAACACCTACAATTTTTACAGCCGTTCACCAAAAAGGATCGTAGTGACAGCAATTTACTAAACAGGACTACTGAAAGTTCTTTTTTAGAAGAATCTAATTTGGATGATATTTCTATAGTAAGTACCTACTTAAATAATAATTTTTGTAATTACATTAAAATTTTGTAGATTGAACCGGATGAGCAGGTTCATCTGTACACTATATCGCCAAGCAGTGGAATGTTATCGCCTGAAACTGGACCCTCCAGAACAAATTCTCCGTGTTTAAGCGTGAGTTCTCAAGAGCAACATTCCAGTAGAACACTAAAGCGAAAAAGAAATGCGAGAGAGATTCCAGGACGGGAAGATATTCTTAGGGAAAGTCTACAAAAAATAGTAGAAGAGAAAGAGGACCCCATTGATTTATTCACAGCTTGGGTAGGAAGTGAATTAAAAAGTTTAAAAGACAAAAAAATATTAAAAACTGTAAAGCGGAAGATAATAACTGTTATCGAAGCAGCTCAAGACGAAGACGAAATATTGTGATTAATTTATTTTTTTTCTTTTAATAATAAACATTTTAATTATACATTTAATTATATCATGTTTTCTTGCCACTGTAGCCTGCCATGTGTATTGAAATATGTCATAAATGTTTCACGGATTTTGATAACTTCAGTACTTGGACGTCCTCGATGATAAGTTACATCATGTAGCCCCGAACGATTTTGTCTCCACAATCCTTCGACTACCTTTCCATTCTCAAGTTCGGTATCAACTTCCTTTATAATTTCCTGCGGATTTTGTACTTTTAAAAAATTATGTAAGGCACAGCATGCTTTTGTAACTGCAACAACTTTGTTCCGTGACAAATTGATGGGATTGAGCAGTACTCGAAACCGGTTGGCAAGGATACCAAAAGCATTCTCTACTACCCTTCTTCCTCGACTTAATCTATAATTAAAAATTCTTTGTTCTCGTGTCATATTTCGAAAAGGGAATGGTTTTAAAATATGACGTTGTAAAGGAAATGCAGCATCTGCTAATAATACATATGGTACAGGCTCTTCCATATGTGGTAAAGCTGTGTGATTTGGCAGATTTAGCAATTGGTTATCCAAAGCTAAAGCAAAGTCACAGTCCTTGTACACTCCTCCATCACTAACTCTCCCGTTTGTTCCAACATCAATGTACAAAAATTTGTGGTTGGCGTCTACAATTGCAAGTAGTACAATACTATGTGTTCCCTTGTAGTTATAGTAATGAGAACCAGAACTTCGTGGGGCTCGAAATACTATATGTTTACCATCCATGGCACCAATAGTATTTGGTACATTCCACTTCTCGTAAAATTCTTCGGCAATTAATTCCCACTCTTCGGTGCTCGATGGTACCTAAAAGAACGATTCTGTTTTTTTCTTTCGAAAGCAGTTAATGATTATTAAACGTAATTTACCTTTAAATACTTTTCATGAAGACACTCATATATTGCTTCTAAAACTTCAGGTATAAATTTTGTAATCGTACATTGTGAAATCCTTGTCTGATAAGACAAACTTTGAAAAGTTTCTCCTGTTGCAAGGAAACGTAAAGTAACAGTTAATCTAAATTTTGCTGAAATAGCTTGTCGAAGCTGAGTGTCTTGACGACTAATTCGATCTTCTATTAAATTTAGTAAAATATTAAAACTTTCACTGTCCATTCTCAAATAATTTACGTAAGAATTAATATCTTCTGATATTAATTCTGTATGTACAAATGTACAAGTCCCAATATGCATTTGGTCTCTTCTCAACAGCCAGTCTCGACTCCACATACGTTTGTCCGTTTTTGTATCTTTCTTGTAAACTTCCATTACTTTAAGAATCTTTGCAATTTTTTTTAATTTCCTTTTTAACCCACTCATACTTAAAGTAAAAACTTTTAGGTTAAATACATAAAACAGTTTTGACACTAGTAACTTTTGGTAACTATGGTAGTTGGCTACGAGTATTGCGTGAAGTATTTCCTGAATTTAGTTGCCAGCATATCCCCACTCAAAAATTTTCTTGTCAAATGTTTGACAAGAAGTTGCATGGAAAGTTGAACGAAAAGTGTGATAATGTAATACAGGCTTAAGCATAACCTGGAAAGGAGTTGAATTGGATTGAATTTTGTTTCATTTCAATTTAACTACTTGTTTAGGTTGGTTTGGTGATTACTCTGAAATATATAAATAAGAAATCGCCACGTGGTGTTGCTGAGGTTTGGCTAAGGACGACACTACGCTAGAAAATGGTGGCTTTCTAACCTCCATTTTTCTTCTCTTGGGTTAGTATTCTGTCTTAAAAAGTTTATCAATATTTTCTTTTACTTTTATTTTCGTTATTTTCGTTTTTCATTTGTTTATATAATTATTATTTTTCTTCTGTATTACTTCATTTTGGTTTTGTCATTGTTATTAATCCCTATTTTTACTTTTATGTTTTTGTTTTTGTACAACTCTTCTCTGTATTGTTAACTTGATCTGTATTTTAATTTCATTTTGTTTGTTTATATATAGCCTTGAAAATAGGACATTAAAGACCGTTAACTCAACCATTTTCCCAATATTTAATTATGGAAGGTCAACAAACATCACACTATTATAAATAAGTAATTAATATCAAACAACTGCCTCCATTAATTTTGTCTGTTTGGTGCATTCTATATTAAAAATAGTAGATGATTAGATTACCATTTACCTTTTTTTTTATTGAGAACTTATAAGAAATGTGAAAAAAAAAACTGAAAAACTTTTTTTTATTTTTAAAAATCAAGAAGTTTACTGATTGTTTAGTAATTATATTTAATTATTTTTTATTGACCTAAAGAGAAAGTTGTTTAGTTTATTGAACAGAAAATTTTTGTGATCTTTTTCTTACTCACTGAGTAAAATTTTTGTTTGAGTTTTTTCCGTTTTTCCGTTTGGCGCATGGCGTCATTTTGGCGTACCTTGGATAAGAATCAAATGGAATAATTTGCGTCGTAGTTGACCGCCAATACTCTGTCATTATCGCTATTTGTTTAACCCTAGAATGCTATCGTATGTAAAATTAAAAATATAATACGATTTCCAAACGTTTACTACGACTTACGTAGGTAGCATGCTAGAGTTAATATCTGAACCAAGGTACGTCACAGTCCAGCCTGCGTAATATCATACCTTGTAAATTTATTGTATCATGGGTTTTACCTGTTTTGATTTATTAGTCCGAGAAATTAATTAAATAAGTTTATAATTTGAAAATATCAGATTTTTTTTTATGAAAATGTTTTATTTGATATTTATAATTGGAGTATATTAATTTTTAAAGTAAAGTTCAATGATTTTAAAAATATAATTGGAACGGAAGCTATCGATGATAATTGTAATAAGATAAATAAGATAATAGAGCAAGAAGAAAGAAGAAAATAATAATTAAAAATGTAAGTAAATTAAAAATTTGTATGTTAATAAGTTGAAAGTTTGTGAAATGAACTATAAAATTTGAATTGATAAGCCAGACTGCGATACGGGTATTGTGAGATTTAACGTTACCATTTATTATTTTATATTGAAGCAGCGAAATTAAAAATAATAAGTTTGAAATTGGATGATTTTTATTAAATTTATGAAATAGAAAATACACCCGGCGGGAGCATTACACTTCAGTATATTAATTTTTTGAAATAAAATTTACGACCTAGTAGTGTATATAGTTTGGGAATTGATAAATTTACTTACTATGCCAGGACAACGACCCCAAGCATGAAGCTTATTTAACTAGATCGATCGGTCCAGTTGCTAAATGACAACAATTTGGTTATTTTGTAACAATATGGTTATTTTAGCATATTTGCTATTCTGATTTTGACGACATAACCATGGATGCGTGGTTTGTGAACCATTATTGTTATAATTCAAAGTTATAATAACAACTACATTTCAGTGCTTGTTATGCTCATTTTGACCATTCTTATGCATTCAGTTGGGCAAACTTTTTATATAAATGGATCCAATTTGTGTTAATTTTTACTTAAATTTTGAAAATGTTTATGAAAATGTTAAAGCTCAGTAAGTAAAATTAAATATTTAAAAAATGAATCAAATTTATAAATCTAACCTAGAACAAAACTTTAGTTTAAGGTTTTTAATTTTTTTAGAGAGCAGTTATTTTTAGAATATAGACTTATTTGAGATACTAGTGATCCATTGCAAATGACAGAGGAAAAATTTGTTAAATTATTTAGGCTAAATAAAGTTATTTAGGCTAAAAAAAGGAATACTTTTGATGCTATTTGAAATAATGATATTTTTTTTAGATTATGATAACGATCTATTAATGCAAGGACACATCCGTAGGATTCTAATTTATTAATTCATTAGATGAATAATTTTTTTAATTTTATATAATATATAATTATAATAAAAAAAATTAAAATCAAATAAAAATTTCTAATAAACGAATATATTGATGTGCTCCTAATATCAGAATTTCACCTAATAAACAAAAACTACTTAAGAATTCCTAAATACAACATCTATTATACGAATCACCCTGAAGAAATAGTAAGAAGGGACACAGCAACAATCATAAGAAGCTCTATCAGACATCATGAATTTCAAGAATATACTGAAAGTTACTTACAAGCGACTAGCATAGAAGTGGAAGATCTTCATGGTAAGTTAACAATCTCATCAATATGAGATTGATTGATTGAATTATATATTGTCAAAGAGTATGTAGTGTATAGAGGAACAGCTCTTATGGGTATACCTGTCACTAGCATTTTTCGTACCCTACAATAAAATTGTAGTCGATTCGTAACGACCTCAGCGGCAAAAACGAGCATTATATAATGAGTAAGCATTAAATGAGACAGAATGATAAGCTGTCTTTGTCTGTTACGATTTTGGTAATCCCTTCAGGTAGATGGTTATAAAAGTAAGAAGAAAATTTCAAAGTATCGTAAAAACAGACAATTTTATTATTTACTTCGAATTTTAAAGATTATTAAAATTTCAAACCAAAGTTAAAAATAAAATAATTTTAAACTTCAACAAATCAACGCTTCAACTCGGATCTCTCGGCACAATTTTTAATTTTTATGTATTTAATTTTATGTTGAATTTTATTTTTTAAATCAAATCAAATTAAAATATTATTATTAAACATTTATCATTATTTTAGAAGTATACATAAAATATTATTCATGCTTTAAAATTCTTTTTTTGGGTTCTGCTTTTTGCTTGTCATATTACATTAATATTACATATTAATTTATTGCAATTATTGTTTTAAAAAAGTTCGATTTGTTTTTTCGCAATTCTTCTAAAACTGAATGTTTTATATTTATTGCATGTGGAGTAACAGATATAAATCTTTCATATATTTGTAAACTAGATTTACATTACAAATTTTATTTAAACACTTTAAACCAGGGCCGTATTTAAGGGGGTGGTTTTAGGGGTTCCCCCCCCAGAAATTATTTATCAATTAATAAAGTACTGGAAGTTCGACTGCAATCGTAAAAAAATCAGAAAAAACAAAAACATTAAACTTGAAGTGTTTAAATAAAAATTAAAACTAAAAAGATATTTCTAATAAATTAAATCCCAAATTAAAAAATTGGAAATTCGTATTATTATAATCCGGCGATTGGCGACACTGGATTAAATACACCTACTACTAAATTGCAAAAATATAAAAACCGAAGATGAAAAATATAAAAATGCCCTAAATATTTACAGTCCTGTGTAAAAGTCTGCGACCACTTAGTTAATTGTTAGTTATTACTCCTATTAATTAATTTTCGATTTTTTGAAAAATAGTTATATTGAAATGAATAAAATAGGTATTTTATCGTAATTCTTACTATTATGGTAAAAATTTTAAATTGCAATAAATTGTTTGAACCAAAAAGTTTAAAGGGAACATAAATTTTATGATCATCATGGGCAGCAAAATAGCTTAAAATAACACTTCCGCAATAAATTAGAATGGGCATTGTAAACCCATAAATTGTTTTAAATTTTGTACATTTTTGTACATAAGTGTATATTTGCTTGAGATTTCTGAAATTTTCTTTCAATCTAATTTAGTTCTTCGTTTTGACAACATTATTTTACTATCGCCATCGGTAAAATAAGAATTTAGTTTGTGATTTTTATTCAAATATTAAAATTAAAAAATTTTATTTAAAAACGGTTTTTTACGTGAGAGTTTAAAATTAAAATATGAATAAGTTTAAACTTATTAAAAATATCGTAGTAAACAAAACTTTTAAAATTATATAAACAAAAACGCCCCCCCTCCCCAGAAGTCAACCTGTAATCAAAATTGGTCGCTCCTTTGACAAATTATTTTCAACCATTAAATAGAGTTCATAAAAATCGAAATTTTCTCTGAATATCGAACTCAAATAAAGAAAAATCGCGCAAAAACATAATTATTTCAATTAAATAAAAACAATTTTTTCACAAAATTTTAATTTTTTTTTGCGGTAACTTTCGACAAAATACTTTTAAACAAAATTTTCTAATAACAATACTCAAAAATAAAATAAAATCTTAATTGCAAAAATACTTGCACAAAATTATACTCAAAAAATCAGCGAAGCAAAATATAGGCTTCTGCCGTTTCCGCCATCTTGGTAAAGAAACCTCCCTCTAGTCACTTTTCTCCAAACATTACATTTCAAAAATTAATATAACAAAATTTAAATTTAGAAAAACTTCTTTTGTTATTTTATAAATTAGCTATTTATTTTGCTATTTTTTTAAAACCCTCCCCGAAAATTTAGTCTAAATACGGCCCTGCTTTAAACAGTAATCAGTGCAGTCTTCAAAAAATTCAAAACAAAAATTTAAAAAACAAATTAAAAAATGAAATATTTAATCTTTGATATTTAATATTATTAAATAATTTATAGTATATTTTTAAATTATCGGATTTATCGGAAATTGATCGTATCATTTTAAAAAATTATCGTACGATAACATAATACTATCGTATAGACCAGGCCTGGTATATACTATAAAGCAGTGTTTTTTAACCTGTGGGTCACGATCCCCAAAGGGTCGCAATGTTTTGCTCGTGGGGTCGAAATTTTTTCTAATAAAATTAAATTATAAATTTACATAAATTATAATAACTATTTACGATATAGGTGTTAAAAGTGAGATTTTATTTTGTTAGTGGAGAATTTCGCGAAACGAGCGATAGCGAGTCCAAAAAATTATAAACTAATAACACTAGTGTTAAAAATCTTTTTCTTACTAGTGTTAAAATAATTATTAATTATATAAGGGGATTAAGAAGGCTCTATTATTCTCTATTCGATAAGGTTGAAAAACACTCCTATAGAGGATACAAATTATCGTATTATTATATATACAATAACTACCGTATGGTGGTTACACTGATTGTAATGTTTACTGCCCTATTTAAAAATTTCTATGGAGACCCCATGATAAAACCGTGTTAAAAAACCTTTTTTCTTACTTATCCACTTCAGGTACGAACAGTCGCCAAAAAAGTATACCTGCAATTATCGATATAGTAGCTAACTTTATATTTAGGTATTTAATATAAAAATGTTCCCGGCCGATAGATGGCTTTGCTACGTCCTCTGGTAGACGGGATTGTCTCTACGTTTCAATTTTTAATACATGGCTGTTCCTCTATACACTACATACTCTTTGATATTGTCTACCAAACATAAATATCCAGAAAGAAACCTTTGAGAAATTTTTTAAAACACTCGGTCAGCGCTTCATAGTGGGAGGTGACTTCAACGCTAAACACACCAACTGGGTCTCAAGACTGATAAACCCAAGAGGCAGACAGCTATGCCATACGATACAGAACCAAATATACGGCAATTATCTACAAATCAACCAACTTACTGGTCATCAAGCTACAACGAAGCTCTAAGTTTGCTCGACTTTTGCTTAATGAAAGGGATTTCTCCAACCTATCTCTCTATTGAATCTTCATCGGATTTGTCTTCAGATCACACACCTATTATTGTCGCTCTTTCGACAGAAATTATAAATAAGAATAAACTACTAACATTCTACAACAAATTGAAACCGTTTTAAACATGTAATTACGCGAACAATAGATCAGCAAGTTACCATAAAAGAAGAAAGAGATTTAGATTGCGTAGTAAACCACATCACAAAAGTGATACAATAAGCTGTATGAAACTCAACACCGGAGGCGAGAAAGAGTCGTCGTGGAGATACGTGCCCCTTGCTCGTCAAAAAACTTCACCTAAATAAACGAAGATTGCGAAAAAAGTGGAAAACAACTCGACACTTTTCAGATAAAACCAGATATAACCGTGTCATTAGAGAGTTATAAAACACCCTACGGGAAATAAAGAATAAAGAAATACGAAGTCACCTTCAAGACTTATCCGCTACAAAAGGCAACGACTACTCGCTATGGAAGGCCACGAAAAATTTTACCAGACCACAAATACACAATCCGACCATCAAAATAGGAATTGGGGCTGGGCTAGAAATAATGAAGAAAAGGCAAAAACTTTCGCTGAACACCTCAAAAAAGTATTTTCACCATTACCGCGAGCATGCAATATCATCGAAGAAGAACCAATCCATAACCTCCTCAATGCACCTCACTCCTCATACAGACCCATTAGTCTGCTACCACTGATTTCTGAAGTATTTAAAAAGCTTTTACTAAAACATCTCCGTCCTATAACAGACAGAAATGAAATTATACCAAAATACCAGTTCGACTTCAAATAAAGGCACCCCACTGTCGAACAAGTATATAGAATTGCAACCAAAATAAGATCTGATTTGGAATTAAAAAACTACTGCTCCGCGGTGCTTTTAAACATCTCACAAGCATTCGACAGAATCTGGCATGAAGGCCTCTTGTATAAGATCAAAAGAAGCTTACCACACATTTACTTGATAATATTCCAATTATATTTAACAGAGAGATACTACTTCGTAAAGCAATAAGATTGTACATCAAAACTACATAAAATAAGCTCAGGAGTGCCGCAGACAAGTGTTCGTGACCCGATACTATACCTGATTTTCACAGCTGATATGTCAACTGATAACAGGACCACTTTAGCAACATTTGCAGACGATACAGCTGTAATGGCATCAAATCAGGTCGCTGAGGTAGCTTCAAGAACAAAACATTAACAAAATATGTACATGGTTCAAAGTTAACAAATCAAAGTCGCCACATATAACCTTCACACTAACAAGAAAACCCTGCCCACCTGTCACATTTGGTAACCAAGAAATTCCACAGACGGAGGAGGTCAAGTACTTGGGCATCCACCTGGACCGTAAACTTACCTGGTCGCAGCACATTTAAAGTAAGAGTAAACAACTAAATCTAAAACTTAAACAACTGTATTAGTTAATTAGAAAGAAGTCGGAATTATATGTACTAAATAAAATCCTGATATACAAATTAATTTTGAAACCAGTCTGGGCGTATCGGCTATAACTTTGGGGAGCAGCAAGTACTACAAATATAACAAAAATTCAATTATTTCAGAATAAAGTACTTAAAGTCATGACAAATCTTCCAACATACTATCCTAACAACATCATACACAAACAACTAAAAATACCAACTATTCAAGAAGAAATAAGTAAGCAAAATGAACGATACAAACACCGACTCCAGGAACATCCAAACACATATGCAGTGGACTTATGTCCGGTTTCTGAAGATCTCTGATTAAACTACACATAGCTAATCATAGGTTAAAGTTAACCTAAGGTTAAAGTGAAATGGGTTTCTGAAACCACAAACTACTAAAGGATAACTAACCTATTGTCAACACGTTTGATGTAATTACCGGTAGATGGGGATATAGAAAACTTAGTTAAAATTAACCAAATTATTAGTAATTTTATTATTTTATCTTGGAAATGTTGCAAAAATTTGAGTATTTAAATGTTTAACGGAAAAAATTTTACATCAATTATTTTGTATGTAAAAAGAAAAACGTGAAAAACAGAATAGATTCTAGCAAATGAAGTAAAAATTTCACCGATTTCGACAGGGATCTTTTATTTAGTGTAATACAAAAATTGATTACATTGTAGAAAATGAAAAAACAAATGCAACAAATGACAAGTTAAAAACCGAAGCTTGGATGGAATTATGCAAACAATTTAATGCCAATAAAACAATAATCCTCGCAACACTAAACAGTTGCACAATTTATATCTGGCTATGAAAAAGAAAGCAAGAAAAAACTTCAAATATATTATTAAAAGAAATTTGTTATAAATAAGTATAATAAGTTAATTAAACACTAATATCAATATAATTGAGGATTCAGCGACGTTTATCGTCTTCGTCAGAATTTATTTATTTGAATGCGTAATCTGCGCATATTCCAAAAAGTTAACCAACACATAACTTGTGCAGATCGGTAGGTTAACTTTAACCAGAGATGTCAGGTTAGCTTTCGCTATAGAAACCCAAAATCTGCGGTTATATTACGGTTAACCTTAACCTTAGTATAACTCAAGCTTCAGAAACCGGGCATGATTAAATTCTCCAGTAATGAGACTCAAACAACGAGAACCCGTGGACCTTAAGCACCAGTAGTATAGTCCATTTTAAATTCGCTTTATCATAACATATTGTAATGTAATCTGTCAACAGAATAATAAGCCTTAGAGTACTGGGCAATCTCTTACATGTCATCAGCTCAACTAACATTCAGTGTTACTTATTGTTAATTTTAACAAATTGTAACGTGTACATAGATTGAATAAAAAAAATAAAAACAAAAACGTTGAGTAAAAAGAAGAAAGAAATACGCCCATCAAGCCATCAAAAACCCATCAATTCTGGCCTTAAAAGAATTTACAGACGGCGCGCTAACAACATCTAGCGGTAGTGAGTTCCAAACATTAAAAACGCGGTTGCTTATGAAGTATTCTCTGGCTCTTGAATGATAAATCTTATGAGTCAGCATGAGGTCATTTCCACGCAAACGCTTATCATCCCTGAACCGCAGCAGGTGACTAAGGTCAACTGAAAACAAGTTACGAGCCAAGCGATAAGTAATGATTAAGTCACCACGAACAAGTCGATCGCATTCATTTGAAAGATCAAAAATATTAAGACGGTTCAGGTAAGACGGTCGCTGCCTGCCATAAAGGAGTCTAGTAGCAGCACGCTGCACAGACTCAATGAGAATAAAATCTCTGGCCCAAGTAAGACACCAAACACCAAAGCCATATTCTAAGACTGGACGTATATATGTTTTATATAGAATGCAACTAGTGGGCACATTTATGTTGCTAAAAATTCTTTTAAAGAGATTTAATACATATTTAGCTTTTTTGCACCTGACCGCAATATTGTCAGACCACATCAAATCAGAATTCATAACAACACCGAGATCGGTAATATTATTAACACTTTTGACGATAACATTATTAATCACATAGTTAAAGCGAGGATTGTTTTTACCGATGCGCAACACCGCGCACTTGTCTACATTGAGAGGAATCAACCAATCACGGCACCAACTAATCACAGTGTTTAGGTCACCCTGGAGCTCACTATGCAGAGTCAGCGGGTTCGCGTATATCTTTGTGTCATCGGCATACTGGGAAAAACAGCAAGACAAAGAACACCTCAGATTGCATGTGTACACCAAAAACAGCAATGGTCTAATCACTGAACCCTGGGGGACTTCACTTATCACCGGTCTAAATTCTGAAAAGTCAGTACCCACTCTAACTCTAAATTTTCGGCCTGAAAGATAGCTAGCTATCTACCTCAGCAACTGTCCCCGTATACCGGCACATTTCAACTTTTCGACCAGGCGCATAATCGGAACCCGATTGAAGGCCTTTGAAAAATCCAGATATATCACGTCGGTTGGCAATTTCTCGTCCAAGAACTTGGTCCAACTATTTAAACACGTTAGCAGATTTGTGGTAGTAGACCGTCCGGGAAGAAATCCGTGTTACTGATCAGGTATAACTTTATACAGAAGCAAGAACGGCACCATGCAGTCAACAACAATTCTTTCCATTACTTTAACCTCCACGGGAGTCAAACTGATCTGTCTGTAATTTTCAGGGCTAAGCTTGTCACCCTTCTTATGGATAGCTATTACTGTTGCCGACTTCCAACAATCAGGAAGAACAGACATGTCCATACACCTCTGCATAATTATCGACAGAGGAAGACTAAGGGTAAAAGCACACTGCTTTAAAACTATCGAAGAGAGACCACCTGCTATCGAGGAGGAAGATTTTGGTAATACTGAGAGTTTCTCAAAAACAGATTCGCGAGAGATTACAATGTTATCAAGAGAAAAAGCGTTAGGGCGAAATCCAGACTCAGGAAAGGCGCCTTCGGGCTCAGCTACGTAATTGGTTTCAAAATATTGTGAGAAAATCATGGCCGTTTTCAGATCGTTATCAGAAAGCAATCCATCTCAATCTCTGACGCAAGGGGCATGCACATTGGAAGACATAGCATTTCTAACATACTTAAACAATTTATTTTTATTACCCCTAGCAATCAACCCATTTTCATATTTAGTCTTAGCTTGCATAATTACCTTGGCCAAGTTGTTTGAAAACTGCCTATGAACGGCGTACTCCCGTTCACCCTCCGTACGCCTAAATCTTCTCCAGAACGTCTCTTTATATTTTAATTGGCTCAACAAGTGCCCACTAATCCAAAGCTTCTCTGGATTATATCTAACAGAGATTATTTCGCTATAGGCACTGATAGTACTTTCAACAATATTAGTAAATAAAAGCCACTGTTCGTTAATCTCCATACCATCAAAAAGTGGTTCCCAATCAATCATCTGGAGGTTGAAGTCGACTTCTTCAAAATTTATTCTGCAAAATTGACTGGCTAAAATCCTGAAAAATAAAATTAATAATATGAATTGTAGTATTTACGGATGTCATAGCAGAGCGGGCCAAACAAAAATTTTAAGTTTTCATAAGTTTCCACGCAAAAATAGTAGGTATGATGTTAGTAATACTGCAGAAATGTGCTTACAGCGACCAGAATTTCCAGCTTTGCAAGTGCATAATGCACTTTTGATTTCAATTACCTCCTTTATTAAAAACGCACATTGAATTTCATGAGATTTTTTCATTAAAGCAGTGGTCTGCAAGCTCAAAGCAAATATCTCGATAGCATCTGCATCTTTCATCTGCTCATTGACACATCCAGAAGACGGAAGAGCATCTAAATAATAAAATATTTTTGCTAATGGAAGTAATAATGATGCATTTTGAGTAGCCATTTTCTCTAAAAGAAAATTTAACAGTTAGTTACCTACATTGAATAAATTATGAATTAAATGTATTTCAATCTTTTTTTAAGTGTTTCTTTATATACTTACCATAAAATATCATTTAAATTATAAAATTAACTAATGTAAACCAAATTGATTTAAAAAACACGATTTCCAATACTGCATAAGTCGGACATATTGTTTTAGTACAGCGCCACCTATCGGTAGTGTAAAATGCTAATATCTAGAAAGACGGAAAACGGTCATTTGACCGCAACTTGATTCTTAATAATCTTTTATACATGCACAATAAATTTTTGCTTGTCAGGTAATTACACTCAGCAAGTATTTGTTATACCTTATTTAACAAGTAATACAGTTTATGTTATTATTTTATACTTAGTTGACATTGTCATTCGGTTGAGAATATAGATAAAAAATAATGTCTCGTAAACGGGTACGTCTGCATCTTACACCATCCGAGATGCTAGTGGAAATCAAAAATATAGAAGAAGGTAATTCTGAAACTGAATCAATTTCCGATTCAGATTATAGTGTTAGTGATGACTAGACGAGCAGCTTTTTCCTACGAAAGCTTGATGCAAATTTATCCAATATATGGCAAATAAATCTGATAAATTTGGTATAAAATTTTGGGTTGCTGCTGACGTAAATTCAAAATATATTTTAAACGGATTTCCATATTTAGGCAAGGATGAAACACGTCCAACTAATTTTTCCAGCCAGAATATGTTGTTTTGCGATTGATGAAACCATTTTTGAATAAAGGAAAAAATTTAACAACAGATAATTTTTTTACATCAGTGTCTTTGGCAAATAAACTAAGAGATAAACAAAAATCATTGTCGGAACAATGAATAGAGCAACAGTGGAAGTACCACCAATTGCAAAACAAGGAAAACAAACACTATTTTCTACAAGTGTACTACATAGCAATAATTGTACACTTACAGCTGTATTCATAAAATGTTACAACAGGTTTATAAAGCTATTATAAGCAAAATGTTAAAAAACATTATTCATAAACGTTCAATAGCGCTAAAACACTGTTATAAGACTGATAAAAAGCGGTTTATAACCTAAAACAACCAATCAGCTGTAACCCATAACATATAACAGTATTATAACTAAAACATTCCTGAGCGACACTTTAAGAAATTTTTATGAATACGGGTGTTACTGTTTACCAAGAAAAAAAAATAAGAATGTGCTACTTTTAAGTACTATGCATGAGAACGTACGTATTGTACGTAGAACAAACGTACGAACGTACATGTTGATGTACCGAATCAAATGACCAGAAAATATACAACAAAAGCTAGTTCTTGACGGTGGCCTCTGCAAGTTTTTTATAATATTTTAGATCTTGCTGCAATAAATGCATGGATTTTACATAAAAAAACATTTGAAAAAAATATAAGTCGTCGACAATATATTTTAAGTTTAGCTGAAGAACTTTGTGCAGCTTACATAGCTAATAAACAGCCAACTGTTAGTGCAACACCTCATACAAGTTCTAAAACTTATAAATTAGAAAAACGTCGACAATGTTACAATAATAAATGTAAAAACAAATCCAATCGTGTATGTAATTTTTGTTATAAACCACTTTGTGGAGTTTGCAATGAAATCCAAATTATAATATGTGTTTCCTGCAATTCAAAACAGGAAATAAAATAATGTTTTCAAAAATTAAAAATTATTTTATTTTTACAGGTGTTTAATTTTATATTTTTTAATAAAATTAATTTTTACATGTTAGATGAAATTGTAAAATAATTAAATTCATAACTTACATAAAATTGTTCAAAAACTATTTGCAAGCAACAGAAAGCAATTTTTAAAAAGATTTGGGTATAATCAACGTATCCATCAAAAGCCACTGTCTGGTGTGTTTTCTTATGCTATTCGTGATTTGTTTTTATTTATTTAATCACAAAGAAAGGCATGTCGGTCTAACAAATTTTAAGTAGCTGTAGACCGAACAAAGTTTTTCCTTGCTGCCACAACCACGTTTACTGTTCAAAAAAATATATTACTTAATTTGACAAATTAACTAATTTTCTGTTAGTTTAAATAATATTTTATTCTTAAAGAGAAATTTTATTGGAGAAAAAGAATTATTTTTACAGTGATTTACTTCATTATATTAATTTTATATAAATATTATATTGGCTATCTTTTTTTACAAAGGTTTGGTAAACAAATGTCTTATAAGCATTTCATAATATGTACGGTATGTAAATTGAAATTTGTATCTATATTATTATCCTCCTCGATCTTTTTGCTCTGATGAGGATTTGGTGACCACTTCTTATTTAGAAGGCTTCTCTTGGCAGATACCTTGGTGGTTTGCCATTGCCAGGCCGTAACCACCTTATTTTATATCTTATTTTTTTATTTATTTATTTTTATATTTATACCTATATTATATCTTATAATACTATTTATGCCTAATATTAAAATATTGTAGGGTTTATTTGAATTCTTGTTAAAATTTACATACAGAGAGTAATCGTAATGCATTTACACAGTAAATGTAATAATTTATTGTTAATTTTGCGTGTTTTATCAAATCAGAAATTTAATTTAATCAATTATAGAATTGAGTTCCTAATAAATGAAAATTAATAAATACATCATAAAATTATATATGTATTTACTCGTACTTTAATTATAATTCTTCATAAATCTCAACACATGTTTAAAAACAATAGGTACTGCTTCTATTCCAAATAAGAAGTCCATGTGATTAAATCCTTTTATCATTTTTTTTAGAACTAGATTGCGTAATTTACTAGCTAAGATGTATATGTTCTAAAAATAAAGTTTAAATATATAATAAATATTCAATTATGTAATAAAACTCGAACTAATTTACTAAATAGGTTATTTGATTACCAATAAATAATTAAATCATACACTCATAAATAATAATAATTTTATTTACCTCAAAATGTACAAAATTATCCAAATCGCTGTAGTACAATGCAACGGGGGTAGTTATTTGTGTAAGATCATATTCGGGTGGCATTTCTTGTCCATATCTTATTAAATTTTCCTTTTTTCCGTAGTCGTATCTATCAAGGGTTTCTATTAAAAAATTAGTTATATTCATTTTAAATTAATGTAAATATATCACTTACTGCCATCCGGTTGCATTGAATGATGAACAGTATCGATAGAAGTTCCGGCAGGATAATTTGTTATCAGTAAAGGTAGCAAAGTCTAAAATAATTTTAATACTATAAGTTTTACTATAAACATGGTTAATAATTTCTTAGCTACTCGATTGACTTGAAGTGGAGTGTTTCCAAGTACAGTTGAAAAGGCAAATATGCAAATTGGTTGAATAGGCGAAACCTCGCTACAAAGCATTTGAACGACTTGCACTACACCTGGACTGTTAGATAGCATCTCATAAATGTCAAAATAGTTAGCGGCGCTCTAAAATACTTGAATCAGTAATGCCAATTAAATTTTGTGTACTTCTTACTTTTAAAAATTTTTTAGCTACTCGAACTAAGTATGGCATTGGACTAACTGTATTTCCAACAAAAACAGATGGTGCCAATCCTATCATAAGTTTAATTTTTTCGGCATATTCTTTTCTAGATGCGGCCATCATAAGAAAAACTGAGTTCCCTTGTGAATGTCCAACATAATAAACAGACGTTTGGTTTGTTTTATTCAAAATATAATCAATAATTGCAGGTATATCATAATATCCCATTTCGTGCAAACTAAATTGTCGATATTAGTAAAATCGGTTCAATTTGTGTCAGTCTATCTTACGTAAAATTCCAATATTCTTTTCTGTCGATGTCAGGATCTAACGAGACATGTTTTCTTGACCAAGTAGTTCCTCTGTAGTTTACTAACCAGGAATCATAACCATTTTCTGCTAGTATACACGGCAAACTATTTTCTGGCCCATAATTGACCCAAATACTTGCACTGCAAACAAGTCCTGGTGCAAATATTACTGCTGGTTTGTTTGTACTATTTCCAACAGTTGCTCTATGAACGGTTAATATATAACCATCGGATGTTACAACATTGTGAAGCTCGTATGGATATCCGCAATTAGCAATATCAGGATACTAAAATGTTTATTAAAATATAATACTATAAAAGAAATACATAATGTTAAAGAAAACATTGAAATGGAAAAATTTATCATATTAATTTATTGTACCAAATTTTGATAATTTGCAATATTTACCTTAAGCAATTTTATTGCAAACTTTCCAAAAGTGTTGCCAATCAGTAAAGCTGGTAAAATTGCTATCGTAATTAATGTATTTTTGAACATCTAAAATGAGTTAAAAAAAATATTAAGTAGTTTCAGTATAAAATTTCTACAAATAATAATTTAAATAATAGTATATCGTTTTATTAGAAGTTATAATTCTATGAGGATGAAATATTGATATTTTAAAAAACTTAAAATGCATACACACTTTTCAGACTAAAATATGCTTGAGTTATCAGTTTATCACAAAAAAAACATAGTAAATAATATAATATTGAAATTTTTTTAACCATAGTACAGCATAAGTATATACAGTAAGTTAGAGGGCGGGGAGGTTATTTGTTAATACTAAAGCAGGGGAGGTTTCTTAGTTATTAAAAATGTTTAATAGGGATGAGTTGTCTGAATTAGATTGATTAATTAATAAAGAGGTTAAATTCTTTAATTCTTGCTTGTGATAATAATTTAATAGAATAATTTAAAATTATACACTACCTACTAATTACCACACTATCCACTTAAAAACTGAATTTTTTAAGTGCTTTTTCTATTAAATAATTTAAGTGTTTTGCGAAAATAGATTTTCTGTCTATAAGTTTGTAAAACCCAATCTCACAGATTTAAAGATTTAATTTTTTTTGTTACTTTTTTGAAACTACTGATGTAGTAATCTTAATTTTCTATTTTGTAATAAAATTGGAACTTTCTGTTGCAAAAAACAAATAAATTGTTAAGGTCGGAGATTGATAAACTTTTATAAATATCCGCATGCATCGCTACTGGCGCAAAAATATATATAAATATTTAAAATTTAGCAAAGTTACACACTTCACGTGATTGTGCTAAAATCCAATAGATGTCACCTCATCTGCAAAATTTTTAATTTTAAAATTAGAATTATTACAAATTGTTGAAATCGATAGAACATTTCATCTGTAATAAAAACTAACCTTTTTGGGGTACTATAATCCCATTAATTTTAATCCCTTATCCTCGATTTCATTTTCTCATCTAATATCTACCTGGCAAAAGCCGTTAATTTAAGGCTCCATCTTCTTCAAAAAACTTGAACTATTTTCGAACTCGAAAGTTCAAAATCTGCATAAAATGATAAGTACATGAGTTCATTCATTTTGTTGTTATTAATTAACTTTTTTCAATTTCATTTATTGATATGTAAACTTCGCATATATCCGCGTGTTATTGTAGAGAAAAATTCTGTATAAAATTTTTTTTTTCTTTTTTGCAGTTTTTAATTTCAGAATGTAATTAAAAGTTTAATTTAAATTATGAACCTACAAAAACATAGCTAACAGTTTTTTCTACAAGTTGTTAAAAGTATAAATGTTATATATGATTTAGTTTGGGAGAAAACCATGAACTCTGAAGGGTCAATATAGCGTATATTTTGTACGTTTGTCCCCAGCCTTAATTCTTCTACTACTTCTATCTACTTTTAGGTCTGAATAATTTTATTGTTTTTATAACAGCCCGGGAAATAAGGTAATAATAAATTAACTTAAATATTAAAATATAATTAAATAAATAAACTAAATGGTACTTGAGAAAATAAACATAATGTACATATTGTCATGTTTCAAAATAATTTTACCGCCCTGTAGTAGAAATTTTGTTAAAATTATTTTAAATTTGTATGAGTTCATTAAAAATATTTTGGAGGTTAGCAAAGAATAAATAAAGATAAACGCTTTTTGCCAAAAATGACCGACGTAGAGAACGTCTAATTTGTAAGTCCGATAAACTTATTTAATTTTTTAATAATTTTTGAAATATAACTAATTTCTTTGATTAAAAAGTATTTGATTAGGATTTATGATCGGATTAATTAATTTGAAGAACGATTGATTGATTTGGATAATATTGGATAATAATATCCAATATGGATAATAATTGGATAAGAATTGGATAATATTACAAATAGCATTGTAAGATTTCAATTAAAGATTTCAATCAAATTTTTAGCATAAATCAAAAAATGCACAAAACACTTTTTTGAAAACTAAAATGTTTAAGTTATCACAATATATAAATACACTGTATGTATATTATCGCAAACGTTTTCACCATACTATGGCATCAGCAGGCGATAAACTAGGAACTATGAACTAGGATTTTTTGGTTTATGCTAAAAATTTGATATGATTAATATTGAGTTACACTACTTAAACCACTTATCTATTGATTATTCATCTTATACTACTTCAAATAATGTGTTATTTTGATCTTCAGTCAGACGTATAAGAGGAGAGACAATCACTATTAATCACTATTTTAGCAAAAGTGGATGATCTGGGCTACTCTAAGCACAACCAGGCACCTGTCGGTAACAGGAAACGTGAAATCTAAAGAAATTCTGCTCAGACAAAAGCTCTATGACATCAAGAAACAATTATTTTCCAATACAATACATAATGTTTGATTATGGCTGTTTTAGTTTTTTCTGTAGACTCTGATGTAGGTCTACAATAGAGTTTGAAACCGGTATGGAAAAATATTTTTTTATTAGTTTTATTTAAACGACCCAAAGTAACGTGAAATAATTTATATTCTAACTATAAGGTCGTGAAAAAATAATGGTTAATTATATAATAAGAGTATTTAATTTTTATGGAGACATAAGTCGATATGACGCACGCGTATAAAATACACGTTATACGTTTTATCTAAAAACTTGATCTACTTAAGTTCATTGAAGAATAAAATAATTTTTCACAGAATTTGGATTTATTGAGGCCATTATATTATTTTAAATTGATGGATGGAATCGACAGAATTTTATTGATTTTTATAGACTACCACTTGGCCTATAAGTATGATAATTAATTTAAATGTTAACTTTCCGTATTTTAATGTTATAAATTATTTTGTTTCGCTGGTTTGTTTAG
Organism: Cantharis rustica; assembly: GCA_911387805.1. Lineage (NCBI taxonomy): Eukaryota > Metazoa > Arthropoda > Insecta > Coleoptera > Cantharidae > Cantharis > Cantharis rustica. Next base: position 110,547,907 of record OU426877.1, on the reverse strand, counting down.
GTTTCTTACCTTCAATTTACTTATACTTTGCTATTTTCATTAATCCTTCCTTTTGATTTTCTAATGTTTTTATCGCTTATGTTCTTTTGTGGAATCCTGCTAATTTTTGTTTAAATTTTGCATTTATTTAAATTTTAACGATTTTGTTAACAAAATTATGCAATTTATATTATATAATATATCGCCTTCCGCCTTCACTTAAATATATCATATCTAGGCTTTTTATTTACAAATTTTTCTGACGTAATAAAAACTAACTAGTTAAATAAATTTTATTCTAAAAAAAGTCTTTCCTTTTTCATCTAGAAAATCTTTCTTTTTCTTCTGCTTAATTTGTCAGACTTATGTGTATAGAACTAATTATTGAATTTATAGCATATCGATGTTGCACTAAGAGTAGTTTATAATTTATTATTAAGTGTATTCAATTTCTTTATAACATGAAAAATAAGATGATAATAAACGACACTAAACATCGGACAATTAAATCTGATTTATGTTATTTTTGACAAAACTTTACCTATAATAATAATTCATATTATTTAATTAAGTTAAAAATATATCTACCTTCAATTTATTTTTTAATTGCTGTTCTTGATTGTTGTTACCTTTAATAATGATTATTGGAAACTAATGACTCTGTCAAAGAATACCTTTTTTACCAATAGATCTTATTTAATTCAACACTTTTGGAAAAGATATCACTGCTTATTATATCCACTAGGTAAATAATATTTCTTAAACTAAATTGTATACATGAGATACACACTAAAATAACCTTCCTCTATAACTTGTTTTCTTTTTGTGCATACTCAAAACCTTCTTCTAAACCAATATATTATTTAGTAATTAATTAAAAATCTTTTTATAATATTATTTTATAGAAACTATTACATGTATCAATAAATTTAGTTGTAAAATTAAATTGAGTTTTTATTTAACTTACGATTGTTAACTATTCTTTTTCTTAGTAGATCCAGATTTAATTCTTTTTTTGATTATTTCCAATTGAATATTTGTCGATTATTAATCAACATACTCGAAAACCCAACCTTCACTATCAATATTGAGAAACCTGCTCAAGGAATATTCATATTAAAGTTGTGATGTCTTTACATGTCTGTTACCTGAACGTTCATTAATAATTATAATAGACTGACGTTTTACTAATGCAAGTCTTAAAGCTAGCAAACTTTTTTAATTCAACAAATATATACTTTTCTAAGTAGATTTCATTGTAAGGTATCAATTCCCGATTTCTTCACTTTGAGATATCTCTACAATACAAATCTATTATATAAATAAATGTAGTAAATTTTTTGTTTGTTACCGTGAATTTGAATTGGTTACTTGGTTTACTTGTTGAATAGATTGGCATTCTAAAGATATCTCGAAGCAAAGAGATCGAGTGCGACAAATATTGATCAATCCTGAATTACAACAAAATAGTGCAAAGCTGGCTGTCGGAGTGAAGATAACCGTATAGATGAAAAAATAAATTTAAAAAAATCTTTCGAGAGAGAGAAATAATATAAAAATAATAAAATAATTTGTTGATTTTGAAATAAACTTGATCATATGAGTGAAGTTAACTCACATTAAGAACCGATTTAATAACGAAATTTTGATGTACACGATTTGAAGTATTTGAAGTTATTTTAAGTTATTTCAAGTTACACTTGCACTTCAAGAAATACTTGAAGAAATCAATTATCACAATTTAGTCAGAGAAAAGTTGCTGTGCTTTGCAAGTAATAAAATTAAATACATGTATAATTTATTTGGATTTTTTTTGTCTTTTAGTATCGAAGTTTTTAATAAGTTATGATTAGTTGGATTTTTACATTTACGCAAATTTAAAAATTAAAAACAAACGTGTTAACGTTTTCTCGATTTATGTTATTTTCTTGAGATTTTCATACAAATTTTGGCATTTATTGTAATCTTTTTCGAATTGTGGAAATTTTAGTGTTCACAATTTTTCAAACTGACTTCTGTTTTAAATTTTGTCTTTTCTTATTGTCAAAATTTTGTCGTCTCTAGATTATTAAAAGTTAATTTAACGATTAATGCCAAGATTATTATGATTATTATTATGATTGGATTGGTGATTAATTAGCCAATTCGAATTCAATCAATGGAAAGCACTAGTTTATATTAGTTTATTAGTTTTGTAATTAATTTAATTGTTTATGCCAAAACAAACAATTTTTTTTAAATTTTTATTAAATGCAAAAAGGTATGCGTTAATAAGTTTAATTGTTGTTGAGACTTATTAGTAGTAGAGACACTGGCAGCACTGCAATTTCGTTTTATTTGAATACTCAATGTGTTGAGTTTGTTTGGTAATGGCATTTATGGGTTCTGGTAACAGCAAATTGTCAGTGTAAGTGTTATTTAGCAAAAACATTGAAGATCAAGAAGACTTCAGCCAAATTTTTGATTTTTCATAAAGTGAGGTTAATATGTGAACTCCAAAGATAAACATGTTTCATACTCCCCCCAAAGACGATAACCCATCCCAAGTGGTAGAAATACATAACGAACCCCTGTCTAACGAATTATCGAATGACCCAACCCCTTACAGCCAAAATGCGCATCTAATGAATCAGCAACTAACCGGAATGTACTTGCCCAATACACAACAAGTGCCATTGGGGTACTTTAATCAAAATTATCCGCCGATCGCACAATACCCTGGTCAACTCATCGTAAACCCCTTACAAATACATCAACAACCACAGAGTTACCATCAGCCACCGACAGCAACGTTAAGTCAGGAAAGACCGTTGGAAGTTGTAAGCAGGAAATGAGGCAAAAAAGATAGCCCGGAAGCACCAAGAAGAGTTGTCAAACAGACTGTTCTGCCAAACTATTGGCTTAATCCCCAATCGTAACAGCCAATCAATTTGAAATTCTAGCAAACGATGAAAAATATGTTGATAACCCCGAAGATAGTTTGAATAGCCAACTCATAAAGGTTCCTAAGCGACCACCTATATTTATTGATGGCGTAAATAATATTTCACCGTTAACGGACTTATTGGAGAAGGCAGCCAAAGATGACCACGTGATGAAGATATTATATAATAATCAGGTTCGATTACAACCAAAGTCAGAAAAAAGCTATGGAGTCATTATAGGAGAACTAACCGCAAAAAACACACAATTTCATACCTACCAACTGAAAAGTGATAGGTCTCTTTCAGGGTAGTTTTGCGAAATATGCATCCAACGACTGATTTAGAAACTCTAAAAAAAAGAATCGAAGAACTTGGCCATACCGTGGTAAAACTGAACAACATCCGCTCAAGGGTCACAAAATCCCCACTACCACTGTTTCACGTCGAACTAAAAGCAAACCCAAATAATAAAGAAATTTATAATGTCACACGCTTAATGAATTCTATTGTAAACTTTGAACCGCTCTACCCGAAGAGAGAAATTCCCCAGTGCACTAAATGTCAACATTACGGTTACACCAATAAATTTTGTTACAGGCAAGCAAGATGTGTCAAATGTACTGGAAATCACTCCACTAAAGATTGTACAAGAAAAGCACGAGATCATGGTGTAAAATGTGTATTATGCGAGGGTAACCACCCTGCCAATTACAAGGGCTGCATTGTATATAAAGATCTTCAGAAGAAAACTTACCCAGCTTTAAGAGAAAAAAAATCCACCCAACCATCCAATTCAGTAAACAACATCATACAAAATAGAAATCCAAATATCCACAATAACCCAAACGTATTTCCAGGTAACTCGTATGCAAGTACAACAAGAGGAATCCAGCAATCGCAAGTAGTCATCCCATCTCCACAAATTGTTACAGCAAACTCACCAACATTCCAAAATTATTCAAAATTAGAAAGCTTGATGGAGAAAATGTTGGAGAAAATGGAAACCCTTCTAAATCTCCTCACCGCCATGCGTAATAAAATGAATTAATGGCAGGACAACTCAAAATAGCGGTCTGGAATGACAACGAATTAACCAGCCATAACCAAGAAATTAAAATGTTCTTATGCAACCTTGATATTGATATAATGCTAATTTCCGAGACGCACTTTACATCTAAGAATTACTTTCAGATACCAAAATATAAAATATTCGACACAACATCCGAGTGGTAGAAAAACAAGATTAAACATTATGAAGCCACAAATGTAGTGATCGAAGAATTCAATGGATGCACCACAACGTTATCTGCAGTCTACTGTCCTCCAGGACATACAATCAGCCAAGATCAATATTTAAACTACTTTAATATGCTCGGTAACCGTTTCATTGCAGGTGGGGATTTCAACGCTAAGCACACGTGTTGGGGATCAAGACTTACAAATCCAAGAGGTCGACAGCTGTTTCGAGTGATGCAATCTAAAGATCTGGATCACTATTTCACCGGCTAACCAACCTACTGGTCCTCAGATAGAGAAAAGCTGCCTGATTTGTTGGACTTCTGTGTAGTTGGAGGCATTTCGCAAAATCACCTCAGTGCGGAGGCTAGCTTCGAACTTTTCTCAGACCATTCACCTATCATAGTCACATTCTCCTCACAAATCAATAAAACACCAAAACCTCTAACTCTTTGTAATAAGCAAACTGACTGGAAGATGTTTAAAAGACTACTCCAAGGCAAACTACCACTAGATATTTCCTTGAAATCGGAATTTGAGCTAGATGAAGCAGTACAACATTTAACAAAAAATATACAAGAAGCAGTCTGGGAAGCGACTCCAGTATACCAAAATCATCAGGTTGAAAACTTTTGTCCAAAATGTATTCAAAGCAAACTACAAGAAAAAAGAAAGCTTAGAAAAAAATGGCAAGAAACCCGGGCCTCCAGTGATAAAACAAATTATAATAGGGCAATAAAAAATCTCAAGAAGCTGTTAAAAGACCATAAAAATCAAGAAATTCAAGAATACCTGAACGAACTGACAGCAATGAAGCAACCGACTATTCTCTCTGGAAGGCAACTAGGAAGTTGAAAAGGTCACAAACAGCAATTCCGCCCATAAAAACACTAACACTAGAATGGGTAAGAAGCAATAAAGAAAGGCAAATGTATTTGCAGATTATCTGGCCAAAGTTTTTAAACCGTTTCAAACGGTGGATCCAGGGGAAGATGTCGGAATTCAAGAATTCCTGGAAGCACCACTCCAAATGGAACTATCAATAAAAAAATTTAAGATAAGTGAGGTATCAACCTACATTAAGAAGCACTTAAACTTAAAGAAATCTCCCGGATTCGACTTAATAATCGCAAAAGTTCTAAAAAAACTCCCAGATAAGATAATCAAGTTTATAACTATGATCTTTAATTCTATCTTAAGATTGGGATATTTCCTTGTACAATGGAAGGTGGCTTAAATTATTTTAATACCCAAACCGCGAAAACCACCAACGGAAACTGCCTCGTACAAGTCTATCAGCTTGCTTTCTATTTTATCTAAGATTTTTGAGAAGCTGCTTTTAAGAAGATTTATGCCTATAATCGAGAAACGGCAAGTGATTCCTGAGTATCAATTCGGATTCCAACATCAGCATTCCACGATTGAGCAAGTTCACAGAATTGCTAATAAAATCAAGCAAGATTTAGAGACGAAAAGATATTGTTTAGTCGCATTTCTTGATATAACCCAGGCTTTCGACAAGGTATGGCATACCGGTTTATTATTCAAAATCAAATCGTATCTTCCACACAACTTCTATCCGGTGTTTAAGTCCCTACGAAATAGGCACTTCTTTGTAAAATATCAAGAAGAGATATCGCCAATTTTGTCAACTCATGCTGGGGTCCTTCAGGGCAGCGTCTTGGTCCCGCTTCTATACCTGATTTACACAGCTGATCTACCAACTAACCCAAGTACATTTATTGCAACGTTTGCGGATGACACAGCAATTTTGGCTTCTCATTCTAATTCACTAACAGCGTCTACAAAACTACAAGAACACCTTAACCAACTAGAAATATGGTTTAAAAAATTGCGCATTAAAGCCAATGTTCAAAAGTCGGTGCATGTAACATTTACTACAAGGAGAGACACATGTCCTACTGTTAACTTTAATGGTAAAATACTACCACAAAAAGAGGAAGTTAGGTAACTTGGAGTGCATTTAGACAGAAGACTGACGTGGGCTAAGCATATCTGGCACAAGAGACTCCAACTTGGTCATTCCTTTAGAAAACACCAATGGTTGCTGAATCGTTGCTCTCAACTATCTCTTGTAAATAAGGTGCTCATATATAAAATCATAATAAAGCCAATCTGGACCTATGGCATTCAGCTTTGGGGAGTAGCAAGTAACTCCTACATCGCCAAAATACAGCGGTTTCAATCAAAAACCCTAAGAATTATCACAGACGCCTCTTGGTTTGCACCAAATCATGTGATTCATCGTAACTTCCAAGTGCCCACAGTTGAAGAAGGTATCAAGTCGTTCAGCACCAGATATCAGAATCGTGTTAGAAACCATCCCAACCCTCTCGCTGTGAATTTATTATGTTCCCATCGAATAAAGAGATTAAAACGTGACGACCCACTGGACTTGCCTCATTGTTTTTGAAAAATATATGCAGACTCCCATTGTAGTTACTGTAAGCCTGACATAACACTCTCTGGGTTTAAATGTAAAGGGAGCGTGCCATTGGGCAATCTTCTTCTATGTCATCTGGTTCAATGTATCATACTTTTTACTTATGGTCTTATTAGATAGATTGTAAAATACTAAGATTCAATAAAAAAAAAATAAGTTTAATTCGAGGCAGAGCAAAGGTTCATTACATTTAAAGAGATTTCAAAGATATTTTATTAAGTACATCAATTTTATACAGTTTTAGATGTCGACTCCGTCCAACCCTAAATGTAAATTACCAAAAATATGTTTTGAGTGCTTAGATTAAATTAAAGATATTAATTAAGGCATTATAAGTTTGAGTCCGTTCCAAAATTTAAAGTAATAGCAATAAAATTTAATTATAAAGTTGACATGAAATGAACAATAACCATTTACACTTAATTCTCCGCTTAAATTTTAATGCCAGATTAAGTTTTACTATGAAATTGGACCTTATATTTTATTTCATGACAACATAAAAGTGATATTAGAACTAAAGTAAGTTAGTGGTATGTTAAAAAAATTATTTAATTGTAGTACACCTATGTATTAGAGAAGTTTTATATACTGCATCACTGTTCTATATTTTCTACTCAAGATTAATTCTAGACGCATAAACAATAAAAATTAAGTTTTAAAGAAGAGCTGAAAAACACTTTTAAGCGGTGAAAACATACCCACGAATATTTGAAAAATTTTGATCATCATTATCGAATATAGTCTAATAATATTGTCGTGTTACAAAGTAACTTTGAATGCATTCTGTACAATTTAGTCAAATTTTGATTATTAATAATTAAGTTGTAACTTTGTAAATTTGGCTAGGTGGAGACCAATAACAAAAGATTCGTGGCTTTTTTTGCCAACATGACCGCCGGGGCGGTTGATAAATTTGGCTCCGTCAGGATTTTTGATTATTTTGTGAAAAGTAGATTTAAAAATTGTGATTTTTTTGATTTTGAGCATTCTAATAAGAAGGTTTTAAGAAGATTCTTTTGTTTAAATTTTGATTGTGAGTTTTTTATTTTGGATTATTAAAGTGATATTTTTTTGTTGAATGGATGATGTTTTTTAATACAATTTAATTTTTGTAAGATAATATTAATACAATTGTAAAAGATTTGGTTTATTAAATTACATCAAGAGAACGAGCGTATGCGGATATCGCATTTGAATAGATAGCTGGAAATTATAAGTTCGAACTTCGAGCAAAAATAAAATTTTTAAAAGTTTTAAAAATTATTTGAAATTGTAAAGTTTTTTGGAACCAAATCGTAATATTTTTTTATCATAAATATCATTGCAATATATAAAGTAAGTTAGAAAGACTAACGTGTATTACATTTCTCAATGATTCTGTATTCATATCTTTTGTCAATATTGGCAGCGATATTATCCAAAATAGCTTTTAAAAACGTAACAGTAAAAGAAATTCAAATAAAATCACTTGAAATTTAGGTCTTTCTAAACGATTTAAATTATCCAACGTTTCGGGCCATTTCATTAATTTTTATTACTTTATTTTAAACAAGGAAGCGTTTCTTTTCAAAAAAGTATGTACAGGAGAAGGGAAGAAAAAGGTGTGTAGAGTAAGGATAGTAATTGAAAGTTTTCCTCTCACCACTTTTAAAAGTTCCACTTTGCTCTCTAAAGGTCACCAATTCAAGATCAGTAACGTAATCATTGAAAAGAATTAGTACATCTGATTTGTTATGAATGTTAGCGAAGGATATACATACTATTATGTAGGTTGATCTAATGATGCAATGAAGAAAAAATATGATAGATAAGAGTTCCATTTTGGTAATTAATTTGCATATACGTCACATGGACGATGTATATTTTGCGCAATATCCAAATCTTTAATCTATTATATCATGGTTTGATCTGTAGAGACTACAATTGTGTATACGTAGGGAGACCAGTTGGAAGTTATAAGTTATAAGTTATAATACTATAAGAAAAATAAGAAAAACCGAAAAAATCTCAAGTAGGAAAAAATTTACATTTAAAGAGACAATCATGACAATTATACACAGACAAACCAACATACTATAGAGGAAACTATAGGAACAAGTAAAAATACCATCCTTATTAACCTACAAGAAAATACAACAGTTACTCCAATATTTAAAGTAATTAGTGATTAACTTTTAAAGTAAATTTAGTTCTAAAATAAAATAAATTACGCTTTTCTTAAAAGTTGTGATAGATGTGTTGGTTTAAAATGATCTTAATAATCTAGCTTGCAAATGTTAAGTATCTGTATCAACATATTGTCCTGATGATAATTTGAAATAAAATCGAAACTAGTTGACAATAAAAGTATTATTATTGTAAGGAAATACTTAATTTTGAATATAATTTAAATAAATATACTTATACCGAAATAATTTCTTGGCGACATTAGAAAGATAAGAAGGCTAACAACTTTTAAAATTTATTTTTCACCTGCATACTTTATACTAAAAATGTTTCCAAGATCAAGTTATTGGCGTATTCTGTTTGTTTTTCAAGTTTTCTTTATTTTTATTAGTGAGTTTTTGCTTTCAATATCGAAATAACTTACATATAATTTCTGAAGATGCACGGATGCGAAGCATGTCAAGTTTATAAATCGTTCAATTATTTGCTTAAAAATATCCTTCATATTTTCACTTTTAATAGAATCCTGCAATCTTACAAACTATCATCCTAATATCATGTATTTTACAAATTTATTTTTAATATTACATTACTAATTTAAGACCCAGTAAATTAATAAACCCTACTTAAAATGCGAGGTAACTTCATCAGAAATAATTACCAATATTTTGTTAAATCTGAAACATTTTTTTGCATTTAAATATTTAATTAAAACTTGAAAAAATGTATTTTTTTATAAAAATAAATTTAAAAAATTATATTTTATCAAGTGCAGAAGATAATTTTGATTAAATATTTCCTTCTAAACCTGAAAGATTTCTTCAATACACATTTAGAATCTATGAGTGTGGCAACATTTCAATATAAATTTGATAAATGGGATAAACGCAGTAAACCTATTTACAAGTCATGCCTATGGCATCATCCGGCGATGAACTAGGATGATGCCATAGTATGGTGAAAACGTTTGCGATAATATACTGTCGTGAAACAAAATATTTCGACCCACCCTGTGCTAAATAGTAAAAATTTGTTAATTTCATTTTTAAACGTTGAAATTGGAAAAGTACAGAGTGGGGAGAAAAAGATCGAGATAGGGGCTTCTTGTGCCAACTATGGCCGACAGCGGGTGCAAGACTTTGTGTGCCCGCTGAGTTTTGATATTTTTTGAAGAATTGTGAGTAATGTTTTATTTTTGATTGATTAAATAAATAATTTTGATGCGAATGCATTATTGCGTAATTTTTGAATTATTTTGATAATTTGATAATTTAGATAATTTTTATATTGAGTGGCTACTGAGCGGTAGATTGGATTTGGTTGATAAATTAGAAAAAGAGCTATTGAAATAATAAAATTGAATCTGAATTATTTAAAATTGGAAAGTTTAAAATTTGCATTCGTAGGAACGAATGGTGCTATTGATAAGCGGGCGATTTGGATAAGGTCGGAATCAAAACCAAGATCCCTTGCTTTAAAGAATACTAATTTTGAATTGGAATTACATTTATTTTTGGAAACATTATTTTTGGATTACTATTTAATTTTTAAAACAAGAAGTTTTTTATTTTTGTTTTTTTTTTTTTTGAAAACGCAAGAACCCTTCGACCTTTGAAAATTACCAACTGCTTCCGCACACCAGGGTTGCCTGAGCAAAAATAGGTGTGTGGGAAGTTTTCTACGAAAATATCATTACAATACATACGGTGTATTTATATATTGTGATAAATTAAACATTTCAGTTTTGAAAAAGTGTTTGTGAATTTTTTGGTTTATGCTAAAAAATTTGATATGGTTGAGCTTATTTTTATGTTTTTATGACATGACGCTTACACTCAAATTTGTTTCATTTTATTTTATCAGTGGTAAAGTTTTCAAGTAATTTAAATCAATTCTGAATTTGTTTTTCTTATTTTTTTGATTTCTTTAAATTTTATATAAGTATAATAGTAAAAAAAACTTTATTTCAAATTTTTAAAAATTATTTTTTCTACGTTATTTACAATTTATTCTGGCAGTGTTAATCTATTGAAACATGAATATTGTAATAACAAAATATGGTAATATTGAATATAATACCAACAATCTATTGTTGTATATTGACAAATTATTATTTGTATATTAATCAACAGTTATATAAAAATAAAAAAAGCTAAAAATAACTAATAATTAGAATAAAAAAATTGCAATTCAGCCAACAACTTGGGTAGTTGAAGTTCACTCGGAAAGTTCTAGTCACAAATTAATAGTCATCTACTATTTGCTAGCTATGCCTGTATTACAGCTATGCATTCCTAAAATTTATGCCTCCAATATAATAAATCCATAGAGGTATATATTAAAACTACTAGAGGAACCACTAGGTGCAACAAAACGGTCCGACGTAAGTTTACGCTTCCCCCACTCCTTAAAGGATTCGGTTCAAATTTTGTAATGCAATATTATAGGATAAATGATGTTTAAACGTTTAAATAAATGAATTATAAGAAATTAGGATGCGATAAATAATTAAAATAATTGTAGACATATTATAATGTGATTTTTAATTAAAAATTTACATTCTAATTTAAAAAATATATATAATTATTTTCAAAAAAATAATATCCTGTATATTTCACTAAGTTCATACACATAAAATCTTGAAATTAGGGCAATCTACAACTTTTGTAATTTTTAATTACAACTAACGTTTCATTTTAGGTTTTTTATTTGGGTTTGTTTAGTTTTCCCGTTTAGAATTTTTCAAAATAAGTATATTCATTTTGGCTTCAAGTAGGTATAATTTTTGTTTTTACTAAAGTCAAATAAATTTGACTTTTAATCAAGTTTGAATTTTGAATTTAATAGCATAACTTTTCAATCATTTCAATAATTTTTCCAGGTTTGCCTGATGAGATTCCGAAAATCGAAACATACGGTTATATAACAGTGTGTCGCAAGCTAAATTATTCATTTAAATAGTTTTTGAACAATTTTACGTAAGTTATGAATTAAATTAATCTTCAATTTCGTGTAACATGTAAAAATTAATTTTATAAAAAAATATAATTATTTTCTTATAAACACAAAAATAGAATTGTGAATTAAATTAAAAATACCTAGCAAATAAAATTATAAAACACCGAAAGATAAACAATTATACATTTTTTAATAAAATTAGTTTTGTAAGTTTACTTCTTACAGAACTGCCCTGCAATACTTTAGAGATTGTTAGCCTTTTTCCTGCAAAATAATATAATATATCGATACGAAGAGAATACTCTAACAACTCAAAATTCATAGTTTTGAGAAAAACATTAATTGGAATAAACAATTATTAAAGGTTTATTCTAAAGGTTCTATTGTTTATTACTAAATTTTTACATTATTATTATGCCAAAATTTTGGAGCTTATTACTGAAAGGAAAACTTGCCTTTTATCAAAAGAAAACAACAGAAAAACTAGAGTTGTTACGGCATTGACGTCAAATATGAAATAATTATTCATAATTGTTACTTACGAAACTTTTAAGATAGGTACTTAATTTTTATTAAACAAACATTTTTTTATTCCATGCTATAAAATCAATTATTTTCTATAACATGGCACATATAACTCTAAATCGGCATTTTTTGAGTTATAACATTATTTTTTTAACGTTTATCAACATTATATTATATTATTATAATATTATCAACATAATAAGCCTGTGTTGTATTTAATTTTGAGGAGTACTCGTCTATATAAATCATATTTACCACATTATTATAGTCTAAGATCCGGCATAAGAAATATATACCCTCATCTGTTATTTAATGATAATAAAGAATATATGCTAGATAATGTATACATTAATACATCGCAAATAGGTTGCCTAGCCAAATCACGTGCCGATGATGTTAAACAATAAAATGTATAATTAAATTTTTTTGATCAACTTCCCCGATTAGTTATTTAGGAAAGTCGAGCATCAGCAGAGAGAATATACCCCAAGGAATTGAAAAAATATAGGTTGCCTACTTTTCCTCTGTGCAACTATGAAGTTGTCAGGTATAAACAGGTAAGTAAAAGTTGTTAATATACCCTCATAGGTTATTTAATCGAATTACATATCAAATGAAAGCTTATTTTATTCCCAATCCAACCGTATTAGGTTGCCTTATCAAAAAGTTTGTTAAATCCATGGTTGCCTAGATTTAAAATGGTACATTTTCTGCGTGAGCATTGAGAGTAACAGAGAAGCGTTACGCGCAATTCTATTTGACAGACAAAGAACAAAGACAAAAACGAGTTCTTTTTTAAATATTTCTCCGATAGTGTAAATATTAACAACGATATCAAATTTTTTTCACTTGCACATTTATTCATCAGCGACAATACATAATTATAAAATAATAAATTTTTCGTTTCAAATGTACGTCTTTCAAAAGAAGATTTTTCCGATCGTGTCCGATAGTCCCGATAGTTCCGATAGTAGTCAAATTCAAACCATATATTATTTACCTCCAATTCATTCTTCGCCAACGTCGTATGTATATGCTATAGTAAATGAAACATAATTGCAAATGAAATTGTTGAAAAGTGTAATGAAGAATTAATAATTGTCACGTACGACTACGAATGAAAAGCCGAAATGCGATAATGTATTCATTAATTTTATTAGACTTTTACCGGCATTTAATCCGCACTTACACGATCGGAAAAATCTTCTTTTGAAAGACGTACATTTGAAACGAAAAATTTATTATTTTATAATTATGTATTGTCGCTGATGAATAAATGTGCGAGTGAAAAAAATTTGATATCGTTGTTAATATTTACACTATCGGAGAAATATTTAAAAAAGAACTCGTTTTTGTCTTTGTTCTTTGTCTGTCAAATAGAATTGCGCGTAACGCTTCTCTGTTACTCTCAATGCTCACGCAGAAAATGTACCATTTTAAATCTAGGCAACCATGGATTTAACAAACTTTTTGTTAAGGCAACCTAATACGGTTGGATTGGGAATAAAATAAGCTTTCATTTGATATGTAATTCGATTAAATAATATATGAGGGTATATTAAAAACTTTTACTTACCTGTTTATACCTGGCAACTTCATAGTTGCACAGAGGAAAAGTAGGCAACCTATATTTTTTCAATTCCTTGGGGTATATTCTCTCTGCTGATGCTCGACTTTCCTAAATAACTAATCGGGGAAGTTGATCAAAAAAATTTAATTATACATTTTATTGTTTAACATCATCGGCACGTGATTTGGCTAGGCAACCTATTTGCGATGTATTAATGTATACATTATCTAGCATATATTCTTTATTATCATTAAATAACAGATGAGGGTATATATTTCTTATGCCGGATCTCGCACTATTATAGAATGTCAAATCGAGTTTATACCTTTAAGGAGTGGGGGAACGCCATGTAAAATCGGACCGTTTTTTTTTCATAGGGATTATACGCAAGTGGTGCTTCTAGTAGTCCTAATATATACCTCTATGAATAAATCATACACATCAATTACAGAAGAATCTATTATCAAGGGATATTTAATATCACTTAGATATTGTCAGAACTCTGTGAGGAAGATACAGTTAGAAAAATCGGTTAGAAAATTTGAATCCCAATTTTTTTTATATTTAACTTTTCAATTAAATTGAAAGCTATCGAACAAATGAGTTGGTCATTTCACATGGAATGTTCCATAAGTTCTGAAAAGATCTTTCTGTAAAACAATAGAGAATATTAACTGATACCGGTTAACTGGGTAGGTTTGATAAAAACAGACTACTGGCTCTTGACATTACCAGTTGTAACTGCTGATAGTTATTACAGAACCAGAAAGACAGTGACAAATTTTGTTTGTAGAGAGCGATAAAGTTAGAACCAGAAGTTATTGTTTAACTTTCAACCTAAAGAATTCAACTTTGATCAATTTTATTAGAAATATCTGCGATGGATCAATACAGTACAGAAAATAAGTGATATATAATACTTATGGTAAAAGATAAAAAGACTATAATAACTATACATAAGGTGAAAGCAAAATAACGTAGTAAAATAGCATAAATCTTTTCATTATTCATTCATGAAGATAATGTACTGTACTGTACACCGACAACTGTACCTTTACTTAAATATTTATTAAAAATTAATAAAAACAAGAGTTTCGAGGTGTGGCTCCATGAGTATCAATGAACTTTAGTTTATTATTCAAAACACAATTCAAGGTTATTGATTTATTGAAAAAAAGTAAAACTATTTATAGCAAATTTGAAGGTTTTACGGGAAAGCGGAGCGAGTTCGACAATGGGATATTTACACAAAGAACTAAAATTTAGTTTTTAATATTATGCGTAATTCGATATTTTATATTTTGCTAAACTTGTGTTTTATACAAAGTTAATTAATTAAAGATTATAATATTGTGATGTCGTTGTAACAGCTTTTTATGTAAAATTACATAATGGTAAGATTGTGGATCATACAAACAGTTATTAACGAAATCTATTTTGATGAACTAAACTAGGACAAGGGCTTTTTATAATTTTACAGAGAAAGCGGTAGCGTTACACGATTATGTTTCTCCGCAGAAAATTTGTATTTCTTTTTCAAAACTAAATTTGGAGAAACTACATTAGAATAGTCGAAGAGTGCCTAATAATATCATCATTACAAAAATATATAGGTACATATTGTAGACCCTCCCTCCGTTCTTAATTAAGTTTTTTTATTTTTACTTTAGATTAGTTTCTGTGTAAATTTAATTTATTTTGTATTTTCCCGTTCGCCACTGTATTGTGGTATAAGACAGGACATTGAAATGCTTGTATTTTACTCTTAATCACGACATTTCTTTAAGGTATTGCAAGGTGAAATTTTAAATAATTCAGAATATCTCAGTGTATCAAAAATTGATATTCATTCATCGACTAATACCGTAATATTTATAATATTGTGATAACGTTTGCGATAATACTTTATACTTAAAGAAGATTTTAGTTCTGAATTTATTTTCTAAATGTTGACTATGATAAATGAAGATTTTTTTTATCTGTTTGGGTTTCCTTTCATGTAACTATTTACTTAAAAAAAGTTAATTTTAATAATAAATATTAGTATTTAAAATATTATAATAAAAAAAATTTTTAATTTGTTTATTTTTTAGTAATAGAGCATACGATACTACCAAGGCTGATTTCTTGGTTGGACTCCAGTAAGGAACATTACAGAATGTAGTATATATTATGGTGTTTCAAAGTGATTCGAACCCACTCCCTAGGCATTTTAGTCGAAAATTTTAATTTAATAATTGAGTTGTAACATTATAGATTTCGCTAGGTGGGACCAAATTACAGGAAATTGAAGGCTTTTTGCCAAGAATGACCGCATAAGCGGTTGTACGCTTTTTGACTCTAACTTTTGAGTGTAGTTTTTTTGAAATTAATTGCAAATAGTTTTTCAATTAATTATTTTGAATTATTGTTGAAGAGATTAATTTGAGAATAAATTTTGATCGAAAGTTGAATTTTGATTGGTTAATTAGATATTTTTGATTTTGGTTATTAAAAAAGAGTTATTTTTGGTGAGCTGTGTTTTTTTTATGAATTATTTTTAAATTTTGGAGGCTATTAATTTAATTGTTTTTTCTTTATAATTATTTTGGAAACGTCAGAACTCTCGTCCTAAAATCATATCACCTTACTCGCAATTCAGGGTTACCCGAAGAAAATAATTGTTATTGAAAATTTTGAGAATGAGAATGATTGTAAGTAATGCAACAAGAGCATTAATTTATCTGGATAATTTTTAATTTCAACTAATACGTAATTAGCAATTTAACGAGAGAAAACTTGATCAACTAAAACACTCAAGCGATCGAGCAGTTTTCTCGAGCGAAATTTTAAAATTACATGAGTATTAAAATTAAAAATTATCAGGACATAAATCAAAGCTAGTGTTGTATTTGGTAAGATAATTCCGCGAATAAACGACGATATTAATTATGAAGGTATTAATATTTATAAATTAATAGTATATTACGTGCCGAGGTGGAAAATGCTTCATTACAGCCGAGCGCTAAGTTAGTTGACTGAAGCGCGAAGCGCCGAAGTCAACTCTAAGCGCGATGCTGGAATGCAGTTTGACACCGAGGTATGCATACAATTTTATTCACAATCAGTTTGTAAATAATTAAAGATCATCAATTTTTTATTAGTTCCATTTCTTGCCTACCGACAATGCGACATTGCAGGTCGGGAAGTGATCACTTCCCACCCTAAGGTTGGGAAGTAAAACAAAATAGCTTTCTGATTGGTTGTCAAGTGAAAGTAAATAATAAGCAGCTTCCCAACTTTTTAAAAGTCAGGGATGTGTCGATTACTAACTGATTGTGAATAAATGTATATAAATACTGGTAAATGTACACATGTGAAAACCTTCACCTTGGTAAAAGTAAATCGACGAAAACAGGATAATGAGAATATAAATAATTTAACTAACGTACCTTTCAATGTTATAATATTTTGAAATAAATAACTTGAAAAATTTGAAATGACACTGCATCAATCCGGAATCCAATAAAGATTAATTAATTATTATGCTGGTTTTAGTTTCTAATTAGTTTAGAAATTATTTTAGTTTAAAGCATTAATATTAAAATTGATTTTTACATGTTAGATGGAATTGAAAAATAATTAAATTCATAACTTACATAAAATTGTGCAAAAACTATTTAAATGAATTATAGTCTGCGACACCCTGTTATAACTTGGTGTTTCGATTTTCGGAATCTCATCAGGCAAACCTGGAAAAACGTAGAAATTATTGAAAAGTTATGCTTTTAAATTAAAAATTTTCAAATCTGATTAAGTGTCAAAATTAAGTGTCAACACTTAATCAGATTTGAAAATTTTTAATTTAAAAGCATAACTTTTCAATAATTTCTACGTTTTTCCAGGTTTGCCTGATGAGATTCCGAAAATCGAAACACCAAGTTATAACAGGGTGTCGCAGACTATAATTCATTTAAATAGTTTTTGCACAATTTTATGTAAGTTATGAATTTAATTATTTTTCAATTCCATCTAACATGTAAAAATCAATTTTAATATAAATATTATCACATGTTAATAACTTTTACCATTTTATAAAGCATTAATATTTATTTTAAAATATAATTTTTAAACTATGCGCCTGCAAGATCTATAGAGCTCTACTACTATTATTATTAATATTTATTTTTTCAATTTTTAATTTATTGAATTATAGCACACAAAATTTATAAATTACGTAATGAGTGAAAAGAGGGGGAGTTAGACTTGTGTGACAATAAAAATAGAGGGGATTTTAATTATAAATAATAATTATAATGTTACCGTCGTTGATTTTGCAAATTTTATTAATATTTAGAATTTAAAAATTTTTTGAAATTAAATATTTTTAAATTTGAATTTTGAATGAGATTCTGAAGTTTACGTTTTAAATATATTATTTTGTAGTTTTATTGTTGGTTTTGATGTTTTATGTTTTCTTTTGTTTGAGTTTCACATGATAGTAAATAATAATAAATAATAAAAGATAAAAAATATACTTTTCCCAACATCGCATCGCTTGGTATATGTGCAGATATTCATATTTGTATTGGGAAAAGTGTATTGTATGTACATTTACTATAGGCGCCGGCATAAGTGCACATTTACCCAAAAATGTGTACTTTTACCGGTATACGTACTTTTTCCGTAACATATACATATTTTATAAAAAAATAATTCTAAACTTATTAAAAAATAAATTTGAGTTAAAATGCAGAGATGCTCTAGGTTATTTACCACTATCAAACTTCAAATTATAAAAATAAAATTTTGAATCATATAGAGTAATTCTAGGAGAGTTGGACCACGAGGAGAGATGGACCAGTGAGAGAATTATTGCTTATTTTTAATAGAGAGTATTATGTAGTATATCATATTTATCTTCATTGTATTATTATAGAAAAACTGGTGTGAAACTGTTTCGAAATATTTGTTAATTTTTGTGTTATCAAGATATTGTTAAATTACTAGTACCAGAAGTTTTTGAACGTTGTAAATTTAATAAGATTTCTGAAGTTGTGGAAAGTATTTTTAAATAATTCTTATAGTGTTAAATAAATAATTTGTTTTTAACATTACCTAACCTTACAAAACAATCTATCATTCTTTATACGGCTAGAGTAGTGCGGTCCATCTCTCCTATGTAATTAGGTGAGATGGACCACATTTAAAAGGACAGTTGGAACGTTGCTACGTAAAATTTCTTGTTGAATTTTGATGGTTGCAAATTATTTTTCGAATTTAAGTAACTATTATTGAAGCAAATTGCAAGCATGCACATCCAAGTAACATTCTGAACTAAATGAAATTACTCCTGGTAAAGTGTTAGACGAAGTTTCCCCTGTTCTCAATATTTCAGCCATAAAAATAGTTAGAAAACGTGGAAGAAGCATAGCAAATGTTCTAAATTTAGTGGAAAATATTTAAAACATTATTAGATTAACAATTGGAAACATTAAACAATATTAGAAACATAATTATACTGTGTGGTCCATCTCTACTATAGTGTTTAGGTGAGATGGGCCGACACATACATTTACTTTTTTGGAAATTTAGGTTAAGCTTTGCGATTTTTTGTAAGTTTATGATAATTAAATAAGAAAATAATGATTAGTTATTGATTTGGTAACTTTTATTACCTTTAAAATATCAAAAAATAAAAATAATGAGCTTTTTTAGAAATGTGGTCCATCTTTCCTAGAATTACCCTAATTTCGTGTTAGCTTAAATAATATTTTATTGTTGAGCCCAATTTTATTGAAAAACAAAATTATTTCCTCAGTAAATTCATTATAAGGTATATTGAATTTTAGATTGGATGTGGAGGGTAAACTGAGACTTGCGTGTATTCAGGCCACATAATATTCATTCCAAACTCTGTAACATTCAGTTTGGTACGGCCCTGCATACTGAAGTTTATTAGAAACAAATTCCCCCCTTTTCGAATTTTCGAAAATATTCGTACAGAATTTAACCACATATTTCACTTTCAAGCCATAATTGATAGAGTTAACATCACAAATTTTGGAAACTTTGGTTAACTCAAATAGATTAATTTCCATAAGAACCGAACAACAAGTAATACTTTAACTGAATTGCGATAGTTGACCAGGAAGTTATTGTTAATTTTTTGAATAGGTTCTTCTTTGTTCTTCATTTTGGTTATTTGTTTCGCTGGAGGATTCAACAATTTTTTTGGAAATTGATTTATAAGCTTGGAAGACAAATTACAAGTTGCTTTTGGGAGCCTTCCTGTCTGAAAACTGTTAAATCGCCTTGTCGAATGTCAATATCACAAAAAGAAAGAAATTCTTGCCGCCTTTCAAATAAACAAGAAAGAAAAGAGAAACATACCAGGTCGTATAATAAAAATTTTATGTTGCGCCAACGAAGTCAAATGTCAACAATCATCTGAAACGATTCAATTATTTTTTTTATTTTCAACAATATATTTTGAATTTGTAATACAGTAAAAGTAGTAGAAATTAATTGGAAACCTGCAGGCAAATAGCTATTCGGCGCGCGGGGTATACGTTTTGAATTATTATAAATTTTCTTGTTCTATCGTCGATTGCTGTGTAATACCAATTTCATATGCTCTTTACTGTGCTTTCCTATTTTTCGCTCTTGATGATTATGTCGTGGCATTCCAAAAAAGAAAATAACACATAGAATTATGATACACATAATCAGTAGACAGTGAACCATGGTTCAGTGTGTACTTGGTTCTACTGGTTTACTGTAAAACAACTTATGCTCGAAATTTCATTGAAAGAAATTATGTTTAAAAAGGTAGTTATATTACATTATTATTTCTTATTTATAAATCAAATGGATGCAAGAAAACACTAACATAGTTAATTTTTAGCTACCTATATACTAAAACGTACAAAAATCAAATACTTACATGAAAAAATCTAGGTTTTTATATTAAAAAATAAATAAAGATTCCTTATCCAACTGCTACGTGTGCTTGTGTTGAGAAAACTAAGTGAAGTGAGAAGGGTTCTCACGCTAACAAACTGACGTGTTCACCAAGATCGGTAACTACGCATTATTTGAAAAAAGTAGCCTGGTTCACTGTGCCTAATTGGTTCAGTATTCGACAGCCTACCCTACTTAAAGAAAAAAAGGAGGAACTCTGGAATCTACAACTTCGAGACAATAGAGATGTAAAATAAGAAAAGAAGATGCTTTAACTTCGTTGAAAATTAAAGTTAATAATAAATCCAAAACTGACACCAGCCAAAATAGATAACTGGTTGAGATTAAAATATTTTAAATTTTTGCAATTTTCTTTCTTATACGATTACTACTGGACCAGTTGGTGTATTCAAAGGCATATATAACCATTGCTTCCTATAACCATTAAAGAATAAAAAACCGATGTAAAATTCAAAATATATTACCTAATTCAGACGTGTCAAATATGTTATTAAAAACCGACCTAGTAAATGCGTTATCGAACTCGCTGTTTCTTGAAAACCATAGGTGTCGCGCTACGCCTGATTGCAGTGACGTGTGCAAGGTAAAAGAAAACAATTTATTAAAATTTGTTACAAAGTCAGTGGCGTATTAACAGGTACATTTCAAACAATTACACAATTTTAAAGTGCATTTTTATTTGAACATAAGTTGATTTATTTTCTACAAAATTAGATGTTAGCACGAGTACGTTAAATGATAAATATGCATTTAAGTTTACGAGTTTACACGATACACCAAGTTTTGAGGGCACCTCACCTAATAAAACTCTATCTTTCAAAAATAAATTTAATTTATTTTGCCTTAAAAAGAGCATTTTTTTAAACCGACAATAGAGTTTTGTCACAGGAACCGACTTTTGGGAAAAATCTCAATACTTTGCGACGATTGAAAAGCTAGCCGAGGTAAATTTTAAAGATAGCAAAGAGTTCTATCCTACAAAGTAGGAGAATACCGCTACAATATACTCTTATACATATTCCTATTTATATTGCAGTGATCCTTACGAAAAGGTCGATTTCTCACATGCACTAAAAAGTACCGAGACTATTCCCTGGATGCGGGAGATGAGACTGTATTATCTCAGGTTGGGTTCTCATAAAAAGAACTATAATTGCTCTTGCTCTAAATAAATAATTACCAATCTAAAATCCAATATAAAATAAATGTTAAATAAAATTTTAATCGTCTTTAAAGAGGAACAAGTTTGATTTCCACCTTTATCCAAATCGTCGTTTTATCAATTTCGCCATTTGTTCCTACAAATGCAACGTCTAACTTTCCAATTTTAAATACAATTCAAATCCAATTTAACTATTTCAATTTATTCCTTCTTCAAATCAACCAAGCCCATCAATACTATCATTCGGTAGCAACTATCAAAAATAATCCAATATAATTCCAAACTTCAAAGTATTAAAAATAATCACGCAATAATGCATTCGCATAAAATGAACTTTATTTAAATTATTATCAAAATGTAACTCACAATTACCAATTATCAAAAAATCTCACAAAATTTCACAGAGCCA
Organism: Cantharis rustica; assembly: GCA_911387805.1. NCBI lineage: Eukaryota > Metazoa > Arthropoda > Insecta > Coleoptera > Cantharidae > Cantharis > Cantharis rustica. The sequence continues at coordinate 110,525,551 of OU426877.1, read as the reverse complement.
AAATCAACGACCGGTACGAGCAGCCATCTTGGCAAAAAGCCTCGTATTTCCCTTAATTCGCCCCCCTTTTTAATGTATCATCTTGCAATTAAAACTCTATAAAGCAAATTTCTTTTTAAATGTACAGGGTGGTTGTAAATTCCTATGAAATACGACAATATATAGGATTTATACTTTCATTTGAATTCTTGTAAAAATTTATTGACAGAGTTACACATATAAGTAATTATATACAGTAAATTTAATAATTTATTTATTACATACTAGAAGTGTTTTATTATCAAAATATAGAAATTTTAATATATTACAAAAATTGAATTCAATAATTAATAAAAAATAATAAATATTTATCATGAAGTTACGTATGTACCTACTCCTGCGTTAATTAAAATTCTTCATAAATCTCAGCACATGATTAAAAAGACTAGGTACTGCTTCTCTTCCAAATAAGAAGTCCATGTGATTAAATCCTTTCATCATCTTTTTTAGAACTATATTGGGTAATTTACTACCTAAAATGTCTATGTTCTAAAAAGTAAAGTTTAAATGTTATATAATAACTAGTTAATTAATTATATCTATTACAAAATTTGAACTGATTTACTAAACTATTTTTCGATTGCAAATGAATAATTAAATCGTACACTTATAAATAATAGTATTTCATATACCTACCTCATAGTGTACAAAATTGTCCAAATCACTGTAGTACAAGGCAACTGGTGTAGTTATTTTTGTGAGGTCATATTCAGGTGGTGTTTTTTGCCCATATCTTATTAAATTTTCTCTTATTCCATAGTCGTATCTATTAAGGTTTCCTATTCAAAAATTAGTTATAAAGGTTTCAAAATAATATGAGAAAGTAACATACTGCCTTCCGGTTGCATTGCATGATTAATACTATGGATAGAGGTTCCAGCAGGAAAATTTGTTATCAATAAAGGTAGCAAAGTCTGAAATAATTTAAATATAACTTCTAGCACAAACACAGTTAATAATTTCGTAATACTCGATTAACTTGATGTGGAGTGTTTCCAAGTGCAGTTAAAAATGCAAGTATACAAAGTGGTTGAAGAGGTGAAATCTCACTGCAAAGCATTTGAATGATTTGCACTACACCTGGACTGTTAGGTACCATCTCATAAATGTCATAGTAATTGGTGACTCTCTAAAATACTTGAATTAATATCGTCGATTAAATTTTGTGTATTTCTTACTTTAAAAAAACTTTTACCTACTCGAAGTAAGTATGGAACTGGAGTTACTGCATTTTCAACAAAAACAGATGGAGCCATTCCTACCATAAGCTTAATTTTCTCAGCATATTCTTTTCTAGATGCAGCCATCATAAGAAAGATTGAGTTCCCTTGTGAATGAGCAACATAGTAAACAGACTTTTGGTTTGTTTTATTCAAAACATAATCAATAATTGCAGGGATATCGTAATATGAAATTTCGTGCAAACTAAATTTTTAATATTAGTAAAACTTGATCAAGTTGTGTTGGTTTATCTTACGTGAAATTCCAATATTCTTTTCTGTCTATGTCGGGATCTAACGAGACATGTTTTCTTGACCAAGTAGTTCCTCTGTAGTTTACTAGCCAGGAATCATAACCATTTTCTGCTAGTATACACGGCAAACTTTTTTCCGGTCCGTAATTGACCCAAACACTTGCACTACAAGTAAGTCCCGGTACAAATATTACTGGTGGTTTGTTTATACTGTTTGTATTATTATTTCCAGCAGGTACTCTCAGAACAGTTAATATATAACCATCGGATGTCACAATATCGTGAACTTCGTATGGATATCCGCAATCAGCAATATCAGGATACTAAAATGTTTATTAAAAGATAATACTACCACATAACTATTTGTAACTGTAAATTGAATCTCTTTGCAGTCATTTTTAATTTTTTTTTAAATATAGAGGTATCAATTGTTAAAAATAATACTGAAAACGAAAATTTGCTATATTTACCTTAAGCAAAGTTATTTCAAATTTTCCGAAGGTATTGTCAATCAGTAAAATTAGTAAAGTTGATATGGTAATTAATGTATTTGTAATCATCTAGAATAATTTAAGAAAAATGATTAGTTTCAGTATAAAATTTCTACTAATAATAATTTAAATTATAGTATTATATTGTATTTTTTAGAAGAAAAATTGTAACTTTTCGTGGCGCTTACTCTTTAAATATAAAAATAATTGCAATTTTTAAATACTACTTTAAATAATATTACTTAATTTAATTTTTTTAACTTTTTTAACAGACTATTTTAATACAATTGTATTACAATATTCTGATGAAGACGTTCACCAACGTTGAAAGCTTAATAATAAAAACATTATTAAAAATCGTTTAATTAACTTGTTCATTCTAAGATTATTTAATTAAATAATATTACATAGATTTAATAAAAATTCGTTAATTGTATATGTACGTATGTACCACTCTCTGTGAAGAGGCAGTAAAAGTAAAGTTTTGTGGCAAATTTGTAAAATTGACTTCTAAAACGTAAAAATAATTATTTAATTTACTTTTTTACGCCTTTAAAGCAATTCCTTTTAATTGCTTGTAGAAATGAAACCTGAATTTTATTATTTGACTGACATATAAGTGAAGGTTTTAAAACCTTTTCTATGGTCACCTCATTCGCATACATCGAAATTTAAAGTATTGCACGACCTTAACACATAACAAAAAAGTCTACGGTAATTAACAAATTAATGTAAAGATATACAATATTATGTACAATGATGCAGTTTTGAAAAAATTAGTACGTAAAGTATTCCCCATTTCCGACTCATAGTTTAATATTTATAAACGTTAATCAAGGTTATTTGAAAAATAATAAAACTTATTTTGATCAATTAATTTCTCTTTAAAACGAAATTAGCTAAAAATTATTTATTCAATTATGGGTGTAGGTTTTATAGAATGATCATTCAAAAGAATATTTCTAACATTTTTTAGACTTTTATCCTTAGATATTCAAAATTTATAATTTTTTTTGAATTTTTGGTGAGCTTATTTTTATAAATTCAGGACATACATGTATAAACAATAATTACAATATCTGTTCGCCTGAGCCTTAGCCGAAAAAAATCCGTAAAAAATAAGACGTTTATGCAGTAATCTGTGTAAAATAGAAAATAACTTAAAAAAGTTTTTAGAATTTTTTAAGTATTTATGTGGTATTTAGTGGTATGTGATGTTAAAATAATAAAACCTAACAAAATGTTAAAATAATCAATTTTAACTGTTAAGTAAATAATTACATACTACAAAGAAACATAATATTTAAAGAAACTAAAATGACAATAATTCACATTGAACAGGGTTGAACTTAGAAATATTTGAATAAACAAGAAATTAAAATCTGAAAAAATCATACTATAGAAATGATAAAAATACTAAAAATTAAAAAAACTTGTAACATAATATAAAAGCTTTTATTTCACGATTATTTCTGATCATCAGTTATGTATAACAGTAAAAATAAAAAGAAGTAAGAGCAAATATACCAAACAAAATTTAAAAAAATTTTAAAATTAATAAATTAAATAATGCGCTTACCAAATAACCTAACTGAACTACGCGATGTGTTCTTTTTATTTTTACTGTTATACATAACTGATGATCGGAAATAATCGTGAAATAAAAGCTTTTATATTATGTTACAAGTTAATGTCAGACAATTTTTTTGGTTTAATTAATTGTAATTATATAGTAATTGATTTTCGTTACTATTACTAATTAAATTTGATGATGATGATGATGATGATATATATTATTATTATATATAATATATATAATATTATTATTATTTTTGAGTTGATAATAATTATATTTTTATTTATTAGAAATATTAGTTGCAATTTTAAGTTGATTAGATTTTTGTTGCCTATTTTTGAAAACCAGTTAATTGTATTTTTACAATAATTGATAAGTGCGCTCAGTTCAGTCTTGATCTAATTTTAAATAAGGTTTTGCTTTATTAATAAATGTTAATTAAAGTTACCCAGAGCAGTTTAATTTGTCTAGTAAAGACTTAAAAAGCAAGATTAAAGACTTTAAATTGCCTAATGTAGTAACACGGGGAGTTAGTGGCAGCTGTAATAAACAAAACGTTACTCTCCGTTTGAAGAAACTGTTCCAAGTTTGTACAATTCTAAAACAGAGCATCTCAATTAAACTTATTTCAATAAACAATTTGTCTCTTTTTAATGTTACAAATATTAATGATAATAAAGTGTCTAAATTTCTCATGAAGTTGGAGTACTTTAACTCTAATCTCTATTATAGGTAACTTATCAATGTGATTTAACTATAAATATAAAAATTGAAGTAAATTAACGATGTAATATGCAATATCAACCTAACATGTTTTTTTTAAATATTATGTTGAAACAAGGGAGTTTTAAAACTTCATTTCGCGTCAACCTGAATTGGAAAAACTTGGAAAATGGATCAATACTTGGAAAATATTAGTTTTAAATAAAAATTAATAACAATTTACCGCAGGAAATTTTGTGTGGTTTAATTTTATAACAAAGCAACAAAATAATTGGTTATTGCTAAAAACCCGATTTTTGTCTCAGGACCCTTTGGAGAGAGAGTAAACTTATTTGTACCTTGATAATGATTCAATTAACAGTTAAAAATAATAAAAACTTAAGAAGACTAAAGTCACTAAAGACATAAATGAAATATTCGAAGAAATAAGTGTAATTTTGATTTTTATAAAAGCTTTGTTAGAATTTCTGATGGAATCTAGTAGATTTTTATAAATTACCGCTTGAACCACAAGTGTATACTAATTAATTTATTTTAAGTTAACTTTATTTTCTTGTATTTAAATAATTTTGTATTGTTGGTTTTTTTGGGATTTCTCACCTTTAATTTACTTATATATTTTACTTATCAAGCAATATCATAGAATTTTATCTTATATTTTTCATCATAATATATTTTCGTCTTGATCTTTTTCTTTAATTTTCTAATATTTATTTTCGCCTATATTATTTATAGATCCCGCTAATTTTTAATAAAAAATTGCATTTATTTAGATTTTTATTAGGATTGTATTTATAATTACCCTAAAAGTATAATTGAATAATTTATTAAAAGAATTTTTATACACAAATTATTTTGGTACGATAAAAAATAAAGTACATAAATAGTTTGATAAGTTTATTTTTCTTTTCGTTTAATATGTTAAACTTATATGTTAATAGTATAGAACCAATTATTAAATTTACAGCGTGTCGATGTCCACCCGAAGGCCAACAATTTATAAATTAATAAGTATACTCAATTTCATAGCTTTGAAAATAAACGGAATAAACTAAACTTCGGGCAATTAAAAATTAGTTTATCTAATTATGTATGTATACTAACCTTAATAATAATTGGTAATAATTGATATAATTAATTAATTAAGTTAAAAACATATATCTACCTTTAATACGTATATATCTTAATTGTTGCTCCTGATTGTTGTTATCAATATAGTAATAAGTATTGAAAACTAATGATTCTGTCAAACAATAACTTTTTACCAATAGATCTTATTTAATTTAACACATTTGGAATAAATATCACTGCTTATTATATCAACCAAGTAAATAATATTACTTAAACTAAATTGTACACCAGATACCACTAAAATAACCTTCCTCTATAACTTGTTTTCTTTTTGTGCAGGCTGAAAACGTTATTCTAAAACAATAATATATTGTTTAAATAATTATACATCTTTTAACAATATTTATAGAAACTATTGTGTGTACGAATAAAATTAATTGTAAAATTAAATTAAGTTTTTATTTACCTATGATGTACTTATAGCCGAAAAAAATTAAAGTATAACAAAGACATTGAAAAATAATACAATATTATCTAGTTTGATGATGACACCTCACCATTGTTAACCTGTTTTTTTTTTTTTTGGTAGATCCAAATTTAAATTTTATTTTAAATTTTAAGGTGAATTTCTGCATTGTTTTGACGTAATTAACATATTTGAAAAATCCAACCTTCACCATCAATATTGAGAAACCTACTCATGGAATATTTATTGTAAAGTTGTATGTCTTCTAATTACATTAATCTTCATTCACGTAAATTTTTAATTCAGGTTTTTTCATTCAACAGATATACACATGTGTAATTAGAATTAACTACAAGGTACTAATTTCCAATTTCTTCACTTTGAGATATCTCTGCAATACGGTCCTGTTAGATAATTAAGTCAAGTAAACCAGCAAATTTTTCAATAATTGTTACAGACAATTTGAATTGTTGTTGTCTGATTGGTTACTTGGTTTATTAATCGTTTCGTGTTTTAAAGATATCTCGAGATGAAGAAATTGGGCATTACTAATATTAATCAATTCTTAATTAAAGCAATATAGAGTAAAGCTATTCAAATTTATATAAGTTTTTCCAAATATATTTTTGAGGTTGAAAAGTTTAAATTTAATTTAAATTAATTTTAATCGAAATTTAATAAAGAACTTTTGTAGTACATATGAACTACAATTTATTTAATTCTTTTACTTATTTTAAGGGGTTAAGCTCACCTAGAAATTTCAAAAAATCGATAAAACGCGTTTATCTCGAAACTACATTTTCAAATCGGTGAGCAAGATATTTCAAAAACCTGTGCACCAATCGATCTTCATCAATTTGTGTGCTTTTTTTAAACACTCAAAACTAGTCTTTAATCGAAGCTTTTGGTTTTACAATGCGTAGTTTCTATTTTATGAACCAAAAGTTAATCTTTTTTAACAAAAATTATTGAAATTTTAACTTTGAATGACTGCCATATTGTCAAATTTAAGTTTTTTGGCAAATCCTTCGATTAAAGACTGCATCAACTAATAGATTATCAAACTTTTTTTGAATTTTTGATTTTCGATAACCTAGGTCCGATTAACACTGCTCACCGCAAAACCTGATTTTAAAACATGCCTGTCGAACGTTCACTTTAACTTTGTTATTTATCTATATTTTGTTACCAAAAAATTACCTACCGCTCACTAAATAAAGGTCTTTTAAATAATTGAACTGTTGTACAATGATATGCATTAAATTCTCCACAAAAAAAATTACAAAAATTACCCATTTTTTTTATGGTTTAGGTGAGCCTAACCCCTTAAGCCTTAGTGCCTTCGGTTGCTATAAATTAATACTTGAACTGCAATATTTTTAATATTTGCCTTAAATTAGATTATACTAGATTAGGTATCAAAAATAATTTATGTATTTTTATATTAGTATTAGTAGGTACCACATTTCTTTAATTTTAAATTAAACTACCAAACTACTATCAAATTTTTTTGGAAGTAAACTTTAAAAATTCAATTATTAAAATTTGATTAGAGTAAAGGTGCAATATTTTTTTGTAACTTTCTTTTTCAACAATACTTACAAATTTAAATTAGATTATTACTATCTAATGTGCATTTAGATGTTTAATTAACTTTTGCCAACTTACCACTGAATTAGTGCTGAATTAGACCGAATCAAAATTAATAATAAATTCTGATTAGTCTAATTTTTAAGTTTGCACAAATTTAAACCAATTGAATCGTAAGCTGATTAGTAAGTAAAATAAACAAACTAAACAAAATATTAAAATAATGAAATTTAACTGTTAAGTAAAGAATACATAATTACATAGAAAAATAATATTTAAAAAACAATAAAAACAACAAAAAAAGAAACGTGACATTGTTTAGCTTAGTTATTTGGTTTTAAGCTATTTTTAAATATCTTTGTTTTTATAATTTTAATAAAATTTTTTTTCAATTTTGCTCGGTATATTTTCTAGCTCCTTTTATTTTATTTTTACGTTTTTCTTATGTTAAATACGACTGATGATCAATAATAATTGTGAAATAAGGGCCTTTATATCGTATTACAAAGTTTTTATTTTAAACTTTTATTATTTTTATACCGTAATTTTTTTTAAATTCATTTTCTTGTTTATCCAAACCTGTTAAATGTTTATTTTTGTTCATTTTAATATTTTTTTAAATATTATTTTTCTATGTAAGTATGTATTCGCGAATAAAATTAACGATGGGGGCGCTGCTAAATTGACAAAATAACCGTCATATGCGAGTAAATTGAGGTTATAGTTGTGTTTACAGTGATCGAGTCAACCTTGTAAATCGTTTTGTATATTCGAATTATCAAAGAAACGGTGAAATGACGAAACAAATTGCTCTAAAATCTTTATTTAAGTACAATGAACCACGTTTAGTACTCGCATCGAAGAATTCTTAATTCTGCCACCAGACGTGGCATTCTTAATTTTGTTCGCGAAATTCGCGAAAAATTTTATTTTTTTAATATTTTGTTTAGTTTCTTTATTTTTACATTACATACTATTAACTACCACATTATCTATTTAAAAATTTATTTTTTAGGTTATTTCTCTATTATGATTAGTAATATTATTTGTACGTATTGATGTATTAGTGTATAATGATCTTAATTATCTTATCTACAAATTTTAAGTACCGACGCATTGTCTTGATGGTGATTTGAAATAAAATAAAAACTATAATCGATCCAAGATATGAATAATATAGGTGCCGCGTCGTTTGCAAAGTCTAATTTACACCGGGAAACTTCAAATAATTTTAATAGTACTTAATCTTGTAGTAATATTAAATATTCACTACGAAAAAGCGAAATGTTATAACCAAATAACTACGTTTATTCGATATTACATTTAACTCTGTTCACATCTATCTTATTTATGACTTTACCCGTTTCAGTTTAGGCAACACACATAGCACTTCAATTACAAAAATTTCGTTATTGTAATACCGTCTAACTTCAAAGCAATTTTATTAGTTTGCATTTCGAGGTCGTCTCTTTAGTACAAATTTCAATATTTTTTTTAAAAAGAACGGACTATAATTGACAATAATAGTATAGTGAACAATAGGTTTAGTTGTTTGTTTTAAATTTTTTTATTTTGTTAATTTTTTTTCGGTATATTTTTAAAAACAATACATACTAGCGAGTATTGTTTTTTAAATATGTTTTTCCTATAGTAAACTTCTGAAGATGCAGAGTTCCGTGCGAACTATGTCAAGTTTGTAAATCATTTTATAATATATTTGGGAAGTAATATCCCACATACTAAAGGTATTTTAATGCAATCCTTCGATGGTACAAACTATCAACATCATTGTATATTTTACAAGCTTATTATTAATATTAAATTACTAATTCAAGGCCCGCTAAATTAATAAATCCTATCTAAACTGTGAATTAACTTCGTCCGAAATTAATTATTATCACATTTTTAAGATCAGAAATATATGCATTTTTGCATCTAAATGTTTAAAGGGAACTTAAAAAAATATATTTTTATTATAATTTATATAATATAAAGTCAGCAGCTTTTTTTACTGGCCGGTACAAATAATTTGGGATCAATTTAAAAAAATATTTTGAGCATTTTAATTTATCCAGAAGTGCTATTAATTAATTATTACTTAAATAAATATATTTTTAAAGATTCTATTAGTATAGTAATTTTAAGTTACTGTTGGTTTGCTAGTACAATATTATTACAAAGGTTTGGTGCCAACTAAACTTTGATTTAGGTAATTTAAAATTCTAACGTAATTGATGTACTTCAGGTAGTTCATGTTATTTAAAAAGCTAAGTTAGAACAAAAGTAAAATTAATTTTTTAAGTTTTATTTTATATCAAAATCAGTTTATAACAATTTACGGTATCTAATTTCCATTCTTTCCTATTGTTTCAAAATCTAACTCCTTATATTTGACGCCTTGTTTTTTCATCTATCTTTCTCTAAACTCTTTTTAGGTTTTTCTGTATTTCTCGCTGGTCTTATATCGTCTACTATTTTATATGCCCATAATAGGTTATTGTTTTCATTATTTGTTAGTTATGGTTCATTTATTCACATGCATGGTGTTGATTTTCATGTTTTTTATTTCTAAATTTTACTTCCGTTAAATCTATTCTTACACAGCTTACTGTTCGTTTAAACAATTCTCACATGTACATAATATGTATACAAGTAAAACCATTCGTCTTTAACATAACGAAGTACAACATTGCAATTCTACTGACATTCGTGTATGAAGGTTGCTTGACTTGGCAATTTTTTAGTTGTCTTTCATATCTTGATTCTTTGACGTTAACTTGTTCTATGTTTCTTAAATTCATTTCCCGTTTTTATTATATTTCTACTTTTAACATTCTTCTAAAGTTTTATGTTTTCAATTCAATAATTTTTGGGTTTTAAGTCTGGTGCTTCTGTAAGCTTTTAAATAAAAATTTTGTTTTAGAAGCTTTATTTTACCTTCTTTTCTAACAATATTAGATTTAAATTACTAAATTACACTAGGTTTTATTTTTTTCCGCTGTTGTTCTTTCCGTCATTGTCTTTATTATTTTCTTTCCATAAATGTACACTTCCAGTCTATGTAAACTTTAGTTTTATAAGATTGGCATTAATACCTACTTGGCAATATTTTAAAATTCAGGGAAAGGTGAGACAAGAACATGTATTCAAGAAGAAATCTGCTACAGAAAAGTGGTATTTAAAAAGCATTACTGGGTAGTAACAAAAGTGTTATATTAAATATAAGATGATATTATTTGGATACAAGTAGTTTGGTGCAATGGTAGCATAACAGACTTTGAATTGAAGAGTATTGCATTTGCATACTGTCGGTACCTGTGTAAGATTGCACTTTAAATAAAATTTTATTATCACTTACGCTTATCAGTACATTGCCTAGGTTTTTCAGGAATTAATGACAAATTGCCCAAATCGTTTAGAATGGTGGATTCTGATTGTATTCTTATATGAAGCTTAATTATATTGTAAAAATGTGATTTTTTCTGTCCACTAGAGAACAATCAGCTTGTTTCTTTGAAAGAAATGTTTCAGCATTTAAATCCTACAAATGCTTAATCTCAAAGTAGAGAATGCTTCGTAAAATATAAAACTATTTTCAATTTATAGCAGAAAAACAGAAACAAGAAATAACGAAATGTGAGCTCAAGAAAATTTTGTGGATAAAGAAAATAAATTCTAAACTTTTTAAAAATTACTCAATTTAATAAAAGTTGTTTTTATTAAATTCAAATTCTGAGAGCGATAGAAGAAGGAGGTTATAATTTCCAATCTTTACGTTAGAACAGAAATAGCTTGCCTTACAAATTCTTACATAGGGGGGGGGGATTAACGGGTTTTTGATTTCTTCTTAAAAAAGTTCTTTTTTAATTAATGGACAATATAGTAGTGATTCAAAACTATAAAACGCAAATTTTCCAACAATTCCGTTCTTTCTAAGCTCTACCCGCTTCTCAGCTTGAAAATCAAGATGTCACTTGCAAACAAGCTGCGCATTTTCAAAGCCATCATCTCGCCGACCATGACGTACGCCTCACCGCGGTTTTGGGTTCGGCAGCCCCAAACCACATAAAAAAGATCTAAATGGTACAAAATAAATGCAGCCGTCAAGCATTCTCCAGCCTGTACTACGTCACAAACCAAAGACTCCACGCTGATGCAAAAATAGACACCATCGACGCCCACATCAGAAAACAGGCAGAAAAACTGTACAATTCCACAAGTTTCGCAGAAAACCCACTCATCTAACAACCCCGGCTTCCACATTGGACACAGTCAGACATCCTCATCTCCCGCCAACCGGGGATTAATCAATTTGTTTGTTTGTTACAGGATTTTTCCAGGCATCAAGTTCATCAAACACCCCGGTGCCCGAAGTCGACATGAAGACGCCGCAATTCTCGCTTCGCTTAAATCGCTCACCTTGATTTTCATTTCTAAGGAACCAAGCTCATTAAACACTTCGGCATCTGCAGCCCTGGATTCGCACACGTACTTTTGCAACATCGCTTTGCTCAACAAGTTACCACACCCACCAACCCAACCAAGAACCAATCAGATACCACCGTTTCCATAAGGACCGAGTTCATTTAACACAAGGGATTCCGCAATCATGGACCAACAGAAAGTTCCACGAACAAAGTCGCCCACTTGCACTCAAGAACTCACCAACTACACAAAAAGATACGCAAGAAGTCCAGCGTTTAAAAATGACTAAACCTCACAAAATCCATCGCTCGCCGCCAACATCAGTCGAGGAGATAAATGTATCGGTCTAGAACTCCATAAAACCAACAAGTTTATCGTTCATCGAATTCCAGATCATAATTTAACGTTATTAGGATAACTAAGCAATATTGTAATGGATCTAGCAAAAGTAATTCTGAACAAAATGTATTCAAGTTCATACAGCAATATGGGAAGGTGTTTAATGAATTTTCCACCAAGATTTATCTAAATCCATTAAAATTTAATGAACTACTTTTAAAAATTAATTTACAAAGTTTAGCAAGTTTTAAAATTGAGATTAGCATTATGGCAAACAGATAGATTGTAAAATTGCTTGTAAAACAAATGAACAAAATTATTTCATAAAGGAAAAGAATATACCTTATAAAGCTAAATAAAGTTTATCTGAGCTTTGATAGCTTAAGATCAGTGCTTACTTTCTGATTTCAAATGATTACAAATCTTCTTCTTCTTCTTCTTTAATTAGATCTGCGACCTGTTTTTACTTAACAGCAACCTCAGTGATGTTCCGAAGTTATTATTAGTTCTATGAGTATATTTATTGTTTTACATCCAAGGTAGCTTGCTAGGCTTATCTCAGATGTGCCAGTAACTCTGGTTTTTGTTGTTGATGAAGGCAAGTCATCAACTCAGAGGGACCGCCGGCTTTACGTGCTCTCCGAAGCACGGAGACGATCATAAGAAATTTTAGACTCTCCCCGGATTCGAACCGGGTACCTTAATGTTAGCAGTTATTCAGCTAACAAACTAGGCTAATGACCGTCTCTTACACGGTTTTACAAATAATTCTGAAAAATTTCTGATTACAAATGTAATTAATTAAATTATTATAACGCATACAATAACATTTTATAATTAATAACTTAGATCGAACGTTATCAGAAAAAGAGGTAGTCACAACAGTATTATATATCTATGTATAAATTTGCTTTTAAATGTTATTTAAAATTGATACAACATATCTATGTAAACAGAGAAATTTTTGTAAACAAATCAATAAAATTCAGTATTGCTAAAATTTTCAATAGTTTCATTCCATAATACTATAATAATAATAATGTATATTTTAATAAAAGTTTATTTATTATAGAACTTATTATTATTATATAACTAATCTAATCTAATAAATATAACATATTTTAATAAAAATTTAATAATTTTTTTTCTAACGTTTACCTATTGCTGATGTCAAATAATGGTAAACATCAATTTCGTTCAGTTCTATTGATAAGAACAAATGTTTTTATAATTTTCAAAGCATTTACAAAAAGTTTAATTTGTTGTTTTGTATATTTACTAAATATATTGTGATATGCATAAGTACATACGACTAAAATAACAATAAATAGTGCAATAAAGCACTAAATAACAATAAAAATATATTTAATTTATTGTGAAGACAATTATGTGTACATTTTTAAAAATTTTAAAATGGATGGAAATACTAGTTTAGGAGCGTCTATACCAATAGATAAATCAGCATGATTAAACTTTGGAATCATTTTCATTTCCACGACATTCGGTAGTTTAAGTGCTAACATTTCTACATCCTAAAATAAGTTGTTTTAGAGAACTTTCAAAAAATGTATATTACAGGTTTTTACTTTTAATGATGCCAATACATCGTAACTCCCATAGATAATCGCAGTTGGAACACTAGCTTCTGATAAATTATAAATTGGGGGATTTTCTTGACCATATCTCTTTAAATTTTCTTGATTGCCATGATCAAATTTACGAAAAATTCCTAGAAATATAAAATAAATAATTACGATATTTGAGATCAATAGTTAAAATATGAGTTTTTAAAATATTGCTTGATGATTTTCTCGTAAATCAAGAAATGTATAAAACTGGAATAATGTATTATTAGTTTATACATACAACTATTTATCTAGATATTTGTTATACCTCACCATCATTTAACTGAAGTAAATGGAAACCCTCCTTCATAGATGATCCTGCTGGATTATTGTTTAACATAAGATGAAGAGTTGTCTTTAAACCAAAAAAAAAAAATTAATTATTTATTTTTTATTTATTAATTAGTTTACCATATTTAACTGTTCCATAGATGCAGCAAAAGTAATGGAAAAAATCTGAGCGCAGAGGTACAAATTAGATGAATTTGGAGTACAATTATTAACAATTGCTTTAACTAAATTTTTGGAATGTGGAAGCAATTCGTAAATATCTAGTGATTCCATTAAATTCTGAATTAAAACAATTTTTTTTATTATTGAATTAAATTATGAGTAAACTTACCATGACATTTTTTAAATTTTGTGTTAATAGTTTAACATGAAAAGATAAGCTGTTTTGAACTGATGTTGCAGGAGCTAGTGCAATAGCAAATTTAATTTTATTATTATAATATGGCTTATCCGATAGCATCGCAAAATAACTTGAAGAGCCCTGAGAATATCCTATATACGATAGCTTCTCTTGTTTAGTTACATTCAGAATATGATCTATTGTTGCTGGAATATCGTAATAGCCTAATTCCTGTAGACTTAAGTAATTTTTATGGTATTTTCAATTATATAATTTTTTGGAGAAAATTCAATTATTAAATTTACCGTTTCAGTTGGATTTTTGCATTTTTTAGTATTAAATTTTTACAATGATTTTAAATAATGTAAATGATATAATTCTCAATTAAAAAAAAATGTATGTTAACCAAGCGGTTGGCATAACTAGAAAAACTAGTTTTTCTAAACGTATTTGTTTCAAAGTAAAAAAGATGGTAGACAATATAAAAAAATACTTTAATTAAAGGGATTGTCGCCTCTTCCAGGATTAAAGATTATTGCTTTATTACATTAATTAAGACAAGCAATTAAATTAAATTGTATTTTTAGGTTTTGAAAAAAAAATATTCTGTTTTATTCAGGGCATATGTATACTTTGTGGCTTGTCTGTAATTTTCGGATTAATATTAATATTGACAATAATATCGATAATTTATAATAAATTAAAAAGTATTTAAGTGATAATAATTAGACTGAGGTCACGCTTTCAACGTGAATACCTCGACAAAAGATAACAATAAAATTCGTAAACTGTCGTAATTGTAGTACATTGCATCTGAATTTAGCGAGGCGTTTGGATTGCTACCGTTGCTAACAGCCCTTAATAGCTATTATTACAACTAGGGTAATATGAATAGTATATTTCCCGAGGTTGGCTAGTTACATCTCAAGGGCAAAGCCCGAGAGATGTATAGACAACCAAGAGAAATGTATTCATATTTCCCGTGTTGTAATCGATAGTTTTCTTCTGATTGAAAAATATATTATTAAATATATCAATATTTCATCAATAATAAAATTTGAGATTTTGAATTTGCAATAACTCAAAAACGGCGCTGGATATCGAAAAACTGAGCAAAAAATTTACCCCCCTTTGCTCGTTCTCAACCTCTTAGCAATTTGTCGAAACAATATTGAACAATATTGCCTTAGTAACAATATGTCATAATACACTAATATTTCCCAAGGAAAATATGAAACGTCATATCATATTGTCCCAGGGGAAATGTAAAACGTCATATTTCAAATTAACAATCAAACACGCAAAACAAAATACTGAAGCCATCCCTGTTAAAAAGTGACATTTGAGTTACGTTTAAAATTAAAAATTTGCCTACGTATTTTTATATTTCAAAACTAAACCTAACTTTTTCAGAATTATTTTGCGCGCTATTGATCTAGAATTTTGAATAAGGCAACTATTACTGGCAACTGAGTTATCTCTCCAAAATTTGTATAGTTCTTTATCTCTTTTCTTATCCAATGGGTTTATTTGTTCTATCTGCTATCTCTTCTGTGTCACATACTTTTCTTATGAGTAGAGTGTGGAATTTATGCACTAAAAAGTACCAAATATATGCACATACATATGCAACAATAAATGTCTGAAATATGCACGTATATGCTTTAAAAATAAAAAGATTGTGTACTATAAAAAACAAAAACCTTTAATTTTTTTAATTAATTTTGTTGACAGATTTAATTACAGTTAACAAGGAAATTATACGCCAGCCGCATTTTTGTAATTTTTGCCACTTATTATGCTGGAAGATCAGCCCTCGAATAACAATTACCCAAAGCCGTTGGACCAGATGGCCAGAAATTTTCGAGAAAATCTACTTTAAAATGTTGAAAGTGGAACCGTTGAAAATTTTTTGCTGTTACTTTAAAAATTACTTTAAAAATTTTTAAAGCGAAAAGAAAATAAGGTACTTACTTAAAAAAATTCAAAAATCACCAATATGCACAACTTACGGATATATGCACCTAGTGTTGTAAATATGCAAAATATGCATTTTAGAAAGTATTTTATTAGATTTTAATTTACCTAATTCGGCTTTATCCATTTTGGGATTTTGGTGACATTAATTTTAAGAAAAATAAAAATTCATTAAATCCCGTGCTCTAATTATGACTCATAAAAAAAATAATCATAAGCTACATTTCCATTAAGACGGCACAACATACGGCAATATTGATTTACGATGTTTATTGCGGATGCAGCAATAAATAAACAGATGCGTTTCCAAGCAGTGCCTGAGAAGCTGTTTTTTTCAAAGATATTTTTTCAAAGTTTATTTTTTTTAAATTATGAAACTTATGAAAATATACACTTATAATATGTCTTAAAAATAAAACCATATGAATATACAGTAAAAATAAAAACATATCAAATATAAACTTTCAAATTTTAGTTGTAAACTTTAAAGTTCTAGAAACCCATAGATATAATTTTTTACGACTCTAGGAAGAAGCAGCGAAAATATGCATTTACATATAATTCCACATCTACTTATGAGTCTATATAATCTCACTCTCATTTCCGCTCCTACAGTTTTTATTACTTCACCTGTTGTTTCATTTCCAACTTCCGCTTTTATTATATTTTTAAACTCAGCATATGTCGGCTTTTCTACACTTTCCTTTTCTGTTTCATTATGGTAATTTTCCTAAGACTGTGATTCTTTGTTTATTTCATTCTCTTTCATATGAAATAAGTTCGTTTGCCTTCTTTAGTTTTACAGATGCTTTTTTGGCTGTCGTGTGCAATATAATAATACAAAGTTGTTAGAAAGGTAATGTTGTCACTTTCTGAGTTACGTCCTTAACCATCAGAAGCTTTGCTTCTAATAAAGAAGCTCAGAAGAGCATAGCAGCCTCAATTCATCAACTTGACAGCTAGAAGCCTATATGTAAATTTCACACTTGGATTTGTCGGTTTGATGAATCGCACATAAAGAATTATTTTTATTATGGATTTAGCTCACAGAGGGACAAGTTATTTGATTCACTCGAGTTACAGAATTTGCATCAAGAATTTAGTTGTGTTGGTTTTAGTTGAATTCTAGTTGAAGGTTTTGAGATGATGTAGTTTGAGATTTGATGTAGTTCAAACGTTAGAACTTCATTTTTCGAATGAAGTTTTTGATTTTATTTTAGGAATTATTTGTGTTATTATCTATTTTGAGCAATAATCTTGAGCAACCCACGACTCTCGCTTACCACCGGAGCATAGTTTTTGAAGAGCAGAAACTAAATATTTTTATGTCTCTCTCTAGAGAGACAAGTCTACTTTAGTCGCATTCTCGTGACTGAAGAATCGTGATCCAATTTAAAAATTCTCTTGGCAGATACCTCGGTCGTTTGTCATTGCTTGCCGATGGAAAACGGCCAGAATAAAGTTTTTACTCCGCCTGGGATCGAACCAAGGATCTCGGCTTAGCAGTCAACGCGCATAAACATCAGACCGTAGTCATCTTCTGTCTTTTTGTAAATAAGCTGAAATACCACTTGATAAATCTTTTCGATGTCTAGAAGACTCTGGGGATAAAACGAAGAGAACGACAGCTGTTTCCATGTTTAATTAATTTTTTTCTTCAATTGTTCAGACGGAATGGAAAACACTCAAAATTAAGAAATTAATATCGACTAAATATTCTTAGTTTTCAGTTCATTTATATCATTTTGCTATTACAAATCAAAAGAAATCTTTATTTAATTTTTTTTATATTTGCAGCTCTATCTTTTCTATTGTTTTTATTTACCTATAATATTTATAAAATATAATTAATATGATTTGATTCAAAAAAATTATAGAAAAATATTTTTTAATATTGAAGATGCTATTTAGCTAGTTTGCACCTAGTGTTGCAAATCCTAACTACGGTTCAGCCATAAACCTAAATATACGCATTCATAATAATAGATGATTGAAAAAAATAAATTGTTTCCTAATTATGATGCAAAAAGTTATGGTGAAAACTAACCGATACGGGCAAACAAGAAAAAGAGTTCAAGTGTAGGTGTTAATAAATTAAAATAATTTTTAAACGAATCTGACCTGCAAAATATTTTCACGTGCAATTTAATTTAGAAACCGATGATCTAAATGCGACGTTTAACTGCCGAAGCTATTAGCTCTTCATAAACAAGCAAAGGGGGTTAAGTTTTTTGCTCAGTTTTTCGATATCTAGCGCCGTTTTCGAGTTATTGCAAATTCAAAATCTCAAATTTAATTATTGATAAAATATTGATATATTTAATAATATATTTTTGAATCAGAAGAAAACTACTGATTACAACACGGGAAATATGAAAACATTCATATTCCCCTACTTGTAATAATATGTAGCTATTTAAACTACTGGGAATTTAAACAGTCTATCATTGTAAAAAATTTATATCGTTGAATTATAACTGAAATGATTGCACGTGCTGTACTCTCACAATAAGTTAAATGGTTGAAAAGGATACTAAATCGCAATAAAATTATAACATCTATTATATAGTTACGTGTAGGACACAATTAGTATTTTAAAACCATGGTGTTATACTGGGTGACCCAGACCACCCGTATCAGTACTTTTTTCAAAAACGGTAAGTTGTAGAGAGTTGGGCTAAAAAAATTTATTACAAAAGCCTTAATGACGAATCTAATGGTGATATTATTATTTCCGGGAAAAGTCGGCATCCAGAGTAGTTAGCTCCAGAAAGTCCAGAAATCCAGAATTTTAAATAGCACCATATGTTAAAAGTGGTATTATTAGAAAGTTCTTTAAAAAATAAGCAAGTTTTGTAGTAAAAATTTTTTTATTGGGGTTGGATCAAAGATATTGTTTATACAGAAAAACCGACAACGAGAGATGACATGAAGCTCAGAATTTGCAATGCCTGTCGATCATTAAACACTGAAGAAGTACTTAGAGCCACTGATAGTATAACCAGAAGAGCTCAACAGTGTTTAAAAGTAAATGGAAGACATTTTGAACACTTGTGACATTGCTCTATTTCTGAATTTCAAGTGTTGACTTTTAAAGTTAAGTTCGTTATAAGAAATCGAAATTGAATAATTTAAGTCGGATATAACTTAAACGGGGTGGGAGTAATAAAAAAATTTTTCCTACAAAACTTGCTTATTTTTTAAAGAGCTGTCCAACGATATCACTTTCGACATATGGTGCCATTTAAAATTCTGGATTTCTGGACTTTCTAGAGCAAACTACTCTGGATGCCGACTTTTCCCGGAAATAATAATATCACCATTAGATTCGTCATTAGAGCTTTTGTAATAAATTTTTTTAGCCCAACTCTCTACGACTTACCGTTTTTTAAAAAAAGTACTGATACGGGTGGTCTGAGTCACCCTGTATAATAAACACTTATTATTAATAAGTAAACAGTATCTTTAAAAATAATTGCTAAAAATTAACAACAGTTAAGAAGCTTAACAAGCAAAACAAATTTGTAAATAATAATCCGCTCATAAAAAGTTTCTGTTATCATGTTAAGCAACAGTGCAGCGTAAAGTCATATTATGCTGAAAAAGTGATATTTTATCATAAGCATTTGATGAAAAATTTAAAACTTGTAGTTTAGTAAATTGTTCAAAAATCTCTTACCTAAAATCCCAGAATTTCTTCTTATCTTTATAGGGATCAAGAGAGACATGCTTCTTACATAAAGTTGTACCTCGGTTATTTCCCATCCATACATCATAACCATTATCCGCTAAAATAAATCCTAAACCTTTTTTCGGTCCTAATGCAGTCCAAGTTGAGGAATCAGTCAAAAGTCCAGAAAACAACAAAACTGGTAGAAGATCTTTTGTTTTATTCTTAAATTTAGTATTTGGTATTCTATGAATTTCTAGAAAATATCCATCCTCAGTTTGTAATGTGTATTTTTCAAACGGGTAATTGTATTTCTTTATTAGTTCTTCCTATAACAAATAATACTAATTTAATAATTAGATATATAAAAATATTACCATTGTTAGGCCAAAATCTGGATCCATTTGATTTAATTCATGTGTAAATTCAATCTTAGATATCCAAAGTAGTGTGTTAAAGAGTATAATATATAAACCTCTCATTTCGGCATATAAAAGTACTAATACTATAGTAGATGCAAAAATTATAATTTTTCTGAAATCAAGAGGTTATTAATATTAATACTATTTATTATTAACAAATAAAGACTAATGATTTACTTGAAAAAAATATAAACAAATAGGAAATATTTAATATTCTGTTTCAATCCAAGGTTTCTTAACCAACTAAACTATACTAAAATTATATAATTTTTTAAATTATAATGTTATAACGTATAGTAATTAAAAACATGAATGCTGGTGTATAATATATCTATGAATAATAATGAATTATAAACAGATTCTTAATTAAAAATTAACATTTATCAGTTGACCTATGCGCTCGAAAAAAATTTTATTCACAATCAGTTAGTAATCGATACATTCCTGATTTTTAATAAGTTGGGAAGCAGTTTATTATTTACTGTCACTTGCCAACCAATCAGAACGATTTACTTTCCAACTTTTTAAAAGTTCCCGACCTGCACTGTCGCAAGTAGGTGGCAAATAAAAGAACTAACAAAAAATATGCGTCAAACTAGTGAAGGTTATGTCAAATGTCAAGTACAATAATTGTTAGCTTTCATCATAATTATAATTTAATTTTATGTTAGTTACTTTATTTCAAATAAAACTTGGAAAGTATCAATGTTTTTGGAAATAAACCAAACGCATATTTTAGCAGCGAAACAAAATTACAGCTACAGAAAACTTGTAATATTGTAAATTTGAATTTGAATATATTGGGCGCGAAATTTTAAATTTAGTTCAATTTGGTTAATTTTAAATACAACGGTGGTAAGACGGAAGTAGTGTGAGTTTTTTTCCGCTAGAGTTGACCGTTATAGATGCTAACAAAGGTCTTAGATTTTTGTACTTCAAGATGGTCGGATGTGGGTGATTTGGTACTTGGAATGTTTTGAGAATATCAAGTAATTGAAATTGAAATTATTTCAAGTCAGATTTAGTTAACAACAGAAGTAAAATACGTAAGTTAAAATATTTGATTTATTTGTTAAAGAATTTAATGCAGGATTACGTTATTATTATACTATTATTACAAGTAATAGTATCATGACCACGCGGTTAAATATTTTTCATAAGATGTTTAAATCTAAGTTGTTATTAATTTATCTTCAGTTATAAGATTTGATTACTGTTCAAGATGGTGATTTATTATATTATCATTTAATTAGGTAATGTGAGGGATTGGTTATTCATATAATGTTTTGCCATAGGCGTACTAGTACAGGGGTAGTTTGGTTAAGGCGTACGAGAAGTTGTTTAAGGTAATTTAATGAAAGCGGGTGTTTGAAGTGGAAATATATTTATCGTGGGATAATTTAATTTAGATAATTAAGTGTAACGGATTTTGTGGACGCTTACAATCATAAGATGGCGGTTAAAATATGTCTCAGTATGGCTGGTCACTAAAAAGGCAAGCTGTAATGGAACCGGAAGTGACATAGCAAATGCTGTGATGTCGTTCCTTTCTTTTTTCATATATCTAAATGATGTACTACAAAATTATGATATTTCAGGACAGTTATTAATAATTTTAACAATGTTCCTTATGATTATTTTGCAACCACTTATAAAATAGTGACAATTGAATACATTTAACTTAAATAAAATTGAATATAATTAAAACTACAACATTTAACCTAATAAAGGGTAATACCAATTTAAAACCAATATTAAAGAACTGTGTTAACAAAGTTCTTCATGATTATTATTTGCGGCTATGATTATTTGCTAGTTTAAGTATGGGGAATTTATTTAGTTAAGTACAAATGATCTATTTAGATTTAAGAAACTGACCAATTAGCAATAAGAGACGTACTAATTTTAAGGTGACCATCTTAGATTTAAATGACAAGGTAATAATTATAAGAGCGGATAATTTAGAATATAAGGGTTATTATTTAAGGTCTTACGGAATATAAAAACCAACTGAATCGAACATCGGTATACATACATGAAATTTCTTACGAATTACTATAGGTTGTGGTTGGTAAAATAAATATGAATAATCAATTAGAAAACATTACGATCAGAGGGATTAACTATCGAACAGTTATTAAATCAAATTTCAAACTAAAGTATTCTGAATTACATGATATCAAGGAGATTAACTTTGCTGGTAAATTGGTTGTCGGACTACCCTTTTTTTTTTCTCTCGGTTAAAATATATACATCGTTAAACCGAATCCTGTGTTTTATTTAATTTGTGTGTACTAATTATTCCTTCAGGTGTCCTAGCAGTGGTTACGCCAATGGACAAATGTAAGCTTGAAGTTAGTAAGTAAAGTAAGCTACGTTAGCATTCAAAGATCCATCCGCAAATTTAAAAGGACTTGTAAGTGTTACTACGAGGGGAGATCACAACGTGCGAGGTTTGTTTGACGATCACAGCTTTGGTTTGGTTTGTAACTTTGATTTGAGAAGGCGGTAATTCAAATTGAAGAACCAAATATTACAAACTTCAAAAAGTATTCACAATTCTTGCATGTTAACATTGTCAAAGATACCAATAAAACGTTCAAAGACATGTGTATATCTAAACTACCTTAATAGAAAACTTACGATGGGTTCTCCACATAACTTCGGGTAATTTCTTCAAAAATTTTTAACCCAAATAGGCATGATGACAC
Organism: Cantharis rustica; assembly: GCA_911387805.1. NCBI lineage: Eukaryota > Metazoa > Arthropoda > Insecta > Coleoptera > Cantharidae > Cantharis > Cantharis rustica. The sequence goes on along the minus strand of OU426877.1, from coordinate 110,502,321 downwards.
TATTAAAGAATTAGAGAATAAATAGTTTTACAGAAAAATATTGCTATGTTTATTCTTGCCCATAATACTAAAATCTTGAATTATCCATACTTCGGGTAAAATTCATGTACAACGACTTTGGTCGAAACCATTGGGTTAAATAGGGAAATCATCTTAGAATTATTTTTTTATAATTTCTTTCCAAGTCTTCATTGGGGGAGATTCAACTGAAAATAAAATGTTTATTAATTTATAAAGTAAATTTAGGCAACGTACCAGATATTTGTTATCGGAGAACCTTCAGCTACGTTTGGTCTGGCATTGCAAGCTTTGTTATGGTTAAAGTCAATCTGGACATTCCAATATTGCAAAGTTGGATTGTTTCCACCATAAAAAAATCGTTGTGCTGAAAATTGAAAATATTAAACATGCTGGAGTGAAAATTGTATAAAATTTGTGTATTATTGTTAGGTTAAGGATAGATTTAAGTGGTTACATTTTGGGACGATTATATTGACCAAAATATTATAAAGGTGCGACGAAAGACGATTAGGTTCGCGAGTGTTCACGGGTTTGTGAAAAATTAGGATTTTTGTGGTGCAAATGCGTGTGAGAAAAACGGTTGCATCGGAATTCAACAAAAAGTCGTTTGGACTTACGAAAAAAGAGTCAAACGAGAAATGGAAAACATCATCGGAAAGAGCAGGAAATTCTCTTTAATTTAGAACAATTTGAAGATCCGATGATGAAAATTAAGAACATAAGAAGAGATTCCATCCGAGAATGTGAACGGATCTGGACAATTTGAACTTTTTAATTGAAGCTGGAGTCCGACCGAAAACATTTAGGATAGGAAAATTTATACCAAAAGATGCGGGATTAAAAGTTAATGACTTTAGATAACGTTTAATCTCAAGAAAATTGTGTTAGTGGATACACCAAGTGAAATTAAGTACTTTAGTTAGTACAGAAATGCAAAATTTTGGCATGCTATGGAACCGCGAATTATCATTGGCCGACGCGAAGATCACCCACCACCCTAAATTTATATGTGATTTAGTGGATTGTTATTGGTAAATGGCATAATCGATAGACATTGGTCAATCAGCCATAAAACGAATAATTTGACCCGGATTCCGTATAAAAGGAGGTGCGTTTCTAAAAATAAGTGAGTTTGTTTCCAATTTTTGGACTGATTGCTGCGGGAGCTTATGCCCGATAAATTGGCAAATTTAAATAAAGTACTTTTCGGTGATAGAAAAATTTTGAAAAGTAATTTTCGGTGTTGGAAATTTTTATGTAATTTTTTTATAATTAAAAATTAATTTAATTATTCTTCAAAGAAGAAGATGTTCATAGAGAAGATATAGTCAACTATAATTTCAAAAGGATTACGTGCAAATTTACCTGTTGGTTATGTGATAGTGCCGTCCTGAAATTTAAGGGATTAGGTTGTGTTGAGAGAATTTAAGAAGAATAAGAAGAATATAAAAGGTAGATAAAACATTTTGACTGTAAAAATGTTGTATTTCTTTTTAGGTAAAAACGTTGTTTTTTAGCTTAAGTTTTAAAAATATGTGGGGTTAGGTTTAGGTTTTTGTTTAATTGTAAAAAAAAATTGTACTTACGTGTGTTATGCAATTAAACCAGATGACAGAAATTTATAGAATTTCAATTCACTCCACAGCACAACGTTTACAATTTGTTTTCAGAAAAGTTCTGAATACGGTCACGAAATTTTTAGGTACATTTGGCGAGATAACAAGTATTGGTGGTTGCTAACTTACTTTCCTTATCATAGTAATGGTATGTTCAGTGGCGTGTACATGATAAGTACGATAGGTAGGTTTGCTATTAGTTTTTTTATTATTGTTATCAATAAATGATAACTGGCGCCGGGCAATTTTAGGAGACCATCGTAACTTATTTGTAGCGTATCACAGCAATATATACTAAAAGAGTTCTAAAAATTGATCTCGTTTTAATATAAACATTAAGATTAATAAAATTTTCAATAAAATAAAAGTATAAAATACTGCAATCGACCATGTGATCTGAAACGGCAATCAGAGCAAATGACGTCACGATTCAGTAAATGTCATCATGTTGCTTGAAGTTTTGTTTTGATTACGCGTTTCAGTTACATATTTCTGTCATTTTAATTAGCAATTTGTTGTTAATACTAGTTCTGTGATAAAAATAAGAAATCCAATGATCACCAACGATGGAACAAATTTTTATTAAAACTTTATTTGGTACATAAACAAATAGTTTGTTAGGTGTTGCTATTGATGTATTTTTGCACATAGGAACCGCACACCACTTGTAAACTTTGGAATTCATGATATTTTATTGACTTTCTTCGTTTAGCATACACTCGCGATACATACAATGCAATGTTTACGAAAGTGTGATGTCACAAGCCGACGCCATGACACCTACGAGCGTTTCACGCCTAATTCAAATTACATAGCAGAAAATACATTAATTTACGTTAAAACTTAAGTTTATTGCTGAAATAAATTTTTTTTCGAAAATAGGGGACATGTACCTACAATAAAGAAAGGTATTTAAAAATCTGTCATCATGCCTATTATGTTAATGCAGATTATGTTGATATGGCAACGAATAAAATTGAACGTTTTATGTTTTGGAAGAGAAACTCAATTGATATTTTATTAAAATTAAAAAGAGATTTTAATATATTACTAATTACAAATAAATAAAATACAAAATATACAATACAAAACACAAAATACAAAACACGAAACACAAAATACAAAATACAAAATACAAAATACAAAATACAAAATACAAAATACAAAATACAAAATACAAAATACAAAATACAAAATACAAAATACAAAATGCAAAATGCAAAATACATAAAATACAAAATTAGAGCTTAGTATTCTTAGAATCGTAGTTATTACTAGAGATGAGATTTTTAGGTTTTTACCTTTTTTTTTATTTAAGCTCCTATTTTTATGATATTAGTACCAAAACTTGTTTCATGGAAAACCACGTTATATAAGTCCTATTTGTTTTGATCTTTTTTGCCTTTTTTGTCTTTTTTTCATTTTTATGATCTATTTTAACATTTTGGAAACCTTTTTTTAATTTTCGGTTGAAATTGAAAAAATATTAATTTAATTAAAATAAATTTAATTTTTAATTAAAATAAATTTTAATTTTTTTTTAATTTAAATTTGGTGCTCGGTGGTAGTATAAACCCACCGTGTACCAACCAAAAAAAAAGTACAAAGTCCATGGTATATATATGGACAGGCTTAGCTACGAAATTGTAAAATTGTGAAAAGAAAGGGATCTTAACTTAAATCAGCATATTTATTCAAAATGTCTAAGCGTAAACGTAGCACATCTTCGAAAATAGAAGGATGGATTATTGGAAAAACAAATATATATACAGTGGACGATAACGGTTTGTATTGTAAAGTTTGTGGTAAAATTTTAAATTGTGAAAAACAATCTCATGTTGTTCAACACGAAGCATCTGAAAAACACAGGAGAAATGCAGAAAAATCGGTAAGACAAACTCAAATATTAGGATTTTCTGGCAATGATTCCTTTTCGATGGACTTATGCAATGCCTTAATAGCGGCAAATATTCCCTGGGCAAAATTAGATTGTCCAGAATTTAAAAGATTTTTGGAAAAATATTGCAAGAAGGTCGTTCCTCATCGTACCACTTTGAGTAAAAATTATTTACCAAAATGTTACGATGACATAATCAAAAGTATACAAAACGCGATCGGAAATTGCAATATTTGGATTTGTGTAGATGAAACTACCGATATTATGGGGCGATATATTGCTAATTTGGTGATTAGGAAATTGTCCGATGAAGAAGCTAGTGTCCCATATTTACTATCTTCAAAGGTTTTAGAGAAAACAAATCATGCCACGGTAGCACGATTTGTGAACAAATCTTTAGCTATTCTTTGGCCGTCTGGAATATAATATGAAAGAGTGAAAATTTTGTACTCTGATGCAGCAGCCTATATGTTAAAATGTGCAACAACTCTAACGGTTTTTTATCTAAATTTAATTTACTTCACATGTTTAGCACATGCCCTTCATCGTGTTTGTGAATTTATACGTGGTGAATATGAAACTGTTGATAATTTAATTGCATGTGTTAAAAAAGTTTATTTGAAAGCACCTAAAAGAATCGAGAAGTACAAGGAACTGCTACCAAATATTCCACTCCCCCCCGAGCCAATTTTAACACGTTGGGGCACGTGGTTAAGTGCAGCAATTTTTTATTGCGAAAATTTTGATAAAATAAAAATGATTATTTTGGAATTGCTATTAAAGCAAAAGAATGCTTTAAAAATGAAAGCTTACAATCGGACCTAATTAACATTCAAACGAATTTTAAAAACATAATTGACGTTATAAAAAAATTGGAAACTGTAGGATTGCCACTAGCAACATCTTTAGATGATTTTTTAAAATTGAAAAAAGGGTTGGCACAGTGCGGTGGTTCAATTGCAAAGAAAGTGGTTGAAAAATTGAACAAAGTATTGGATCGCAATCCGGGTTATGCAATTGTAAAAAATTTGTTTGATATTTTTACTGGCAATGGTCAAAATGTTACTTTAGAAAATATTTCTACTTCGTAAGCGGTTTTGTATAAATACATACCTCTAACATCATGCGATGTAGAGAGGTCATTTTCACAGTACAAAAATATTCTAACTGACAAAAGACAAAACCTTACCAGTGAAAATATTGGAAAAATGTTAATTTGTTACAGCTACTGTAATACTTCAAATAACTAATTGTTTTTTAAATAAATATTTTAATTAATTAAATGCCATTATTATTTTAATACCTAATTGGTGGGTTTAGTTACATAAAACCACTTAAACTTTACAATACCAACCTAAAATAGCGTTTTTTAATTCATTTTTAGGTACATTTTTTTGAATTTGTAAGACCTAAAATGACTTTTTTAGAACCTTTTTAGGTGCCTTTTCTTGAATTTGTACGACCTAAAATGACATTTTTAAGAACCTTTTTAGGTGCCTTTTTTGAATTTTTACGACCTAAAAATCTCATCTCTAATACACTAACATGATCATCTAAAAATTAATATCGTTGGTTTTCATTCTATATAATTCGTCACTTCGACAAGCACCAGAAACGCCAATTATTACAGCAACCTATAAGATATTTAAATAATAATTATGTACACATATTGCTATGTTTATTCTTGCCCATGACACTAAAATCTTGAATTATCCATAGTTCGGGTAAAATTCATGTACAACGACTTTGGTCGAAATCATTGGGTTAAATAGGGAAATCATCTTAGAATTATTTTTAGGAAATTTCTTTCCAAGTTTTCATTAGGGGAGATTCAACTGAAAATAAAATGTTTATTAATTTATAAAGTAAATTTAGGCAACGTACCAGATATTTGTTATCGGAGAACCTTCAGCTACGTTTGGTCTGTCATTGCAAGTTTTGTTATGGTTAAAGTCAATCTGGACATTTCAATATTGCAAAGTTGGATTGTTTCCACCAAAAAAAAATCGTTGTGCTGAAAATTGAAAATCTTAAACATGCTGGAGTGAAAATTGTATAATAATTTGTGTATTATTGTTAGGTTAAGAATAGGTTTAAGTGGTTACATTTTGGGACGATTATATTGACCAAAATATTATAAAGGTGCGACGAAAGACGATTACGTTCGCGAGTGTTCACGGGTTTGTGAAAAATTAGGATTTTTGTGGTGCAAATGCGTGTGAGAAAAACGGTTGCATCGGAATTCAACAAAAAGTCGTTTGGACTTACGAAATAAGAGTCAAACGAGAAATGGAAAACATCATCGGAAAGAGCAGGAAATTCTCTTTAATTTAGGACAATTTGAAGATCCGATGATGAAAATTAAGAACATAAGAAGAGATTCCATCCGAGAATGTGGACGGATCTGGACAATTTGAACTTTTTAATTGAAGCTGGAGTCCGACCGAAAACATTTAGGATAGGAAAATTTATACCAAAAGATGCAGGATTAAAAGTTAATGACTTTAGATAATTTTTAATCTCAAGAAAATTGTGTTGGTGGATACACCAAGTGAAATTAAGTACTTTAGTTAGTACAGAAATGCAAAATTTTGGCATCCTATGGAACCGCGAATTATCATTGGCCGACGCGAAGATCACCCACCACCCTAAATTTATATGTGATTTAGTGGATTGTTATTGGTAAATGGCATTATCGATAGACATTGGTCAATCAGCCATAAAACGAATAATTTGGCCCGGATTTCGTATAAAAGGAGGTGCGTTTCTAAAAATAAGTGAGTTTGTTTCCAATTTTTGGACTGATTGCTGCGGGAGCTTATGCCCGATAAATTGGCAAAGTTAAATAAAGTACTTTTCGGTGATAGAAAAATTTAATAAAGTAATTTTCGGTGTTAGAAAAAAAATTTGAGAAAATTTTTTTTTGATAATTAAAAATCAATTTAATTATTCATGTAGTGGGATGATAATTGTCGAGCAATGACAAAATTAAATAAAGTATTTTTCTGTTATAGAAAAATTTAATACAGTATTTTTCGGTGATAGAAAATTTGATGAAATCATTTTTTTTGATAATTAAAAATTAATTTAATTATTCTTCAAAGAAGAAAATGCTCATGGAGAAGATATAGTCAACTATAATTTCAAAAGGATTACGGGCAAATTTACCTGTTGGTTATGGGATAGTGCCGTCCTGAAGTTTAAGTGATTAGGTCGTGTTGAGAGAATTTAAGAAGAATATACAAGGTAGATAAAACAATTTTGATTGTAAAAATGTTGTGTTTTTTCTTTAGGTAAAAACGTTGTTTTTTAGCTTAAGTTTTAAAAATATGTGGGGTTAGGTTTAGGTTTTTGTTTAATTTTAGAAAAAATTGTACTTACGTGTGTTATGCAATTAAACCAGATGACAGAAATTTATAGAATTTCAATTCACTCCACAGCACAACGTTTACAATTTATTTTCAGAAAAGTTCTGAATACGGTCACGAAATTTGCAGGTACATTTGGCGAGATAACAAGTATTGGTGGTTGCTAACTTACTTTCCTTATCTCAGTAATGGTATGTTCAGTGGCGTGTACATGATAAGTACGATAGGTAGGTCTGCTATTAGTTTTTTATTATTGTTATCAATAAATGATAACTGGCGCCGGGCAATTTTAGGAGACCATCGTAACTTATTTGTAGAGTATCACAGCAATATATAATAAATTAAAAGTTTTACCTTATGTGGAAGAAACTCGATTGGAGCATTATTTAAAAAATTGTCAATATTTGTTTTAGTAAATATACTAGATTTTTTTGGCTTATACCCAACATTTTGTCTTTTTAAGAACGATAACAATTTTGAAAATTTAGAAATGTCAATGTTTTCTCGAAGGTTTAATGTTGATCGCAGCATTGAATATGTAGCCCACAACGTTAATGCCTTTTTGTCTTTGGCCATTTCACTAAAATAAACTAGTAACACACTTTCGGAGTTCATATTTTGCACTCCTTTAGTAACACACCAATTTTTGAAAGCCGTAAATGCTTTTTCATATCGGAATCTGCTTTTCTTCGGTAACAAATTTTGAATCTCATTTTGTGCAGCTTCTCGCAGTTCAGGAGGCGTACATTCCAAATCAGACATCTTACTTGTTATCAAATATACAAAAAAATACAATACAACAAAAAACGGAAAGAAATTTGTAAATTCTTTACCAAATAATTATTATTGCTAGTTGAATACAAAACATAATAAATAACAAATTTTGTTTATATTTCATAGCAACTTGATATTTTTTATTAAGAAAACAAAATTTTTTATTTGGTTTAAAAATAAAATTATATTTTTTTGCACGCGATCGATCTGAATTTTTGGACATACCTCTCTATCGATAATTCACAAGGGGTGAATCTGGGCCGAGGGAGGAGAATTTTTTGCTCAGTTTTTCGATATCTAGCGCCGTTCTTGAGTTATTGCTAATTCAAGCTTGTGTGGAAATTTTGTCAAAAAAAATATTAATTATTAGCTATAAATTTGTTATTTACAAACTGATTGTGAATAAAATAGTATACATACCTCGGTGTCATTCATAAGCGTCGCGCTTACAGTTGACTTTGGCGCTTCGCGCCTCAATCAACTAACTTAGCGCTTGGCTGTAATAAAGCATTTTCCACCTGGGCACGTAATCTACTATTATTTCTTTTATTCTACTATTTTTCCACGTTCCTTGCATAATGTTGGTATAATCGGTACACCCTTCATGCATCCAACACTGGAAAATAATGCAGTAGTGCCATTCATCTTAAATTTTTGTTTTAAAATAGTCTTCTCCACAGTCTACGCACGTGGTATTATTTTATGCTTCAACGTCACTACTTTTATTGTCTAGTGCAAGAAATTCAGAATCTGAAAAATCAATAACGGGAGCTTTTTCTTTTTTTAATAAACGTGTAGCCTTTCCTAGAGAAATCTTTATTTTTTTAATAGAGTTGTTATTTTGGTTTGTGGACGTTTCCTATTCCTCATGACATCGATGTTTTCAAGAGTATTGAGAACTTCGGCGAGTTGACATTCGAATCTCTTCGCCTTTCCTATACAATTATAAATAGGAATTGGTGAAATAGGGATTGGTGGAATTGAACAGTTTGGTTTGTTACTTTGTCAACATGATGAGAACAACTTGCCCAAGGAACATCGGTGATGAATGATGCATCGTTATGTTATAAAAAGTCTGCACTACGTTGCAATGAGAAAGCTTGCATATTGTTTTCCACACAAGCAGTATTAATGTTTGTCTCTGTAGCAAGATAAGCGCTATAATCTAAAATTATGCCTGGCTCAAATGGAAAAATACCCGTTGCTCTATATCCAGACACAATTCGCCAAATTGAAGTCTGAAATCATTTACAAACTCATCAGATTGTAAAACTAAAAGTAACAGAACACTAACTATTATTATAAATAGTGCCAGTTTTAAGGGATCACAATAAATAATAAATTATATTTAAATGCACAGTTATTAAACCATTATTACTAAAATTGTCTTTTCACCACTGATGTAATTTAAATCATAAATTTTAGGAAAGTAAATATTTAATGTAATTTTGCTTTTTAAGTTTTTCTGGTGAAGTACGCATGAAATTTGATCCAGGCACTCATAATAATACAATTTTTTAAACTCTTAGTGTTAATATCAACTTTGTATATAAATAATAATATAGCAAACGACTTAATAATATTATCGTATGATAAATGTTTCTAATTAGTTTTTGAAATTTTACCAGTTTTAAATTATTTCTTTAAACTTTAATTTTTAAATTGCATTACAATAAATTTAGTAACGCTAAATTTATACGATATCAGCATGCAGCTGTCTGTTTATCCACCAATTTCGTCGTTCCTTTGACAAAATTTTCAAATATTTTTTTAAATTTCAAGTTAACCAAATCGAATTATAAATTTGAATCAAATAACTTCTTATCAAAAAACTGACTTGCAATTCTCAAATTACAAACTAATAAATTAAATTTGTTCGACTAACAAAACTGTCTGCATTCTTGGCAAAAAGCCTTTTTCTCCATCCACTATTGCCAACCTTATTATTTTATAACAAACTATAATATTGTCATGAAGGGTAGCTGTTCAATATCAAACCACCCCCATGCAATCGTAGCAAAATTTTTAATCAAACATGGAACTCAATTAGTATTTATTGTAACTTATAAATTTTCTCAAAATTTACCTTTGTGTGTGGTATGTAGTGCACCTGGGATTTTACAGCTGTTGGCCTCGCGAAGTTGTTGCTATGCACCTCTTGCACGTTGCTTAAACTTTTACAAATTCTTCCTTTTTAATTTGTGGCACTTCACTTTAATTAAAATAAAAACAAAACTCAAATTAACTTAATTTATTTATAAAATTAATTATTAAGTATCGGGTAATAGCGTTACATCCGCTAGGCACGACGGCGTCCGCCTGATTTTTTTATCTATCGACCCGCTGATCGTACTCCTACTAGTCTTCTCCCACCTTTTATTTACACAGCAAATTTTACAAACTTTATGATATAATGTACAATTTTAAATAAATGATAACAAAATTGAATTTTAAAAATTATTTACAAAATAAATCAATTAATGGTTTTTATGCATTTCGAAACACGACAATATATTAGAAAAATAACCTAAAAAATGAATTTTTTAAGTATTTACTGTGGTAGTTAGTAGTATTCACAATTTCAAATTAATTTTTGAAAATTAATTAAATATAAAAACGTTTTATAAAACATTTTCAGAACACGATAATATAATATATAAATTCAACAGAAATTTTGTTAAGGTGACCCTAACATTCATGGTTACTAAATTTTATAATCATAAGGTTTTTAAACTCTTTCCAGACAGACAAAAATATGAAAATAAAAACTTTATTGAATACATATGTAATAAAAATTTATATATAAATTTATTAGTATATTACTAAAACCCAGGTAAAAAATCTTTTGCAAACTAACGCGATTTGTAATTTAACAATATAATTTTATTCAGCAGAAAACTTCTAATTAAGTAATTTAATGAAGATAGGTAATGTATCGATGTACAAACAGATCGAATATTAAACAATTTAATTTAAACATAATCTTATTATGTGCATTTATTATTTATAATTTATTACTAAAATTCTTTAAAATACTATATCTTGAATCTGATTAATTTAATATAAAATCAAGTTCCCAAAACTTATATGAAATTAATTTTGACTGTTTTTCAGAATTTATGGAAATTTTCAAAATTATTTTTTTAAAACTCGTCGCCGTAAAACATGCGATATTCAGCTTATTTTTTTATCGATTCATCTTTTCACTAAGTTATGAGAAAAAATCGACCAAAAATACTATGTTTCGTGTTTTGATTTCACTTTTTTTCTGTTGAATACGTTTCCAAAAATAATTCATCTAGTAATTTTTCTTGAAACAACTGTTTTAGTTTCTGAAACGTTATGAATTTTTCAAGGTGAGTGTTTTCCCTATAGGAATCTACTCCTTTATCTTTTTAATACTTTTTCAAAAGTCTGTCAAGCTCTACATAAGATTATTTTACATTTTTGCAATTTTTTTATACGTTATAAGAAATTTGTATAATATTATTCTATAATATTTGCATTTATGGTATAAAGTCACATAATATAAAATTAAACATTTTTTTAGTGTGAACTAAAATTGAATATTTTATTAGTTCTGACATCAAGGCCAAAATATGAAATAGGAGTCGTAAAAATGAGTCGATTAATCATAGCGGCACTTTATTTTATATTCAGAAATTATACAAATATTTTTTGTAATTAAAAATATAATTAATTATTGTTTTTCTGAACTAAAATTAAAATTCACATTTACACCAGAATCAATAAAACATTATTGTAATATTGTTCAATAAATAAATTCTATTTAAACAATGGTAATTTAAATTTTTCAAAAAACTATTGAGAAAAAAAGAACTAACGGGATTCTGCAGCCAAGTAACTTCGGGGGCTCAAAAATGAAAAGAGATTAATACAAAATATAGGGTGTGATATATTGGTGAGTATTTTACTTAATGTGTACAATTTAACTTGTATGAAATATTTTCCTAGTTTTGAGAATATAATAATATATCACACCTACTTATTGAGAGGTTTATTGATTTATTAATATTTTTATGAAAGGAAGCATCCAGCTTTTTTTTTATAAACTATTAATAAATAAAAGTTTTATAACAAATTAACTAACGGTTAACAAATACATAGAATCTAACATATGAGTAACAGTATTTAATCAGAATTTGAAATAGAACTTTTTTTTTTTTTTTTGACTTTATTTATAATTTACAATCTGTTGTGAAACATTCAGTAAATCTTGTGACATACAATATAATTTAACGTGTGAAAGTGGATCCAGTGATACACTCTCTTATATAATCTTCAAGTTAAACTTAGAGCTACATAGTAACACAGCAAATTCTATTTAAGTTTTTGAACATTTTGTACAACATAAGTACGCGATTTCATGATTACAATTTTTGTATTTATTCACTAAATCTTGTTTTAAGATCAGAGGGTTTAAACCTCTTTAGTCTACTCACTTCACAGCTATTATTGTAGCTAAGCTTTTCCGCAAGTGGATTTGGATGGTTTTCGAGTCTTTCATGATAAGCTTTGTAGAAATTATTAATTTCTTCTCTAATTGTTGGCATCTCCAAGTCCCGCTGAATTATTTGGTTTGTGACGTACCAAGGGGCATCAACAATCATTCTCAAAACTTTTGATTGAAAGCGTTGAAGAATGTCTATATTTGAGTTGGACGCAGAGCCCCACAGCTGGATCCCGTAAGTCCATATAGGTTTTATAATTATTTTATAAATCAGCAGTTTGTTTTCTGTTGTGAGTTTAGATGTTCTACTCATGAGCCAATATAATTTTCGAAGTTTGTGACCCATTTGCTTTCTTTTTGTAAATATGTGTTTTTGCCATGTTAACCTTCTATCTAGATGGATTCCCAGATATTTAACTTCATCCATTTGAGGGAGTTGACAATTATTCAGAAGTACAGGTGGACATGTATTTCTCTTCAACGTAAAGGTTATCTGTGCAGACTTTGTCTCGTTCACTTTGATTCTCCACATTTTCAACCACTTTTCTATTTCGCTGAGGCTTCTTTGTAACATTTCACTAGCTATATTTTGGTGTTTATGGATGGCTATTATAGCTGTGTCGTCTGCAAACGTGGCCGTTGTGACAGACTTTGATGTAGGTAGGTCAGCTGTGAACAGAACATATAATATTGGTCCAATTACGCTACCTTGGGGTACCCCGGAGCGAATGGATGTTAGTGGTGTGTGCTCATCTTGGTACTTTACCAGGAAATGTCTATCCGTCAAGTAGGATTTCAGCATTCTGTAGTAGTTATGAGGTACTTTCTCCTTTAACTTATATAACAGGCCCTCATGCCAGACCTTATCGAAAGCTTGAGTGACGTCAAGAAACGCTGCAGAACAGTAACTGTTGTTCTCGAATGCTTTATGTATTTCTGTCACAATTCGATGGATTTGTTCGACAGTACCATGCCGCTGTCTGAAGCCAAACTGATGATTGGGGATCAAGCAAAGTTCCTCTAAGATTGGTCTCATTCTTTTTAGGATCATTTTTTCAAACAGCTTTGATAATATCGGCAAGAGACTGATCGGTCTGTACGACTTTACATCCTCAATTGGTTTACCAGGTTTTGGAATGAGAATCATTTGGGCGACTTTCCATTGCGCTGGGAAGTATTCTCGACGTAAGATAGCATTAAACAACTGAGTTACATACTTAAACCCTTTATCTGAAAACTCTTTTAGTATTTTTCCTGTTATTAGATCGTAGCCGGGAGCTTTCTTTGGACTAAGATCGTTTTTTATGACAAACTTAATTTCAGTTTTTTTGAAGCGTTTGATTGGTAGTTCCAGCTGATCGGGAGAATCTAGAAATTGTCTTACATGTTCTTCTTTAGTGTGATTTTCAGATTTGAACGGTGTAAAAACGCTGCCCAAATGTCTTGCAAAAAGCATCGCCTTTTCACTATCACTCTTAGCCCATTGCCCATTTTCCATTAGAAGTGGTGGATAGGTATCCTGGGGCTGCTTTAATTTCTTAGTTGCTTTCCAAAGTGAATAGTCCGTGGCTTCCGTTGCAGATAGGTTTGTCAGGTAGTTTTGTATATTTTCATTTTTGTAATTACTAAACAACTGTTTAAGTTCTTTTACAGCTTTATTTAGTTTGCTTTTATCCTGCTGAGCTCTTGTTTGATGCCATATTTTCCTCAGTTGGCGTTTTTCTGAAATCTTTTGTTTTATAGTAATCGGACATTCGTCTGTATCCTTAGCCTCTTTACGCAACGGTGTTGAGTTCCAAGCTGCACTTTGTATTGCTAGAGTTAAGTGTTCGGTTGCTTCATCGATATCTTCGTTAGTTTTTAAAGGAATTTCTAGTACTAAATTTTCGTCTAGCAGGCATTTAAACTTTTCCCAATTTGTTTTCTTACTAGTTAAGAAGAGAGGTTTCTCTTTGTTTGTTATTTTAGAGCTTAGTGTTACTATTACCGGGGAATGATCCGACGACAAATCCAAGCAAGATTCAGCTTTAAAACGATTAGCTGGTATACCCTTCACTACACAAAAATCAAGAAGGTCCGGAAGTTTCCTTCTGTCCGTAGGCCAGTATGTTGGTTTTCCTGTTGAAATGTGGTCCAAATTATTAGCTTCCATCGCTTTAAGTAACTCTCTACCCTTGGTTGTAATTAATCTTGAACCCCATTGAGTATGCTTGGCGTTGTAATCTCCTCCTGCAATAAATCTGGGACCGAGGCTCATATAAAAGTGCTCAAATTGCTCTTGTTTAATTGAATGTTTCGGAGGGCAATAGACTGAGGATATTATTATTGCTCCATTACACTGTTCTACAGAAATGCTAGTGGCCTGTAGATGATCTTGCTGATATTTGTCCAAAAGGTTATGTTTTATTGTATTTTTGATAATTATGGCCGTACCACCATGAGCAGTTCCATCAGGGTGTTGTGTGTCGTATATAGTGAATTTGGGGATTTTTAGGTAGCTACGCTTTGTAAAGTGTGTTTCTGAAATTAAAATTATATCAATGTTGTATTCAGCAATGAATGCTTTTAGGGCTTGACCGTGTTGCGCTAGGCCATTAGCGTTCCAGTGTGCAATTTTAATTTGTTCTGGCATTTTGATTGTTTGTCATGAACATTGTTAGTAAATTTATTATTGTTCCCATTTGTTCAATAAGGCTTTTCATCATCTTTTTTAGCTCTTGTATATCGTTGGGCTGTTGTTCATTTGCAAATTGTTGTTGGTTATTTATGCTTTCAAGTTGTGTTTCGTGACCCTGCTGTTCTTGGGATTGCGGTATAGGTTGTGTGTTTAAGTTAGGGTTCGTCAGTGCCTGCGCGTAAGATGTTGTAGATTGAACTGGTCTAGGAATTACATATGTTTGGGTATCATTTACTGTTCTGTTCTTCCTAAGTGGAGGATATTTCTTTTTTTGTAGGTCTTTATATATGCTACACCCCTTGTAATTTGCTGGGTGGTTTCCATCGCATAGAACACACTTTACCAGGTTGGTCTTCTCTTTTCTCTGGCAGCTGATGGTGGTATGATCTCCGGCACACTTAACACAGCGTGGGCTGTGATAACAGAAACTTTTTGTGTGACCATATCTTTGGCATTTAGTGCATTGAGGAATATCTCTTTTTGGCCGAGGTGGCTCGAAGTTTATTTGGCTGCTGTTGATTGTCTTTAACGTGTAAATATCTTTATTGTTTTCCTGTGGTTTCAATTCGACGTAAAACATAGGTAGGGGGTCTTTGGTGTGCCTTTGTCTGATATTACATACATTTGTGACTATATGACCATGCTTTTCGATTTCGTTCTTTATTACTTGGCTATCAGTTGAATGATGTATGTTTTTTAAAACAACTCGAAAACTACGTTCTTGCCTGTTTTGATACGTATGAAATTCGGTCTTTTTCTCTGTTAATGCTTGAACAATTTCTGTGTAATTTTCGGAAGTTTTTGGTTGTATCTTTACCTGTTCTCTTCCAAAAAGTTTTGTCTCATATCCATCTTTTGCCACTTTTTCCAGTAAATCATGAAGTGGAGAAATACAGCCTACTCTTGTTACAAATATGGGTGGCGGTTTTGGTATTTTTTCTTGGTTTCCTTCTTCTGGTTCTTTATCTTCATCATTTCTACTTTCGGTTGACAGAATTTCATATCTATTTGATGTCTGTGGGGCATTTAGCCAGTAATCAGCTAATGTAGACTGCTTTGGTTTAACAACTCTCTTCTCTGGACTGCCATTTCGACTTCGTTTGTTATACTGAACACGTTTCCATTCATTAGGATTGGGCATTTCTTTAGTAAAATTTCTGAGTGCATTTGTTGTAGGCATCCACATCTGATGTTGTTGGTGCCCTTGTATGGGATATTGTGGTGTTACCTGTTGCGTAGGATACTGGATTGGATGGTTTCCATAATATACTGTTGTGTTAGGTTGTACGTATTGTGCTTCCATTAGAGTAGGATACGTGTAGGAAGTGCTGGTAGCCCCAGGAACCAACATATTGCTTGTCGCATTTTGGACGTTGGATGGTTTTTCACCTGTACTTGTGGTTTGATGTGTCTGGGATACATACGTCTCTGGGGGTTGTTGTAGCATTAATTGTGTATTTATGTCTACCACTGAAGGTGTTTTGTTAGGCGGCGTTCGTTGCATGTTTACGCCGCTTAATCTTCATATTATAACCTCACTTTTATATCAGACCGAAATGAGTCTGTAAGTTTCTTATTTTTGGATATAAACGGTATATAACATTCACACCACTATCTCACTATTCACTTAGAATTATGAACGTTGATTCTCTCACTAAAACTGGTTATATCAAAGATTTTAACGAAATTCCTATTCAATATTAAATTTACAATAGTACAGGACCGTACGGACATAGAACTTGACATCATCTTTCTGAGATCGTTGTATGGAATTAGAAAAACCATTACATCCATTTATCTACCATTTTATCCTTTTTTTAAAAAACTATTTAAAATTTGAATTTACGTATTGCTTCATAATATTATTTTTAAGATACACAATAATGTTAAATAAAAATATAAACTCTAGCTCTAGAGTTTATATTGTAGTGTGATGTTCGGATCGTTATCCTTATCATAGCCATAGCCTTAAATTGATTAAATTTAGTATAACTAAATTAGTTTTTAAAATACCGAGAATTTTAGTCTTTCTATACTTAGGAATAGTGGAACAGTCGACTATTGTGAAATATTTATATCAACGAATTATACCTAGTTAATAAAATAATTGCACATGAGCAGCGGTAGTACTCTCACAATACGTTAAATTGTTAATAAAATAACTTGCAATAAAATTTTATAATCTAAAGCCCAAGTTTGATCTAAGGGTTATGCATCTAGCAACGTTAGAACTCTACTAGGACATTATGAAAATGCTCATAGAACCATGAGTGCCAAGTGTAAAACTTAATACATTAATGGTAATAACAGAAGAAAGTTATAAATTAAGTTAAAGAAAAAAGAATATTAATTTGTTTTGTTCTTAAATTTGGTGTTTGATATTCTATGAATTTTTAGAAAATATGAAAATATCCAGTATTTCTTCTTATCTTTATAAGGATTAAGAGAAATGTGTATTTTACGTAAAGTTGTACTTCGGTTGTATCCATCCATACATCACAACCATTATTCGCTAAAATAAATCCTAAACTTTTTTTGAGTCCTAATACAGTTCAGATTGAAGAACTAATGTAAGCCTTCCATTTCAGCATATAAAATACTTAGTAGATACAAAAAGAATAATTTTTCTAAAACAAACTATATTAAAAAATTACGAATTATTAATAAATTGATATTATAAAATATTCACTAATGGTTTACCCGAAAAAATTAGTCATTAGCCAATGATAAAAATAATGAGTTGTACTTAATTCCACGGTTCTTAATAAACTAAGTATACAATAAAATTAATGACACGCAATATTATTTATTACTAAAAAGATTACTGATATTATGGAGCATTTAGTGTTAATGTATTTAACCTTAGATCTATGTAGGTATAACAATCTTGCTTATTTTTTTTTGTTATTATTATAACTTAAAAAGTATATAAATAATTTTTCAAACCTTATGCAGATAAACTATCCATATTATTAATATTATAATATATACGAAATATTATGTTCAAAATAAAATGAGAAATTATTTTCAGAAATTCGTTATTTAATTATCAATGTTGATGCACTTTGGACATTTTTTTTCTAGTCCTCAAAACACTTCCCGTACGCATTAAGCCATACTTGCATCGATTTTTATTTTATATTGAAAAGTTGTCTTTTCAATGTATTTTTCATCTTTAGAACAAGAAAAAAGTCGTATGAAGGCAAATCAAAAGAATATATCGATATCGATATATCGATATATCGATATATGAATATATCGGGTGCGACCCAATGGTTTGTTTAAACATTTGTTATAAAAGAAACAGTAAAGAATACTTTAATAATTGATTGATCTTAGTTAATCAAGAATCTATAGCTGAGAAGATTGGACTTTTTGTTTTAACGTCGTATCCGTATACTCATTTTTAATCACATACTATGGTGCATTTGTAGAAGTTAGGGTCCTCAACAACTTCAACGAACTATTTAGTTCGTTGTTTAGTTCTAATTTAGTTCTTGTTAAAAATTCGACAATTTTGAAACAAATTTGGCAATCACTTGTTTTAAGTCCAAATTGGCGTTAAAAATTGCATTACATGACTCAATCGATAAACCAATTTCTTCTGCGACCTCTGCGAATATTTCAGACTGTTGATTGGTTCATTATCGATCAGATATGTCGGAAAATTTTTAATATTGTTTAGACCTACAACTTAACAATAATTTTTTTTTACATAATAATAAATCACAAAATAATTTTATAATAGCTTCAGAAGATAATTATTTCAGATTACTTATATTACTATAGTTCTTTATTAAATATCTTTACTTCTAAGTCGTCAAATAGAATAGGCTATAAAGCAGAAATAGGTTATTTCATAATTACATCCTAAAATAAAATACTAAATATTCCAACTCATAAAAGAAAAAAGCACAAGAAATTGTTAAAATATTACATTAGCATCAGAGCACTCGTCTTACGTACCCATTTTGAAAGCGCAACGAATGCTTGGTTTAATCTCGAAATATTCAACATGTATTTAACAACTTGCTTATAATATTACAAATTAATATTCATGTTTTAAATATTGAATTTTGATGTTTATTTACCAAATAGATAACATAATTATACATTTTATACATACATATTATTCATGTTTTGGAATAAGCTAAATGGTTATCTCAAAATACTAAAATACATAATAGTAAAAATTATGTAGAGGTATAATAATTTATAGTAAAGAAAATTATGAATAAAAGTTAGGAGTACATTTTCAAAAATTTTAAAATAGTAGGAAATACTAGTTTAGGAGCGTCGATACCAAGAGATAAATCAATATGATCAAACTTAGTAATTAATTTCATTCCCACGACATTTGGTAGTTTAGGTGCCAACAGTTCTACATCCTAAAGTAAATCGTTTTAATAAAAAACCTAAAAAGATCTTGTCGGCCTTTTACCTTTTGCGATGCAAGTTCATCGTAACTCCCATAGATAATCGCTGTTGGAACATTTGCTCTTGATAAATTATAAATTGGAGGATTTTCTTGACCATATCTCTTTAAGTTTTCTTGAATCCCGTGATCGTATTTACGAAAAATTCCTAAACATGTAAAAAACATGTAGAAAATCAATTTTCTTGAATAAAATAATTGATACGAAATGGAAGTTTCTTATGACTCACCATCATTTAGCTGAAGTAAATGGAAACCTTCCTTCATAGACGCTCCAGCAGGATTATTGCTTAATATAAGAGGAAGAGCTGTCTTCAAATCAAAAAATTAATGTTCTTAATTTACTTAAGTTATCAATTTTTAATTTACCATATTTAATTGTTCCATGGTTGCACCAAACGTATTGCATATGATCTGAGCGCATACGAACCGATAAAATGAATTTGGGCTACAATTTTCCACCATGAATCTTATTAACTTTTTAGAATGAGGAAGTAATTCGTACATATCTAGCGATTCCATTAGCCTCTGTATTTTTAAAATTAGTGTTAATTAATTTTTACACTGTAAAATTATTTTCGCAATAAATTTACCGTTACCCGTTCTATATTTGGTATTAGAAGTTTTACATAAATTGATAGGGTGTTTTGAACCGATGTTGCAGGAGCTAGTGCTATCGCAAATTTAATTTTGTTAATATAATTTGGTTTGTCCGAGAGCATTGCAAAATAACTTGAAGATCCTTGAGAGTACCCTAGGTACAATAACTTTTCTTGTTTAGTTACATTCAGAACATGATCTATTGTGACTGGAATATCATAACGGCCCAATTCCTGCAAACTAGTAGGTAAATTTTGTAGTAATTATATTATCATTTAGAAAATTTAATTACTGATCTCATTATTTATAGAATTACAGGATTACAGATTACACAAACTAATAAAAACTGTTAAATGTGCACTTAGTCAATTTACCGGCTAAAAACGGTATATAAAAAATTATAAAATATAATAATAATTAAGCGTTCGTGTAATAATATTATCTATAATTTACTGTTTGATATTATAGCTTATAGTTTCCTATTAATAAATAAGCTTGTTAATTATGGTTTTGCATTTTGTAAATATATACATTCTAATTGACTTTAGTGTGCATTTTCTAATAGCAACCAGTTACTATTAATAATGTATTGTCACAATTAACTTTATACTTGAAAGCATTGTCAATATTATTGATAGTGTAATGTTAATGTATCTGCAAATATTAATGGATTATATTGGCTTATACACTATATAAACACTTTGACACCAAGTATGTTGTTGCCAATTCAACATTAGAGTTAAAAAATTAAATTGAAACGGATTGTAAAATTATTTTAATTATTTTATTTTTGATGAATAAAGTGAAGATAAAAATTTGTTGTTAATACTAAATTTATATATTTACAAAACTTAAAACTAATACAAGGCAAAAGCGCGCATTTAATGTAAATAATACTTAAAAAATTATAAATTTCGCTTAATAGTATACCGCATAATTATGTTCCCCGCTGGAACTTAACTTAACTCTATTCAACGCACAAGAGCAAGTCTTAATTAATAGTGGTTGTTAACGCACGCCTTCTCAAAAGACCTGCCCCATATACGCATAATCCCCTTCCACCAAATCACGCATAAAAACTACTTCATAAAAGTTAAGCAGAAAAGGATTCAAAAAATTACAAAAAATATTGGTTGTGAATTTCCAACATATGTTTCTATCCAGAATGGCATATTATTTCTAGTGTCAAAAAGATATGGGTGTATCTATATTGTGGTGTTTCAAAATGGTTCGCACCCACCCTATACATTTTGTTAGAAAATTTTATTTTAGTAATTTTAAGTTGTAGGATTGAAAAATTAAAAAGGTGAGGACGAATGACAGGAAGTTGAGGGCTTTTGGCCACGGGTCGCCGCAAGCGACTTTTGGCTCGTCAATTTTGGCTTTCAAAAATTTATTTTTGAGATTTTGTTAGTTTGAAGTTGTGAGTTATTAATTTTTAATTAAATAAAGTGATATTTATGCGATTGCATTAAGGCGCAATTATTTTTTAAATTTGAAATTATTTTGGATATTTGTTTTGATGAGTTGCTACCGAACGGTAGTGTTATTGATTTGGTTGATTAATTTCGAGGAAGAATATTTCGAGTAAGAAATTCGAGTTATATTTAGAATTAGAAAATTTAAATTACATTTGTAAGTGCGAGCGTGTGGCCAGATAGATAAGCCGACGTTTTGGATATGGTTAAAATCAAAACTTTGATTCTTTTTAAGAAAGTTAAAATTTTACATTTATTTAAATTTGGATAGTTAATTTTTGAAAAAGATTTATTTTGGAGAATTTATTTTTTATTTGCATTAGAAGAATTTTACTTTTATTTTTGAGAACGATAGAACCCAACCTGAGATACGACCGTCTTATCTCCCGCATTTAAGAGCAAGCTTGGAGCACTTATAGTGCATGTGAGAAACTACCTTTTTTTGAAAGGATCACTTCAATATGTACATTTCAACGTACTACAAAATTATTATGCCTGAAAAGAATTGTTTTTGTTGGTACATAAAAAATATGCATGAAATACTATTATTTATTATCATATTATTATAAATAATATATATTAATAAATTAATATAAATAATAATATGTAATTATAGATTACTCTTTACTGTTTTTGATAAAATACATTTTATGCAAACTAATTAAAAATCTGCAACCAAATTTTTTATATAATAAATTATAAAGTTTTGCATAATAATTCTTTCAAATTAAACTGATTAAGTTTATTGTAAATAAACTACTTTCAAAATACTGATAAATTTTAATAAACTATAAATTTTACCAAATCACAGAATTTTAAAATAGTCAGTATTTTGAAAGTAGTTTATTTACAATGAACTTAATCAGGTTACTGTCACGTATCCTATCACAAGAATTGAACTTTGTCCTATTGACCATTGGAAAGAGGATAATTTTCTGAGTATATTAACACAAAAAATTTTTTTGATTATGCAATAATTGTCGAAATTACGGCATTTTAAAAATGCGAATTAGCAGGGGCGTGTAACTTGATATACCCAGTTCTGCAATGCCTTACGCGTGGTTTAGAGTCAGTACTGTAGACCACCCGCTCAGTATGCAAATTGAAATGTTAAGATTTAATCTTTAAAATTCGTAATTTTAATTACGTTTTCGATGGGTTTCAAATTATTAGGTTAATTAAAATATCGGAATACATTGATATATAGTAAATTTTATGTGTTAGTCATGTATTTTAGATACACCTTTTAACACGGCTGCATGATTAGCCATTTTTGTGTAAGGCAAAACAATTTAAAAATATCTCTGAAGAATGGCAGAACTCGCCAAAGTGGAACTCGAAAACACAGATCTACGTTTACCTGGAATCCGAGATTTGCCATAAATAAGTTATTTTATAATAAGGCCGAAGGCGCCCGGCGGCCTTGTTTTTGTTTGACTAACACATAAAATTTACTATATTGTAATGATATTTTTGTGTGCGTGGCAAACGGCATAATATCACCAATCTCTACGGCCTCCAAGTCGAAGAGCTAAGACTTCTCAGGGGAGTTTCAAGGTGGCTTACTTGAACAATTTCGGGATGCAGGTTATACACAAATAAAATACACCAATTCCTCAGAGTAAATAAGTTTATAGAAATTTTGGTTATCAGTACTTGATTTGAGAACAATACTTCTCCAATAAGGTTTTTTGTGTGTAATATGTAACGGTAATTATCAATCAAATTATATTTTACGTAATTAAAAACTATGATCTTAATTTGATTCGTAATTACGCGGTGTGTGAACATGTACAAAATAATCAAATTTATATCCAATGTAAATGTCACAAATAAAGTTTATAAAAACGAAAATTATAGTATTTACCAAAATTTTAATAAGAGCTAGTGCGCCACTGATGAAAACTACGTTTGCTGATTGTCGTAATCTTGATAACGGTCGACGGATAAATAACGGTATCAGAATCGACTTCGTCACTCCATACGCACATGTGTTGAATTTACAACGAAAATTGGCATCTGCAAAAATATCACTTTTTCAGAGGAGAATACTTGATTATTCCTCAATTGCATCGATTAGTGGCCCCAGCATTCCACATCTAGTAGGATTTTCGGTTGATATCTAGTTTCTTCAACAGGTACGTACAAATTTTAATTTTTGTATTCCATGCGGTCGTTACAAATTTTTCATCTATTAACATGAATGTGTAATATCCATCCAAATTGTAATATCCATCCGTACAAATTACGAATCGATTTTTATATTCGCTTATTTCAGGTACTTGCAAATCCCAAATACTCGATAGTTCTTCAATAATCCTGAAGATTAACGCAATATTCGCAGACATCAAAATTTTCATACGGCATTCGTAAACTAAGCCGCCATGCCGCTCTAGTAGTACCAACCTTCGCCGCTCTTCATCCCCGTCGTCACCACTTTTTACTTTTATGTTCTCATACACGGTGCACCACAAAATTCAGACACTCTTGAAATTTTATATTGTGTTGTAACCTGCATCCCGAAATTGTTCAAGTAAGCCACCTTGAAACCCCCCTGAGAAGTCTTAGCTCTTCGACTTAGAGGCCGTAGAGATTGGTGATATTTTGCCGATTGCCACGCACACAAAAATATCATTACATCTAAAATGGCGTCCGTACGTGGGGCTTGAACAAACTCGATTTTACCAGAATTTGTAATTGCCTAATCACGAACCTAATCACGACGCAGGGACGTTTAGTTTATCGTTGATTTGATTAAAGCTAAATTGGCGCCACGGAGCAGGGACGGCGTAGGAAGCCCAGACTGTGGGGCTGTATTCGATTCAATTTGAAACTGTTTTTGGAAAATTTCAAGAATTAATTTAACAAAAATGGAAGACTTTAAAAGTTTTATGAGAGAATTTATGGCAGGTCAAAAGGAAATAAAAGAATTGCTTATGGCAAATCAAAAGGAAATGATAGAATTATTTTCGGCAGAACAAAAAGAAATGAAAGAATTGTGTGAAGAAATAAAAGAATGGCGGGAAAATTACAGAAAAGACCTAAAGGTAGAACAAGAAAAATATGAACCAATGGAACAAGAAAAAATAGAAACATTTGAAGAAAAAGCAGAATCATTCAAAGAAGAGGAACTAATGGAAAAAAATGAATTGGTTAATGAAAATTTTTTGAAAGAAAAAGAGTCCAGTTAAGAGGCAAAAGAATTTTTGGAAAAAGAAGAACAAGAAAATGAACTATTGGGAAAAGAAGAGATAAAAAAGGAGCCTAAGGAAGAGGAAAAGAATGAGCCATTGGAAAGGATGGGCAACAGTGTGAAGCGGAAATATGCTAAAATGGATAACGAGAACAAATCAACGTTAAAAAAAAAAAAGAAAATTTGGAAGTTTTGGATGAGTCGGGGGTGGAAGACGAGAAACCAGATCCCAGTGAAGTGGACGCCTCAAGCTAAAATCAATTTGTGGAAGGTCCGAAGAGAGAAGTGAAGAAACCGAAGAATGGATTGCGTAAAGATTATGGAAATAGATAAGCTTTTTTATTTTTATTTGATTTGATGAATTTTGAAATTAAATTTATTTCGTATAAATATTGTAATGTTATGTAAAAAAAAAAAAATTTTTTTAGATTTAATTTTTGGAAACACTTTCGAGGTTTTGCAAATAGCAAAAATAGCAACGGGGGTATTAGATGTAGTGAAAAAGAGGATTTGCACCTACCCTGTACATTGTGATGAAAGTTTTATTTTGTTTTAAATAATTTTAAGTTGTAAGACTGTAGAACCAGATAGGTGGGGGCGAACCGACGAGGAGATTTGCCTTTCGCCGATAGCGCGCCGCCCGAGCATGTTGTGTCATGTTGAGCTCGAGGCGATTATTTGATTTTTTTGATATAAGTTTAAAAATTGTGAATTAAATTTGTGAGTACTGAATTTTGATTTTGATTGAATAAAAGTGATTTTGATGCGAATGCATTATTGCCTAATTTTTGGATGATCATTTTGGTATTTGGATGGTTTGGATGTTTTTGATGCGTTGCTACCGAACGATAGTTGATTTGAGTGGTTTGGATAGATTTGATTGATTTGATTAATTTAACAAGAGTGGTTAAAATTGTAAAATTTGAAATTGGACGTGAGTTATTTTGAAATTGAAAAGTTAAAAGATTGCATTTGTACGAGCGAAGGCCAGCTGCTGATAACAAGGCGATTTGGATAAGCGTGAAAGTTAAAAGTGCGAGCCCAGTAAAAATTTTAAATTTGAATTTATTTACGATACAAAAATTTGTTTTTGAAGAAGATTTATTTTGGAATATTATTAAAATTTTTGGATTAGCCAGCAGTTTGTTATATTGCTTTAAATTGGAAATTAATTTGAAGAATTTATTAAATAATTTTGCGCCCAGACAGTGTGGCAGAATTTGATTGCATTACATCTAAATTGTCGTCCATATGTGCAGCTCGATTTGAGCATTACATTTAAATTGGATTACTAATTGGTAATCTTTTGGAGTTTTGAACCCCATGAAAAGTCTTAGCAAACCGACTTGGAAGCCGTAGAGATTAATGATTATTTTGCCGTTTGCCACGCACACAAAAATATCATTACAATATATTAATGTATTCCGAAATTTTAATTAACCTAATAATTCGAAACCCATCGAAAACGCAATTGAAATTACGAATTTTAAAGCTTAAATCTTAACATTTCAATTTGCATGCTGAGCGGGTGGCCTACAGTACTGACTCTAGACCACGCGTAAGGCACTACAGAACTGGGTATATCAAGTTACACGCCCCTGCTAATTCGTGTTTTTAAAATGCCATAATTTGGACAATTATTGCATAATCCAAAAAATTTTTGGTGTTAATATACTCAGAAAATTAGTCCTCTTTCCAATGGACAATAGGAAAAAGTTCAATTCTTGTGATAGGTTACGTGACAGTTCCCCTTAATCAGTTTAACGCCAAATTAAAAATAATTCTAGGACGATTCATCTCAGACAATTCATCTTGGACGATTTATCTCTGACGATTCAGCTCGCGTGCGATTCATCCCTGGACGATACATCACTGTAAAACTTAATTCGCCAACTTAGTCGTTTTTATTAACACGAGACTCCTTTTTTTTTAATTATGTTAAAATCATAAACCAATAATTTATCTAAAAACCAAATTTTTATGAAATAAATTTTTTTATTAATGTGAGTAAGATTCTTATTATAAATTTGAAAGTTGTTCCGTAAATTGAACAATTTTAGAAAAAATAATTATTTAAAATTTTTTTTTAAGATTTTAAATATTTTAAAAATTGAATTGCTAATTAATTGGATGTTTTAGTTAAAAAGAAAATTACTTAAAATTTATAGTAATAGGTATTATTACTATTATAAAAATAAAATACTAATAATAGTAGTAATATACTAGTAGGTAACAATAAAAATAATAATATTGATATAAAAATAACGTTTAGCCAAGTTAATAATTGTAATCAATTTAAATTCAGAAGTAAGAATAATTACTTTTTAACTTAACTTGATAAAAATGATTAAGTTGGAGAATTAAGTTTTACGAGGATGAATCTTCTGAGATGAATCGTTCGAGATGAATCGCCCGAGATGAATTGACCTGGGATGATTCGTCCGCGGAAGAATTGTCCGGGATGAATCGTTCGCAGAATGAATCGTCCAAGGATGTATCGTCAGCAGGATGAATCGTCCGTAGATGAATCGTCCGGGATGAATTGTCCGGATACCAAAATTTATGTCACTATTACTATTATAATAAATTATAGCTAAAATTATTGCGTGTGTTGTACTGTCAGAAAAAATAATAGTAATGTAATTATAAATTATTGTAATATATTCTAATAAGGTACTTGTATGATGTAATAATTTTAAAATTATGGTGTTATACAATAAAATATCTGAGATTACTAACTAAATAGTATTTTAAAAGGTGATTATTAAAAATTACCATCCATTAAAAGGCTAATAAACAAAAATTTATTAAAATATTATTGCGGTTTTAAATAAGATTTGAAGATATGAAGTTGCCTATTAAAAACAGTGCAATTTCTAGAAAACATTAATTTTTCAAGTTTACAAAAAAATAAAAGTTTTGTACTACAAGAATATATTATCATCGATAGTCATTTCAGATATTATAAATAAAAAACCTATAAGGTTCTATCTGGATCTACTAGAGAAAGAAACGACAAATTTTTGTCTATTTTGCTTCGCCATATACCAATTTTTATTAAGAACCTGATTTGATTACCAACTAAAAATATAATAAATTGAAAATTTTTTAACAGCTTTTGACGAAAGATGTTGCTTTCATGAGAATTTATTAATTAATTAATTTTAATAATTATTAATTGAGGTAAATAAAATATTACTTTATTTATTTATTAGAATTACTAGATGTATTATTTATGAAAAAGAAATTGTTTAATTGACTTTATCTATTAAAAACTTTTAAAAATTTATAATAAATTACATATTATTAATAAAAATTATGTGTATTAATTCGATAATAATTTAAATTAAATTAATTATTCGGTGTTCATGCGGAGAGTTACTTATTTTCGATCATTATTAAAACGGATCAGATTGAAAAATACATCATTACAGAACTACATGAAAAAGTGGTATAAGAAACAAGCAATGCGAGTTTACGTAACACGTGTGAAAGATCGATTTTAACAGAAAGAGTAGACAAACTGTTTTAAACAAATATGTTCTACTATATACTAGGTATCAATATCAAAAAATTGTTAATTTTAACAATCTCATACCTAAAATCCCAGAATTTCTTCTTATCTTTATAGGGATCAAGAGAAATGTGCTTTTTACATAAAGTTGTACCTCGGTTGTTTCCCATCCATACATCATAACCATTATCTGCTAAAATAAATCCTAAACCTCTTTTTGGTCCTAATGAAGTCCAAGTTGAAGAATCGCCCAACAAACCAGAAAATAACAGAACTGGAGGAACATTTTTCGTTTTATTCTTGAACTTAGTATTTGGTATTCTATGAATTTCTAGAAAATATCCATCCTCAGTTTGTAATGTGTATTTTTCAAACGGATAATTATATTTTTTAATTAACTCTTCCTGTAACGATAATAATTCAGCAATTAGTTTTATAATTTTGATTTACATTAATAAAATTAAAGGTTGTATAAAAATTAATACCGTTGTTAAACCAAGCTCTGGATCCCTTTGGTTTCCTTCATTCGTGGATTCATTTGATAATTCCTGTGTAAATTCAAACATAGATACCCAAAGTAGTATATTGAACAGTAAAATATGTAAACCTTCCATTTCAGTAAATAAAGCACTAATAGCTACTAAAACTATAATTTTTCTTATAATTTTTCTATAATATTATTATTGTTAATAATAACTAATATTAATAAATTAATATTTATGCTTTACTCGAAAAAATTAAAACTAAAAAAAAAATGTTTACTATTGTATTTCAGTCAAAGGTTTCTAACCAACTAACTACTAACCACTAAAATTAACAATAGTGCAATAATTATTAAAATGACTACTGGTATACATTTTCGCGTAGGTAACTATACTACATAACATACATACTGTGTAATTCGAGATTAGCGGTTTATTCAAAATATCCTATAAGGTATATAATATTATGTAATACAATGTAAGTGGAATTAATAGGTATAATAAATGTTATCAAGTATTGTAATTAAATTTTACTTTTTTTTAAAATAACATCGGGAAAGTAAAAAGCTTAAAATATATTAATGTAAATTTGTCGTTATAAAATCGAAAATAACTAAATTCATTTACAAACTCATCGGATGTTAAAATTAAAAATGACAAAACACTATTAAGTATAATAAATAGCGCCTGCTCTAGGGGATTGCTAAAAACGATCAGACCTCAAGAGATATGGCAACAAAGGCTCACAATAAACAATAAATTATGAAAAATTTATGCATTAATTAATTATTATTAAAATTGTCTTTCTCGTTTTAATGTATTTGTGACAATTTGCACGACTAATTTAATTTGAATCATAAATTGGAGAAAATTCAAATTTAGATGTGAAAATGTAAGTATAATAAAAAAAAATCCAACGAAATTCAAATAAATATAGATTTAGATCTCAGTGCAAATATCAGCTTCTGATCATAAATAATACAGAAAACGAGTTAAGAAAACTTTACCGAAAGAAAAATGTGTCTACATGTACAAAATCGCTCAATATTCCTAAACAGTTTATGTCTATCTATACATTAGCGCTAAACCTACATTGAGTTAAAAGTATATATTAGCATTTACATAAACTATTTTAAGCAAGTAAACAACCTAATTGTGAAATTATGTATTTAGATTTCTTAAAATTAACGCTGAATCTGTTATTACATAGTCACTCAAATACACATTTTAATTCATTATTTAACATTTTAAACATTTGCTTTATATCCGTACTCCATATATACAGGGTGTCCCCGTGACCGTGGAGAACCTTTGAGGTGGTGATAAAAGACGCTTTATTAACGCAAATTTTCAAATAAAATTTTTATCCAAGTTCAAACCGTTGGAGGGTACCTCCTTTCAAAGCAATTTTTTTAATTTCCGACTTCAAACGGCCATAGCTCCGACATTATTGATTTTTTAGGTTTAATAGATTAGAACTTTTTTAAAGATCTTTCGCTAATCTATAAATTATGTTAAAACTTTTTATTGTCTAGAATCAACGCATTTCGAGTTATAAATTAAATTAAGGGAAAAACTGTTAAAAAATTCAGGTTTTATTTTTTTACCTTTCTTGCAAACCTCGTATCTCTTAAACGAAACGTCTTAGAAAAAATCTGATGGCCCAAATCGGATAGGGAATTTAACGGGCTGAAACTTTAGTAAAATAATTTTTTTTGGAAAACCAACCGTTTTCATAGAAATTCTGAAAATAATAAAATTAACAAAAACAAAATTAACTATTAAGCACAGGGTGGATCAAAATTTTTTGTTTCACGACAATATATTTTATGCTTTGGAATAAACTAAACAGAGGTCTCAAAATATTTCAAGATGAGTGTATACTAATAAAATAATAGTAACAAATTAATATGTGTAATAGTTTATTGTAAATATATTATGAATAAAAGTTAGGCGTACATTTTAAAAAATTTTAAAATAGTAGGAAATACTAGTTTAGGAGCGTCGATACCAAGAGATAAATCGATATGATCTAACTTTGGAATTATTTTCATTCCCACGACATTCGGTAGTTTAAGTGCAAACAGTTCTACATCCTAAAATAAATTTGTTTTAGTAAACTTAGAAAAACTTTTGGCGGGTTTTTACCTTTTGCGATGCAAGTTTATCGTAACTCCCATAGATAATCGCTGTTGGAACATTTGCTCTTGATAAATTATAAATTGGAGGATTTTCTTGGCCATATCTCTTTAAGTTTTCTTGAATCCCGTGATCGTATTTACGAAAAGTTCCTAAAAATGTAGAATATACATAAAATACACATATTTTGAAAAACCATGTAAGAAATTAATTTTCCTAAATAAAATGATAGAATATGAATTGGAAGTTTCTTGTGACTCACCATTATTTAACTGAAGTAAATGGAAACCTTCTTTCATAGACCCTCCAGCAGGATTATTGCTTAATATAAGAGGAAGAGCTGTCTACAAATCAAGAAATTAATAATATTAATTTACCTAAGTTATCAATTTTTAATTCACCATATTTAATTGTTCAATGGTTGCACTAGACATAATGCATATAATCTCAGCGCAGAGAAACCGATAAAATGAATTTGGGCTACAATTTTCCTTCATTAATCTTATTAACTGTTCAGAATGCGGAAGTAATTCGTACATATCTAGCGATTCCATTAGTCTCTGCATTTGAAATTTAGTATTAATTAATTTTTTCAATGCAAAATTAAATGAACAATAAATTTACCGTTACCCGTTCTATATTTGGTATTAGAAGTTTTACAAAAAGTGATAGAGTGTTTTGAATCGATGTTGCAGGAGCTAGTGCTATCGCAAATTTAATTTTGTTAATATAATTTGGTTTGTCCGATAACATTGCGAAATAACTTGTAGATCCTTGAGAGTATCCTAGATACAATAACTTTTGTTGTTTAGTTACATTCAGAACATAATCTATCGTGACTGGAATATCATAACGGCCCAATTCCTGGAAACTGCAAAATTTTATAGTAATAATTATATTTTTATTTAGACAATTTGATTATTGATTTCATTATTTATGGAATTACAGGATCACAGATTACACAGACCAATAGGAACTGTTAAATATGCAATTTACCAAGTTTACCAACAATTTAGCAATAAATTAAAAATTAAAATCATAATTGTTCAGTTTACAATAAGTTATAAAATATAATAATAATTAGTGTTTAGAAATGTGTAATAATATTATGTATATTTGAATGTTTGATATTATAGCTTGCAATTTCCCATTGACTAAGTAAGATTTTTAAAGATAATTATATAAAATACTAGCCGTTAAGAAGAATTCCGATATCAAATTAAATTTGAAGATAATAAATTATGACATTGACTATTTTAAACAAATGCAACATCGAATTTTCATATTTTTCAAGAAAAAAAAACGGTATGTACTACAAGAATGTCATCGACAATCTTGTCATTCCTCTATAAAAACAAATTTTTATATTTATTTTGCTTCACCATTTATCAATTTTTGTTAAGAACTTGGTTATCAACTAAAAATATACCTAATAAATTGAAAAACTTTTAATTGTAACTAATTAAGCATTAATATAATTTAATATTATTGAGCTATCCACGAAGAAAGAATATGGCTTTCGTCTGAATTTATTAATTAATTAATTTAAATAAATAAAATATTATTACTTTATTTACTAGAATTACTAGATAAAGTATATATTAAATAGAATTGTTCACTTAACTTGTTCTAATAAAAACTTTTAAATTAGTAATAATTTATTATAATAATAATTATTTAAAAGTATAGAAAAAGAACTTACAGAATTAATTTCTAAAATTAATTAGTTTTATTTGATATTTGTGGAAATTAGTATTATGTAATGTTACATACATTACATACATATAGATATATTGACGTATAATTCACCCTAGTTGTTTTTTATTACTTATTAATTAAATCAATTTTGTTTTTCAAATTCTTCCAATTAAATATTAGTTAAATTTTAATTTCAATAAAATTATAAAAATGGCAACGCAAATTTCATACGATACCCATATCGCAGTCCGGCTTATCAATTGCACACTCTTTCCTACGAATGCAATTTTAATTTCCAATACTAAAATAATCCAAGTTAAAATTTTAATTTGTAATTATTCTTCTTCTAAATCAGCGAAATCAATCAATTTGTTACCGCTCAGTAGCCACTCAATATCAAAAATATTCAAAACAACTCCAAAATATCCAAATAATCATCCAAAAAAAGCACAATAATGCATACGCATACAATCACTTTATTCAAATCAAATTAAAAATATTACTCACAAATTCAAATTTATATCAAAAATCAAAATCAAAAGCGAAAATCGCACAACAGGCTCGTGTCGTCACTATCGGCGAAAGACCACCAATTCCTCGTGATCGGCCCCCACCTAACAGACTTTTTAATCTCACCAATTCAATAAATTTAAACATAATTTAAATAGAAAATAAATTTTCACCAAAATGTATAGTGTGGGTCCAAATCACTTTTGAAACATGACAATATATTGTGGTGATTTTTTTGTGCAGTCAACCCGCCAGTTCAGATCGTGGTCAATTATTTGTTTTAAGTACTGCAAATACGTTCTAATTTGTTCAGAGGAAAACGAGAAAGGCTAAATTTACTACTTTAAACACCTCTGTGACACATATTTTTAATTGTAATATTTTATAAAACTTGGCATAGTGATTTTGTGATGTGCTTCGATAACTATCTACGGAAAAGAAGAGTAATTAATTTGTGCAACATCCTATACGCGATTGAAAAACTTACCGGGTATAAATTTTCTTGAGGTTGAACGCAAGGAGGGCTTCCTAAGCGGCGTTGAAGGACGCCAGACGCTTAAATTTGCGTTAGTGCGTTTTGGATTTGGCGATTTGTAAATTTTTACTTATTGACTAAGTAAAAATTAGTTTTGGGAGCTGTAGAAGCAGGTATTTGTGACGAGTCGTCAATTTCAGTGTAAAATTGCTGAAAAATATTTAAAATTTGAAAAGTTTGTTGAGTGCAACACTGCCAAGGTTAAATTGGAACGCCACGCCATATTGGATATTGAAAAATTTGAGATTAGAATAAAAATTTACGTACCTACGTTAAGTTTACAGTTGAATTATTTAGATGTTATTGAAGGCAGGATCAACGGTATTGAGATTGAAAAGTTTTAATCAAATCGAGCACAAGAATTAAAACAACGCCAAGTGGTTTACAAAAACTTGGTAACTACAGCACATGTGATAACCGCAACGTACAGAAATCAATTGAGATTACAGAACAAAGCTCACCCTACCACTCACAAGATTCGTACCAAGTATTTAAAAATTAAAATGCCCATTAGTGACAAACATTTCTATTAAAAAAAATTTAACCAAAATTTGTACAGCATTATAAAATTTTAATATTTGCTACACATTTAACATTTAGCGACAAATGAGATTAAAATTTAACCAGATTAAGAATACAGTAAATAAAATTTCAAATTCAGTAGTCGAACACAATTACACACGAAAAAGCCAAAAAGCGAAATTGTCGCTACAAAAATTTTCCTTTGAATAAACAACATTTTTCGTTATTCAAAATACGAGTTTTTATTTGCTCGAAAGACAGACGGGGTGACCCATAGGAATTCGCTACTGAGTGTTTCATGCTTCCGATAAAACTGAGCAAGCTGAGGTAATTTAAAGGTGAAAAAGGTTTTGTAACAAAATACCATCACAATATATACAACAAGTACATACATAAAATAATATTTAAAAAGCAATAAGAAAGAAGACAATATTTGTATAAACAAAAAATTTTTTCTTTATATTTTGATCATATTTTTATTAAGTTACTTTTAATTTTATTCTTTTATTCTTTCAGTCTTTGTCCAAACCTGTTAAATATCTATTAACGTAATTTTTTTAAATGTTTTTAAAATATTATTTTTGTAAGTACGTTTATATTCTTTACTTTTTGGTTAAAAGTTATTATTTTGCCATTTTTAAAAATTTTTTTTTTATTTTTAGTAATAGTTCAAGTAACAAAAGTGGAAGATTACGTATAACAGAATGAGTAGAGTACTAGAGTTTTTCACAAACATGTTCTACTTATAACGGATAAGAATGAAAATTATAACAAATTAAAGAGGTTTTTATTCCCCAACTAAATATTGTAGCCGATAGTGGCCCTCCCTGAGCCTGTTGTGTGATTTTGGCTCGACGCAATTATTGAGATTTTTTTGATATAAAGTTGTGAGTAGATTTTTCTTGTTTTTGAATTAAATAAAGTGAATTTATGCAAACACATTATTGCGTATTTTTTGATGTTTTGATATTTTTTGGAATTTTAATATTTTGGATAATTTGGATAGTTCTTGATAATTTGCTACCGAGCGGTAGTAAGGCAATTTGGTTTAATTGAATCGGAAAGAGAATAATTGAAATTATAGATTTGGATTGTATTTGAAATTTAAAAATTAAAAGTTATATTTAAGCAAGCGAGTTTGTAAAGGAGATAAGAAGGCGATTTGGATATGCTAAAATCTAAACTTCGATCCCTTTTAAAACATTTGAAGGTTTTACATTAAATTTGAATTCGTAT
Organism: Cantharis rustica; assembly: GCA_911387805.1. Classification (NCBI taxonomy): domain Eukaryota; kingdom Metazoa; phylum Arthropoda; class Insecta; order Coleoptera; family Cantharidae; genus Cantharis; species Cantharis rustica. Next base: position 110,467,155 of record OU426877.1, on the reverse strand, counting down.
ATTTTTGGAGAATTTATTTATTTTTTGACAAGAAAAAATTTTTTATTTAATTAATTTTAAAGATGCTTAGAATCCTTCCCCTAAAAGTTATCTTAGCTGTCCGCAATCCAAGGCTAACCCGAGGCAAACAAGTTATTGAAAAATATCTACAAGCTTTTTCATAGCATCATTTTAGCATATCATATTTTTTATCATAGCATCTTTAGCCGGAATTTGAAAGACAAGAATTGGAAAAAATTAAATTTGCCAAACAAGAAGCTGAAAGACCGAAATTCAAAAGATTAACATTTAAAGAAGAAGATTAGAATTGCAAAGATTAGAATTGGACGAATGTGATTTAGTGAAGAATCCATGGAAAATGTTAAAAGAATAATCCAAAGAAACCGTAAAAATGCTAGATATAGAAAGAAAATTGAGATTTGACGAATAAGAAAACACGAAGATAGAAATTGAATTAGAAAAACAAGGAGCCAAAAAATTAGAAATTGAAAGATCAAAAATTGAATTTGAAAAACAAGAAGCCAGAAGATTAGAAACAGCAAAATTGGAAATAAAAAAACTAAAAGCTGCAAAATTAGAAGCAGAAAAATTAAAAATTACAAAACAAGAAAAAGAAAAACAAGAAGCAGTAAAAATAGAAGCTGGAAAATTGGAAATTATAAAATTAGAATCAGAAAAACAAGAAGCTGTAAAATAGAAGCTGGAAAATTAGAAATTATAAAACAAGAAACAGAAAAACAAGAAGCTGTAAAATTGGAAACTGAAAAACTGAAAATTATGAAACAAGCAGCAATAAAACGGAAAGCTGAGAAAGATGTGGTGTTTCAAAACAATTCGCATCCACCCTGTACATTTTTAAGAAAATGTTGTTTTAAATAGTTGTAATTTGGTAAGATTGTAAAATTAGACAGGTGGGGGCAAATCGACAGAAATAGAGGACTTTTTGCCAAGATGGCTGACCGAGCTGGTCGTTAGTTTTTGGTCTTGTTAGATATTTTGAGATTTATGATTTTTTTAAAGTTGTGAGTAATTAATTTTAAATATTTTAAATAAAGTGATTTTTGTGCGAACTCATTTTTGCGCCTTTTTAAAAGTATATTTTTTGATTTTGGAATTGATTTGGATATTTTTTTATGAGTGTCTGCTGAGAGGTAGTGCACTGATCTAGTTGATTGATTTGGAAAACGAGGATTTAAAATTGTGAATTAGATTTGAATTACATTTATTTTTGGAAATACGGTTTATTTAATTTTTTGCAATAGAATTTTTTTAATTTTATTTATTTTTAAAGAAGCTTAGAATCCTCGCCCTGAAATCATTCAAAGGGTCTGCAATTCAGAGCAAACCTAAGGCAAAATTTAAATTGGAAAATATCTAAGAAATTTTTCACAGCAATATACTTAATTCTAATTAATTTTGTTATTGAGTTTTTAACTATAATTAAAGAATAAAATGTCAAGTGCTGGGTATCTTTACATGCAAGAATAAAAATTTCTTTAATTTAATACCGTTTTTATTCTTATCTACTATAATTAGGGTTACCATAATTATTTTCAGCAAAATAAGTACAAATACGAAAGAAATAAACGAATTTTATTTAAAAAAGTATTCCCGCCCCCCATTTTAAGTATTTGAATGGTGAGCATAAGTTTTCAAGTAAAAGATTATTTTAATATAAAAATTATTTTAAATTTTTTCTTTTGCAAATTCGCATTAAAAGTGCATACTTTTTCGGTTGTAGAACAATTTTATGAATTCCTGTCACATTAAGATTAAATTTCTATTTATAATTAAAAAATTATAATCTAGATTAGTTTAGTATTTTTGTTACTATTATCACTACTATAATTTTATTATTATTTATTAAAAAACAGTTTATTTGGGCCTACTATACCCTGTCAGAACTATCCTCTTAAAATAAGTACGTATGGTAACCATAATTATAATGGGCAGCAGGAATTTGGAAAAATCAATATTCAATGTTATTTCCCTGTTTAGATCTTTGGCCGGTCACTCGGTATAACTAACGGCGATTTAAAAAAATAAAATTGCATACATATAATTATGTATATTTAATAAATTAATTTTTTAACTTGTGAAATATAATTAAATAATCTTGAAATAAACAAGTTAATAAAACGTTTAATAATAATTTTTTTATTGAGCTTTCAACGTTTGGTACACGTCTTCGTCAGAATAATTTAATATAATTAAATAAAAACATTATTATTAAACGTTTTATTAACTTGTTTATTTCAAGATTATTTAATTATAATTATGTATAGTATAAAGTTCATTTTAAAATCTCTTACCTAAAATCCCAGAATTTCTTCTTATCTTTATAGAGATCAAGAGAAATGTGTTTTTTACATAAAGTTGTACCTCGGTTGTTTCCCATCCATACATCATAACCATTATCCGCTAAAATAAATCCTAAACCTCTTTTAGGACCTAAGGCAGTCCAAGTTGAAGAATCACCTAGGAAACCAGAATATAACAGAACTGGGAGAACATTTTTCATTTTGTTCTTGAACTTAGTATTTGGTATTCTATGAATTTCTAGAATATATCCATCCTCAGTTTGTAATGTGTGTTTTTCAAACGGATAATTATATTTTTTAATTACTTCTTCCTATAACGATAATAATTTAGCAAATTCATTTATAATTTTTATTTGCATTAATAAAATTAAAGGTTGTATAAAATTTAATACCGTTGTTAAGCCAAATTCTGGATCCATTTGATTTCCTTCATTCGTAAATTCATTTGATAATTCCTGTGTAAATTCAAATATAGATGCCCAAAGTAGTATATTGAACAGTAAAATATGTAAACCTTCCATTTCAGCAAATATTAAAACACTAATAATATTGCTACTAAAACTATGATTTTTCTGAAACAGATGAAATATTATTATTGTTAATACTAACTAATATTAATAAATATTTACCAATAGTTTATTCGAAAAAATTATAACTAAATAAAAAGTTTACTGTTTTGTAAAAATGTTGTGTTGTGTTGTGTGTTGTAAAAAACTATAATAATGTTTACTATTCTATTTCACTCAAAGGTTTCTAACCAACTGACTACTAAAATAAACAATCAAACAATAATTATTAAAATGATTGCTGTTATACATTATTGCGTAGGTAGCTATACATAATGTACTATATAATTCAGGTCCTGATATATACATATAGTATAGACATAGTATATATTTAATTAGATATATATCTAATTATCTATCGTTCTAAATAAACAACAATTTAAAAAAAATTAATAAATTTTTAACATTTTATATACTATGTAGGTAAGGTATACAAAACACATAAGATATATATGATTATAGAATTCGAGATCAGCGGTTCTCAATCAAAATATCACAAAAGGTATAAATGTAATAAAAAATGTAAACATGTATCATTAAATTTTGCGCTTTATTAAAATAGCATCGAGAAAGCAAAAAACTTAAAAAATGTGAATGGTTAATATATCGTTATATAACCCAAAATGACAAAATCCATTTGGAAACTCATCGGATGTTGAAATTAAAGACGACAAAACATTATTCTAGGGGATTGCTAAGGCTGATCAGACCTCAAGAAATATGACGAAAAGACGAATGATAAACAATAAATTATGAAATAATTATGAAGTAATTAATTCATTATAAATTATTTTTCTCGTTATAATATATTTGTAATCATTTGCACTACTAATTTAATTTAAATCATATATTGAAGAAAATTAAAATTTTAATGTGAAAATGTAAGTACATACCGGGTGTTCACTGTCAACGTCGAACATAAAAAAATAAAAATTAATTTCAATTGTATTGTAGATTTCTGCTCGCCAATTCAACCAATGGAAATTTTTTTAGTATCTATGAAATGAGAAAGTTATTGTGTATTCTATGTTACCGAACTTAATTGGTTTTCATTGATATTTATTAAAAACTGTTAACTGTCAAATTTTTTAGAAAAACCAAAAAATGCACAAACACTTTTTAGAACTAAAATGTTTTAAGATGTTTGGTTTTTCTAAAAAATTTGATATGATTAATATCGAATTACACTACCTAAACCACTTATCTAATGATTACCATGGTAACTTGTTTATAAAGACATGAAATTTTTAAATTAACATTTTTTAATAAATATCGATAAAAATATTTCTTTTGGTATCATAGGATGCACAATAATTTTCTCGTTCTATAAAAACATAAAAAATTTTAGGTTGAATTGGCGAGCACGAATCTACAAAACAATTTAAATCTATGTTAATTCCCTATGTTCGACGTTGATAGTGACAAATATCAGCTACTGATTATAAATAATACAGAAAACTAGTTAATAATAAAAAGTTACCGAAAGAAAAATGAGTTTAACATGTACAAAATTGCCCAATATTTATGAACAATTTGTGTCTACCTAAATTTATTGGCGCTAAACCCATCATTGTGTTAAAAAGATGTTAATATTTACGTAAACTATTTTAAGCAAGTAATCACATAATTGTGAAATTTTAAGGTTTTACAAAAATTATTTCTTATCGTTTAGAATTTGCAAATGATGCAAATTCTTTGAGAATAAATTGTAGATAATTTTAGAACAAATTATACGTCTATTTCTATAAAAAAAACACGTGGCACTCGGGTTGTCTGTAAAGTCGGTTTACGGACAATAATTTTACGTGATAACGTCATAAGAAAACATTGATGAAAAATTGCATACTTTTATAAATTGAATTGAATTATGTTTTCTTATGACGTAAAATTATCGTCCGTAAACCGAGTGTTAATTGAAAAGGATAAAATTGGACAAATAAATCGATTCATGAAACTGATGCTTTTGAAAAGCCCGCCAAAACCTGCTTGATATAATAATATATTCTTTTGCACTGCGTTAAGTTGTCATTAAAACATAAATATTTTTAAAACTCTGGTTAAAAACATTAATTTTCAAATATTATTTACAGTTTTTGCAAAATTAATTTAATTAATTTGTTTAAATATAATCACGAACAATTAGTTATAGAAATAAACTGAAATCAAATCAATGTCAATAAATTGTTAATTTGAAATGACAAAATTGAACAAATAAATGAAATTTTTTGAATTGCTACTTTTAAAAAGCCCGCCTTGTCATTTTATACACATTAGGTATGTTCGTGCTAGTCACACTTTTTACACTTGAAGTGTAAAAAGTTTAATTTACACTTTAACTTTTTCCCGAAAGTGTAGGTTTAACGCGAACACAAAAAGTGTAACTCCTCCCCTTTAAATCAAATGTGTTGGTAGGTTATATTGGTACCTAACCTAACTTATAGAAAAACATTATTTAGCAAAAAATATCGAGTTAAGAACAAAATTAAAAGTAGGAAACGAAAGTATTTGAAAATGAACTTCTTAGTGTGACTCTAACTAATCAAAATTTAGATGTTGGTAAGCAACAAAATAATTTTATCTACTTCCGGTAATTAAATGCGTACTTATCTCCATCAAATGGCGTGGATATGATCGCGGTTACTTACTGCATTGATTAATATTTGTAAAATTCCCAAGGGAGGTAATATTATCTGACGTTTATATATTGACATATATAATACCGGCACTAACTACAATAACTACACGACAAGCACATAAACATGAATAAAATAAAATAAAATACTGTATTTCATATTTCTTTTTTGATTTCGTCGGCAATCGTTGTTCTACAAGCTTTGCCGCGGCTTCATCAACATCAAAAGTATCAACCATGTTAATGAAATTACACAATTTTTTTTGACAAATTACTCATTTATTTATTTTTCAATCACTAGATTTCTCATAACTTGTATAACTTTATTTCTTTCAATCGAGTTTTCATCAATATTTCTTGGAGTTAGGGCGCGCTAATTAATGCATCTGGTAGCGAGAACATTACCCTCGACGGGGGGGGGGTGTGAAGGCTGGGGGGGGACATTTTTGAGTTATTTTTTCGATATCTTGTCTCGTTTTCGAGATAAACAGCTTTTTATGTTTTCATTTGTCAAGTGTAAATTATTTTAATTATTATTTATTATTAAATGCTATTTAAACAAGGAAGTAGATAAAATAGTATATCAAACTTGTGAGATAACGATGCATTACCGGACTCATGATTCAAAAGCCCTCGGGCCTACGGCCCTCTGGCTTTTAAATCTTTCGCCGGTAATGCATCTCATATCTCCCGCGTAGATAATATACTAATAATTTTTACGATTTGCAATTATTTTCATTCACTTTTACATAATTTTTCAGCATCCACTGTAATCAGTGCATTCCATTGCATTATTGATGTAATAGAAAGGACAGAGCATATTAAAATCAATAATTATATTGAAGATGTAGTAACAAATTATATTGACGGTGATTTTATTATGCATTTTCGTTTGTCTCGTGGTTTGTCCTATAATTTAATTTCTCGTTTCACAACATCCCAGATATACTTACCGTTGAGAAGTAATAATATTTTACGTTATCATTCACAATTGCTTCCGTTCTAACATTATTTTTACAGATGCAGCAGGATACAGGCCGATAACACCTGAAAAGCATATCTTATTTTATCTCTGGTTTGTTGGCCACGAAACTTCTTCGTTTCGAGACGTTGCCGATAGATTTGGAATAAAAATAAGTTCCCTGCATAAAATAGAGACTAGAGTCACAGATTTCCTTTTATCGTTCCTTTTAACCACATCAGGACAAGGATTCCTATATTAACCGAAAACAATTTTTTTCGATCCAACTGCAAAGAGTGGTGGATCACAATAAAAAATTTATCAATGTGTGCATTGGTTACCCTGGATCCCGAAGAGTTACCCGTTTGGAAGAGGAGCACAGCGACGACCCTAATTATTGTCTGAGATCGGTAGTCCTTATTAATGTTCGAGATGCTTATGACGTTTTTTGTGCGACTAAACTTATTAAAAAGCATTTAAATTATGTACTTAATAAATATAAATTGTATGATAATCAAGTTGTCTTAATGTCAAAGTTTGCATTCCGTTGTTATAACAATTTGTAATTAACTGCAGCCATTACAGTTTTTATGTGAAAATAACATTGAAAAACTTTTATTTTTATTTTGTGAAAATTTTTGAATAATGCAAATCTTAATACAAATTCAAATTCATTGATGCCACTGAATTGTAGCGACAAGGAAGCTCATCCATAAAATTCGCACGAGGTTCCAGTGGTTGATACTAAAATTTTATCATCGGTATCTGTTTCCCAAAATAAGATTCCGTTGACAATTGGAAATTGTAATAATTGCACTTTCAATATTTATGTTAATAAGGGTCAGTTGTACAATGTGAGTTTAAACCAAAAAATTAATCTAAAAAATTTAGATTAGCCAATAATAGTTCTTAAAAATCAACTTTTTGTATTGGTTGTATTGGTTAACTCAAAATTTTCTGGTTTAAACTCACATTGTACAACTGGCTCTAAGTAAATTTTAAAAATTGTTATTAATAGTTAATATAGAATACATTTACTTACCGTTCTAGAACGCTAAAGTACTTACCGTCGTACTTATCCTTAGCAACTTGTAAACAAAACTTACTGTCGTGGAAACAGACGCAGTAAACAACCAAATAGAGCATAGTTGCGCAAAAAAAGTATAAATGCGAACTAAACAAATATCCAAATTAAATAGGCAATGTCATTTAAAACACAGTCAACTGATAGCACAGCTTCAAATGATACACAGAGATTAATCTCTTCGTGATACTCAGAAGATTCAATCGATTCTTAAATGAGTTAACAGATGAAGCCGCTACGACATCATCAGGAAGATCATTCTAGACACCGAAGATTTGGTTTGATTTTGAACCTCTCGCGGAGCAACTTCAACCGATGTTCACGTAAGCGTTCATTCATATTAAGCGCATACAATTTTTACAATTTAGCACAGGGTGGGTCGAAATATTTTGTTTCACGACATCTAAAAGCCCCCGTGCGAATTGGAGTTATTGGCGCAGCCTAGAACAAAAATTCGCAATATACTTATGTCGTGCTACAAAACAAAAATATCAAAAATCATTTATAAAACTAAATCAAAAGAAAAACAAAATAAGTTAAATCAAATTGCCGGTAAGACGCTTCTTTCTTCCAAATTTTTCCATTTCCTTTTTTTTTATCCAAATATCTTGTTGTTCTTTGTTTCTTTCTTCTTGTTTTCCAAATGATTATTTTTATACGAGGCATCCATTTTGTCGGCACCTTCCTCTGTTGCCCCCGACTCGTCCAAAACTTGCAAATTTGCTTCCTTTCTTTTTTAACATCATCCATTTGATCATACATCCGCTTCACACCCTTGTGCGTTTTCTTTTCTTCTTCTTTTTCCGTTCTTGCCGAAGTTAACTTTTTTTCTTTTACCCATAATTCTTTGTTTTGTTTCATATCTGGTTTTGCTTGCTCTTCTTTTTCAAAAAATGTAATAAACTTTTTTCTTTTAAATATTCTTTTTCAACCGATTCACTCTTTCCCATTGGTTCCTTCTCTTCAAAAAATTCTGTTTTTTCTTTAAACAATGCTTTTTCTTCCTGTTCCATTGGTTCATTTTCTTTTTGTTCGCCATCTTCCATCACTGGTTTATCTTCTTCCAAAATTTTCCTTTCCACAAGTTCATTTTTCTCTACATCTTTTTGTTCTAGTAGCTCTTCTTTTAAAATTTCTTTTTCCTATTTATTGGACACTTTTTCTTCCAAAATTTCTTTTTTGGTACCCCTCAAAATTTCTTTTATAATTCTCTCTTCTGATTCCTTCCTACATCTTTTGTCTTTTTTCACTCTTGTTACGCCGACGTTTTATGACCATTAGTTACCTAGTCATGTCGAAGACCGGCTAATTTAATTTGAAATATTCATTTAGTTGATTAAATTATGGTGGAAGTTTCCGGTTCGATAGTGGAATTTCTATTTCCACGATTATCGTTTGTGAAGTTTTTGGGGGACTAGTTTTGAAGAAATTAAGGCAAAGATTGTTAGTGACGCGCGCCAAGCGATTTTCGACCTTAGCTAGAGCGGAAAATGTTTCCGACGTTGCTGTTCTGCGCATTGGAATGCGAGCGATAAGACAACCTTGGCTGGTAGTGATCTTGAAATTTGAACGATTTCCTATCGTGCGCTTTGTTTCGAACTTTCGAATAATAATAAAGTTAAATCTAGTGCAGAAACCTTAATAGTTTTAAATTAATGGTGAACTTGTGTTGTTTCGAACTCATTCGAATTATGATAAAGTTAATAAAAAATCGAGTGCCGAAATATTTAAAGTAATGTCATTTCTGATACTGCGTTTCGTTTCGGACTTTGAGTTCTGATGAAGTTCAATTTAAAAGTAAATAAATTATGCCACTGAGTAAATCTAAGTGATGTTGCTGTTGACGTAACACGACCTAAAATCGAGGACGTCGGGTTATTCTCAATTCTTGGTTGGAGCTTATGAACTGCACGATGCCGAACGCTGCCTCAACTACCATCTCCATGGACCTCTGCGTCTAACGATGGAATTTAATTTGTAACAAAGGTATCGTGGTTTTGATATTGTTTATTTAGCACAAAATTTTTGTGTGTGCATACGTTTTGTGGACCTTTCAGGTCAGTATCGACTTAGTTTTCATGTTATTTGACATTTCGATAAATTCATGTTTGTCGTTATTATGATCTTTAGTTATAATGACTATGGCATTTGTTGCCTATGATTACTGTTGTGTTGATAGTATGTTTATCGATGTTATTTTGCATTATTGTATTATATAATGAGCTTGCTCATTTCACAAACATCTAAGGGAGAAATTAAATTGCTTATAAACTATTTGTGTTGTTTTGATTGTGTTAAACTTCCAAGAGTAGACCACGCCCATAATTTTGATCCGCTGAGCAAGTTGTTGGCAAATATAAGTTTACAGGTAAGGCCCTCGTAACACTCTATCCTGGTCTCTTTTCTCTCTATCTTGGTCTCTTTTCCTAAATTCACGACGGATTAACTCTATTAAATCTTTCTTACTTTCTTCTTGTCTATTTATCAATTCTCGTAGTGTACTCGTGATATCTATTTGATGCGTCTGTATCTCCTCCGTCCCTCTTCTTGTACTCGAATATCTTGGCGAGTCTATCATGACGTCATCCATCGCGTCAACGTCCTTTCCTTTCTCCTCTTTATCAATCTCTGTTAAATCAACATCTGTTTTCTTTAAATTGGACATATTTTTATAATTGTTTTCAAGTTTAAAAATTTTAATTGGTTTGCTAAATCCGACCCTGTATTACTTTTTTCAGATTATTAAAATTTGTAAAATTATTCTTTTAATATCAAAGCTATTTATTATCTGTGACCCTGATTCGAACAAATTTATTTTATTTATCTTTGGCATGAACTTTCTTTTCACTTTATTATCAATTTTGCTTTACTTGCATTATAAAAATTGTAATTAAATTTAACCCTAACGTTTGTATGGCACAAAAATTTAACAGTTTTATAGTTTTTAGCCCCACGCTATGGGTGCCATAAAAAAAGATGTAGTGGATTATTTTCGTAGAAAATTTTCAATGAATCGTCCCTGCGCGGGCGCCAAAAAAATGATGTGGTTTTCTCTCGTAGAAATCTTCAACCTTTTGTTTGCCTCGTATTAACTCTTGGTGTGCGGGAGCAATTGATAATTTTGTAAGGGTCGAAGGGTTTTTGTTTTCTCAAAAATAAAACAATTATAATTTCTAATCCAAAAAAATATAATAAATTCTTCAAAAATAAATTTTCCAAACGTATACAAATTAAATTCAATGTTAAATTATTATTGGGCTCGCACTTTTAATTTTATGTTTATCCAAATCGCCCGCTTATCACTATCAACATTCGTTCCTACGAATGTAATTTAATTTTTCCAATTTTAAGTATCTAAATTTAATTTTTAACTTCAAATGCTGTTTCTAAATTAATCAAATTAATCAAATCTACTATTTCTCAGTAGCCACTAGTCAAAAAATTCCAAAATATCAAAACTTCAAAATAGCGCAATAATGCGAACGCATCCAATCCACTTTATTTAATCAATCAAAATCAAAAATTATTACTCACAATTTCAAAAATTATCAAATAAACTCAACGTATCATAAATCAAATTCAGCGTGCATCCAAAATCACGCACCCGCTGTCGGCCATAGTTGGCACAAAAAGCCTCTATTTCGATCCTTTTCTCCCCACTCTGTACTTTTTCAATTTAAGGATGTATGAGCGTGGGCGTGGGGAAATAGCGAATTTTGATGAGTGGGGATAGGTTAGTATCGTTGCGGGGTGAAGTGACAAAAATAACCACGTGACGTGTAATTTACATTTGGCAACACAGTCTTTTTGATTAATTTCCTGTCGGTGACATCTGACATTTGAACGTTTTATGCATGCTATTTTTTTAATTTTCATTTATTGAAATGCGGTTTATTTAATATAAAAATTCTAAAGTCTGTTGCTTTAAATATTAGGTTATATTATACCTGTTTTTATATACACAAATGAGGTTATATTTACATCTGTATTTACTACTACTACCGCTAGTTTGTTGTGGCGCTCGTGATAGCAGTGAACTACAGTGAAACGTTGCCAAGTGTCATATTACAGCGAGAAAAAATTTGTAAAATAAAAAAATTTGAATTTCAATTCAATTTTTCTTTTTGGGATGAACCGATGCAAGGTATTTTTAATATACTGACGAATTACTGCAAGTATCATCTTTCTTATTTATAGTTTTTTTTTAAACTGAAGATATTTTAACATACTGATATTTGTTGATTTATCATCACAACTACCCATTTCTCCATAAGAGCAATGTATTTTATGTCGATTTTCAAAAATTTTTTTCTTTAAAATATGAATGGTTACCTATGCTGAAATTTTTACAGTAAATTCATTGAGTAAAAATCTATATGTAAAAAAATCTTGAGGTCTTAAATTGAAAATTGTTGTCACGCTCATACATCCTTAAACGTTAAAAATCAAATTAACAAATTTTTACAATTTAGCACAGGGTGGGTCGAAATATTTTGTTTCACGACAGTATATAAGAAATGGTAATGTATCAAGAACAACTCCTCGAGGGACACCACTGATAACGGGAGTATCACGAGAAAACGTTTGTACAATTTGGACCATGAGAGCTCGGTTACTAAGAATAGCAGACAACCACTGCAGCAACTGTCTCCCAACACCAAAATGAGCTAATTTTTTTAGTAGTCTTCTTTTGGGTACTCTATCAAAGGTTCTTGAGGAGAAATCCAAATAAATCACGTCTACTGGGATACTGTGATCAAGATGAGAATTCCAGTCATTAACGCATGTAAGCAAGTTTGTCATGATGGAGCAATCTGGTAGAAACCCATGCTGCGACTCAGGTATAACGTTGTTGCCAATAAAAAATTGTAGCATATCTTTACTGCAATAATAGTTTCCATTAATTTGACTGCTATTGGAATAAGGCTGATAGGTCGATAATTATTGGGATCAAGTTTGTTACCTTTTTAAAAATTGGCGTTATAGAGGAAAGACGCCAAATATCCGGAAGTTTGTGATCAGCAAACGACTTCTCTATAAACAGCGATAGGGGCAAAGAAAGATTGTTTCAAGAGTGCTTCAATAAACGAGCAGAAATTTTGTCTAAACCTGGAGATGTTTCACTCTTCAGTCTATCGATACATCTCTCTATTCAATCCGGTGGAATATTGATCACCGAAAGAGCTCCGGGAGGACAAGGAAAATCAATTCACGGAAGAGGTCCATCAAGTTCTTGCACAAAAGACGATACGAATTTCTCACAAAGTAGATTAGCGGTTTTACGATCACCGCCACAGCATCACGCCATCCGACCGCATTAGTCGTGGAATAGTAACTTTAGAAGACAGCGAGGACCTGGAGTACTTGTAAAATTTCTTTGAACCACTCTCAAGAATAAGACTCTCCTCATAATCACCTCTGGCAGTAGACAATATAGCGTTTAGAGTATTCGAAAAACCACGATGACGTTCAAAGTTTTTGAGTATTCTGTTTCGTGTGTATCTCTGCCACAAATGTATCTTTTCCTTAATAAGCTTTTTTTGTTCAGCTGTGATTCAGGTTTGCTGGGATTGTATAATAGTGTTTTTTAAAAAAAGTTGGCTATGATAGAGGCGGCAATCTCTCCTTGGAACTCATACCTTTGACTATTGACAGGAAGACTATCCAACACATGAACTCAATCAACGTCACTTAGTTCAAAGGCAACCCGCCGCCAGTTAGTTAAACTTCTAGGGAATATTATGCTATTTTGAGGCGGCATAGCAGGCCCGGACTGGGACCTAAAACCAGCCCGGGCATTTTATAGACTGTTGGGTCCCAACTTCCCACAAAAACGCTACATGTACTTTTAACATATTTATTTTTTATAAAACGTGTAATGTCCAAAATTCATGAAAAAAACATAGTTATTTTGTTTGGCTTTTGTTTTTTAGTTTTTTAGTTTTAATAGTGAAAGACTTTTTAAAAAAGATTTTTTAAATTATTTTCAATTTCAAAATTCTTTGTAAAATTTTCAAAATTTTAATCACAATTATTTTAAACTTAAATCCTAATAAAATTTTAAAATAAAAATGGTATCGACAAATAAATTTCCGATACCGGTTTTCAGGTGGGTTTTCATCAAATCGATTTTGATGATTTGCGATTTTGCAAAAATACATACAATTTCTATGTAATTGAATATATTTTCTATTGATACTGCATACATCTAACATCTCTTCTAATCTCTTCTAAAGTAATGAATTTCTAATTGTTGTTATTATTTAAAACAACTTAAAAACACAAACTGGTTAAAATAGACAAACCAAACAAAATGTTAAAGTAATGAATTTTAACTGTTAAGTAAAGAATACAACATACTTTACATAACAACAGAAAAGAATACATATCATAGAAAAATCTTTACTTAACAGTTAAAATTCATTATTTTAACATTTTGTTTAGTTCGTCTATTTTAACATTACATACTACTAAACTACCACACTATCCACTTAAAAAATTAATTTGTTTGCCCTATTTCTATTACAAACTAGTACAAACTACAAACTAGATGCTATTTTTCTGCCCTTCACGTTGGGCACGTCTGCCCTTCAAATTTAGAATGTAATGTAAATTTTGTATTACAAATTTGTTTTTTCTTTATAAATTTTTTTCCAATAAATCTTCTAATTAAAAATATTCCAATTCAAAATAATACGTAAAACTTTAATTTCGTTTGATATAAAATATTCAAAAATGGTAATGTTAAAATTTATGATAGCCGTATTACATCAGCCCGCTTATCAAATAAATTTGTATTACCTTCAATAACTTCCAATATAAAAATTTGAAATTTTTAACATTTACTTCATTTTTCAATTATAATTCTTAAACTTTATCTATTTCCATCTTTAATCAAGTAGCTTTCTTCCGTTCAATTTATATCTTCCGAAAATCCGTTTAAACTTTCCTAGCAATCAATATATCCATCCATAAATCTTAATAAAACAATATTCAATTAAATAAATCACTTATATTTCTAAAACTATAAAACTTCTCAAAAATTATTCGAATTAACAAATTATTGCGGCCATCACGTCGACCATTTTTTGACAAAAGGCATCGTATTAAAGTGATCGGTCCCCACCTAGCAAATTTCACAATGTTACAACTTAATAATTAATACAATAATTTTACAAAAATGTATAGGGTGGGTCCGAATCAGTTTGAAACACCGCAATATATATATTGTAGTGGTTATTCTCCCACTTTGTAGGATAGAACCCTTTGCCATCTTTAAAATTTACCTCGGCTAGCTTTTTAATCGTCGAAGAGTATTGAGCTTTTCCCCAAAAGTTGGTCCCTGTGACAAAGCTGTATTGTGGGCAGAAAAAGGTGTTCTTTTTAACTAAATTAAATTTATTCTTAAAAGATGGAGTTTTGTTAGGTGACAGTTTCACCTTCAGCAGATTTAAAATTTGGTGTATCGTGTAAACTCGTAAGCTCAGATGCACATTTATCATTAAACGCGTACTCGTGCTAGCATCTAATTTTATTAGTTTTAATTGTGTAATTGTGTCAGTAAATTTGTACAAAATAAATCAAATCAATGTTCAAAAGAATCAAACAAAATCGCACTTTAAAATTTAATAAATGTTTGAAATGTACCTGTCGATACGTCACTGACTTTATAAAATGTGACCTTCACTCGGTACAATTGGCATTGGAATGTTGCAGTTGCAATTCGCAGCCTCTGTGTAAAACATGTGCTGTCTTCGTTACTGTTGAAAACTTATTTGTCTTCCGTTTCCAAATAATTTCGAGTGTCGCTTGTCGTAATCTTCACTAACTATTCTGTGTGTTGTTATTATCCACACTTAACATCTATCGTAATTTATGGAAGTAGTAACTTTTTAAACTCTTATTGCTTTGTAATTTTTCAAGATAGCGTCCGGGTCCTAATTTCTAATACAAAATGTGTTTTAAACACCTGCTTTCCTTGAATAATTAATTTTTAATTTAAGGAACAAATTTACCCTGCAAATAATGTTTCTCTTCAAAACTTGACAATAGATCTTCGCTTTAAAACTATGTTAGTAGATTTAACAATAATTTAGTTTTTATAACAAAACTTTTTATTCTTATAAATAATATAAATCAACGTGAACAAGAATACTAATTATACAGATTTAAAATTTATACAATATAACTGTTAGGCGGAATATTTAAAATTGCGTTGGAACGTTGTTGTTCCTTTTGCAAACCTTGTTCCAGCTAATCATAATAATAAACCTTGACAACGCTCAGCATTTGCTTTTTTGTTATTAACCGGAAACATTATCCTTAAGTTCCTGGATTTCCAAATTAATTTCCAATGACCAAGTAATGCCATGGAATGTAGCTGCAGTGACATTGACCTGCATGCGTGTGCATGCATGACTGTGCCACCACAACTACTTTCACCTTTTTCAAAAGTGAAAAACTTGCACTACCAAAATTAATTTCGCTGGCTCGCCAAACTTGTAGCAGTCAAACCGGCCTTGGGCGACTCTTTCGCCTCGAATTCTTGTTCTTCCGTCCACCATACTAATTTTTCAAAGTTTCTTGCTTTTAACTTCACAAAACCAAATTTTAAACGTAACTATAATTTTTATACACTCTCAAACATTTTTAATCGCTAGTTTTTAGGTCACAGCACTTTATACAAATAATCGTGTTGCAAGTTTTGGTGTATTCGTGTTTAACATGAAATGATACTGCTTACTTCGCCTTTCAAAAACGATTGCTGTTTTGAAGGCGAAGCGATTACTTACTATCAACTCAAAAATGAAGCTTTATCACAAAACTCCACGACAATATACAATTACACAAATACCCGAATTAAGTATAAATTAATTTATTTATTAGCTAATTACAATGAAGTATTAAAAAAATTATGTGGTGTTTCATTGTATCATGATACATAACGTAAGAGCGTGTAGGAGTAGGGAAATTGCATACAGCAAGTCTACCAACATTGAGTCGAAGTTTATGCAACATAATTTACGTAGTATTTGTTATTACAAGTTCTACGTGTTTGTGCATTTATTCCCTTATACTTTTTAAATAATTTTCAGCAATAAAAATAAACAATATATTGGATTTTTTGTTAAAAAATAATTTTAATAACGTTATCTTATAAACAAAAGTGTAAATTAAAAACTAATAGACCAACACCCAGCCTTTGGTTACGGGTATTTTCTTTACGACGCACACCCCCGCATACAAAATAATTAATTCTAATTAAATTCTAATTTAAAAAAAGTTAGTTATCGGATGTCTTCAAAAATTAAAATTACCTATAACACTTTCATTAGAATCTAAAGAAGGTAAATTTACAAGAAAATTTCAATGTAGTTAGTATAGCAAATTTTTGTGGCTTACTGGTTGCGATTAGCAAAATAAAATGTTTTGTTTTACTTACGTAATTTTTGGCGGAAGAAAAGAATAGAGTGTTGATTGATTGTTAACAATAAAAAATTTTATAAGACAGACAGAAAAACACTCAATCAAAAATCAAGAAAAAAGCTATATTCGTTTAGTAAAACTTTACTTTTCTAAACTTGTTGTTTAATACACTATTATTTCTTAAACTATGGTTTTTCATTTCTTTTCCTACCTTTTATTAAATCAAAATTAAATTATTATTTTTCTATACATAATACTTTATACTAAAGTACTAAACTAAAATAAAGTAAAATATATTATATAGCCTCGTAGTGAAATCGTTAAGGTGTGAAGCTACAGAACATTCAATGAATGCCATCACAGGTTCAAATCCCGGTAAGTTAAAAAAAATGTGTAAACTTTTTTTAGATATTTAAATAAAATGTAATTGTTAACTTTCAGATAGTATTATTACACAATCGTTGATCTAGAGGCATAGTTTATAATATAATAAGTAGGAGAATGTTGTCAAGGTTGGCCCGTCGTCTAGGTCGACCTACTGAGATTTTTCAGAGTAGATCACTAAAACCACCTATGTGCGAGTGTGGCAAAACATCCCTCAATGACAACGAACTTTTCGTGCCATTACTGATTTTGGAGTGTAATATTGAAACGTGTTGTGCACTCATTCACTGAACTAAGACAAAAAAAGTTTTCCACCAGCTGCAAATAGAGCATGAAAACTTTGAAGAAAAACATTAATTCGTTAAGATATGCATCTAAAATGTGTTATGTGGATAGTCTTTAAAAATTATTCAAGGGAAACATTCAATTTCGCTACCTGTTTGGATGTAGTGTGACGCGATGTGGTAATGGAACTTGTTGTCAAGGTTGGACCGTTGCAAAAAAACCACGTTGGTAAATGCATCATCTGCTTGAAAGCGAATGCTTTGTCGCCTGAACCGCAACAACTCTATTGCATGCATTAAATGCAAGAAAAATGTGCATTTGAAATGTGCCAAAATGGCAAGAAGCTATTTTATTTGCCATTATGTGTCGATGTGTCGATATTATGTGATTCGAAATTATGTGTCATGTACTAAATCAGTTCTTTGCGATATTATATTGTAAAGTTTCACTCAATCGAATAAAAATAAAATAAATTTGGTTTATTATTTCATCCAGTCAATTTTTTTGAATGAATTTGGCAATTCTCAAGAGTGAGCCAACCTAGACAGCATTGAGCCAACCTTGATGACAACAATTTTTTTTTTAATTCTTGCATAAGTTCTCTATTTTTTATCCAATCAATTTGCGATTGCCTCGAAAGTAGCTTTATTTCTAGATCTTTCTGATCATATGCTTAAATCAACAAAATTCTTTCTTACACGGAAGTTACGGGCAAAAGTTAAAAGGGTGGCCAACCTTGACGACATTCCCTTAATTATAATGTTAATAATATAATTACTTTTTTTACGTTCTGCAAATCTCCCTGATAGATCCCTGCAGCAGGGACCCTGCCAGTGTACCTGGTAAAGGTGTTTAGCATACCCCTGTCTGGGGTATCTGGTAGGGGTGCAAAATGTGGGTCACTATGCCCTAGCACAGACACCTGGTTTAATCCAAAAAAGTGTTCTAGACAGGGACAGGTACCTGTGATATTTCACTGCTAGGGGTTTATAAGAGATTTACCAGGTTACAAATGTTAGACCGAAATAGACGTTTAATAATACGTTTAATCTATGTTGTTTGTTTTTTGGGTAAGCAAGAAAATTCGTAGACATTCGGAATTTAAATAAAGAGAATTATCTTGAATTACTAGAACTACTTGCACAAGAAGATAAGTTACTTAAAGAACATTTTTTGTTATCAATAATAATTTAAAGGAACACCTGCTAAGACGATACAAAATGATTTAATAGAGTGTAACTTGAGTTTTAAACTCAAGAATTATTATGTACATTATTTAGATACATAGTTAATAAGTAACTACTTTTAATAGTACTTTTTAATACTTCAGACTTACAGTCTTCCCAAATTACTTACCCACGGATCGCCACTGCTTCCTTCAATATAAGAAATAGATTACTTAAGGACAGTTGTGTTGTTTCTAACTTTCCCATAGAAATTAAGGTGCTTAAAACCTGCTATTCACTTTATCAACTTTTCCGACTTTAAAAAGTTTAATTTAGACGTTATCACTTAACAAAACTAGAAATAGGCTATTTCATAATCACATCATAAAATAAAATACTAAATATTTAAACTCATGAAGTAAAAAAGGCAAACAAAATGTTAAAATAGTACATTTAGTATTAGAGCACTTGTCTTACAAATTAATATTGAATAATAATTAATTAATTAATTATTACAAATTAATATTGAATTTTAATGTTTAGTTAGGTACCAACTAGACAACAAGAATATTTCATACATAAGTACATATTGTCGTGTATTTGTTATGTAATAGTTTATTTATTTGATTATTTTTGTGGAATTTTAATTGAAAGGAATTGTAAAGATATTGTTTCGAAAAGGTTGGCACTAAAAGCCAAGGTGGCGAGTAGAGTGAATATGTTTGATTATTAATTTTGTTTTTTAAAGCTACATGTTTAATGAATTGTTTTTTTAAAATGTCTAAAAATAAATTATTTTTTTCAGTTGAGTGGTTTAATTGAGCAGCGTGACTAATTTGCAAGATTTTTGTAGTAATGGCAAAGTCATAAACAGAATACAGAGTGTCTCATGCTATTGCAATCTATTAAAGGATAGTTACAATTTAGTTGGAAAGAACAAAACAAAATTTTTGGAAAAACACCCTATACATTACAATATATTTCATGCTTTGGAATAAACTAAATAGAGATCTCAAAATATTTCAACATGAGTATCTACTAATGAAATAATAATAATAAATAATATGTAATACTTTATAGTAAATTATAATTAAAAGTTAGACGTACATTTTAAAAATTTTTAAAATAGTAGTCTAATTTAGCTAATTTACTAATTTAGCATCGTCGATACCAATAGATAAATCGATATGATCAAACTTTGGAATTATTTTCATTTCAACGACATTCGGTGCAAACAGTTCTACCCATTGTTTGGGATTTAGATTTCATAATCTTTTCTTAACCTAAAATTTCATTTAGACACGCGAACTCTTCTAGTTTGGTCATTTGGTAAGCTCAATATTTATTTTAACATTTGGTTAATTTCCTGATTTTTAAAATTTTAAATTTTTTCAATTTTGCAAATGTAAAATTATTGCACTCATCGTGTATTGAAGTTTTAAAAACTAAAAAACTAACATAATTAAGGTAAGAGCAATATTTTTTTCAATTTTGTTTGGTATATTTGATTAACATTACTGGTAACATGGTAACATGACTGATGATCGATAATAATCGTGAAATAAAGACCTCTACATTATGTTTTTGTTTTTTGTTTTTTATTTTTTTAGTAATTTTTACCACTTCTATAGCGTAATTTTTTTAGAATTCTATTTTCTTGTTTATTTAAATATTCTTAGTTCAACCCTGTTAAATGTGAGTTTTTGGTCATTTTGGTTTCGTTAAATATTATATTTTCTTTGTAGTATGTATTATTTTATTTGATAGTTTAAAATTTTATTATTTTAACATTTTGTTAAGTTTGATTATTTTAACATCACAATGCTACTAAATACCACAATAATACTTAAAAAAATTCTAAACTTTTTTAAGCTATTTTCTATTTACCAAACAGTTTTACATCCTAAAATAAATTTGTTTTTGTAAACATAGAAAAAATTCTGGCGGGCGTTTACCTTTTGCGATAAAAGTTTATCGTAACTCCTATAGATAACATAGGAGAACAGTAAATTTGCGGCGTGGAATTTTGGAGTCGATATTAGGTAATTCTGGTCTCCTGAATACGAAAACAATATTAGATTTGCCGAATTGACTCTAGTTTTAGAAATAAATAAAAATACATAAAAAAAAATTAGGAAAAACGTTTTGCATAATGATTGTCTATTGTATTTTTGGTCAGGACATTTGTAATTTGGAATTTGTAAGGTCCAGCAGTTCTCCTCGATCATATTAAGACTATCCCATCGGCTATCGGCATATTGACTTTTATAAGTGTACGGATTTGTGGTCCATCAAAGATACCTGCTTTTAATTTTTCCATACTGAGGCCGGGAAATGATTAACAAAAATATTTAAAGCCAGCGCCGTAACTACCAGTGTTTTATGTGTTCGGTGGAACATAGACCACCGCCGAAAAAAGGCCCCCAAGGACCAAACAACAAATTTAACAATTGCACATAGACGTTCGCATGCGCATAGTACTAGTTTTGATTTGTTATTATGGAAATAATGCTGATGCCAGCACAAAGAAATTTTAAGAAATCAAAATTCCGTTTTAAACAATTTAAAGTTTATCGTGAGAACTAGAGTCAATTCTAACAAAATAACTATGAGCCGAATACTTTATTACATTAGTGAATCTAAATTCACTCTAAAAGCTTAGGCCGCAAGAAAAAAATTTTATTTTGTTCCCCAGTGTAATCGCTGTTGGAACATTTACTCTTGATAAATTATAAATTGGAGGATTTTCTTGGCCATATCTTTTTAAGTTTTCTTGAATCCCGTAAACGTATTTACGAAAAATTCCTAAAAATGTAGAATATAATAAAATACACATATTTAGAAAAACCATGTAGAAAATTAATTTTCCTAAATAACATGATCGATACGAAATGGAAGTTATTTGTGACTCATCATTACTTAACTGAAGTAAATGGAAATCTCTCCAACAGAATAATTGCTTAGTATAAGAGGAAGAGCTGTCTTCAAATCAAAAAATGTTCTTAATTTACCTAAGTTATCAATTTTTAATTTACCAGATTTAATTGTTCCATGGTTACACTACACATACGGCATAAGATTTGAGCGCAGAGGAACCGATAAAATAAATTTGGGCTACAATTTTTCTTCATTAATCTTATTAACTGTTCAAAATGCGAATGTAATTCGTGCATATCTAGCAATTACATTAATCTCTGCATTTTTAAAATTAGTATTGATTAATTTTTTTAATGCAAAATTAAATGAGCAATAAATTTACCGTTACCTGTTTAATATTTGGTATTAGAAGTTTCACAAAAAGTGATAGAGTGTTTCGAATCATCGATGTTGCAGGAGCTAGTGCTTTGGCAAATTTAATTTTGTTAATATAATTTAATTTGTCCGATAGCATTGCAAAATAACTTGAAGATCCTTGAGAGTACCCTAGGTACAATAACTTTTCTTGTTTAGTTACATTCAGAACATGATCTATTGTGACTGGAATATCATAACGGCCCAATTCCTGCAATTCGTTGTCGATACGACAACGGTAAATACGGCTTTGTCACAATCATAATGAGTTTAAATTGCGTTTTTTTGTTTCAATCGAAACAAAAGACCATACTAAAGAAAAACAAAACATTGGAATTGAAACAAACACTGATAACCTAAAAAAAAATGAAGGAAATTAAAAAGTCATGGAAAAGCTTAATGATAACATAACACAAAATGATAACTCTGAATTTTTATGAATTCTTACACAAATGTCACTTTAAGTTTAAATTTCTACTTAAAATTAAAAAATTATAATCTAGGTTGATTTAATGTTTTTGATAAAATGGTTAAGGTTATTAACATGTGATAATATTTTTTAATAAAATTAAGTTTTACATTCATTTAAATAGTTTTTAAACAATTTTATGTAAGTTATTGAATTAAATTATTTTTCAATTTCATGTAACATGTAAAAATTAATTTTATTAAAAAATTTAGTGTTTTTGTTATAATTTTGTTCGTTTATAATTTTATTGTTATTTAAGATTAGTTACTATTATTCCAACCCATTTTATTTGTCCACCCAAAATTAAAATTATCAGAACAAGACCCTCTTCATACCCTCAGAATAAGAAAATTGTAAATTTGTTGTTATTCATTAAAAAACAGTACATATTTAGACGTACTTTACCCTGTCAGAAAGTACAAAGGACATCCCTCAAACAACAGCAATGTCCTCTTAAAATAAGTACGTATGGTAACCATAAGTAAAACAGAATGAGTAGACATTAATAAACATGTTCTACTATAGGTATATCTAACGGTGATGTCAAACAATAAAATTACATATAGTAACTATAACGTTCATTTTAATAATCTGTTAACTAAAATCGCAGAATTTCATCTTATCTTTATAGGGATCAAGAGAAATGTGCCATTTACATAACGCTGTATCTCGGTTGTTTCCCATCCATACATCATAATCATTATCTGCTAAAATAAATCCTAAACTTCTTTTCGGTCCTAATGAAGTTCAAGTTGAAGAATCACCCAAAAACCCAGAAAATAACAGAACTGGGAAAACATTTTTTATTTTGTTCTTGAACTTAGTATTTGGTATTCTATGAATTTCTAGAATAACCATCCTCAGTTTGCAATGTATATTTTTCAAACAGATAATTATATTTTTTAATGACTTCTTCCTATAACGATAATAATTTAGCAACTAGATTTATAATTTTTATTTGTATTAATACAGTTAAAGGTTGTATTACCACTGTTAAGCCAAACTCTGTATTCATTTTATTTCCTTTATTCTTGAATTTATTTGATAACTCTTGTGTAAATTTAAATATAGCTGCTCAAAGTAGTATATTGAACAGTAAAATATGTAAATCTTCCATTTCAGCAAATAAGACACTAATAAAATTGCTACTAAAACTATATTTTTTCTTAAACAGATAAAATATTATTATTGTTAATACTAACTAATATTAATAAATATTAACCAATGGTTTATTAGAACTAAATAAAAAGTTTATTGTGTTGTAAAAATGTTATGTTGTGTTTTGTACAAACACTATGGAAATGTTTACTATTGAATTTCAGTCAAAGGTTTCTAACCAACTACTAACTACTAATGAAATGATTGCTGTTATACATTATCGCGTAGGTCGCTATACATAATTTACTAATATATAATTCAGGTCTTGGTATAGGGTAATTCTAGGAGAGTTGGACCACGAGGAGAGATGGACCAGTGAGAGAATTATTGCTTATTTTTAATAGAGAGTATTGTGTATATCATATTTATCTTCATTGTGTTATTATAGAAAAACTGGTGTGAAACTGTTTGGAAATATTTGTTAATTTTTGTGTTCTAATGTTCTAAATTCGGTGGAAAATATTAGAAACATTATTACATTAACAATTAGAAACATTAAACAATATTAGAAACATAATTATACTGTATGGTCCATCTCTACTATAGTGTTTAGGAGAGATAGGCCGACACATACATTTACTTTTTTGAAAATTTAGGTTAAGCTTTGCGATCTTTTGTAAGTTTATGATAATTAAATAAGAAAAGAATGATTAGTTATTGATTTGGTAACTTTTATTACCTTTAAAATATCAAAAAATAAAAATTATGAGCTTTTTTAGAAATGTGGTCCATCTTTCCTAGAATTACCCTATGTATATCTAATTATATATGAATATACAATTACACAAATACAGGAATTAAGTATATAAATTAATTTATTTATTAGGTATCTATTAACTTATTACAATAATGTAGGTACTAAAATTTTATTTAAATTTTCCGTTACATCACATGATGAAACGGGTACATATTTCACAGCTGCTATTATTTGGTGTCATATTATCAATACTTTCACTTTGTCCCCTTAATACAGAGCAAATCTTCCTTATTTTGATGGATTTTGCTGCATAATGTTATCTAGTTTCTTCACAACTTTCATACCCATAGCACCAGAAACTAACTTCACATTTTCCATTAATTCCTTCAATATAAGAAGTGGATTACTTAAGAACTGTTGTGTTGTTTCTAACCTTTCCATAGAAATTTAGGTGCTTAGAAGCAGCTATCATCTGAAATCACGACTGTAAACTAAATTGTAGCGATTCTAAATTGTAAGTATATTTAAATATAGTCAGGTTATGTTGAAAGTTAAAGTAATGCATATAACATAAAAGATATAACTGTTTAACATTGATTAAAATATTCGTATCATGATTTTAAATTTAAGCTTTTTAACTTAAACTTTCAGTAACAAATTAAGCTTTTTGTGGTACATCAAATAGCGGAACATCAAATATGCGGTTATTTATAACATATTTTATTTTGCACACCTGTTATAAAAATACCTGACAAATTAAAGAATATCTATTATTACCACCTCATGGGTCACCTTTACATGTTTTTACCTTGCTTCACAAGATTTGTTTGCTTTACCATTACATGTAAAGGTGACCCATGAAAGGTGACTAACATTTGTGGTTGTTAAATTTAATAATCAAAATATGTCTTTTAAAATCTTTCCAGGCAGAAACAATATGATGATAAAAACTTGATTGAACACATATTATAATAATCTGTAAAATAAGTTGTAAAAAGGAGGCGACAAGAAACCAAATGTTGTTTCTTGTTTTTATTCCACTTTTTTATCTATTGAATACGAAACAAAAAAAAACTGTCTATCCGGTATTATTTCCTGGGAGTAACTGCTTCTTAAACGTTATGAATTCAAGAAGGTAAGCTTTTTTTTTTCCAAAGATCCGATTCATCATCCCGATACTTCTTCAAGGCTGTCGAGCTATACACAAAAACTCTTTTACATTTTTTTGATATTCTTTCACTCGACGAGAAATTTAAGGTGATAGTTTGAAAATATACAATATTTTGAAAATATTACTTTATAATAGTTTCCTATACCTAGCATAATATCAAATTGTTACACTTTATTAATTCTAACAAAGTGTTGTAAAAATGAGAAAATTAATCATATCGGTGTTTTATTTTATAATCTTTATTATTCATTTTACTATAATTATTGTTGTTAATTTCAATAACATTAATAAATAAAATATATAATAAAAATGGAAATAGAAGAAAAATATAAAAAACGAAAGTTATTATTTCAAAATTCTAAACTTATTTTGTTATGTACTACACGATAATCGGTACCGTTATTGGACAGTAAATATTTAGTTGCTCTTATCTTATACACCAAAGGCTTTTCAACCTGAAGAATTAAAATTTTGACAAATTCTATTGGAAATATTTCTGCAATAAATGGATGCGATGGATTAACTTTTCATTATTTATTTATATGTAGATTTGCACTGTTCTTTAAAACAATAACTGTACTTTAACCAGCCGGTTTCATGTACTCAAGTATACATGAGGGCTATAGTCAATCCAAGATATAAATACTATAGGTGGCGCGTTGTTTGCAAAGTCTAATTTACATCGGAAAACATCAGATAATTTAATTAGCAATTAATTTTATAGTAATATTAAAAATATACACCACAAAAAAACGATATGTTATAACCTAGTAGCTACGTCTATTTGATATTATATTTAACTCTGTCCACATCTCCTTTATTTACGACTCTACCCGGTTCAGTTTAGGCAACACTTAAATTGCAAAAATTTCGTTATTGTAAAATGGTCTACATTCAAAGCAATTTCATTGCTTAACATTTAGAGGTAGTCGTTTCACTACAAATTCTAATATCTTTTTTTAAAAAAACGTACTATAGACTAAAGTTAACCTAAACCTCTAAAGTCTAAAGCTTCTAAAACATATTAAAAGCAATTATTATATGAAACAATTCCAAAATTAGAATTTAAAATGTTTCAAAATTAAAAAAATTTTGTTTTTTTACAATTTGAAACAAATTTTTATAATGATTAAAGTTTCCTAGAAAAACTCTAAAAGAAACAAATGTTTTGGTTAATAATAATATTTAACCTCTAGCCTTTCCATATCAATTAATATTCCAGTTCTATCAATGATAATAATATATGACACTAATATAATATAACATGTAAGGTACTAAGTAGATTATCAGAAACTACACTTATTTCTAGATAAATATGAAATATTTTTTTATACCCTTTAAGTAAAATTATAAAATACATGACAAGATAAATTTTATAAACAATGAAACATTAATTACAATGATTTAAAGTTTTTGTTGTAAACTTTATAAAAGTCTACATTTCAAGCAATTTTTAATTTATTTCTTCGACAACCTTCAATATAATACAATTTATTATGATAATGATTATGTTACTTGAGTTTGAAGAAAATAAACTGTATTTATGTTTGAAGTTAAAAACGGAAATGTATTATTTAAAACTAAAATAAAATTATTTATAATAAAAAATTTATAATAAAAATTAATTACAAAAAAAAATATAATAATTATTTATAAAATTATTTATAAAAAAAAGGAATAATTTTATTTCAGTTTTTTGTTCGTCCACCCTTAGACGTAATGTTTCCAATTTCCGTCTACTCTTTTCTGTTCTGTGTCAGTTGGAACCAATGTTTTTGTACGTACTTCCTAATATAATTCCGCAATTTTTTTAATAATATTAAAAAAGTAAATAAAAAAAATTATAATAATAGAATAACTACCATATGAGGAAATTGAAATTATAAATAAGTTTATATTTTTTTCTCCAATTTACACAATAGCTGTAATTTTTGTTTGTAAGGTAAAACATAATTATTACATTTATACATATTACATTTCGCATAATATTAAGTAATTATAATTTTCCTAATTGTCATTTTTATAATATACTTATTAAAAATTTATGCAAGATCCTTGAAATCTACTAATTCTGGTATCTGATTATTTATAAACTTCAAAAATTTACAAATACCTTGTTCTTGTAACTGTTCATATATTTTTCTTAACTGAATTTGTTATAAGTGCTAGTATATTTTTGTACACCTTTGGACATGGTTTGTAGCTACGTAGAAATTATAACGCAAAAAACTTGAAGAAAGTTTGACGTAACAACTGCCCAAAGGGCAAACTCTGTAAATAATAACACATTACAAAAGTTTTTCGGTAGATGACATTCAGAGAACACAGTTCTATCAGCGTCGTAACTACAAAATTTGAGCATAATTATATATAATATATTATAATAATTATTATTATAAGTATCTACTATTTATAGTTTACTATACGGTAAACCATCTTTAAACAAAATTTTGAATTATATTAAAATATTAAAAATTTCAAATACAAATTATTTAATTTAAAGTATTCTAATTACGTTTCTGCGCAATTATAGTCTTTCAGGCAGTGGTTCAAGGATAATATTATAAGTTTTAAAACTTTTGTTGTGGAGTTATTAGATTTTATTTTAATCAACAAATTTTCATTATTTTTCAGTTCTATATAATCCATATATTTTTTTGTTTTTAACAATTTCAGTACGAATACAAAACTTTTGATTCGTTAAATAAAATTAAGGCTATAGTTTTTTCTTCCTAACTTTTAAATTTGCAAAATTGCAAATTATTTTTAATTAAAATAAAATCCAATAATTTCATAACAAGGATTCTTGAATTTTACATAATCCTTAAAACACTGCCTGAAGAACAATAGCTGCAAAAAAATTAGGTCAGAAACGTGATTAGAATACTTGAAATAAAACTGTTGCCTATGTAATATCTAATGCGTAACTTAAAACTTCAGAGCTCAATATTCGAAAATTGACATTAATATTAATTAAATTACGACTTTATCTATTCATCTGAACAATTATTACATCTAAGGTTTTGAAAAAAAAACGTTAACTTTAAACTTTTGTTTATTATTTACTTTCATTACTATAGTCTATTATTTCCTACGCTCCGAAGAATTTGATTTCACAACAAATACAGGTTTCTATAAAAGAAACCAAAATTCTGTTTTTCGATTAGTCTTACCATACACGAAAAATGCTATTGCAAGTATTCATTTTTTAGGGATAATAACCATGAAATCTGTGTGGCAAGGCATGACCATGTGTAGGCACCTTAGAGCCTTTTCACACAAATCCGTTATCATATTTCCGGCATCGAATACCCACACAGACTTGAATTGACAATTAGAATGTTGACTTTGCCTATAATGACAAATTTTTACATTTTTTATGCAATATTGAACCCATCTGCTTCAATAATACCGTATTTAAGTCAAGTAATATGCGTAGATTGAAGTTTCGAGTTGAAGGAACATTATTATTTACTACATACAAACATTTATAAAAAAATTAATATTGAACTTTATTTAGAAATATTAATGTACTTTAATACCTAATGTACCTTTTGTATTTCATAATTCCAATTTCTTACCATACTTATTAATTCGAAAAATTAAACTTTAACTTTATTAAATTGGTAATAAAGTAACAAAAACAATAAATCAATAATGCTTATGATTTATTTCAACATCTTTGTTAGTTATTGTCTGTTACAAAAACAAACTCAAACTGGTCATTAACCAGCTATCAGCTATAGCGTTAAGTCTTTGCGTAATATTAACCGCAATATGTACCTTGAATATAAATTATGTAGTATGTACAGATAGGAATAGCTTGTTATATTCATTTATTAAAACAAAACCAAGTATTAAACTTACACCTTTATAATTTTGAATCACCTTGTATGTAAATCATTTAAAAAATGTAATTGGTATATAATTATACAAATGAATTACTAATGTAGAAATTATAACATATCTGATGTGTACTTCCTTAATTTTTTTTGTCCAAAAATTAAAAAAATATTAATCAGATGAAACAGGTTTTATGTCATTTACAAGGCTATTGTAACAAGGTTTTTACATTACACTTATTATCTTATGATAAATAATTTCTGTTAAGTATATCACCTTACGAGTTCAAGATGAATTCTATGATTGTCTTCATTTTTGTTTTTGTAGTTATGTTCAGTGAAGAAACAATGGTTAAAAATTATCACATTAGTGAGTTAAATGTGGTAGGTCCATATCTACCTTCATAGAAGCTAACAAAACATAAATTTATTTGCTTGATTAATAATAGAAAATATTAATTTCACTTTATGGCTATCCAATGGAAACGCATCATGTAATAACTGAAGATGGGTATATATTAGAATTACATAGAATACCTTATGGGCTGTCTAATGTACAAAGTGATTTTAAACCAGCTGTTTTAATAGTATCTGGATTTTTAAGTAGCTCAGCAGATTGGATAAATTTGGGTTCCAACAGAAGTTTAGGTCTAATTTTAGCAGATCATGGATATGATGTATGGTTATGTAACAATAGAGGTACAACTTGGTCTAAGAAGCACACGAAATTTGATCCCATAACAGACTCAAACAAATTTTGGAATTTTAGGTAGAATACATTTATTTTTCAGTTTTTCAAAATTTAGTAAATTATTCCATAAGAAACGTTTTTACGTAACCATGTACTCATTAGTTTTCAGGAAATTGCCAGCTATGATTTACCAGCTAGTATCGATTACATACTTTCTATAACAAATCAAACTAAAGTTTACTATATAGGACACTCACAAGGAACCATAAGTTATTTTGCAATGTTGTCGGATAAACCCAACTACAACAATAAAATTCGATTAATGATTGCTCTAGCTCCGGGAGACAACAACAAATACGCTAATTTTCCATTTGAAATGTTATACTCATTTCTTGATGCTTATCAAAAGGTATAATAATAATTTCATATTGTTATAAAATTATAACAATTTAAAAATTCTAGTCAAATGGAGACAAAGATTTATTATATTATGAAATTTTGCAACATTCCGGATTTCTTGCAAGTGCGAGTCAACTTTTTTGTGCAAATGAATTGCCCTTTAAAGAACTGTGCGCCGCTGCCTATTTCATTGTGGGAGGCTATGCTCCAATGCAACTAAATAAGGTAAATTCTAATAAACCATAGTTATTTTGATAGTAGAAAAGAAACAGAAAAAAATTCGACTTAAGCTACTACTATTCGTGAAAGAATTTTGCCTTTCGACAGACAATTTATTTTAAAGAAAGTTTTTGGAAATGTGTCCATTTTTTCTCATTTGTAAAGTTATTGTGAGTAAATTAATTACCATATAATGCTCGAAATCAGTAAAGGCACTAAGGTAACTAGACATAAATTAAGTGCTTTACATTATTATTTTTGTTAAACGCAAAAAATTTTAAATTTTAGAGATATTGCATTTGAGTTTGTGCAGTAAAATAAACATTTAGATTATTTATAAATAAATCTTTCATCTTGGTATTATAAATAACAAAGTTTATTAGTTGATTTTTAAGTTAGTAGCTTAAAATCCTTCAATTCGGCCTTAAGGCCGCATGATTTTTCTTTTAAGAGAAGTCGTTTGTTCTTGCTTCATTTTTCTATTACTTTATTATTTTTACAGACTGAACTTCCTTTAATATTAAAAAATTTTCCTGCTGGAGCGTCTAATAAGCAGTTACGACATTTCATACAATCACGGTCGGGTATGTAACTAAAACTATTAAACAAATACGTTAATAGTATATTACGTGCCGAGGTGGAAAATGCTTCATTACAGCCGAGCGCTAAGTTAGTTGACTGAGGCGCAACTATATAAGATGCAACTATAAGCGCGAGGCTGGAATGAAGCTTGACACCGAGGTATGTATACAATTTTATTCACAATCAGTTTTAAATAATTAAAGATCATCAAATTTCATTTTATTAACGCACATTTTTTGTTAGTTCCATTTTTTGCCTACCGACAATGCGACATTACAGGTCGGGAAGTAACCACTTCCCGCCCTAAGGTTGGGAAGTAAAACAAAATAGTTTTCTGATTGGTTGTCAAGTAAAAGTAAATAATAAACTGCTTCCCAACTTTTTAAAAGTCAGGGATGTGTTGATTACTAACTGATTGTGAATAATAGTATATTACGTGCCGAGGTGAAAAATGCTTCATTTACAGCCGAGTGCTAAGTTAGTTGACCGAGGCGCGAAGCGCCGAAGTCTACTGTAAGCGCGAGGCTGGAATAAAGCTTGACACTGAGGTATGTATACAATTTTATTCACAATCAGTTTTTAAATAATTAAAGATCATCAAATTTCATTTTGTTAACGAACATTTTTTATTAGTTCAATTTTTTGCCTACCGACAATGCGACATTGCAGGTCGGGAAGTGATCACTTCCCACCCTATAAGGTTGGGAAGTAAAACAAAATAGATTCCCGATTGGTTGTCAAGTGAAAGTAAATAATAAACTGCTTCCCAACTTTTTAAAAGTCAGTGATGTGTCGATTACTAACTGATTGTGAATAAAATATATTTCTTAACAGGTGGTTTTCGTAAGTATAATTACGGAAAACTACAAAATAGAAAAATATATGGTCAAAAAACTCCTCCTTCTTATAACTTATCCAAAGTACTTACACCTGTAGCACTCTACTATGCTGATAAAGATGCATTGTTATCGTACAAGGTACATTATTTTGATATATTACATTGTACGATAAATCTAATATATTTTTTATTTCAGAGAGGAAATTATTTGGCGCAAAATTTACCCAATGTGGTAGCTGATCAATTTATTTTAAATTTTGCACATCTAGATTTTCTGTGGGGAATAGATGTAGTTAACTTAGTTTACAATCATGTACTTGCAGTTATGAAAACATATTAAACAAATTTTCTTAATTGCTTGTCTCATAAAATTAAGTGTCATTCTCGTCCAATTAACATTAAGTAAATTAATATAAATAATTACAATTCTTTAAAATCTCGTTTGCATCGATGTACGTAAATTAATTAATAATATAAATAAATAATTACTTAAAAACGAGTTTTTAAAAAAAATATGTTATTTTTTGGTATTAATTTACGTAGCGTTAATAGAATAAGAACGAGACTTTAAGATTTTTTATACCTACGTATACGTGATTAGAGCCTACAGGAAAGGAAGTGCTTTATTTTCATCAAAAGTATCTACTAGAGTAGAACGAACTTTAATTTCAAAATTCAAAAGTTTGTTTACTAATTAAATTCGAATATTGAAATTGTTTTTTAAACTTCTGGTGGTCTACTAAAAAAAATTAAGTGTTTTATAGAGACCACCAAGTAACTTTTTGTACCTACATATTGTAATGTAATTTTATTAATCATTTAAACTTTAAAAATCACTTTTCAATTCCAAAAATATTGTATAAATAATTTAATTTTCTTTGTAATAAAATATAAATTGGCAATGAAAAATTGCATACGATACCGTCTCACAGCTGCCTTATCATAAAATTTGTCTATAGAAATTATTTTCTTGCTTCTTTTTATTTTAATTTTACGTTCATCTTATGTTATTATACGACTGAAGATCAAAACTAATTGTGAAATAAGGGCCTTTATATCGTATTACAAAGTTTTTATTTTAAATTTTCATTATTTTTATATCGTAATTTTTTTAAAATTTATTTTTTTGTTTACCCAAACCTATTAAATGTGAATTGTTGTCATATACAATATCCCAAGTGCATTCAAATTGTCGACAATTTTTTTGAGCTCACGAATGCGTTTGTTGCTTTTGCAATTTTCCCGACTCAAAGAGGAGGGAAAATTGCCCTAAAGCAACAAACGCATAAGTGAAAAGCGAAAAAAAATTGTCTACTAATTTGAAATGCACGAGAGGATATTTATTTAAACTATTTCACGAATAAAATAGAAGGTTAATATAAATAATTAATTAAAAGTAAAAATCAATGTATCGTTGATTATGTTTGTCATGACAATATAAAACAATCTTAATTATAAAGATGTCGTACAGTAAACGTTTTGGTGCAAATAATTTGCAAAATATTAAGAACGAAATTGAGAATCTCGTGCTAACAAATACAAAAAAATCAAAATCATCAGTTGGAAACAATTTAATAAGTTTTGCTTGGAGAAAAATTATAAATTGCAACAATGGAAAATCTAGTGCTTATATTGGTTGACTGGTGTTATAATAATATGCGCAAAACCGATGGAAATGATTACAAAGAACGAGTTGTAATGCACACGTTGTAAAATTAATACAAGCAAAATATTTTTCTGGATATAATATAAATGTCAATCCGTTCAGTGATATTGTATTTAAGGCGCTCCAGATGCACGAGATGCAAAAAAAAGCATTACAAATTCAACCAGAAAACGGAAAGTGAGTTCAGGGCCCATTGCATTTCAAGGAATATGACGAAATTGGAATTGTGCTTTCAAGAATAATTCAAATTGTAATTTTTCTTTAGTATTATTTGAATTTATAAATCTACAAATTATGCAATTTATAGATTTATAGAATGTACAAACTTATAATTTGAGTTAGTGCTGAAAGCACAATTTTTTTACGCTAATACTAAGTAGATCATAATATGTATTATGTAAATGTTGAAGTTAATAAAAAAAATTGTCGCTTATATTTGCTTTAAAATAAATTTGAAAAAGTTGTCGCTGCAATTCGATTGATATTGGTTGAATGTTTCGTTGTTTTTTCATTGCATTGGTCTAATGACAGCTAAGTGAAGTAGTCGTTATTGTTTTTTAAATATTATTTTTCTATGTAAGTATGTATTCTTTACTTAACAGTTAAAATTCATTATTTTAATAAGCAGGGTTTTCTTTTTTCTTGGATTTTTCTAAACCCGTTTTCTTGGCTGTGGTTTCTCTAGAAAGTAGGTAGGGACAGTGGGAATCTCGTTAATCTATACATGCGCGTCATTCATTAGATGACGAGGCACTTGGCTACCTTAAGAGAATCATAGTTTAATATTATGTTTCGTTTGTTTATTTTAACTTTTCTTATTTAGCAAATGTTACATATGTATGAGTAAGGTTACAATAATTATTTTCGGAAAAATAAGTAAAAATACGAAAGCACTGACGCGCATGTGCAAACGAGAGTTACTTTAAAAAAATTATTCCTCACTCCTTCATTCTATGATTGTGAATTGTGTTCATGAGTTTTCAAGTAAAAGTTTTTTTTAAATTATTCCATTTGCAAATTCGCATTAGAAGTACACTTTTTTCGTTGTGGAGCCATTTTATAAATTCCTGCACAAGTATCACTTAAAGTTTAAATTTTTATTTAAGATTAAAAAATTATAATCTAAGTTGGTTTAGTATTTTTATTACTACCCATTTTATTTGTCCACCCAAATTTTAAATTATCAGAACAAGACTGTTTTCTGAATAAGAAAATTGTAAACTTTTTATTATTTATTAAAAGACAGTACGTTTGGGCATACTTTACTCTGTCAGAAAGTTCAAACGACATTGCCCCAAAGAACAGTGCTGTCTTTCTAAAATAAGTACGTATGGTAACCATGAGATGCAAGTAAAACGAGCTGAGCCAACGGTAAACTTGCGTGCTAAGAAAGATACCTTTCTCTCCGAATGAAACATTACTTTTTCTCTAAACGATCAAAATCCAAAAATTAATTTTAAAATTTTAATTTGATAATTATAGCCAATCTAAACAAAATGAGGCGATATAATTTATAATTGGTAAATTAGTTTTAATTTAAGTGGTAATATTTAAGTTCAGCTAGCCACTGTCAACTTTTATTAAGACATTTAAAAAATCTTTTATTAATAAATAAAAACAAAATTATTATTTATTCTAGGGTCTTTAGTTAAAAATAAAACTTTTAAAAAATTTAAAAGAATAATACTAAAGTTTTTCAAATTTATTAAAATTATGTCATATATCTCATATAATTTATTACCTTCCGCCGTAAGGTAAAATTTGCTTATTTCTTTACGCCATGTAATATTCGTATGTTTATGTTGGTATAGACTACACATTCAAAGTTTTATTACTCGGTTGTTAAATATTTTTGGTTAAGTAAAACAAATTAGACGGAACTAGTTTATCATGGAGCACGAGACTTTTATTTTAAAACTTAAACTTTGGTGGTGAACCCTACAACACTAATGTACAAGGTAATAATTAGTTATATAATGACTGACCATAACATAATCACAATATAATGATTGATGAAGAATTCAAAAAAACAGTAAATAAAATGAAAAATAACAAAACTCCCGGAACCGACAATATAGATAGTGAACTCTTAAAGATGGGGGATGAATTACTATGCGAAAGATTATATGAGTTGATAGTGAATGTATGGAGGAAGGAAGAAATGCCAGCAGAGTGGAGTGTGGCAAGTGTGATACCAATCCACAAGAAGGGATGTACGACGGACTGTAAAAATTACAGAGGCATATCCCTACTAAACGTGACATATAAAATACTATCAAAATTGATACATTCACGTCGGCAAGAACACACCGAGATATTAATAGGTGATTACCAGCAGGGTTTTAGACTCGGAAGATCGACGATAAACGCTCTGTTTATAGTGACACAGATCTTAGAAAAATCATACGAGTATGATATGCGCTTGGAAATGCTTTTCATAGATTTCAAACAGGCGTTTGATAGAATAAATAGAAATCAACTACTGAAAGAAATGGAAAATATGAGAATACCAAAAAAATTAATACGATTGACACACATGACACTAAAACAAACTACAGCAGAGATAATAACAAGAAAAGGAAAAACAAAGGAATTTATAATTAAATCAGGAGTACGACAGGGTGATTCACTGTCGGCAACACTATTCAATATTGTACTAGAAGGAATAGTGAGAAGAACGAACTGCGGAGAAAAGATTATGAATAAGGAAACACAACTAATAGCTTACGCCGATGATGTCGTAATCGTCGCTAGATCACATAACGCTGTAAAGGAAACTTTTAAGAAACTAGAAAACGAAGCTAAGAAGGTTGGACTTGTCATAAATGAAGATAAAACGAAATACATGAAATGTCATAGAAACAAAAACGAACCGATAGCAGAAAAACAACTGGAAGGTTACAAATTTGAAGAAGTTAGAACATTTAAATATCTGGGTCTACAAATGAACAACACAAACCATAGAGAAGATGTTATTAAAGAGAGAATAATGGCTGGGAATAGAGCTTATTATGCCATTCAAGGGCTTCTGAAGAGTCGGTTAATTAGTAGAAATACCAAAATGAAGATGTACAGAACTTTGATAAGACCGGTTGTAGAGTACGGAACAGAAATAATGTGCTTGACAAAAACACAGGAGGAAAAATTAAAAGTCTTTGAACGAAGAATACTGAGAAGAATACTCGGCTTAGTTAAAATCGAAGAAGATCAATACAGAAGAAGGACTAATAGAGAAATACAAAACGAATTAGCCGGAGAAGATATAGTAAAACACATTAAGGCGATGAGGATAGGCTGGTTCGAACACGTACAGAGAGCTCACGAAGGCAGAGTGATTTCACGCCTTATGGACTGGTACCCGAATAGTGATAGACCAAGAGGAAGACCGAGAATAAGATGGAAGACCGAAGTACTAAATGATTTGAGGAACATGGAGATATATGACTGAAAAGAAAGATCTCAGAATAGATACCTATGGAGGAAGGTGATGGAAGAAGCGAAAGCACACGAAAAACTATAAGAGGGAAAAGAGAAGAACTTATGGGGACTAATCCACCCCAGAAAACGGATTTGTAAGCATCAAACGATGCGGCTATATTCCGCAAGGAATGGGAAGCCCGATGATGATGATGAATAATGTTTATTGTAAATTGAAAGCTAATTGGTTAAAGATGGTCGATTGATAAAATATTAAATATTTCAGTGACTAATTCACTAACTAATAAAACACTAATTCACTAACTTCTCACTTTGATGATAGATTTTTTAATAAAACAATAGATTACTGAAATCAAATAATAGATATTTGCCCACTTTGAAGAAAAATTTTTATAATAACAAAATACTTTATTCACTGTAAATATTAACAAACACGATTACTCAAGTGCAATTGAGAAAAATCTTGTGAATCACATAGAAAAGCGATAAGCAACTAAGTTTTACATAAAGTAACATACATATATTGCATAATCAGTAAAATAATAATAATATATTATTAATTATGAAGAAAATTATGAGGAAAGTTATCTGTACATCCTCAAATATTTTAAAATCTTAGGAAATACCAGTCTAGGAGCATCCATACCAAAAGCTAAATCAAGATGATTAAACTTCGGAATCATTTTCATTCCCACAACGTTTGAAAGTTTAGGTACTAACAATTCTATATCCTAAAATAAATTGTTTTTAGACAAATTAAAATAATATTTACTGGTCTTTACTTTTTGCGATGTAAGTTTATCATAATTTCCATAGATAATCGCTGTTGGAACAATAGCTTCTGATAAATTATAAATAGGAGGATATTTTTGGCCATATCTCTTCAAATTTTCTTTTTTTCCGTGATCGTATTTACGAAAAACTCCTATTAATGTAGAATAATAAAATTAAATTATCCAGTAAATAACTATATGGAATTAAGTTAACTATTAGTCACATACAATGATAACTAGTTATAATAAATTTGATTATAACGTACTTTCGGTTATTACAAACCTAATCAGTTATTCATATTATAACGCTACACCACAGTATATAGCTTATACCTAAGACTATATTATTATCTCTCGCACATGTACAGAGAATAAGCACTTTATGAAAGTAACGTTTCTGTTTTTGTAGAAAATGGTAATACAATAGTAAACAAACAGTTGAAAGAACATTACATCTTTTACAACAGCTTGTTTAAGTGCAATTGCTTAAATACAACAATGTCTGAATAATATTTGCTTCGAGTTTTTGAGCGTTGTTTAACGCATAAGTTTGCAAAACGGATTATAAAATTTTACGTAAAAAAGTCTAAAATGAGCATTGTGAAAAAACACAGTATTAAAGTTTTAATCTCGTGTGCTCTAATGCTAATATTAAATTTTACTAACCGCTTTTAGGAATTAAAAAATGCGGATTGCACACAGTTACTGTAACCAACTTTCTGCACATATTTTGATTGTTCCAAAACTGTGCTAATACCTCTTTGCAGGCGCACGCCGCGCCGGAATTATTATATTAAAATTCATCTTACCACTATTTAATTGAAGGAAATGGAAACCTTCCTTCATAGACCCTCCAGCTGGATTACTAGTGAATAAAAGAGGAAGAGCTGTCTGCAAACCAAAATATTAATTTTTAAAATTTATAAATATATTAAATATTAACTTATTAACTCCTCGGAATAATAATAATCATCTTGCCGAAAGCTCAAACAATAAATAATTTATAATTTAATGTTTATTTAACTTGTTTTTTTTAAACTTATTTAATATAATTTTTATAATTTATTATAAATTTTATCATATCATCTCTAACTTTTTAATTATTTAAAAATTTTTGTTTATAATTTATTTTTAAATTAACATATTTTATATTACCATATTTATTTGTTCCATGGTTGCACCGAACACAGTGCATAACAGTCGAGCACAGAAATGCTGGTACGTTGAATTTGGACTGCAATAGTCAACGAATACTTTAATTAAGCTCTGGGAATGTGGAAGTAATTCGTACATATCTAGCGATTCCATTAGCTTCTAAATTTTTAAAATTAGTGTTAGTAAATTTTTATATCATAATACAAAATTTCAATAGCAGTAAATTTACCGTGACTGTTTTTAGATTTTGTATTAGTAGTCGAACATAATATGATAAGCTGTTTTGAATTGATATTGCAGGAGCTATTGCTATGTTAAATTTAATTTTGTTATTATAAATTGGTTTGTCTGATAGCATCGAAAAATAACTTGCAGATCCTTGGGAATATCCTATATACAATAATTTTTCTTGCTTAGTTATATTTAAAATATGATCTATGGTGGCTGGAACATCGAAATAGCCCAATTCCTGAAAACTAAGTCACTTGTATAGATTTTTATTAATAATAATAACTAAATAAGTCTCAACATAATTATTATTATTATTTTTATCATTATTTCTTGTTATTAATTCTTGTGTTTTACAAATATGAATTCTTACAATAATATATTTTAACAACATTGCCTAAACCTACTATTTACTTTCTTCTAATTACTAGCATGATTTTCTTACCTGATTATGTAAACAACTATTAATTTTATTCAAAAATTAAAATAGAAATAAATATAACTGATTGATTAATTTTACTTACAAAAATTGTTTTGAACAAAAAACATATTATGTAAACCACAAATTTCTCTTTCTAAATCCTAAATCCTAATCCTAAATTTCTTACCTAAAATCCCAGAATTTCTTCTTATCTTTGTAGGGGTCAAGAGAAATATGCTTTTTGCATAAAGTTGAACCTCGATTATTTCCCATCCATACATCATAACCATTATCCGCTAAAATAAATCCTAAACCTCTTTTAGGACCTAATGCAGTCCAAGTTGAAGAATCGCCCAAGAGACCAGAATATATCAAAACTGGTGGAATATTTTTTATGCTGTTCTTATATTTAGTATTTGGTATTCTATGAATTTCTAAAATATATCCATCTTCAGTTTGTAATGTATGTTTTTCGAAAGGATAATTATATTTTTTTATTCGTTCT
Source organism: Cantharis rustica (assembly GCA_911387805.1). Taxonomy (NCBI): domain Eukaryota; kingdom Metazoa; phylum Arthropoda; class Insecta; order Coleoptera; family Cantharidae; genus Cantharis; species Cantharis rustica. Next base: position 110,426,787 of record OU426877.1, on the reverse strand, counting down.
TCCTGTAAATTTAACGTAAATTTAACGTAAACTTAGTAATTGAATTTAATTAATTTAATCTATTCTAATAAAATTTTATTGAATTTTTAAAAGTTATATAAAAAATACTACCGTTGTTAAGCCAAAATCTGGATCCATTTGATATAATTGATGTGTCAATTCAAACGTAGATATCCAGAGTAATATATTAAATATTAGTACATACATTTTAGGGAATAAGAATACACACTAATGAGTAACTACTACAAGCTGACTACCACAAATAACAATCGCACAATAATTAATGAAAAGATTGGGGGTATATTTATATTATAGTAGCATATAGGCACTTCTTTATATAATGTATCTATGTTAGGTTCAGGTTTTTCTAAAAGTTGGGTAAACACAAAAAATATGAATAAATTAACAAAATTTTAGGTACGGAAAATTTTGATTAGCAAAATGAAGATCAGAGATTCTAAATCAAAGTCTTAGATAGATCATTTAATAATTCAATGTACTAAGTATGTTGCATTATTATTAACAAATGTATCATGAATTTAAAGTACGTGATTATATAATATTTTACAAAAAAAGTCAAAAAAGTAAAATGATCAAAAAAATTTACAATAAACTGGATGTAAAGTGTTAAAATTAAAAACGACCAATTACTAATTATGTATTCAAATAAATACATTTTTTAAACCTTAGTTTAAGTATCAACTTCCAGTTATAAAAATAATATAAGGAATTCCAAAACACTATAATTATATCTAGAAGATGAAGGTGACAGTAACATATTTTTATATTGTTATTTACGAAAAGAAAAACCAAACAAAAATAATTCATTGGAGGGTTTTTGAACTGTTCTCAAATAAAAATATCTTATACATAAATATAAACTATTTATGTAAATAAATATTTAAATATATTTTGACTGATCACATCGTTTTAATAAATTTTACATCAGATATTATTCATTTATTCATATAATATTTTTATGGAGAATGCATTATTACCATTTAAAAGCTTTTGTCATAAAAGTGTTCTTCAAAACTCTCTACAACTAACCATTTTCTAAAAAAGTTTGATACAAGTGGTTTTCTTCAGTATATTTCACAGACAAAGTTTCACAGACGAAAATAAAGTTGTTAATATTTAAATTAAATACAAACATAAAATATTAAGAATGTAAAAATAGCCAAAGGCAGAAGACAATATAAAATATAAGGTTGCCATTCATATACGAATAAATTAAAGTTATGTAGAACAACCAATGTAAATAATTTTTAAATTAAACTGCAAATAAAATTTATTTTGTTTGAAAAGTTTAACTATTTTTATACAAATGTTTATTATTGCTTTATTCGTTTTTTAAATTCTTTATTTTATATAAAAAAAACGAGTAGAAAATGTCAATTCATGAAGAACAAAATTACAAGTGAATTATATTTTTATAGAAAGAAAAGTACCTTTTGTTTGTATCATGCATTGATTTACTCTCTATTGCATTGAAATATTAAAACTATTATAATTATAAAAGTTAAAAATATAAATAATAGACTTCACTGGTCTTACTTATCTAGAATACCATAAAAGAGATCAGAAAAGCTAATAATAATTTATTATAAATTAAGTTGATTTATAATAATGTTTCCAGAAAGATGTATTAATTAATTTTTGCTTTGTAGATAATAATAATATTTTCTATTTAAGATATTAATTAGTTTACAAAATTTAAAATACTCGTAGATTCCAACCGCGGGGGTAATCACATTTTTTATGTGTTTTTCCTAACCTTTCGTCGATTAATATTAAAAAGAACTAATTCACGTTATTTTTACACTCAAAAATGCCTAGCCATGTTTGTAATACAGAAACAAATAACGTCCATGGATGTTTCATATCTTCAATGTATCAATTTTTAATTACATTTGAACCTTTATTGTGCATAATCAATAAACATCGATGAATTAGTTGTCTCAGTTTTGCTGAAGATTATTTGCTTTGTCTTGAATATTAAATTAATGTTACGTAAATATCTATGTAATACTTATTAATTTTATTAAGAAACTACTTGAACGACTTGAAAAATATATTGTGTTAACTTAAACATTTTAAAATAATTAAACCTAACAAATATTAAAATAATAATTTTTAACTGTTAAGTAAAAAATACATACTACACAGAAACATAATATTTAAAAAACACTAAAATGACAATAATTTACATTTAACAGGGTTTGAACTTAAAATATTTGAATAAACAAGAAATTGAATAATGAAAAAATTACGCTATAGAAATGATAAAAATTACTTCAAAAATAAAAAATTGTAATACGATATAAAGACCTTCATTTCACAATTATTTTTGCTTATTAGTCGTATATTTTATGAGAACTAATATGTTCTCCATGATACATTTTTACGCTTGTAAAAATTAGGCGTTATAAAATAAATCATACCAAATCTTTCGGCGTGACTAAGAATCAAAAAACAGTCTATTATAAGATAATTTTTATGTAGGTGTGAGATTAATATATTTTTAGTGTACTAAATGCAAAATATATTATTGCTAAATAATTAAAAATTAATTAATAATTATTTAAATTATATGTTATTGAAAGCGCATTAATTTTAGTGATGTAAAACGAAAATCTATACAAAAAATGTTCTTTCGTACTTATATTTCTGGCATAAACACCGCCTTCTAGATAGAGTTAAGGATTGTATATTATAATATTATGATGATATACAACGCTGCCGTTTAGACGTTTCGAAGGCAAAAGCTGCGTTGTCAAAAGAACAGGGCACAAATTGGTTAGAATTAAGTTAAAATTACCAAGATATTACGAATATTCGGCCTAATGTTAAGTCCATTTGACCAAATGAGACTACGACTTATAGGGCGAAATGCCTTGCATTACTTAATTTAGACCATCAAATTACTTCAACTTAATTCCCTACTTACCTTCTCTCGACGTCTATTTGACGTAAATTGGGCTTGGTCATACACACTTTATAACCTATCAGAAGGTCGAATAAACGTAATTTCGACCTATTTTGCTGCTTGAGCATGCTATCTTATTTTCTTACCTGCAATGATCTATAGTTTATTTTTGCAAATTGATCTTACCATTATTTTTTATTTTCTTAATTCTCAAGGATGGTTACTGAAAAAGAAACTTTCTTAAAATATTATTTTATTGAAAAGGTATGTAATGTTACTTAGAAAGGCACTTCTAAAAAAAAGTTAACCAAATCAATTCAAAAGCCTTTTCCCCATGTTTTCTCTTTTGGAATATGAATAAACAAACAGAGTCAAGATGCAATTTGTTGTTGATAACATTGTTTGGTATTACACACGTTATTCTTATTTATTAAGACCAGCCAAGCCAATGTATGAAGTAAAATAACTGATTACTGCTCGATAAATTACGAATTTCAATAATGAGAGGTCGGTAACAGCATTAGCAGTTTGATGATGTAAATCCTCGTCAATAATTAAATTTATAACTACAGAATATATTATATTGGAATACGATTTACAACTACTATATTGTCGTGTTACAAAATAATTTTTGTCACTCCGGTTATTAATTGTAAATTGTTTTGAATAATTTTGAATTTAGTGGTGAAATTTTGTTGGTAGAAAACTGAGAAGAATTGGGAATTTTTTGCCAAAAATGGTCGCCGGAGTGATCGATTAAATTTTGGCTCCGTTAAATTTTGATTATTTTGAAATTGCAAATAATTTATTAAAATTGTGATTTTTGATATTAATTTGAAGTTTGTAATTCGTATTGTGACTGACAGTATTTTTGGTCGGATTTGACCGCAGCTAAAATCATTTTGAAATTTCGTAAGTTTAAATATGTTTTTTGTTAATAAAGAAGATTTGTTTTTGTACGAACGAGTTTTGGATGACATTATAATTTTAAAGTCGATTTGGACAAATTAAATTACATTTAAAAGAGCTAACGTATGGCGTTGCTGATATCGCTTTGAATTGATAATTTGAAATCGTAAGTTCCATCGTCGAGGCGAATATATAAAAATTTTAAAGTTTAAAATAATTTTGATTGAAAGTGATTTAAAATCAAATTCTGGTATTGATGTTAAATTTATAAAGAACACAGAACCTACCTCTGAAAAGAGTGTTTCTTTGCTACCGCATACTAGAGATAGCCAAAGTAAATTTTTTGAAGTATAGCTAAGGGTTTTTTTTTTAATTTTGCTACTAAATAAAAAAATACCACTTCGTCTCTACAAAAACAATTTAAACCAGTCGTTCACTTTTTAGTAGAAAAACAGCTATAAATTTCCTCGAATTTTATAGATAAAACCTTATTATTGTGAGCAGTAAAAAACATTAATTTATGAAAATATCATGTATAAAACTTAACACTTAATAATGTTCAATCACTTTGTTTGTAAAATATCTGAAAAATGAAATTCCTATGCAAAGATGTGAATTTTTTAATTATGAAGTACTTGATTTATGCACTTCCTTATTTTTTGATCTTTGAGGAATGAAATAATTAATTTTGTCAAACAGGTTTTATAGATTCCTACCAAATTTTCAAGGATAATGTAATTAAGTAATTTTGCTGTACCCGTAATATATGGTATTCTATCCTAATATATGATTTGTCTATCTAATAATTTTAAGAGGTAGAGATGAATTTTATAGTTGCTTTTATTTTTGTTTTTGTAATTAAGTACACTGAAGAAGAAATAGTTGTAGATTATCACCACACCGAGTTAAATGTGGTAAGTACATTTATTTTGAATAGAGAACATAGTAAGCGAAAAAGAACATAATGTGATATTGTGTGAAATTGTTAGTTGATGAATACAAATTCACAAAATAAAATTGTTATTTATTATTGAGTGACCAAAATACAATATGCTTTACATAATGAGTTAGCATATTCTATCAAAATGAGTCGCAGATTTGTTTTGCTAGATTATAAATTACATAAAGAATTACATTGATGCTAACTATGTATACAACTTTTTTCTCCAGGACAGAACTTTTTCAAAATAAATAAAAGTAAACCGATATATAATAAAATGCCCAATTGAAAAGTCAACATTAGTAAAAAGTTAATTATTACTGTCTTAATAAAATAAATAACTTAAGTCCAGTTTTTTCACGCCCATTTAAGCTTTGATTGAAATTGAAATTGATTTTTTTCATATTTGGGTTATAATAAACGATGTCTGTTTAATATTTTAATAATAACAATTAAAAGCTATAGCAGGATAAGCATGGGAAATTGACATTTGCATCAATTAGGCTGATATTTATTTTCTCTAAATATTAATGTTCTATTGATCATATTTAACATATTAACAATATATTAACATATTAACTATATTAACATATTTAACAAATTAACATAAATTAATTTGACAATTATGTGATAGATATAAATACGCTAAATATAAATATATGAGACACTTTATAAAGTCTTGAATATTTTGATTTAGGATACTATTAAATGAAATACAAATGCATTTTTATAGTAAATTACTGTTTTTATTTAAACTAATTAAAATTTTGTTGAATCACCGGTTGCTTTGACAACAGCAGCGAGTCTTCGGGACTTAGAGCTCACGAGCTTGCGGCACTGCTCCGTAGTTATTTTGCTCTATTCTTGCTGCAATATATTTTTCAATATACTTTTTATGTAATCCAGTATTTTGAAACTTTACGTTTCAAAATACAACTTTATGTTGTATTTTTTACAAAAAAACTTTACGTTTCAAAATACTCCTTAGGTGCTCAATTTGGTTAACATCCGGAGACTGTGCCGGCGACTCAAGCAGTTCAATGTTATTTTTTCAAAACCATTCTATTGTAAGAGCAGATTTGTGGCAGGTTGAAACAATGTATTGTTCATATTAGTTTCTCCGAAAACTTACGAATATATAGGGTATATAACGTTTTCTATGACATCTATATTTGTTGTTGGGTTCATCCTAACCTCACATACGAACATTTTCCCAACGCCGGCCGTCCGATGTCATGCCCCCCCTAGATCATTATACCATAGTATACTACTCTCTTCGTGTTTGACAATGAGTACCACGCAATCTGGGTAAAATTCCTTACCAACCCTTCGTCTTACAAAGAACACATCCGGCGTTCCAAATACCTGCAAATTAAAAAAAATTAAAATTACCTACAAAACATTAAAATTTGTGAATGTTTTTGATTTTATTATTAAAAATCAACCAAAAAGAATACGTACCAAAAATTGGATTTATCGGACCATGTAACATTCGCCCAATCTTCTTCCGTATTAAGTGAATATTTTCTTGCCCAGTACAACCGCAACTTCTTATTCTTTTCAGACAGCCATGGTTTTTTACTCGCCTTACATACTTTATTAAGCTCGGCTTCCCGCAGTCTTATTCTTGTAGTTCTGTCAGAAATACGTGTTCCCGTTTCGTGCAATAGTCCAGAAGCCAGCTCGTTAAATGTTTTTTTTTTCGATTTTTTAACAAACTTCGTATTAAAGACCGATCTTCACGGGGGGGTTGTTATTAACATTTCACACTTTCCTTTAAAGATACAATGGGCCACAGTCCACAAAGAAAACAATTCGGGGTACGTACGTAACTGGAAGTATATATAATCTATTTTATATAATATATTCAATTAAATGTAATATTTCCAAACGTAATAAAAAAAAATAAAAAACCCGGTCACCAAAAATTTTGTTATTATTAAAATGTTTTTTCCAGTTTTCTCTCAATTTTTATCAAGTTAAAATTACTCAAAAATTACCTATAGCGTCTTCATTATATATTAATTTGATAGTACTTACATTATCTTTATAATGTATTATTGTTATTATTATTATATTAATTTATAATATAATAATAGCACTTTAATAATAGATAATAATAATTATTTGGAAAAATGTAATATTATTTAAAAAAGGACTTTTGAAGAAAAATTAACCAAATTAATACAAGACTATTTCTTCATGCTTACTCGGCTATAGCCTTTCAGGACAATTTTAAACTAAAGTTTTCTCAAATGCGCCCTCTTGTTTAAATATTTACCACCTTACTATTTACCAGTAGTAACACTTTTTCTTAAGTTAACGGAATATTTATTTATTTAATTCATTCTTAACAGAAACAATTAATTTCACTTTATGGTTATCCTATGGAAACGCACCACGTGGTAACAGAAGATGGGTACATATTAGAATTACACAGAATACCTTTCGGAATAACTAATGATCGAAGTAATTATAAACCACCAGTTTTAATAGTGTCTGGATTTTTATGTAGCTCAGCAGATTGGGTAAATTTAGGTTCTAACAAAAGTTTAGGTTTAATCTTAGCAGATCAAGGATATGATGTATGGCTATGCAACAATAGAGGAACAACTTGGTCTAAGAAGCACAAAAAGCTTGATCCCTTAAAAAATTCAAATGAATTTTGGAATTTTAGGTAAGTAGGTATTTTTTTTCATATTCAGTAATTTGTTTATAACGTGAATTCTATACTGCTGTTCATTAGTTTTCAGGAAATTGCTAGCTATGATTTACCAGCTAGTATAGATTACATACTTTCCATAACTAAGAAACAGAAGCTTTACTACATTGGACACTCTCAAGGAACCATGAGTTATTTTGCATTGTTATCCGAAAAACCTAACTACAACAGCAAAATTCGATTAATGATTGCTCTTGGTACGGGAGATAGCACAAAATACGCTATATTTCCTTTTCAAATGTTATACTCATTTCTTGAAGGCTATCAAAAGGCAATAATAATTTTATATATGTATCGTATATGGTGCCCGTTTTTCGTATATCTTAAGATGTACTGGAATCGAACACCCAGTATATAGTTGTTAAAAATACAATAATTTATAAATTTTAGTCAAATGGGAACAAACATTTATATTATGAAATTTTGCAACACTCAGGATTTTTTTCAAATATGGCGCAATTACTCTGTGCTGATGGATCACCTTTTAAAAACATGTGTGCTACTGTTTATTTCTTTGTGGGAGGTTATGCTCCAGCTCAATTAAATAAGGTAAATAAATAACTTTATAGTAGGGTAGCAGAAGGTTAAAAATTGACTCAAAACGACAATTCGTAGAATAATATTTCTGTTTAGCATACGAGTACTAATAAGTTTGATCATTTTTCATGTCCGATTGTTACTTTTTTTCGTTTCAAACTCTAGGTTTGATATATAAATCATTAGATTAAATTCAGAATTTTGAACTAAGTTCGATCAAGCCTACGTTTGATCTATGGGTTATACATCTAACAAGGTTATCACCCTACTAGAATATTATTCAAGTGCTCACTAAACAAGACTGACAAGTGCAAAAGCTTGCTACATTAATGGTAATAACAGAAGAAAGTTTTAAATTAAGAAAAAAAGAAGTTCATAATCTCTTAAATAGCGCATTTTATTGGTTTTATTTAGTTACTAAGCACGTGTAAAAAAACCCTATATCTGGATTAAAAGCCACAAAATCTTGGCAACCTATTTATTGTTTACTTACCAGTATACTAACCGACAATATTCTTTCACATATACTTATAATCGAATGTTTTCATCTTACTCTATTCGTACTTTGTGTATTTTTACAGACTGCACTTCCATTAATATTAAAAACCTTTCCTGCTGGAGCGTCTAATAAACAGTTACGACACTTCATACAATCAAGATCGGGTATGTAGTTAAAACAATTTAAACAGGAACATTAACGATTATGTTTCTTAACAGGTGGTTTTCGAAAGTATAATTACGGAAAACTAGAAAATAAAAAAATATATGGTCAAAAAATTCCCCCTTCTTATAATCTATCCAAAGTCACTACCCCCGTAGCACTATACTATGCCGAAAAAGATGCATTATTATCATACAAGGTATACTTAAGTTATAATATCATATATTTATAAAAATTTCATAATATATTTCAATATTTCAGAGAGGACAATATTTGGCAAAAAATTTACCTAATGTGGTAGCTGACAATCTTATTTTAAATTTTGCTCATTTAGATTTTCTCTGGGGCATAGATGTAGTAACCTTAGTTTACAATGACATTATAACAGCCATGAAAAAATATTAACGATTATTTCCTAATGCTATATATGACGTTTAAGCATGCAACAGGTGTATCTAGCTTACCATAAAATACTAATTCCAAACGCGTTGCTATCACAACATAAAACGAAAAACGTGTGTTTTCAAGTACAAATAAACTACAGATTTTTATAGATAACTGCCATTACTAGTTACGGTAATATTTATATTTATTACAAGAAATACCTCAATTTGCACTAAAAACTACAGTTTTTATTATATTAGCAACTTCAACTATAATATCCTATTAAAATATCCTACAGTTACCATTAATATAAGTGATTTAAATTAGCGATGTAAATGTATGTTTTTTCTTTATAAAATCTAAAGCTCTCAAACTTTTTAGTAGTTTTATATACCCACTAAAATACTTCGCAACAAATTACACATCTCTAATAATATAAACTCAACAACTAAATACATTTCCTACAAAACTTACAGTTATTTTAAGAGTTGTGACTTAGTCGTGAGTTGTGACTTGTGAGTTCTTATGACACATAATCAAATTTTACTATAATCAAACATAATCAAACTTCACTACAATCAAAGGAATCAATCAAAACGCGTCGATAAGTCAGTGGGTTTAAAACGCTTCAGTCTTCTGACCTCCTGTGAATGGCTTAGTAGCTCATTTGCTAGCTCATTTGGATGCGATTCAATTCTGTTTCGATATTTGTCCGAGAAGTTTTTGATTTTGCTGTTAATGTTGGTGACCCGAAGATCAGAATGGATAACATCATTTGGGACATACCACGGGGCATTGACGATAGTTCTGAGCATTTTGTTTTGAAACCTTTGTAGGATTTCAATGTTGGACACACTGGCTGTTCCCCAAAGTTGGATGCCGTATGTCCAAATCGGTTTTAGTATCACTTTGTAGATTAGGAGCTTACTTTTCAATGACAGCTCAGATCCTCTTCCAATCAGCCATTGCATCTGTCTAAACTTTAAACCCAGCTGCTTTCTTTTATTAAAGATATGAGTGCGCCAAGTCAGTCTTCTGTCCAGGTGCATACCCAGATACTTTGCGCTTTCACTCTGTGGTATATCGCAGTTGTTCATAGTCACTGGTGGGCACGTATCTCTTCTCATCGTGTACGTGACATGTAAAGACTTTGTTTCGTTGGCTTTGATTTTCCATTTCTTGAACCATTCATTTACCTTGTTTAAGTGATTCTGTAAATTTCTAGAAGCAGTCTTGGAGTCAGTGTGCGATGCAAGAATAGCCATATTGTCATCAAATGTTGCCATTGTTGTTGTACTAGTTGTTGGCAGGTCTGCCGTGTATAGTAAGTAAAGAGTGGGCCCTAATACACTACCCTGTGGGACACCTGAATGGATTGGAAAAAGTTCCGTGTACTCTTCTCCATGTTTTACCAGGAAATGCCTCTCACTCAAATAGGACTTTAGTATTTAATAGTGATGATGTGGGAGATTTAGTTTTAATTTAAAGAATAAGCCCTCGTGCCACACCTTATCGAACGCCTGGCTCACGTCCAAAAATACCGCAGAACAATACCTCTTGCACTCCAGATCGTCGCTAATTTGTTTCACAATTTGGTGCACCTGCTCTATCGTACTGTGTTGATTTCTGAAACCAAACTGATGGTTTGGGATAAGGGCTTCTTGTTCCAGAACTGGTTTTAGTCGATTTAAATAGTTTTTCAAAAATCTTAGATAAAATTGGAAGCAGGCTTATTGGGCGATATGAGGTAAGTTCTTCTGGTTTCTTGCCAGGTTTTAATAGGAGAATAATTTGCGCTACTTTCCACTGGCTGGGAAAGTGTTCCAACCTCATTATTGCATTATATATGAATGTTATAAGTTTAAAGCATTTTGGTGTTATTTCTTTCATGACTTTACCTGTAATCAGGTTATAGCCTGGTGCCTTTTTGATGTTAATATTTCGCAGGATAGCCTGTTTGATCTCTTGTACTTTAAAGTGTTTAATTAGAAAGTCCATTTGGAATGGTGCATTTAAGTAGCTACATACTTCATTGGGAAATGGCGTGAAGACCTTTGCAAGATGTTCAGCAAACAAAATGGCTTTTTCCTTGTCACTTCTAGCCCATTTTCCTGCATCATCTCTGATAGGTGGTACCGTTTTTTGTGGGCGCTTAAGGTTTCTTGTGGCTTTCCAAAGTGAATAGTCGTTTGCTTGGGAGTTTGACAAGCCGTGAAGGTAGTCTGTAAAAAATTTATTTTTAGTATTTAAAAGGAGCTTTTTAAGTTTTTTAGCTGCTTTGTTGAACTTTGCTTTGTTTTCTGATGTTCTCGTCACTTGCCATTGTTTGCGCAGTTTTCTTTTTTCTTCAATCTTGTTTTTGATTATAGAAGGGCACGATTCCTTAATGCACATTGTGTTTTGGTCAGGACGACAATACATAACAAAGCAAATACTAGAGAAAGGGAGTGAACATTATATGAAATTTTGATTTGTCTTTGATTTTCAGCAGGCTTTCGATACCATAAAAGAACATCGACTATACGAAGCTATGCATGAGAAGATCGAACGCTATAGCTAATTTTGAAATTAGCAGTAGAATTGAGACAAGGCGATGCGCTGTCAGCGACCCTGTTTAACCTCGCGATAGAGAAAATTATAAAAAAATCAGATTGCGGTGGAACTATACGAACAAAGGAAGGTCAAATACTTACTTGCATATATGCAGACAATTTGGTGATCATGGCTAGAACATTAAAAGAAATGATGAAAATCCTCCAAGAAATAGAAAAGCATAAGCATCGAGAATAAGACTGAGTATAAACAAAAAAAATAATGAAGAAAGAAGTGCAAAAATAAAAACTTGTGGAGAAAATTAGTAGAAGTCAAAACATGCACGAAATTATAAGCTTTGAAAAGATCAGGAAATTAGGTGTAATCCACCTGGAAAAATGGATTGTAAAGACTTGCAAAGAAATACATTAAGGTTAACGATATTTATACTTAATTACACTTAGCATGTTTATTCACAATAATAATAATATATTCACAAAAAATACATATATATTGGTTACAAGAAGCATGATTGACAATCGTAGACCGCGCAATAAATGTAGGGTTAATGCATTTTTAAAAGATTTACAATATCCGTATTAACTAAATTATTAGCATCGGTTCCATAGAGGAAATCAACGTGATTAAAACTTTTGATCTTTTTTTTATAAATTATATTGGGGAGTTTTGTCGCCAAAATTTCTACGTCCTAAAACAAAAAATAGTTAATCGCGTTTATAACATATGAAATTCAACCGTTTTGATTATGTAAAATAAACAGTGTAAACACACCTCTAAATTGCAACAAAAATAAATAATTATGTCATACTTGATATGCTGATATAATATCATCTGTTCCGAAAAATAATGCAGTTTGCACTCGAATGTTGGATAAGTTGTAAATGGGAGGCTGTTCTGAGTTATATATTTTTAAATTTGTTTCTTTACCATAATCATATTTTTTAAATACTTCTGAAAACAATAAAAAAATATAAGATTAGAGATGCACAATTAATACAGTCACAGCAGCTAAAATATTGTCGGAAATCTTACAAAATTATTCTATAGATTAAATGTGAATCTTCTATTTAGAAACATACTATATAAAAACCCAACGATAGCCGAAGGGATGCTAATTTGAAACTACCTCTAAATACACAATTTGTTATGAAAAAAAAAAGTCAAATACTTTAAAAAAAAAATTAAAATAGAATAAATATCATAATATACGAGTATCTTAAAATACCAAAAGTGCTAATTTTAGTGCTCTTCATCAGTGAGTTCAACACATTCTGCTTCATTTACTCTGTTGCTCTTAAACACCCAGATTGTTCTAGATGCTTAAAAAAAGTTTTATCAAAAATCTGCGACTATTCTAGTTTATAGGGAAACGCGTTTGAAAATGTAATACAGAAAACGCTCGTTTACCTAAACCATCAAACACATTGTTATCAATAATTTACATAATCTAGCACTTATTGTATATAAACATAATAGGTGTATTTAGTATGCTGCACTAGTGTACACTTGCTCACTTGTTTTTAAAAATCTGCTACCTTTTGATAACAAAATTGTGATACATAATAATTACGTTATTTAAAAGTTTTATAAACATTTACATCAAGATTTGGTTAGCAAATCAAAGAAATTTCAAAAAAAGTAAGTGGCTGATGTACTTATACACAGTATGGACGATGACAATTTATTGAAAATCATACCTTCTCGCAGTTGCAAATAATGGATAAATTGTTTAACTGACGCACCTGCAGGAAGATTACTTAACATAATAGAGAAATATTTCTGCAACAAATATGTTAATTTAAAGTTATCTTGGAATTTCATGAACATTTACTTTGTTTATGTTTTCGGGGTTGCAACCAATAAAATAACAAATATATACAAGGCACACATCTTGCCGAGTAGAATTGTTATTGCAATAAAAAAGCGTTAACTTTTTAAATTTGTTTGATAATGGCAAAACTTCATAAAATTCATATTTTTCAATTAACGTCTGCAAACAAGAAACACAAAATTAAAAAATAAGAAACACTAATAATAATAATTACACTGGATAGAATTATTTAAAAAAGTTGTGGGAAATTTTTAATTTCAAATACTTAAAAAATTCTAAATTTTAACAGATACTTAATTCAAACGTAAATTTTGTTATATTGCATCTGTGTAGAAAGATAAAAAATATTTTTTTTGTATTTTGAAATCTTTTACGGCTGAAGAAATTTATTTGATATGCCACATCTGGAAAGTGTTTATACTAGACTCGTCGACTGTAAGGATTTGTTTACGGTTCGTCCTACAGTGAACTCGTCTAGTAAAGATTCACTTTTAAACCGTTTACTCAAATAACTATTATTTTAATGTTCAATATTTATTTCAATATTTAAACGTTTTTCTTAAGTTATAGCTAACGTTTATATAAACACAACAATTTATATAAAATTACATACTTACGTAATTCATACCTTAAAATAGGAGAAGTCTTTACCTACGATTTTGATAAGTGGTAATGAAGTATGTTTCGTATTAACTAATGGTGCAAGCATTATTAGTAATCTGATTTTTTTATTATAAGTAGGCGTTTCTGCTAGCATTGCAAACGCGATGGTAGATCCTTGTGAATGGCCTATGTAATATAGATCTTTGCTTTTAGTTATATTTAATACATAGTTTATACTTTCGGGTACGTCATAAGTTGCCATTTCCTGAAAACTGTCAAATTAAAAAAATTAAATTTTGAATATAATATAATCTTTAAAATGAAGGCAGTATTATAAAAGTGATTTGGTGGTTTCTCGGATTGCACACTTAAAAAATATTTACATTTCTGTGATTTGGATCAAAAATAGCCAATGCTCAAAATGGAAGTTTTAAGTTACGGTTGGCTAAAGGTTATTGTGTTGTCTTGCCATTGACATATAAGACCTCATGATCTCATTCCATTGACCATAGCATTTGTGACATTGACATTGGCTTTTTTACCAATATTTCAAATCAAAAGATTTAAAAAAAAACATTGGATCATTTGGAACTCAGTCGCAGATTTACGTTAGCGCTTATCTTACCTAAAGTTCCAAAATTTCTTTTTATCTTTATACGGATCCAACTTGATATGCTTCTTGCCATGCGTAGTCCCTCTAGTATTGCCTAACCACACATCATATCCTTGATCAGCTAAAATATAGCCTATACTGCTCTCAGGAGTCCAACATGCAAAACACGCAGAATCCCCCAATAATCCTGCATATATTATTATAGGTGAAGATTGTTTTAAAGTTTTATTAGTTTTTCCATGTGGAATTCTATGCAAATCTAATATGTATCCATCGTTTGTCTGTATAGTGTGCACTTCTAATGGGTAACCAAGTTTCAATATCATTTCAGTCTATCAAAATAAATTAAACATGAGCTTGCAAATATCTTCTTTTGTATAAGTGTCAATTCGTGTTATTTTGCATTCTAATTATAAGATATATGAATAACGCACAAGCAAGGTTAGATATAAATAAATTAATATTACAAAAAAATATGTTAATATGTATATCAGTATTTTAGAATATCCATAAATGTAATGCATTTGTTTAGAAGTAAAATGCACAGCTCTCAGGGTACAATACATATACTCGCTGTAAGAATAGTATACCATAACAGAAAAAAATGTGTGCATGTAGAGTATTTTTCCATGACAATAATGACCAAGTTTTGCTTGCACGTGTTTTGTTTTTGCCTAGTAGAACTGGTTATTAAAAATTTATTTATATATTCATTTAATAAAATATTTCAATTCTAATACGTTAAATTTATAATAAATATTATATTTTAAATTTGTTAGATTTTGGTAAATTAATATCTGAGTACATAGTATATATTTTAGTTTATTTATAAAAATTCTATATTACCGTAGTCAATTCAATTATTTCATCTATATCTTCGTCAACACTATCAGATTTTATAACTAATATAAAGAGAGAATAATATATAAATACTGAAATGAGCAAATTCATTTTAATCTTTATTGCTTATTTTTTAATGTGACTATTAAGAGAAAGATTGAATTACTAAGTTAATTCCGGTACGCTGACATTTAAATACTTAGTTATCATATTAATTAATATCTATCTATTATGAAAACAGTAGCGAAACTACCAGGAGTTTGCAGAACTATAACCTGTAATTTTGGGGACTCGGAACCGGGATGAGCTCCTTCCGCCCTACTCATGATGGAATGAAATTTTTTTAGCTGTTCTTTATTTCAATAATGAAAATATAGAATTATCACACCATTGCATTACTCATATACTCATATATTATTTAGTTACTAACATCTTATCCGACAATAAAAATCAGTATTAAGTGCATCTCATTTTATCATAAATTTTATGCCACGTATAGGAGATACAAATTTTTGAAAAACAACAACTACCCACTTTTAACTAACTTACTAATACAATACAAACTAAAACTGAAATTTATTGCTTTAAAAAATTTGTCGATTTGTACTGTTAAATGCACCGTGGAATTTTAAAATTGTAGTTTTCCTGCAAATTTACGTACAGAATATCCTTCTTTACATAAAGTAAGGATCATAGACTAATTTTCTACAGTTAACGGTGTTTCCTCGAGTATTTTTATTCATAATCGATACTGAAAACTACCACTTCTTCACTAAATATACATAAATTACAAAATGTGTTTGCATTGAACTCTTCAAATAAAAATTAGCAATTGCCCCTACAAACTGGATCGAGTTAGATTTCTTAAGATTTTTTGTTTTAATAACAAGCGGTAACACTTTAAAGGCTGCTTTAGTAAATAAGGATGACATTTTTATTGAATGTTTATTACAGTTTCGTTTACGATTATATTTTAAAATTTTTAAAATTGTTATGCTAATTGCATTACGTATAATATATTAAAATCGTCTATTTAAACCATTTTGTGTTATTTATAAATTAATTATGCAAAAATTAAAATTTTTATTAATCATTAATTGTTTATAAGTGTCCATACTTCCGTCAGCGGCAGTGTTGCTTAATTATGTAACAAACCCTACCAAACTCGCAAAGTTTAAAATTATTGAAGTTTTTTTGAACGTCAGTTACAAAACTCACAATAGTAATTATTTTAAAATTTTTGTTGCAGATCATTGGTCCTTATTACAACATAACATAATATTTAAAATTTTTATTAATTGAGCGTTTTTGATATAGACAAATTAAAAATTATATAGAGATAATTTTTTGAAAAATTCTGCCAATATAATTTTACCATTAAAACAATCAAAGAACAACTTAGTCTAAGAAGCATATCAAATTTAATCTCAAAAGAGATTGTACCAAATTTTATTAATTTGTTTTCTTTTACCTTGCGCACGTCACTGTGTTCAAGCTTAGCGCGACGCCTATGATTTTTCAAAAACTGCGAGTTTTGATAACGCCTTCGCTAGGTCGTTTAGATAACACGTTTGACACGGTTAAGGTGATATCTCGTCTGTAATTTTGTAATTAGCAGGTGGTTTTCGTAAGTATACTAATTATGGAAAACTAAAAAATAGAAAAGTATAATATGGTCAAGACATTCCACCATTATATAATCTTTTTCAAAGTAACTACCCCTGTAGCAGTACACTACGGTGAAAGTATACAATATTATCATGCAAGGTTGTTACATATTTATTAAATTTTAATATATTTTCATTTCAGAGAAGAAAATATTTAGCAAAACACTTACCCAATGTAGTAGCTGATAAATTTATTCTAAACTTTGCTCATTTAGATTTTCTCTGGGATATATGTAGATGCTGAAATCTTAGTTTATAACGATGTACTTGCAGTTATGAAAATGTATTAGTAACAAGTTTACGTAATTTGTTTTAAAATTTTAGGCGAAAATTATTTACGATCTTCTTTGGGACAGTGAAAATTAAATGATATAAGTATTTTATATTGTCATGTTCCGAATCAAAGTTTTACCTACCCTGTTAACTTGTTATGAATTTTGATTTTCATTTTGTAAAATATTTGAATTTGAATTTTGGGAGGTAAAACTTTAAAATTTAAAGTTGGTAAAAGTAAAATTTTTATCAAGTTTGTGATTTTGAATATAAGTGATTTTTTTATGAAAGCGTTTTATTGATAATTGAAATTGGATTGAATTTGATTTTGAAGAAAGATATTTTAGATAGTTTTTTTTTTGAGAGTAGATTGAAACGGAAGCTATGGTGGAACGATTACGGATGGTAATGGAAATAAAAGGTTTCTCAAAATTATAATTAAAATTGGTAAAAAGTTTTTTATTTTATTTAAATTTAAGTAAGGAACAATAAATTGTTGCTGATAAGCCGGACTGCGATACCAGTATCGAAAAATTTTAACGTGCCCATTTTAAAATTTTATTGTTCAAATACGAAATTAAAGTTTAAGAAAATATTTAATTAGGAAGGAAATAATTACTTAATTAAAATAAAATGCTGGAGCCAGAGCAATATTTATATAAAATAGAGAATGACTTATTTAACAACTTAATACGAGTTATGTTATAATATTAATCAATTTGTTAAAGAAAAAGCTATAGAAATAAATCTATAACTTACTCTTGTTTTTTATTTACTCTAAAGTATGTAAAGTGTATCCGGGGAGACCCTGTGCATATTTTTTGTTTTGCATGATTTCTATATTTTCGTTGAGGGTAATAGTAATAAATTGACTTTTTCTATATTGTATTTGTGTGTTTTCTTTTGAAGAGGGGAGCATTAATTTTAGTAGCCTAGAGGCGTCATATATCCTAGGACAGCTCTGTATCTGTTATTAACTGCCCCGACCAGATACTAGCTAGCTATAAAAATTTTTATTTAAATATTTCGTGAAAATTTACTTACTATCTTTTACCGTTTAAGCATTTTTTTTACCACAGAAGTAGTTCGACATAATCACTGGTTATGTTATAGAGCAGAAATTGTGTATTCCGTTACAAAAAATTAAAAAAAAACAATATTTCCTGTTAGATATGACATCTGCTAGTTTTAATTCCATAAGCTTCAAGTCGAAATGCTCGCAAAAAACACATCATGAAAAATGATTTGTTGCTCTAACAAAACCTCTAGTAGTAACAGAGGTTTCTTGCAGCACTTTTGTCACGGTGCAGTTTTGCAGTTCGTTATGTCATACTTTAATAATTATGTTTCTTTTAATTTTGTAGCCAGAGATAGGTGAAGTAATCGATAGAAAACGAAAATGTAAGCTGATTTGTGAAGCTTAATTAAGAACAACAAAAAATGAAAAGCAACGAAAAAGCAAATAAAAGGTAGTGCTGGCTTATATAATAGTAATAATTATTCTATTAATACATTTGTAAAAGATTTACAATATCGTTATTAATCAAATTATTAGTATCGGTTGCATACAGGAAATCGACATGATTAAAATTTTCAATTTTTTTTTGATATATTATCTTGCGCAATTTTGTCGCTAAAATTTCTACGTCCTAAAACAAAAATAAAAAATGTTAGCAGATACCCATGTAATTACTTACCTCAATCAATTGATAAATTTTCTGTTGTTTTTCAGAATTAATACGTTAACTGGGCCCACGAATTTATAAATATTCAAATAAAATTATATGTGAGCGGCCTTGTTCATTAAAACATGTACATTCGTTCATGCACAATAAGTAATTTACCAACTCTTAAGCGATTATTAAGAAATTTAAATTTTTTGAAATTCTACAAGAATTTTGTGTGTTATCTATAAAAACCTTTGAGTTCAGTTAACGTCAAATCAAATGAATTAAACATATAAACATACATTATAAAACAACATTACAAAACTATTTTATTTGAGCTATTTAATTATTTTATTTAAACTATTTTAGTTTAATTATAAACGTAAAGTAAACACAAACAACAAAGCTAAATTAGTCTTACTTGATATGCTGCTAGTATATCTGATGTTCCATAAAAGAATGCTGTTTTCACACGAATGTTGGATAAGTTGTAAATGGGGGGCATCTCTGAATTATATAATTTAATATTTTTTTTTTTACCGTGATCATATTTTTGAAATTCTAGAAAACATGAGAAATGTAATGATTAAGAAAGAATTATTTACAAAAATTAGTTTCAAGCTTTTAAATAAAAAAAATATCCTAGTAAAATAGTTTGGATCTCGTTCACAATTTCACTCGTGGAATAAATCGCATTAAGCCCAAATTGCCTAATAATAATTATAAATTATACTTTTCATTTTTCAAACAAATATATTACATATTCAGATAATTAAATCTTTTGCAGCGGAATTGTAACAATATTAATAATCATATTAAATAATTTTAAACCAAAATTTATTGATTTATAGATTAATAAATTAATATTCAAAATATTTTTGCTTTTAGCAGTTTCGTTCAGAAGTGTCCTAAAAACCGTTTTGTTTATCTACTAATGTTAAAACCGCAACATTAGCAATTTTTATCTGCTAATAATTTTTAAGTATCCGTATAATTGATAGATATATACCTTCGGACAGTTGCATGTAATGAACTAATTGTTTAATAGATCCCCCCGCAGGAAGATTACTTAACAAGACAGGAACATATTTCTGCAAAAAAAAAAAGAATTTTAATTGGCATAAGATTAAAATTCTACGAATATTTACTTGATTAATGGTTTTATATGAGCATCCAATCAAAAGACAAATAAATTCGGTGCACAAATCTTGCGTAGTGGAATTGTTATTGCAGTATAAAAGCAGAAAGCTTTTTAATGGTTGAGAAAATGACAGAACTTCGTAAAGTTCATATTTTTTAACTAAAGCCTAGAAAAATAAATACAGAATTAATAATAAGTAATACTATTAGAATAAGCAGTATTATTATTTTTTATACCAATGTATAAATAATAAAAAACAAAAATTAAAAAATTATATATATCGATACCTTACTTTGAAAACCTCGTAACTTCATGAAGTGTAAATGAAGTTACAACGTTTTCAAAGTAAGGTATCGTTATACATATTATATACATGATACGTCTGGAAAGACTCTTTACTAAACTTGTTTACTTCTCGGACAGGCATTTAGTACTTGCCAATATATGTAGATTCACTTTTCGACCGTTTATGTACATATTATGTAGTACATAGCTATCATTTTTATTTTTTAATATTTTAAAGTTTTTGTTAAATGCTTGCTAATATTTTTTATACTAGCATTACAACATAAATAATGTTATTAGGTACTTATGTACCTATTGTGGGGAAGGCTGAGCCTCCTTCTGCCAGCTTCCCTGCGCATTTGCTAGTTGCGCCAATGTCTATGTAAAGTTCATACCTTATAATAGAAGAAATCTTTAATTGCCAACTTGAGTATTGGAGTTGAACTATGTTTCACGTTAACTATTGGTGCAAGTCCTATTAGTAATCTAATTTTTTTATTATAAGTAGGTTTTTCTGCTAACAATGCAAACGCAATTGTAGATCCTTGTGAATGCCCTATATAATAGAGATTCTTGCTATTTGTTATATTTAAAATATAATTTATAGTTTCAGGTACATCATACATGGCCATTTCCTGAAAACTGTACGTTTTTTAAATAAAATTAACTAAACAATAGCTTTAAAGTAAATGCAATATTACAAAAAGTAGTTCAGTGCTTACCACATAGTTTACTTAAAAAATATTTGCATTTATTATTATCACCTGCTTACCTAAAATTCCAAAATTTCTTTTTATCTTTATACGGATCCAACTTGATATGCTTCTTGCCATGCGTAGTCCCTCTAGTATTGCCTAACCACACATCATATCCTTGATCAGCTAAAATATAGCCTATACTGCTCTCAGGAGTCCAACATGCAAAACACGCAGAATCCCCCAATAATCCTGCATATATTAATACTGGTGCACTATGTTTTACAGTTTTATTTGTTGTTCCAAACGGAATTCTGTGCAAATCCAGTATATATCCATCTTTTGTCTGTATAGTGTGCACCTCTAATGGATAACCAAATTTTAATATCATTTCTGTCTGTAAAAATATATATTTTTATTTTAAAATAAAGAAGTGAATTAGTGTTATTCTATTTAGAAAAAATAAAATAATGGAATATATAAAATATTACAAAAACTTAATATACTAGCTATATAAAACTTGATCCAGATAATATATCTGTGATATCTGTGTTTTACAAAATCTAAATACACTCTTTTCAAACTAAAAATGTACTAAGTTTTCACAAATAATGATATACTCTTGAAAAGCACTGTAAATATAGTATTGCGTAATTAAAAATAATAAAAAAAAACAGAAATTGAAAATAGTGTAATTAAAAAGAAATGTACATTTAATTCTAGAAATTATGTAGAATATTTTGTTGACTTTTGCAAAATAATGATGTAGTTAAAATATAGTTTTACTGTTAAATCACAAATCAATTTATTATTATATGAACTTAAATTAATCGCCTGCAAGTTTATAACTTATATAATAATACTTTTTAATAAATTAATTTTTTAACTTGTGAAATATAATTAAATAATAAAAACATTATTAAAAATCGTTTCATTAACTTATTCATTCTAAGATTATTTAATAATCTTTTTTAGTATATTTATAAAAATTGTATATTACCGTAGTCAATTGTATTACTGCATCCATATCTTCGTCAATATTGAAAGTATTAACATCTTGAGTTAATTTACAAATAAGAAGTAAAACAAGGAAGTTCATATTTTATTCTTATGGCTATGGCTTACTGATTCGGTTATTTAGAGAATCTTTGAATTACTAACTTTACTTTTAATATAATGATGTGGTTTAAATAGTTATTATGATAATGTAATTCTTATTTTTTGTTGGTTTTTCGTATAATAAGCAAGCACCTTGGTAAATTTTAAGCTATCTGTGCTTTAAATTTATTATTAGTTATGTTATATTATGTGTAGATTAATATAAATTAAAAAGTTTTTAAATTGAGCAAGTTAATTAATTAATAATAATGTTTAATTTTTTTTAAGCTTTCAGCGAAGATTATCGCTTTCATCAGAATGTATTGAAAGAATTAACATTAAATTGAAAAAACAATAAATTAAAAAGTTTTTAAATTGAACAAGTTAATTAAACAACACTAAAGTTTAATATGATTATTAAGCTGTCAGCGAAGCTTGACGTTTTCATAAGAATTTATTGAAAAAATTAACATTAATAAACATTATTGTTATTTAATTAACTTGTTTAATTTAAAAACTTTTTAATTTAAAATATTTCACAAGTTAATATTTCATATATTAAAGTATATTATTATATAATTTTATAATCATGTTATTATGGGTAATAATTATATAGGTACCTATAAATATATATGATTTTTACGAAGCGTTAATACATGTGAAATTTAGGCTACATAAGAATTCTTCAAGTACAGAATTCCTAAATATTTTTTTGAAAACATCAAAAAAATCTTGATAATTTTTCGGAAATTTTTGAGTATACAATAATAATACTAACAGAGAAACTACTAAAATTAACCTTTCAGATTTTTCAATACTTATTCTTCAAAGAATAATTAGTAGAAAATAATTTAACTTTAAATATAAAATAAAATATAAAAAATATTATTAAATTATCTCAAAAGACATAATCAACATTTTAAAGTAAAAATTGTGTTGTCCGTGCGGGTGGAATGTACAGAACCGCAAACAGATGCTTCATTTAAAAAAAATAACCTTGTTATTTATAAACAAACAAGGTTGTTGCTGCTTTTAAAATATTCAGTAATATTATTGCCAAGTTATTCGCAGATTTCAAATTTTTT
This sequence comes from Cantharis rustica, assembly GCA_911387805.1. Classification (NCBI taxonomy): domain Eukaryota; kingdom Metazoa; phylum Arthropoda; class Insecta; order Coleoptera; family Cantharidae; genus Cantharis; species Cantharis rustica. The sequence continues at coordinate 110,403,354 of OU426877.1, read as the reverse complement.
TTTAGCCGTACAATGTAAAAATTAACTCTAATAGAATATATTAGATTTGATATCTTTAAAGAATGCTAAATTATTCATACTGTTATGAAAGAAGGTTTAATTATATTTGATGACTAATGTATGACGTCATGTATAAGTCAAACATAATGAGTCATATATGATAAGTCATGTGTGATAAGTTATACATGATAACATCATTAGTCATTCAAGTATTGCTTAGATTTCAATCTAGAAACGTACAGAAGTGTATAGAAATTGTATGAAGTGGTTTCTAGTGACGAATTAATTCCAGTTTGAACGTACAAGTGTGTACATAAATAAAGTGTAAATAAATAGTGAAATGATAAACAATATACCAAGTATTTAAATAAATTCGGACTTAGTGTTAAATAAATTGTAGTGTAATTTTGTTTAGTGTTAATCTTAGTGTAGTAATTGTATTATTATTAACCGTATCTGTATATATTTGTATTAGCCCTTTAGAATTAAATAAACGTTTTAATTTTCGTTACAATGCGATTCTTAGAATCATGGAATTACTATATCCTGTTATCAGGACTATGTAGTTTCTGTTCAACTTAATATTAAATTTAATAGTATCTGCCGTCGGAACCCTGTAAATGCGAAGAAAAATGATAACACTAATGCTTGTTATAGATCAATGTATTTGGGTGCGATAAGGTGGCCGTTGATAGCATGGCTATTGCAAATTTGTTTGTTAAGTACTTTTCTTTTGTATAAGTCCTTGCTATTGATGAGCAAGAGGTGTGCATATCACCTTTTATCGGGTTACAGAAATTTACGTTTTTAATAAATTGAGAAATTTAGATGGTGATAATAAGGAGGCCATACCAGCTGAATTTATTGCTATAAACCCCTTATGCCTACAATTTACCTTTTACTTTGTACGAAATCTTTGTCAAAGATTACCACTTTATCTCGATTTTGTCCTATATTTTTGAGATTTTCGAAAAAGCATAGTAAATGACATTCTTTCCGCAACATTGAAGAATGTTATTAATGATGAGCAGCACGGAACAGCTTTACTAAAAAGAACAAAATAATGCACTCTTAAAAAAATCATATCTCCATCAATTTTTAACCCAAATTGACAAATGTTAATATTCAGCAAGATTTAAACGTATTTGAGCGGATTTTCAATTAACAGTATTTTTGGCTGGATTTTAGCAAACGTTTGTTAATGTGCATGTAACTTACGGTCTTATTACTACAAGAAAACAATGGAGCTGACGGTGGAGATCTTGGTAGTTACTATATTATGTTGTTCAGTATTGATTAAAAATCAGATAAGCTAATTTCCAGACCTACACACTATTTTTGCTAAGTAAAATTTTAAAAGTTTTGAGCTATATTTACTTTGTACGTTTGCTTATTCGTTTTTCTATTTATTTGTTTCAAGATTTGTTTGAATTTTAATGGAATAATGTTCTAATTTTTTAAATTATTTAGTTTACAGGATATATCTGCAGCTCTCTCAATATTAAATAATAATAATAGTAGATATATGTAGAATAACAGATGTAGTTATAGATAGATTGCAGGTAGATTGCATGAAGCAGAATTTTTTATGTATTGTAAATAAAAATATTAAATATGAACAAAAATAAAATTTTATAATAATCATTTTATGAATCTATTTTGTAATATTAATATAATATATCAAATTGTCATATTAAATGATCTTGATTACGATTAATCTTAAGTGTTCATCTTGAAGCTTGCGATGTTGCTTGATTATCAACTAAGCCTTTTGGAGATTACGAATCTTTAAGGAAAACCTCATTAGTTTTGGTAATCCTCTTATTGACATGTATTATCTCTTTATTCAGTTTTCTTCTCCCTTGATACTCGTCATTTCATGAAGGAGTAAGTAGATATGTATAATATTTATATTGTTTATTTATTATTTTTTAATCTTATTTATCGATGGACAGAATATAATTACATTTAATGGAAAATAACACATATAAACATTGTATTAAAAATATTCTGATGAAAAAGTTTACCTACGTTGAAAGCTTAATAATAAAAACATTATTAAAAATTGTTTAATTAACTTATTCAATCTAAGATTATTGAATTTAATTATATATCACAAGTTAAAAATTAATTTATTAATTTATTAATAGAAAATATAAAATTGACTATAATGATATAGTGTTGAAAGTGTTGAAAAAACACTTTGTAGATAATAATTTTTTACACTTATAAGCATTGTGTAGTGATGGTCATGTTCAAAATTTATCTTAAAACAATGTGTTTATATTGGATAGTACTTAAAAAATCTTCTCTTTTTCATAATATCGAATTACATAGACAACAATATATTATGATCAAAATAATAATTTATGTACAAAAATTATTTTAACTTATAATTACACAACTAAAAATACTTTTATCAAAGAATACTACATTTTTCATTACGTACTTTGCAAATTTAACTATGAGCTTTAATTAATTTAACTAAATCTATATATATTAACTTCTCTACATCTTTGCCCCATACAGTATCTATATGATTAAAACCAGGAACTATCTTCTTTGCCACTACGTTTGACAACTTTGACATTAAATGTTCAACATCCTAAAATAAAAAGTACAGAATTAATAAATATACTCGTATTTATTTAAATAAGAAGATTGTTGATTTACCTTAGGATCTGATAATGCATCATTACTTCCATAAAATGCGGCCATTGGAACTATTGATTTAGATAAATCATACTCCGGGGGAGTAGAATTTCCGTATATTTTCATATTTTTAACTTCTCCATGGTCATATTTTCTAAAATTGCCTACAAAATTAACAAGAATATGATTAATAAAAATATATAAAAATTATCAAAACTGACAAAAAATTATTACCTAACCATTTTTTGGTATACAAAATTAATATAACAAAGCTATCAAGATCAATTAAGTAAATTTGTATTTTGATATAATATATAATTATTTTTATAATAATAAATAAAATATTTAGGAAGCAAGAAAATACAAAAGTATGTTATGTAATATAAGTAAAGTATTGTTACGAAAGAACGTCTAATTATATTTGATGACTAATGTGTGACGTCATGTATGATGAGTCATGCATGATAACAGCATTAGTCATTCAAATATCGACGAATGTAAGATCGAGAAAATGCGTGGAAGCGCCTGGAAATTCCTGGATGGTTATGGAATATTCTGGAAGGCTGCATTTAAGTATAAATGCAGCGCGATTTCCTGTCACAATCAATTCCAGTTTGAACGCGCGACTGTTAACCTAAATCAAGTGAACATAAATACAGTGAAGTGATAACGTTATACCGAGTGTTTAAATAAATATAGACCTAGTGTTAAATATAAATTATAGTGTAAATAAATTGTAGTGTAATTAGTGTTAGTGTTAATATTAGTTTAGTAATTGTTATTAATCGTATCTGTAAATATTTGTATTAGCCCTTTAGAAATAAATAAACGTTTTAATTTTCGTTACATTGGTGTCAGGTGTGAGGTTTAACGCGTAAAGGGCTAAAAGACAGTAGTGATTAACTAGTTTGTATTCGCGAGTGAATGCCGGTTACCCGGTCGCAAAGTGCGAAAATGGAGACGGAAATACTTCAACTTTTAAGAGACAATTCGGAAACTCTAAAAAAAATGGAAGTTAATTCGAAAACTCTAGAAGAAAAATTGGAAATTAATTCGAAAACTCTAGAAGAAAAATTGGAAATTAATTCGAAAACTCTAGAAGAAAAAATGGAAGAGAATTCTAGGAAAATGGAAGAAAACTCCCAAGAAATTAGACAAATCTTAGGAGACAATTTAAAAGAATTGGAAGAAAAAATGGAAGAGAAATTGTTAAATAATTCTAAGATGATAGAACAAAAAATGGAAGGAAACGTTAAGAAATTGGACGAGAGATTAAAACTTATCGAGACAATAATAAACGGAAGCAACTTCCCGGATGAAGAAACAACAACTACAGTAATAAATCCGACAGCGGTGGTAAAATCGGACAATGAAGTCAAGCTTGCCACTATAAAAGTAAAACCACCAACGTTTGATGGAAAGGTACCCTGGTCCACTTACCATAAACAGTTTGAAGCGGCAGCCAGTGCCAATGGATGGAACGACTCGGAGAAAGCTATTTCGCTGGTCGTCGCTTTACGGGGAAAAGCACTCAACATCCTGCAAACCATCCCCGATTGTCAACAACAAGAATATGGACAGCTGATATCGCGGCTAGAAAAACGGTACGGAAACGGTCATCTTCAGCAGGTTTACCACGCACAGGTGAAGAACCGTTGTCAGAAATCTGCTGAGAGCCTGCAAGAGTTCGAAGCCGATATTTCACGATTGGTGAGGCTAGCCTACCCTACCGCGCCGGATACTTTCTTGGAGCAATTGGCAGTGCAAACCTTTATAGATGGTATCAGAGACAGTGAAACGCAGCAGGCGCTAAAGCTAGCTCGGCACAATAGGTTAGATGACGCATTAGCGCACGCGTTGGAATTCGAGACGGCAAAGCAGACATCTCAACGAGGGAATCACCGAGTACGAGGTGTTACGGAGAAACCGGAACAAAAGTTGGCCGAATCCGGCGAAATTTTAGAAGAACTCCGGCGTATCCTTCGTGATCGTCCATCGCAAGGAACAGGACCTAGATGTTGGAACTGCAATGAATTGGGTCACGTTCAACGCCGCTGCCCTAAGCCAAGAAAAGAACCAAGAAAGCAGCAGGAAAACTAGAATGGGTCGGCCAGAAGGGGCAAACGCCGACCTCTACCGATAGTGCCCCGGAGATTACCATCTGTGCTGCATCACCGACTGATGCGATAAACAGTATTTATATCGACGGTAAAATAAATAAAAAAGCCTTCCAGCTATTGATTGATACGGGGGCAACAAAAACAATTGTACGACCTGACGTAGTGCGAGAATGTGGAAAAACATCACCGGTAGCGATGCGTCTTCGAACAGCAACGGGCGAAGAAATCTCTACGCATGGAAAGATTGCTGTAAACATGGAAATAGGAAGCAAGGTATTCAACCATCAAGTAATCGTGGCTGACATCACTGATGACGTTATCCTAGGAATGGACGTTATAAGAAAATATGGGTTCCATTTGGATATGAAAAATGATGTACTTGGAGTTGATGGTGAAGAAATTCCATTCCATTCGTCAGACGACGCAGCGGTACGAGTTTTGTTAACCGAAGATGTTATCTTACCGGGAAGAACAGAGAGCATCGTGATGGGAAGCCTGGATGGAAATCTCCGGAAGGGCTATATTCGTGCCATCGAACCAACCAATAATGGAGCGCTCGGCAAAGGTTTGTTGGTTGGTAAGGCTCTAGTAAAAGTTATGAAGACAGTTCCAGTAAGAATTCTTAACACCAACCCTAACTCGGTATCCTTGAAGAAAAACACGATGGTGGGACAATGTACGGTGGTATCTCACATTGCGAGGTGTTTAGGAAATACCGAAGAGAGTCCTAAAAATAAATGCCCCCAACAATTATTAAACATGCTGACTTCTTCGTGCAAGAATCTCGACCAAAGCAAAGTGAACGAGGTGAAGAAGTTAATCCAGAAGTACCACGACGTGTTTGCATTGGATGAAACTTCTAAAGGACGAACTCAGGTGGTAAAACATAAAATCAATGTTGGAAGTGCCCAACCCATAAGACAACACCCGAGACGGCTTCCATTGGCCAAACGTGAAGAAGCCGAAAAGATCATTGAAGACATGGAAAAGCAGGGGGTGATCGAACCATCACGTAGTCCATGGGCGTCTCCAGTCGTCTTAGTAAAGAAGAAGGACGGGTCTACAAGATTTTGCGTTGACTATAGACAGCTGAACGCTGTGACAAAAAAGGACAGCTACCCTCTGCCCCGAATTGACGACACCTTGGATACCCTCTCCGGTTCAAAATGGTTTTCTACTTTGGATTTGAAGAGTGGATATTGGCAAGTGGATTTGGAACCCAGTGACCGCGAGAAAACTGCGTTTACCATCGGAAATGGATTATGGCAATTCACTGTAATGCCCTTTGGATTGTGTAATGCTCCGGCCACCTTCGAGCGTTTGATGGAGACAATCTTGAGAGGATTGTCATGGAAAACATGTCTAGTATATTTGGACGACATAATTGTGGTTGGGAAATCGTTTGAGGAACACATGAGGAATTTGGAAGAAGTGTTCCAACGATTGAGAGGGGCTAATCTTAAGCTAAGCCCAAAGAAATGCCACATTTTTCGGACAGAAGTGAAATACCTTGGACATGTTGTATCCAGAAGCGGTGTAAAGGCTGACCCAGACAAAATCAAAGCAGTAGAAGAATGGCCAATCCCAAAAGACCAACATCAGCTCCGCAGTTTTCTCGGGTTGTGTACGTATTACCGACGTTTTGTACCTGGATTTGCTAATATTGCCAAACCTTTGACCAAATTGACCGAAAATGGACGCAATTACACCTGGACTGAAGATTGTAGCAAAGCTTTCAAACATCTGAAGCAATCCCTAGTCAGCGCGCCCATTTTGAGCTACCCTCAAGCAGATGGTAAATTTATATTAGACACCGATGCGAGTAACTTGGCCATAGGAGGTGTCCTTTCACAAGTTCAAAATGGACAAGAAAAAGTTATCGGTTACTTTAGCAAGGTTTTGTCAAAACCGGAAAGAAACTACTGCGTGACCAGGAGGGAGCTGTTAGCCGTTGTCAAGTCCGCCGAACACTTTTACAAGTATTTGTACGGACGGAAATTTCAGCTAAGGACGGACCATGCCGCGCTAAAATGGCTTCTACAGTTCAAAAATCCAGAAGGACAAGTGGCAAGATGGATCGAGCGATTGCAGGAATATGACTTCGACACCGAACATCGTGCAGGAACAAGTCATCGCAACGCAGACGCTTTGTCCAGGCGACCATGTCCAGTAAACTGCAATCATTGCTCGCGGCTGGAAGAAAAAGTCAGCTTTCTCCGAAGAACTACTGTAACCGATGATAATTGGCAACCTGAACAGTTACTTCGGGAGCAAGAAAATGACCCGGACCTGAAATTTATTTTGGACTGGAAAGTCGAAGGACAACGGCCGCCTTGGGAAGAAGTAAGCGCCCTGAATAGTGACGTCAAAGCGTATTGGGCCCAATGGGACTCCTTAAAATTAGAAGATGGTCTTCTGAAGCGATCCTTGGAGAACGACAGTGGCACTGAGTGTAAACTTCAGTTGGTAGTGCCGAGAAGCCGAGTGTTGGAAGTGTTGCAGCATTTGCATGATGGAACTTCGGGAGGACACTTCGGCATAAAGAAGACCCTAGGAAAAGTTAGGGAAAGGTTCTACTGGGTGAACTGCAAAGAAGACGTCAAGGAGTGGTGCCGCAAGTGCACTCTATGTGCATCGAAAAACGGACCATTGGGAAGGCGCAAGGCACCGATGAGACAGTATAATGTGGGAAGTCCATTTGAGAGAGTGGCAATCGACATCGCGGGTCCATTCCCTGAAACCGACGCCGGGAACAAGTACATTTTGGTGGCGATGGATTATTTCACTAAATGGACTGAAGCCTATGCAATACCTAACCAAGAGGCTGTTACTGTTGCGGATGTACTTGTTAAAGAGCTCTTTTGCCGATTTGGAGTCCCTCTAGAGCTACACTCAGATCAAGGTCGAAACTTCGAGTCAGCGTTATTCCAGAACGTCTGTCGCATGCTGGGCATTAAGAAGACCAGAACAACACCTCTTCATCCTCAATCAGATGGCATGGTCGAGCGAATGAACCGAACAATGGGAAGGTACCTGGCTAAGGTAGTCTCAGAACATCAACGGGACTGGGACCAATATTTACATCTGTTCCTGATGAGTTACCGGTCATCCGTTCACGAAACCACTGGACAAACGCCAGCGTGTGTGATGTTTGGACGTGAAGTACGCTTGCCATGCGATCTTCAGTTTGGGAGTAAACCTGGAGAAGAAGTTGCTGGGGATGACTATGTTGGCAAATTGAAGAAAAAGATGCACGACATTCATGATGCCGTTCGGAAGAATATTCAGTTGGCCAGCGATCGAATGAAAACTCAGTATGACGTGAAGGCAAAAGAAAGTGGTTTTCAGCCTGGTGATTTGGTGTGGCTCCATAATCCACAAAGAAAACGTGGATTGTCTCCAAAATTGCAAAGACAGTGGGAAGGCCCATACGAAATCGTTAACAGAATCAACGACGTCATATATCGAATCCGAAGACCACCAAGAGGCAAGCCAAAAGTGGTTCACGTCAACCGATTAGCTCCCTATGCCGGTGACAAAAACAGCGATTCCGAAGATGAGGCCGGAATACGAACAATAACTAACAGATCTGGAAGCCATTCCCAAGAATCAAACTTTGAGAAGTTTATGTCCACCTACAAAGGGACTGCCAAAGCAAGATTTGGAGTCACAACTGAAGTGCAACAAGATCTTTTCGACGTACCAAAGGACTACTCACTCGCGCACTGCGTGGCCCAAGATCTTCGCATGTCCCGTGGAATCGCCGTGGTATTCAAGAAAAAGTTTGGACGTTTGGATGAGCTTCAATCACAGCAACTTGCTGTCGGTGAAACCCTGAAGCTACGTGACCAACAACGATCGATTTACTACTTGGTAACCAAGAGGTTTTCCCATCAAAAACCCACCTATAAGGACTTATGGAAAACTTTGTTGGAGCTTCGCAGGGATATGATAAGCCGTGACATCAAGAAGCTGGCGGTGCCCAAGCTTGGCTGCGGTTTAGACCAATTGGACTGGAGGACTGTCCGTAACATGCTAGAGGTCGTGTTCCAAGAAACGGATGTTCAAGTATTGGTCTGCAGTTACAATCCAAGCAGTACTCCAAAAGAGCAGAAGAGTGTCGACTGTTATTTCTACCGCCAAGGAGTATGTAGAAATGGTAACAATTGCCGCTACCGCCACGATCCCTTCTATAGATGTCAAGTCTCCGCTGTTCTGGGACAGAACAGATTTAAGGAGGGGACAGTGTTACGAAAGAACGTCTAATTATATTTGATGACTAATGTGTGACGTCATGTATGATGAGTCATGCATGATAACAGCATTAGTCATTCAAATATCGACGAATGTAAGATCGAGAAAATGCGTGGAAGCGCCTGGAAATTCCTGGATGGTTATGGAATATTCTGGAAGGCTGCATTTAAGTATAAATGCAGCGCGATTTCCTGTCACAATCAATTCCAGTTTGAACGCGCGACTGTTAACCTAAATCAAGTGAACATAAATACAGTGAAGTGATAACGTTATACCGAGTGTTTAAATAAATATAGACCTAGTGTTAAATATAAATTATAGTGTAAATAAATTGTAGTGTAATTAGTGTTAGTGTTAATATTAGTTTAGTAATTGTTATTAATCGTATCTGTAAATATTTGTATTAGCCCTTTAGAAATAAATAAACGTTTTAATTTTCGTTACAGTATTTAAATGTTGAATATTTTGATACAAATAAATTGGCATTCAAAATAGGGTATAATATATCAGTAAACGGCACAATTAAAACTTTTATTAAAACTAAAACGTACTTTCTGGATACAACATTTATTTAATCATTAAAACAAAAGATTTATTAGGCTGATTTTGATTATTCTTTTAAATCTTAATGATACAATTTTTATTGGTTGATTTATTTCAAGTTGAAGACTTAAAATTTATAAATTTTAAAGGTGGTTACTAATGTCGACTTATGAATTTAAAATCATATTCATCTAAATATTTAAATATTTATCTTTTTTTCTAAAATGCGGCTTCCGGCTGACGCAGATGCAACGATAATAAACAATTTCATATTAGACTTAACAAAATGAAAGACCAAATTCACGGACATTAACTGTCCCACAAACAACACTAGCAAATGATTACATAATATAAAAACACAAAATGTCTCTTACCTTTTCGTAACTGAAAATAATGATCGATTTGTTTAAAAGATGATCCTGCTGGAGTGTTACTTACTATAATAGGTATCGTCGACTAAAATTGTAAATTATCAGGTTACAAATTATGTACACAGCATTGTATTTACCGTATTAAGTTGTGACGTATAACCCGCTATGATGTAAAATAAATTAGCGCAAATAAATTTAAATGGAGAACGTTCGTTGGAAAATATTTGCGACATTACTATTATGACTTCTGAGTGTGGTAAAATTTCATACCAATTTAAATTTTTAACAACAAACTAAAAAAAAATTTCAAAGTTTACTACTACAAAACAAATCAATTTTAACTCACCTTAAGAAGTCTTCGTATATTCAGTAGAAACCTGAAGAAGGAGGAATTGCTTAGTTTGGTAGACACAATAGGAGACAACGCTATTGTAAAACGAATTTTTTCGTTATATTGTGGTTTATCGGATAGAAGAGCAAATAAACTGGTGGTGGCTTGAGAATGACCAATGTAAAATAAATTTTTTTGTTCAGTAACATTAAGAACATAATCGATGCAGGCAGGTAAATCATAATAACCAATTTCCTGAAAACTTGTTATCATTTTAATTCATACTTTTATTATTATTATTATTTTAAGTCTATTACTTTAGAGAATACTTTAATTAAAAGATATAACCACAAGTATCTTTAATAACTCCAAAAAAATTTATTTAAAAAAGTAACAACCATGTTTGTATTAAAAATTTTCAGTATCTTTCATTTTGAAGAATTATTGAAAAATGAAATAACTTAATTTATAATAAACTACGTAGGATATTATATACGACTTAGTGCTTGTTCACAATGTACATAAACATAAGACGTGCATAAGCCTAACATAAGCATAAAACATAATTTTGACATAAGCCGCAAAAGTGTTCACAATGAACATAAGAAATATATGAAACTGCGCATGCGTATAACAAAAAAATAAACTAAATAAATGAATAAACTTTCAAACACCTGTCAAACTTTATAACAAAGGTTATGTTTATGTCAATTTCGTCAATTTATTTCAACTTATAACCAACCACTACCAACTTTAAACCACAAATTTCACTAAATGTAACATAATTTCAATCTTATGTACGAACATAAGCCGAACATAAGATCAACATAAACATAAGAATTTCGTAGGCACACTGTGAACACTTACGTTGATTTACTACTAGTTCAACTTTATGTTTAATGTATGTGTTATGTTTATCTTATGTCTTATGTACATTGTGAACAAGCACTTATAGATTCTTGTAAACCAACGTTACTTAAATATGAACTCAAAAAGTTTTGAAATATGAATAAAACAGAAAATAACGAAAAGAAAAGATGTAAGTGCCAAAAATTCCGAAAATGATATGTTAACGAAAATGTATAGTATACTCGTACATAAAATAAATTATAAATTTAGACCAAGAAGAAACTTAAACTTGAAACTTTTATTATAAAATTTTTCATGATTGACCTATTAATTTGTAAAATATATCAGGTACCTTCTATACTTTCAATTTTAAAAAATGTTATATTATATTAAAGGTGTCCTGAAGTGGTTGAACTGCAGTTGCAATGACGTAATGCGTGCGAGCGGATACTATTAGTTTCGTATAGTAAAAAGCGAGTATTAACTATTAATTATATATTAAATAGGTAAAACCATCATTTTATCTATTTAAAGAAACAGGTCAACTATTTTTATTAAAATAAAACTTTCTTTTTAAGCTATAATACAAATCGTAGTGAAAAAATAACTACTTACGCATTTAAACCTACACGTGTAAATGTTGCACATGTTGCTTTTTGCAGAAAAGGCGCTAGCCTCTAAAATTACAATAGTGACAAACTAATTATTTAATTCGGGGGTTTAATTTTTATATTTATTATTATTAATATATTTAAGAAATTTTGCAATAATATATCGTATTAGTTAGGTCGAACGATATCATAATCATTTTGTAGTCACTGTAGCAAACTTACTTCAAAGCATGTGTTTTATGTTTTAAATTATTAATAGGTAAATTAAATAGGCGCCAAATCTTTTTTTCAGTAGTGACGATTGTTTAAAATTACTTTTTTTTAGAGTGGATGGATCATACGCGACTTGATTTGGTAGACACGAAATTCTTTCACTTAATTTTATCCAACCACTTGCGGTGCAATTTTGAATTTCTTTCTTTACTGGGAAATGAAAAAAAACTGTGATTACAGTTTCTTTCATTATTTTTACAGTCGTATACACAACATTGAGGCATTTTTCTTGATTTTATGCTATAAAAACTATGCGAAATGTATCCACTGCACTCAAATTCTAATACGTGTATGTGATAATTACAGCGGTCGCGAAACACGCATGACGTCACGTTTCATTTATTTCCGTGTTTACGGGTCTGATACTTGTTTATTATAAAACGTATCGAATTCTAATTTGCGACATTTTAAAGAAGATTTTTTTGTGATTTTTTTCAAATAAAGTGCCTCAACGACTTCACGTCACCTTTAATTTAAAATACAATAGGACAGTTAACTGTAATTTTTCAAACTATTGTTTTGATTTGAGTTTATTATGTGCGTCAGAATTACTGATAAATTTAAATATTTTAAATAGATAAGTAATATCAGTCAATATTCCCTTTGCGATAACCAAATTTAAATTATTTTGGTGTAGTATGGATTTTAAAGCAAATACCAATTTAAAATTTTTGTAACTTACCTATAATTAAAAAACTTTTTTATGTCTTTTTTAGAATCAAGAGTCTTATGATTTTTTGACCAAGTTGTACCTCGGTAGTTAATCATCCATACATCATAATCTTCATCTGCTAGAATAAAACCCAAACTTTTCTTTACTCCCATATTAACCCAATCTGCTGAACTACACAATAAACCAGACATTATTAAAACTGGAGGTTTGTTACTTAGATTTTTATTAAGAGGTGGAATGCGATGCACTGATAATAAAAATCCATCATCGGTCTGCACAGTGTGATTTTCAAATTGATAACCATACTTTTCTATTAATTGTTTCTATTAAAACGGAGAAAATATTTTTTAAATTGAAATGTTATGTAAATAAAAGATTTAAATATTACCGCATTTAGTCCAACGTCGGGATGTCTATTCTTCCACACTTTTTGCGCACGTGCAATTAGAAACAAATTAAATATTATAAATAATATAATTTCAACGATCATTGTAATGAAACCTATACTAATACACTAAAGAAGTACAACTGTCACTCAAAATATATAAATATTGATAAAACCTTGCATTAACTATTTAGTAATGATATATTATTATACAAAGACGCTGTTTAAATAATCATGATAATACTAATAGTCACAAAAATTTGTAACTTTGGTCAGAAATTATTATACATTTAATAGATTACATCGCAATATACTTTGTTCACGATTATTATATTTTTCAATTTTCATAACAGGTTCTCGGTATAAGAACATTTAAATTATTGCAGTAACGTAGCTATAATGCAGGGCGAGCAGGGCACCTGTGAATTTACCACCAATTTCAAAATTATAGTTAATACGTAGTATAATATTATTGTATATTGCGAAATTTAAACTAACTAATAATTTTTTTTTATTTATTATGTCAATTAATGTAAAGATTTAGAAAGTTTACTGAAGGTAATTTTGATTTTTGTATTTTAAAATCAGACTACTTGTTCACATTGAAAACCAAACAATCAAAAATTAAATGTTCTAAATTTTCCATTTCTTCAGATTGTTGAACATTAACTGAAAGATATAATGTTTACACAATATTACCCTAATAATAAATTATGATGGTATATTTTTTGACCCTTAAAAGTACATTATTATTGTATAACTTTCGTAAATAAAATTTAGAGTCTTCCGTAAAAAGTTTTAATATTTTAGTGGACTGCAAATCTTCTTTTTTCCCAAGTCCCTTAATACTTAAAAATTCGGTTATTATAATATATTTGTATGGATTTATTTTACAATACTTTTAAAATTAATTGATATTTTAATTAAAAGTCAATGTTAAACATTTTACAACTTTCTTTTAATGTTACGACAGAAAATTGGTAATATGCATAGATGGATAGATGCATTTGTGTGTATATTTTTAGAGCGCATAAAATATTTCGTAATATAGTGGTAATGAAACAAATTTGTATCGTGTTGTTTTGCATATTTACTTTGGTACTCGGAAAGTGGTTTTGTAAGTTTGGACATTTTCTCTATATATACAATCAATTAATAGTAGTCTTAGCAATACAGGGCTGGGGGGTTACAAAAGCGTCTTCCACCGTCTTTATAGGAAAAAACAGTATATTACTAATCTACACAATTGTATACATAGAACAAAATTATTATACAAGTTGAAGCTGAAAAAATGATTTGCGTGCAATAACAACATAAATATGGATAAATAATACTTTACTTATGACAATAATACTATGATAATACGATAATAATAATTATTATTATTATTATTACATAATGAGAGAGTTGAGGATGTATCCTATAAACTCTATAAATTACAAAATTAAAACACAGTGCGATTTAGATAATATACATAACAAGTGAGTATACAGAGAGACATATAAAAATAAAAATATGAATGCGAACTAAACAAATATCCAAATTAAACAGTCAATGTCATTTAAACCACAGCCAACCGATAACACAGATTCAGATTATATACAGAGATTACACAGAAATTAATCCCGTCGTGATAGACTCAGAAGATCCAATTGATTCTTAAATGAGTTAACAGATGAAGCCGCCACTACATCATCAGGAAGATCATTCCAGACACCAAAGATTCGGTTTGATAGGAAGTGTTTCCTGGCTCTGGTTTTGAACCTGTCGCGGAGTAACTTTAACCGATGTCCACGTAAGCGTTCATCCACATTAAGCGTAAATAGTTAAGACATATCCAATGTAAACAGGTGGTTAAGTGCACGAAACGCAATTATCAAATCTCCCCTTAAACGTCGAAGGTGAAAGGGCGTCAGATCGAAACTGCGTAAACGCTCTTCATAAGACGGTCTGTTGTTGTAAGGGTACGCCAATCTTGTTGCCGCTCTCTGCACAGATTCGAGCATGTTAATGTCGCGCGCCAACTCCGCACACCAAATGTAGGTGATGTACATTTTCTTAACAACCGCAGGACTGGGCCGCTCAAAACACTTCGAAATTAAATATACCATAGTTTTGGTTTTTTTGCAGATTTTGCTTTTATGACTGCTTCACGAAAGATTACTCGTTATTGTCACGCCGAGATCATTGTGTGACTCTACTACTCTCAAACACGAACCGTTAACTGTGTATTCCAACCGCGGATTGTTTTTGCCGAGATGCATGATAACACACTTATCAATGTTCAAAGGAATCAACCATTCGGAGCACCATATTATCACTCTATCCAAATCATCTTGCAGAATATCATGAGAGGATATAGGACTATTGTAAATTTTGGTATCGTCTGCATAAGAGGAAATCGAGGACAGGATTCGGGACGGTAAATCAGCACAGTATATAAGAAATAGTAATGGACGAAGAACAGATCCCTAAGGAACACCACTGATAACGGGAGTATCACGAGAAAACGTTTGTCCAATTCGAACTCTAAACGGTCGGTTACTAAAAAAAGCCGACAACCACTGCAGTAACTGTCCCCCAACACCAAAATGTGCCAATTTCTTTAATAGTCTTCTTTTGGGTACTCTATCAAAGACTCTTGAAAAATTCAAATAAATCACGTCTACTGGAATACCGTGATCGAGAGAAGAACTCCAGTCGTTAACGCATGTAAGCAAGTTTGTTATGATGGAGCGACCTGGTAGAAACCCATGCTGCGACTCAGGTATTACGTTGTTGTCAATATAAAATTGTAGAATATCTTCAGCAATAATAGTTTCCATCAATTTGGCTGCTATTGGAGTAAGGCTTATTGGTCGATAATTATTGGGGTCAAGTTTGTTACCTTTTTCGAAAATTGGCGTTATAGAAGAAAGACGCCAAATATCCGGAAGTTTGTAATCGGCAAACGAGTTCTCCATGATCAGCGATAGGGGCAAAGAAAGGGTGTTTCGACAGTGCTTCAATAAACGAGCAGAAATTCTGTCTAATCCTGGAGATGTTTCACACTTCAGTCTATCAATACATCTCTCGATTTGATCCGGTGGGAAATTGATTACCGAAAGAGCCTCGGGAGGACAAGGACAATCAATTCGCGGAAGAGGTCCATCGGGTTCTTGCACAAAAAACGACACGAATTTCTCACAAAGTAGATTAGCTGTTTCAAGATCATCGTCACAGATCACGCTATCCGACCGCATTAATCGTGGAATAGTAACTTTAGAAGACAGTGAAGACCTGATGTACTTGTAAAATTTCTTTGAACCGCTCTCAAAAATAAGACTCTTCTCATAATCTCTTCTGGCAGCAAACAACATAGCGCTTAGGATATTCGAAAAACTACGATGACATGCAAAATTTTCGTGTGTATCTCTGCTACATGTGTCTGTTCTCCCTAATAAGCTCTTTTTGTTCAATTGTGATTCACGGTTTGCCGGTATTGTAAGATATTGCTTTTCGAAAAGAGTTGGCCGTGACAGAAGCGGCAATTCTTCCCTGAAACTCATGCCACTGACTATTGACAGGAAGATCATCCAAAACATGAACCCAATCAACGTCACTCAGTTCAGCGGCGACCCGCCGCCAGTTTGTGAAACTTCTGGAGAGTGTTATGTTATTTTGAGGCGGCACAGTGATCTGTAATCTTGTTGATAAAACCACATGATCCGATTTACCAATAGGAGGCAGGAATTCGATAGATGACAATAAATCGCAGTCGTTCGTCATAATCTAATCAAGGATGGATGGCTTCTGACCCACACGAAATCGTGATAATACTTTACTAAAACGCTAAATTTTTAACAATTTTTGCTCAAAAATGCTTTTTTTCTCTTTTTGAATGTAGTGTTTTTTTCTGTTCATCTGGCGCAAATGCAGGGACCTGACCAGTGACTGGATTGTAATGAAATTTTAACTGACCGTTCTTGATATATACTATCATTTATTGAAATTTTGCAAAAAAATTTTTCAATTGCACATTGCAGAACCGTTTTCTTTCTATGCATAAGCCTGCCTAATTACTATAAAATTTAGATTACGAAAAATATGTTCTTCCGCCTTTTATACCGGTCTACGCCACCGACTTGTAGTACTTGTGCTTGTTGTATTCGTCGGTTCTGGAAATTTAAATTTTAAATAGAGAGCTATTTTAATTTGCGTGAAAAACATTGAAAGTCTGACCTCTAAATATTGGCAATTTGGGTAAAGAAATTCTGAATGCATTACAATCGATTTACAGTACTTAACGTCATTCTAATAATTCAGATGGATAAAGTACAAAAAAACTGTAAAAACTTTTAAGCGTTATTCACATTCACGTAACGTTCGTAGCGGACATACAAGACATAACGTGAGAAAAGTTGAAATGCATGGTTTGAAACTACGACATGAGTTCGGTCAACTTCAACTTCTACGTTATGTTTTCTATGTTTGACCAATGAGATGCGCTTATTTTACGAGAAAACACCCCTGTTGTTTTTTTAATAAATTTTCAATTTTAAGGTTAAGTTTAAACTTCAGACACTTTGTTTTCCATTATTTCACTTGAATAACAAACGTGTAACAAACAAACACATATGTTCTGCACTTAAATCGTCAAATCACAAAAATTTACTGTCAACCGATCGAGGGCAAATACGCATGCGCGTGCTTCACGTTTCTATGTTTTCTATGTTAATGTGAATGGCAAATTATTCGCTATGTTTTCTTCGTTGTGTTTTGTATGTATGTCCGCTACGTACGTTACGTGGATGTGAACGACGCTTTGATCTCGGGGAGATATACTCGATTTTAGATGATGACTGTGATAGCAGATGAGTTAAACGGTTTCTAATAGAATTAAACATATTTAGAGTAATATTTACCTGTTCTACGACTGTACATAATGTACAAAAATGTTATAATGAGATTTCTTAATTTAAATAATATATATATTTGCAACTATTTGACAAATTTAGAAGTTGTTATGAATAAAAAATTTCACAGTGTGCCTAAACTTTGATCAAGTTTCTCATAATATTTTTATATAAAATTTAAATTTAAATTTTGAATTTCTATTTACTTAGATATTTAATGTATTTAATTATACTTGTTTCTTCCGCAATTAAGCATCATAATTTGTTTATTGTTAAGGTTAAAACATATAAATACTTCTTACGTAAAATCACTCGAGAAAAAGTTTAATAAAATTACAAATTTAAATTAAATTGTATAATTCAAAATAATTTATTGTACAAATTTGGTATGGTATTGTAATAATTATATCTGCAAATACATATTTGTTACAAGTTCTTGGTGTAAAAGATCATGTACAATTTAAAATTAGTGGTATTTAATAAACAAGACACAATGGTTCAACCAAATTGATTATAATAATATGTAGAATTAAAATTAAAATTAATATGCAAAAAATTTTAATTACAAAAATAATTTAAGACCTATTATTCTTTATTTGTAATCTTTTCATTACAACATTAAAACTTACGCCTAATGTTTAGATTCAATTAAATAAAATATTTAATTAATATTAATATGTTACAAATCATTAATTTTTCTTACCAATAAACTTTAGTATTAATTATTTTTTTAAATGGTTCATTTAATACTAGTTTGATGTTGATTAATAATAATTAAAATGCATTTGAGTTTTGAATAGGAGGAATATCTAAATTTCAATGGTAATTATAAATTCCAGATTTAGATAAGATTCTTTTTATTGCTCACTAATTATAAGAGAAAAAAACATTTACTTTCAATCGGGCAACGCCTCCTTCAATAGTATCTACATCCGCTATAAATACTTGAACTTTACTCTGTGATCAACATATAACTATAATTTTTTGGTAGACAACAGTTTGTTAAGTATGGATAATTTCAGTATCAAGCCTGAAAGAAAATACGAGGTGTGACAATTAAGTTTCGGGAATATGTCAATAAAACAAGCAACTAAGTTACAAGCAAAATTTTTTTATCAATTTTCACAATAGTCTCCCTCTAACTTTATTCGATGATTCCAACGTTTCTTCCACCACTAGAAGCAACCTTGGTAATCTTCCAAAGTTAGCCCGTTTAGCACCGCGGTTACAGCTTACTTGACCCTCTGTACGCCGCCATGATGAAATACCTAGCAGTACGACTTTATCTTGGGAAATTAGAAAAAGTTGCAGGGGACGACATCGGAGCTATATTGTGGGTGCGGCAACACCAAAGGGAATACCTTTTTTTTCAAAAACTTTTACACAATGAACAAGAAATGGGCCGGCGCGTTATCGTGGTGCAAGATCCAGCCGTTTTTAGCAAGTTTTTTTCACGACGCCACTAAAAAAGTTACTTTTAAAAAAAAACGCATAAAGCACAAACCAAAGATTCTACCGACTTCAAACTTCGACTAGAACTTAACAAATATTTGCAAACGATGCAGTGTTGCCAGTTCCCGAGTTATAACCAAATTCCCTGAACTTAATTGCCACACCTCGTACAATGCTAAGAAGAAAAATTTATCAACGTCTGAACTACGATTACAACAGTTCCATGTATTTTCAGAACATACTTGCTACAAAACAATAATTCTATAATTAGTTAAAAACATATTGAAATATGCGTTATGCTTATTACAGCGTAAAGAGAGCGCGGTTTTTTATTGTGAATCAATCGTAATCCTTAAATGACGTAGTTGAGAGTAAGCTTCTTTTGTAAATCGTGCGACTTTGTCCACCTCTAAATAGCATCATCTTAGTTAATGATTTTTTAATACAAAACAAAGTTCTTAAAATTCTTACACTATACGTTTTGATTTGCCTTCTTAATAGAAAAAGTCATGAACCACTATTGATAGACTAATATAATTGTCGACATAGACATTGTGTAAAGAATCTTTACCGTTTCTACCTTCCGTATGGCATATAGACAACTAAAATAGATACCTTATATCGATGAGAGCGTGTATAAATGTTTAGTGTATTTTTGTTAATACTGAAATGCTGATATGGAGGAAAAGTTATTTACCTGTTGTTGTACAAACCCGTTGAAAACAAAAATTATTAGTATGATTCATAATATATTTTTTAATATAACAAAAAAATTTCTCGGCTTTACAATATGCGAAAGTAATTGAACTTTAAAATAGTCATGATAATAACTATAATGAGACAATACAAGTGCGATAGTGATTAGTTACCATCTAGCATAGCGATAATAACAGAAAATAAATAAAGCTAATTGAAAACAGAAGATTATACTTGTTTATAAATTTATGCAAAATATTAGTCAGAAAACATGTATGATTTTACAACTGGTAAAATATTAAAAATATTTTGAAAACAAGGAACTAAAATATGGAATTATCTTCTCATCCTCCAACGTCATAGTATGTACTTTTTATGGAACGGTTTCGAAAACAAACAAAACATTTATAAATCAGTTTGCAGTGTTCATGACCTAATTTGATTTACATCATTATGATAAGATTATAAATTACGTGTAATAATGATTCGTTTGATTATAATGCATTGAATATTTTAGCTTTATATTAGGTATGTAATAACGCTAACATCAGCAAGATTGGTTGCATATTATATTTTAAAACCGAAAAAGTATTTTCTTATGGAGCCCAATTTTAACGAATATATTGTTTTAACCTATGAAACATATCTTTCTTCTACTAAAATATACCGAAATAAACAATTATCGTAGAAGCAAAAATTACTCGTTCAGAAATGGGCCACTTTTAATCCGTACAAAACAGTATACTATATTTTTTAACTTTAGTTTTTATTTCAATATTATTTTTCAGTTTAAGGTTTTTAATTATTGAAACAAAGGAAATTACAGGCCGATAAGCATATTATCAGTGATCCCCAAACTTTTCGAAGAGATTATCACTGATAAGCTCTTTTGGGCAGTTAAGAACGTGATCATTGATGAGCAACATGGCTTCTTTAGACACCGCTCTACGGCAACTAATTTATGTACCTACTCGGATTATATCATAAATCATCTCGAATCGGATTCAAGTGTTGATTGTATCTATACAGATTTCACCAAAGCATTCGATCGTGTGCATATCGGTAAGCTAATTTTCAAATTGGGTAAGCTAGGCTTTGGTATTAACATACTTAACTGGATTTCATCCTACCTATCTAATCGACAGAAAAAAATTAAGATCAATAATTGTTTCTCTCGTGAAATACTAGTTAAATCGAGAATTCCTCAAGGTTCCCACCTTGGCCCTTTACTGTTTATTATATTGTAATGCCCCGAACTATGCAACTGTTATAAAAACTTTCTTGATTCCAAAATTTTAATTCAATAACTGGGCATCCATTTTTTGTATTGTAGCAAAAGACTCTTCAAATTCAAAATTGTAAATTAAAAATTAAAATAGCTCACTTTTGCTTGTTAGTGTCGTGTTGGAGCGCACGTGTCTTTTAGCATCTGGCTTAAGTACGCCTGGTCACACAAATTTTGTTGCGTTGTAATGCACCTTTGCATCGACCAAAATTCCACTTTTCTCCAATTTTTAACTTTTTCTTCACTGCACTTTATTTAAAATAATTAAAACAAACAAAATTTTAATTATTGGGTATGGCGCTTCATCCGCCAGGCACCACGGCCTTCGCCTCATTCTCCATGCATCGACCTCCTCGCCTTACTCTTACTTACTTCTCCCAGCTTTTATTTACACAGCAAATTTTACAAACTATTTTATACAATGTACAATTTTTTAAATAAATAAGTAATAAAATTGAATTTTAAAGATTATTTACAATACAAATCAATTAATGGTTTTTTTTTGTGTTTCGAAACACAGCAATATATATTAACGACGTTAAAGATGCCCTCAAGAATTGCAAATTTTTGCTTTACGCAGACGACCTAAAAATTTTTCGAGTTTCTAATTCTGTTGACGATTTTAATCTCATTGTTGATGATCTTCGTTCTTTTGAATCGTGGTGCTGTGCCAATTTTATTGATCTTAACATTTCTAAGTGTAAGTATCTACGCTTTACTCGTAAAAGAAATCGTACCAAACTCAACTATCGCTTACTTGGTAATGTGATCAAATCCGTTTCCAGCTTCAATGACTTAGGTGTTATTGTGGAGTCCAATTTTAGTTTTAAATCACACATTAATAATATTATTATTAAGGGTAATCAAATGTTGGGCTTCATCCTAAGACATTCCCATGAATTGACTAGCCTGGAGGGTACTGAACTTACTGTTTGCTGCCTATGTTCTGTTTGCTCCTATTTGTTCCTATGTTTGCTCCTGTTTGCTCCTGTTTGCTCCTATGTCAGATCGCATCTTGAGTATTGCTCCACAGTTTGGAACCCTTACCATTCCACCTTAGTCACTCGAATGGAGAAATTACAAAGATACGTAAAATTTGTGTGCTATAAGTTTCACATCTCGCTAGAAAGTGACTATGACCTATTGCTTGGCTATCTGGGTTTATCCCGATTAGAAAATAAGAGAAAGTACCTGGACTTGTGCTTTTTGTACAAAATCCTACAATACTTGTTTGACTGCCCAGCTCTACTGCAATCGATCAACCTTTGGGCTCATACTTGTGCGGTACGAAAACCGGACTTTTTCCAATCCAACTTCCATAGGACAAGTTATGGAATGAATTCACCGACTACGAGAATGATGGCTCTTGCTAATCCGATTAAGATTGACTTTTGTGCCAACTCCTTAGTAAGGCTTAAAAGTCAATTAAGAACTAATCTTGGAATTTAGATTTCTCTTGTATTGACTCGATTTTCTATCAATTATGTTGAATTATAAAAAATTTGTTAAATTATGTATATTTATAAGGAAATATTTCCGTCAATAAATCATTATTATTATTATTATTATTTATTTTAAAGCTCACATTCATACACTGTGGAGTGACTATAGAGTGGGGGATTTAGTTCCAACCATTCTATACTTTACATTATGTGTTGAATATTTTTTTAACTATTATTAGATACATTTATAATTATAATTTAGAGAAAAAAAAAATTAAATATTTTAAAATTTGTTTAGTTGTTATGTTACAGCATTTAAAAATTTTCTAACAATGTGGCATGTTTCCAAAATTACTGCCTTTTGCATTTCCGGGAATACTTTTGAAGAGAGATCTAAATGGGACAGATGGGTTTTAAATTTTGAAGATACTATACCAGTAGCCGATATTACTATTGGTATTATAAAAATTTTTGTTAGACCCCATACACTCATCATTTTCATCGCTAATGCCTCGTATCTGCGAATTTTTTCTTTTTCTGTATTTAACACATTTTTTGACAAAGGCACAGCAACGTCAATGATGATCGCATTTCGGTCTCGTTGATTGGTCAAAACAATGTCAGGTCTATTATGACTAACTTCCCTGTCTGTTAGTATTAACCTGTCCCAGTATAAAAGAGAAGATTCATCTTCAAGAACAGGTTCAGGAATATAGTCATAATAGGGTTTAAAATTGTCTAACAAACCAACTTTTTTTGCAAGTTGTTGGTGCAATATTTTGCATACTTGGTTATGTCTTCGGAGGTAGTCAGTAGGAGCCAAGTACAAGCAACCAGCTATCACGTGTTCTATTGTTTCGTTGGGGACGTTACATTTCCGACAATGATCTTCAACCTCCAGGTTCATGATGTGCTTTTTATAATTATTGGTTGCAATAACTCCGACTTGAATAGCACACATAAATCCTTCGGTTTCTAGATATAATAATTCTCTCTTAAGCCATTCTACTGACAAATCCTTATCAATTCCATTGGAATCTAAGATTGTCGGATGCTTACCACGAGGTACTTTATTTTTCCAATTTATATCTAAATCTTTTTTTTGTTCACAGTTAAGATTTCTATTTTTTAAATTTAGACCGCTAAAATGATTGTCAGTGTTAATGATTTCATAACTTAAGGGAGTGTTCAAAGAGTAAAAATAGTCACGTAATAATTTAGTTATAGATTTACACAAATTAAATAAATTTATAAGACCTCGTCCTCCATTCTTTCTTTTGATGTACAGTCTTTCAACTGCTGATCTTGAGTGTAAACATCTATATTTATATAACATTTTTCTAGTTAAAGTATCCACGGCATTAAGATCGGTATTCGACCATTTTAAAACTCCAAAAGAATATGATAAGACTGGAGCCGCCCACGAGTTTATAGCTGATATCATATTTCGTGAGTTTAATTTTGACTTGAGTAAAATTTTTAGTTTTTTTATATATTTTTGTTTAAATTCGTTTTTTAGAAATGTTTGATTTAGAACAAAATTTTGCTGCATTCCTAAATATTTATAAAATTTATTCGGTAGCAATTGAGGAATTTCGTTCAGAATATCTGTATTTGCGATAGGAATACCCGATATTATGTTGATTTTTGCACATTTGTCTAAACCAAATTCCATGCAGATATCGCGACTGAATAATTTTGTACTTTCTATTAAATTTTGAAGTTGATCTTCTGTCCTGGAGTATAATTTTAAGTCGTCCATGTAAAGCAAATGCGTTATGGTACAATTTTTTCGAAAGTTAAGCCTAAATCCTGATGTAAAATCATTCAATAATGTCGAAAGTGGATTTATAGCTAAGCAAAACCAAAGTGCACTGAGGGAATCTCCTTGAAAAGTTCCACGGTTGATTTTAATTGATTCTAGTATTTTTCCGTTATTCATGATATTGGTATTCCACCTCGACATCATCGAAGATAATAATCTTACAATTTTAGGATTAATTTTGTAAATTATTAGTATATCGATAAGCCAATCGTGAGAAACAGAGTCATAAGCCTTTTATTATTATTATTATTATTATTATTATTATTACAACACTTTTGGGACTAAACACTGCAGTTCTTGGTCTGCAATTGATTAGTCTTGACAAACGCATTTTTAGTTATTACAGATCTTTACGAATTTATATTAAGTAATATGTAAAGATAAATTATGAAAAGTGTAAAAAAATATACTACAAGTAGAATAAACAAATTTGTGCCTTCCTATTTTAATAACGTAAAAATAACTTACACTAGAATAGATAATATTATATTTGCTTAATATTAAAACAATAATTTATTAACAAAACCTAATTTATAAATTTAACTATTATTTTATTACCATTATAAGGTAAATACTATTTTTCGAACTATTCTTTTATTTTCAATTTCAACTATAACTTTTAATTATTCTAACTATATCTCGGAATAAGAACTCCTCGGCATCTATACCCCACATAATATCTAAATGATTAAACCCAGGAATAAGTTTCTGCATTACAACATTCGGTAGCCTGGATATCAAATTCTCAACATTCTACAAATACATTTACTTAATAAAAGATAATTGAATTAAGAAGTTTTTGATACTTACCTTAGGAGAAACTAATGCATCCTTGCTTCCATACATTACGGCAATTGGAGCTTTACATTTAGTCAAATCATACTCGGGAGGAGTAGGCTGACCATATTTTTCTATATTTTGTAGTTTTCCATAATCAAATTTTCCAAACCAACCTATTAAATTTACAAAACCAAAATTATTTTCGAATTAAATATTTTTATTACAACAATCAAAACTTATTACAGGACGGAATAGAAATGTATAGGACAGATAACGCATAGCATCATAATAGTAGTAATAAGCATTACAGCAATTTTTTTTAACTTGAATTATTTATTACAACGTTTTCATGCTACTTCCAAAAACAATAAGACTATATAGGGTATTTCAGATATAGCGCCCCATCTGAAAATGCAACAAGAATCATAAATTTTAAAGAAAATTGAAAAATTTTATTATTATCATAATTATAACATAATTATAATAATTATGATTTATGAAAAATAATAACCTGCATGTGGCGCAGCGCCGCGGCATTGAATTATGCGGACGTTGAAAGAAATTTTAATTTGGCAACATTTTTTTACAATGTTTGGTGCCGTGATTTTATTATTTATTTTTTGCAAAATCAGTGAATGATAACGTAATATTACTGCTCACGTCTCCAAGGTTTATTGTTCAGTACCGTTGATATTATTATGTACATAGACATAGAGTAATGAGCAGCAAAACAAATTCTTTCGCCCGGTTAGAAAATTGTAATTTTGAATAATAGTAGTGTTATTCGGAATCATTCTGTACACATAATATAACTATAACATAATATTTAAATAGTAGTACGTTAGTTACCATTTTGTAATTGGAAACAGTGTTCGAGCACTTTATAAGATGATCCCGATGGAGCATTACTAACTATAACAGGAATCTTCGCCTAAAAATATTGTAAACGAATACATAACTTTATTGTAGAGTAATGACATTTTTTTACCTTATCCAGTTGCGATGAAAATCCTGCTATGTGGTAAAATACCTGCGCACATATATATTTAAATGGAGAAAATTTGTGGCAAAATATTTGTGTGATCTTTGGCAAATATTTTGATCGTGGCATAATTTCATAACAGTGTGTCTTTTCAACGATAAACTATAAATAGTTATAGTAGTAAAATTTATAATTCAATAAAACAAATTAATAGTTAAATTTCTTCTTGAGTTAAAAACTGAAAATTTTAACTCACCCCA
Source organism: Cantharis rustica (assembly GCA_911387805.1). Lineage (NCBI taxonomy): Eukaryota > Metazoa > Arthropoda > Insecta > Coleoptera > Cantharidae > Cantharis > Cantharis rustica. The sequence goes on along the minus strand of OU426877.1, from coordinate 110,376,675 downwards.
ATAATATGTTGCGCACTAAGCATAAATCTAAAGATGTAAGATTTGGGCTTTTTCAAAGATGTACAAGGAGACAACGCAATTGTCAAACGAATCTTTTCGTTATAATTTGGTTTTTCTGACATTAGCGCAAAGTAGGAAATTGTACCTAAAGAATGGCCAATGTAAATTAAATCTTTTTGTTTGGTAACATTGAGAATGTAATCAATGCATGCAGGTAAATCATAATAACCAATTTCCTGAAAACTAAATAATATTTTAATTAAAAATGTAAATTCAAAAACTACACTAGAACTCGCATGTAATCTATTTCTGTTGGAGAGAATGCAAGCTTTTAGCTAATAATCGTGATAAACAGAAATTTGATTATAATAAATACTTGTTTAGATGAAGTTTTTTTCTTTTTGTTTTCTTAAAATTCTTAAACTCTTAAACTGTACTAAGATACTTCTGCGAATTTAAATTCAAAGACATTATTATTTAATACGCCGCCTTGCTGTAATTTCTCTAGGTTGCTATGTAATACATTATATTCGAGCTCTACTGTATTTAAAAATTCTTAAATATAATTAGCTGGTAAGAATATTGAATGGATTTTGTAGAATTGTTTGAAACTCTCATACAAGATGGCTGCGATAGCTTAGCAGTATCCCAACAGATATTGTCAAAAGTTAAATTTACAGTAGATACCTACTTAAATTCACCCCTGCTAAAAATATTTCCCAAAACATGCTTACTAAAATATTTTTATTCTTAGGATAAGTTGAACCAGAATTGCGTAATTGCAAGCAACTACATTGATTTTTGAAAATACCCGAAGCTGTTAATACTTTTTGAAATGATAAAATACAATTAGAAATTTATGTTTTATTATACAATCGTGGATTATTGTGTAATAGAATAAATTGTTGGTAATTTTAATTTTTTGTTTATATGTTTATAACCGTTTATTATACCGGGTGACCGGCGAAAGAACTGAACATAGGGAAATAACATAGGATATTGATTTTTCTAAATTTCTGCTTTCGATTATAACGGATAAGAATAAGAAAAGTATTAAATTAAAGAAATTTTTATTCCGCTTCTAAATATACCCAACACTTAATATTTTATTCCTTAATTATTCTTAAAAACTCAATAGTAAAATAAATTAAGAAATAAAGATTTAAAAAAATGGTGACTGTCAGATAACTATCATCACAAATTTCAAAATTTCAACTGCACTACAGGAAAGAGAACAATTTTCTAAGCAGTCTAAAACAAAAAAATCCTTGAATCATCCATAAATCCGAATTTAAAGATGTAAAATTTACATGTATTTTAGATACACCTTTTAACACGGCTGTATGATTAGCCGTTTTTGAGTAAGGCAAAAAAATAAAACAAACTCTCCGGACACCTTCGGCGCCCTCCGGGCCTGTTTTATTTTTTCACCTTTCACATAACAATTAAAAAATATCCCTGAAGAATGACAGAACTCGCCAAGGGTGGAACTCAAAGCCATAGAACTCGTCCGGGTGTCGACCGCGACTGACAACAACATTAAGAGTATATCAAAGCACATGTAGCGTCAACAAAATGAAGAGCAGGGAGATAATCGTGCGACTTACGGTCACGCATCGGGGTGTATCATGTTACATCTCCCTGCTTTTCGAAATTTTAAAATGCTGTTTTCTCGAAAACTAATGGACAGCAAGGATTTTTTTAATGCTCAGAAAACTGCCCTCTTTCCTATAATGCAGTTGAAATTTTGAAATTCGGGGTTATAGTTATCTGACAGTAACCAAAAAAATATTATCAGGCTTGGTCACCGCATTGACCAAACATAAAAATTTAAATATTTTTTTAAAAGCTGTATTTTTTAATTTTACTGTTGAGTTTCAACGTTCTCAGCAATCAAACACCTATCGACGATCACCATATGAAGATTTGATATTAAGATTTTGCGTAAAAGCTTATAAGGTCTAGAATTAATTATCAAAATTAAAAAAATAAAAACACTCATTTTTATTTAAATGATTATGTTAATAAGCAAATCCAAGAATGATTTTTGAGAAACTTTTACAATTTCCTCGTGTTACTGTTTGGAACGCTTTTGGTATAGAAAAATGATTGGAATATAATTTATTGAAGCCTAGAAAAGCTATTACTACCAATAGATTGCGTTATCCGGACGTCTTGACAAACTTTTTTGGGCGTATTGTTCATGATATGGATGTATTCATATTGATGCATGGTTGAAATATAACTGAATCAAATAATTTATTGCAAATGAAATTTCCTGATCAAATAATTTTATCTTATTCTGCAGTCCATCGGTCACCTACATTGCGTGATCTAACGCCGTTAAGACTATTTCTTGTGGAACCATCATTCGACGCATAATTTGTCATATAGAATCGCAATTATGCAAAAATGTAATAGAAATTTTGACAAAAGGTTTAACGTCGGTATGCGTTGTCATAGTAGTCATTTATCCGATATTATTTTTCTTTATAAAAGGTAAACTTTGTTCATACTAATATATTGCTATGTCCCCAACTTTGCAAATTTATGCATTTTTACCTTCCAGTGAAATTTCCTGAGGTAACACAAATTTTTTAATAGCTATGAGCTCTTGTTTTATCAAATTGTAAATTAATTTAATATGCTCAAATTTTTCTTGCCATCTGTGGCTCTTGCAAGCATACATGGTCTATGGCATCTGGCCACACCTGGTTAAACAAATTTGTTGCGACGTAATTTTTACGCATCGACCAAAATTATCACTTTCTTCAATTTTTCCAATTTTATTTAACAATTTGCACTGCACTTTACCACAATTAAAACAAAACATCAACTCAAGTTAACTTATTTATTAATTTTTAAAAACAATCAACAATTCAAACTTTCATTGCGGGAATGATGTTCGTCCGCTAATCTACTCGACGCCAAGGCCTCAGCTCAACTGTTCTGCCTTTTAGCCCCACTCTTTCTAGTCTTACTTCTCCCACCTTTATTTACATCTAACATTTAACTAACATTTTTATGTACAATTATAAATAAATAAATACTAAAACAAATTCAAACTTTAAAATTATTTACAAAATAAATGAAAATGTGATTTTTAGTGTTTCGAAACACGACAATATCAATAAAAAAATACAGAAATTTTATTCAAAATGTGTGTTTTACTTAAAATTAAAAAACAAAATCTTCGCTGAAGAGTTCTTTATTTTGTGAAGCTTTTTGGCTTAACTTTCCTATGATTGCAATAACTTTTCTTGTTTTGTTGATTAGAAAATTGACTTACAATTCAATTTTTTTTTCAATTTCTTTTGCTTGAAGGTCAAGGTCACCAATAGAAAAATATTATGTTCATCAGTATAGATAAATTAAAATATTTTAATCATTAGATAACTTATTTCGCTTAATATTTCCTATATAGATAACCTTTAGTAAACCGACTTAATAAACCTTTACTAAACAATTATTTGTAGTAATATTAAAAGTTACATACATACCTGTAATCAAAAAACTTTTTTTTGTCTTTCTTGCAGTCAAGATAAGTATGCTTTTTTGACCAAGTTGTGCCTCTATAGTTACCCAGCCATACATCGTAACCTTCTCTGGATAGAATAAAACCTAAACTATTTGCACCCATATTAACCCAATCGGCTGAACCAGACCATAAACCAGATATTATTAAAATTGGAGGCCGATTACATACATCTTTCTTATCTATATGTGGTATACGATGAACTTCTAATACATATCCATCTTCGCTTTGGACTGTGTGATTTTCAAAAGGATAACCATTCCTTTGTATTAATTGTTGCTGTTGAGAGAGTTAAAGATTATTATTTACCTTAAAGAAGTTATTCCTTATATTTTCGCTATTTTCGAAATTTTTTTTTTAAAGAAACGTAATCTTTTAATTAGTATAACTAGTAAAAATTTTGATGTTGCGCAATTTAATTAACATAATAAGCAAATTTTAGTATTACCGCATTCAGTCCAACGTCCGGATGTCTATTCTGCCATATTTTTTGCACAACTACTGATAGGATGTAAATTATTAAAACAATTAATAAAGTTTCAAAAATCATTGTATAAATGTTAGATCAAGGCACCACAATAAAGTATAACTGTAACTGCAAATATATAATATTAATAGTATTTAATATAACTAATTATTTTAATCTAATAGTGATATTACTTTTTATGTTATCAGGTGATAAATTTTCAACAATAACAAATTTAAACTGAGAGATAAATATATTTATAATTTACAATTAAAAGAATGTGTTGTGCGAGTGTTTAGTAATTCCGAAGTTCAATTCAAATACTGTGTGTAGCAAAATTTGCAAACTAGTGCTGCAATAAAAGCCGACAATTCTGTAATAACAGCCTTGATAAAAAGATAAAAGGGTAAAAACCCAATAGGTGAAGATAAGATTTGAAATACCGAAATACAATATTTGTGTGCCTTATCGTAATTTTTCGGAAATGTTCAACTAAAACTATCACGGTTTTTTGGGATTGTTAGTGATTTGTAGTGATATTTTAAGTTACACAGTTAGTAGTGTTATCATTGTAATTTTATGTTTCTGAAAAGACTGTGGACTAAGAAAGAAAACTAAAGAAAAAGAAAACAAAATTACTCAGGTTTTTTTTCATTAAAGTTGTAAAATTAATTATTATAAATTTTTTTTGAATATAACACAGAAAGAGGTTATGAATTGATATATTTTTAAAATATTTTACTGTTTATAATAGTTACAATGTGTTCAATAATAATAATAAAATTCATTTCCAACAAGCTTACACCTAATTATGGGTAAGTAACATGTATAATACCAAAATAAAACATAATGAACATATTTAATAGATAATGAACATAATCTGCGTACCCAGACTTATCATATTTTGTCAATGCATTTTGCAACACAATTCCGGATTCTCTTTACATTTTCAGCATTGATATCGAACTTCAAACAAGTTCGCAATTAAATTCAGATTAGCATACGTATCTTTTATGAGACACTTACTGAAATAGTTTGCGCGATACCTTATTAAGATAAAAAGTTTGTCCTCGTCTTTGGTATATAGAATTTAATCCACGCTAAAGCTCCCCCTAAACGTACGTTCAAGTTTGTCAGACTTGTTTGTATAAACAAATTGCAGATTCAAGATTTAAACCTACAATGTACATCTTTGCAACAAATATGTCAACAAATACAAGTTTGTGCAAACTTACCTTCACGTGTATTGTTTGCCCAAACGCAGCAATGAATCTGTACTACTAAATTTTATAGAATGCTTTCTCAAATATGTTTGACGGTATAGTTGATCAACATATCATATTAAAAAAGTGCGCACACTTAATTTAAAGGAAACCTGGTCGACAACAAGTATCTTTGCTGGAGGTAACATTTTAGTGTCATTCGTTCTTTCAACATTTCGACCAAAAGAAAAATTGAATTTGCGATAATATCGCTGTTAAAACATTATAAAAAGAAAAATAAATGAAGAAGGTTTGTGGTGTAAGGAATGATTAATAAAAAACATTAATTTTCACATATGAACTTAATGAATGAATCAAGAATTTCTTCAACGGCAGATCTAAAAAATTACCTACATATGGAGGAAAATCAATTCAAAATATTACTTAATAAAATTGGCCCACAAATAACAAAACAGAATTAAGCACTGACTCGTAATAGCCTATTACTATAATCCTTGATTATAATTAGTCATAAGCAAGGCAAATCTGGATACATTTCTATAAATTACTTTGAAAAATTTCTCAAATCACTCATGAGTGCACGCTTCACTTTGAAACTTCAATTTGTTGAATTGTATTCAAACAAAATAGCAAACCCTGTAGTTTATTCAAAAATGTTTGTGTTATTAGATTGTACAATTAAGTATCACAACTACATGCTGATTTTAGAATGTTCAAACGTCTTCATATATACAAAATATTATATTAAATGTTGTGTAATATTTGGTTCTTCAATTTGAATTACCGCCTTCTCAAATCAAAGTTACAAACCAAAGTTGTGATCGTCAAACAAACCTCGCACGTTGTGATCTCCCCTCGTAGTAACACTTACAGGTCCTTTTAAATTTTGCGGATGGCTCTTTGAATGCTAACGTAGTTTACCTTACTTACTAACTTCAAACTTAAATCTGTCCAGTGGCGTAACCACTGCTAGGACACCTGACAGAATAATTAGTACACACAAATTAAATAAAACACAGGATTCGGTTTAACGATGAATATATATTTAACCGAAAAAAAAAGGTAGTCCGACAACCAATTTACCAGCAAAGTTAATCTCCTTGATATCATGTAATTCAGAATACTTAGTTTGAAATTTGATTTAATAACTGTTCGATAGTTAATCCCTCTGATCGTAATGTTTTCTAATTGATTATTCACATTTATATTACCAACCACAACCTATAGTAATTTGTAAGAATTTCATGTATGCATTCTGATGTTCGACTCAATTGGTTTTATATTCCGTAAGACCTTAAATAATAACCCCTATATTCTAAATTATCCGCTTTTATATAATTAATACCTCGTCACTTAAACTAAGATCGTCAGCTTAAACTAGTACGTCCCTCTTATTGCTAATTGGTCAGTTTCTTAAATCTAAATAAATCGTTTGTACTTAACTAAATAAATTCCCCATACTTAAACTAGTAAATAATCATAGCCGCAAATAATCATGAAGAACTTTTTTAACACAGTTCTTTAATATTGTTTTTAATTGGTATTACCTTTTATTAGGTTAAATGGTGTAATTTTAATTGTATTCAATTTTTTATTAAGTTAAATGTATTCGATTGTTACTATTTTATAAGTGGTCGCAAATAATCATAAGGAACATTGTTAAAATTATTAATAACTGTCCTGAAATATCATAATTTTGTAGTACATCATTTAGATATATGAAAAAAGAAAGAAGCGACATCACAGCATTTGCTATGTCACCTCCGGTTCCATTACAGCTCGCCTTTTTAGTGACCAGCCATACTGCGACATATTTTGACCGCCATCTTATGATTGTAAGCGTCCACTCAATCTGTTGTTTAATTTATCTAAATTAAATTATCCCACGATAAATATATTTCCACTTCAAACACCCGCCTTTATTAAATTACCTTTAACAACTCCTCTTAGGTCTTAACCAAACCACCTCTAGTAATGGTACGCCATTGGTAAAACATTATATGAATAATCAATCTTTCCCGTTCTTAAATGATATTATAAATCACAATCTTGAACAGTAATTAGATCTTATAACTGAAGATAAATTAATAAAACTTAGATTCAAACATCTTATGAAAAATTACTTAACTGCGTGGTCATGATATTATTACTTGTAATTTTAACGTAATCCTGTATTAAATTCTTTTAACAAAATAAATCAAATATTTTAAACTTACGTATTTTAATTCTGTTGGTAACTAAATATGATATGAAATAATTTTAATTTCAATTATTTGATATTCTAAAACTGATGCACCAAGAACGACTGTCCCCCACAACGTTCAAAAATGTAAGGAGCTTTTGTTACCATCTCTCCAACGGTCACATCCAACGGAAAACTCCCACCACTTCCGTTTTACAACCGTTGTATTTTAAAGTAACCAAAATGAACTAAATTTAAAATTTCGCGCCCATTATATTCAAATTCAAATTTACAATATTACAGTTGTTACGTGTATGGGGACATTATGTTGGTGACAATAAATTTAATAAAACAAGTCAATTCAAACATGAAGTGTACTTTTTTTTATCTTTAAACATAATTGTGTAAACATAATGTACAAGCATAATCCAAAATATAGCGCGCATTCATCTTTGGGCACACAACTTGAACCAAACATAATAGATTTATTTGTATTCGAACGTCGAGTTTGGATATAATTTTTTACCTTGCTTTTATTGTGCATACAAACTTAACAAACTTGATGGTGATGGGGGGGGGGAGCTTTATAGTAAATTACAGTCAATCTGACTTTTTAACAGTTTATAAAGAAATACAAAAACTGATGATACAATTTTGTAAATGTGCAACGTCTGCATTTTAAATTTTTTCAAAGGTCTAATACGTTAAGTAAGCATCGCTGTTATCATAGATACATACTTATAAAAGTTGTATAATTTAAAAAATAAAGTAAATAAACTATGGATGTACTCATACTATCGAATAATTTAGAAAATAATTGATTTTAAAGATGCCATTTTTTGCATTGAAAGTCCGCAAACAGCTCATTCTGTGGGCAGAGGATTAAATTCTTCTGATAACTTATAAAACCATGTTGATTAGGCGATAATATTGGTGTAACTGCATCACTTAATCTAGTACATAGAATCCTCTCGACTATTTGCGAGAAATTGGGCAGAATCAGAATTGCTCTATAATTGTCTAACATGGTAGTATCACCTTTTTTCAACACAGGAATTACGCGAGAACGCTTTCAGAATTCAAGAAAGCACGAAATGGTAACTATATTTTTACAGAGACAGGAACCTGTCAATTGAAATAAAATTTAAATTTAATTTAATTTAATGTAACATGTAAAAATTAATTTTATAAAAAAATATTATCACATGTTAATAACCTTAACTATTTTATCTAGTTTTTTAAATCATTTTAAAAACCGGAAGTACAACAACTGATGTTTATATCTCTTAGATATATCATTTGGAAGATAGAAAAATCCTCGTTCATTCATATTGAAAAAAATTGATTTGGGGGATCCCTCAGTTGATGCCTCAGAGGTTGAAATTGATTAATTAATTTCATTCTGTCTTGTATTTAAATACTGTATTTTGTATTTTTATTTTGCAGTTACGAGCAATGTACGTACTTTAAAACTTTCATAGAAAAATCTAAAAATTTTAGAAATATTTATTTTAAACAAATCTTCCTGCATTAAAATATAGCAAAAAAATAAAATTACCGTACAAAATTCGTATAAATCAGTAAGTGTACTACAATATTGTTCAACTAATTTTTGATTTCTATATTCTTTGTTTTAGTTTACGGTTTTGCATTCTTATTAATAAATAATATAATTGTAGGGAAAAGTAGTACTAAGTGAAACAAAACTAATAGCTTTTGTAATTACGCTCTAAATTTTATTAACTGACATTCAATTATTTACATTATTACTTTATCAATTTTAAAAAGTATTTAGTGAAACTAAATCTCACAATATTTCTGGAACTTGAAAATAAAGTGTTACTTAGATATTATGCAGATTTCCTACAGCCACCTGAACCACCTGAACTGAAGACTAAATAATTCAAACAGTCAAAAAGAGTAAAAATTTGGCAATTTTGTTAGATTTTTACTCTTTTTGACGACGATCGTTGAAGTAACTGTTTTGTGTATCCATGTCAATTCCCGACATATTCAAGCGTTTACCATCACCAACTGTTAGGTATGTTTGCGTCCCTCTGGACACTCTTATTTCGAAACATTGTAGCACTTTTGTTTTTATATTTCAGCACTGATGATGGATTAATAAAAACGTTGGCTAGCAGTTAATTTGTTTGATTTGCTTCCTCTTTACACCCAATATCCGTCTAATTGTAATCCGAGTATCCGAGTAATATGAAAAGATAAATAATGAAGAGTTTGAAAGAAATATTGTACAAGTAGAACAAACAAATTTGTATCTTCCTATTTTAATAATATAACAATATTATAAAACTAGAATATATTTGGACTACTCGAATAATAATAATTTGTCAATTATTCGATTAATATTTTTGGTCGATATTAAAAATAATAATATATTAACATAAAGTAATTTATAAATTTCATTATTATTTGTATTACCATTATAAGGTAAACTGTTGTTCAAACCATTTCTTTATTATTTGCAATTTTAACTATAACGTTTACTTATTTTAACTATATCTCGAAATATGAACTCTTCGGCATCGATTCCCCACATAATATCATAATGATTAAAACCATGTAGAAGTTTCTCCATTACAACATTCGGTAGCCTGGATATCAAATATTTAACATTCTAGAAATACATTTTTAATAAATCATAATAAAATTAAAAATATTTTATTACCTTAGGAGAAACTAATATATCATTGCTTCCATACATTATGGCCATTGGAGCTTTACATTTAGATAAATCATACTCGGGAGGAGTAGATTGGCCATATTTTTCTAAATTTTGTACTGTTCCGTAATCAAATTTGCCAAACCGACCTATTAAATTTACAAAACAAAAATTACCAGTAAAAAATTACTTTCTCATTAAATATTTTTATTAAAACAATTAAAACTTATTACAGGATGGGATAGGACGGAATAGGACGAGATAGAACGAGATAGGATGGGATAAGATAGATGAAGCATAGCAACATAATAGTAGCAAATAAGCATTATAGGAACTTTCTTTGATTTTGATTTTATTAACTCCGTTTTCATGCTGCTTTCAATAATAACACTATAAGGTACCTATGTATATGGTGATTCAGATGAAGCGCCGCATTTCAAAATGCAATAAAAATTACAAGTTTTATTGAAAATTTAAAAATTTTCGAAACCTCTCTGATTTATACATGAAATATAACAACCGGCAGATAGCATTTTTATTACTTTCGTATTCGATTATCATTTCGATTACTAGCGTAATGGCGTCATAGATTGAGTAATAAGCAGTATTACAAATTCTTTCGCCCGGTTAGAAAATTGTGTTTTTGACTTTTTACAATGATTGTATATCTGAAACAGTAGTGTTATTTGGAATCACTCTGTGCACATACTTGGTGATAATATTTAAACAGTAGTAAGTACATTAGTTACCATTTTGTAATTGTAGAAGGTGTTCGAGCAGTTTATAAGATGATCCCGCTGGAGCATTACTAACTATAACAGGAATCTTCGCCTAAAAGTGTTGTTTGCAAATTACTTTATTGTAAAGCAATGATATTGTGTTTACCTTATTCAGTTGCGTTGAAAATCCTCCTACTTTGTAAAATACATACGCAAATACATATTTAAATGGAGAAAATTCATGGCAAAATATTTGCGCGAAAATTGCCGCATAATTTGATTGTGGCATAATTTCATAACATTTTGTCTTTTCAACGATAAACTGTAAATAGTTATAGTAGTTGAATTAATAATTTAATAAAACTAATTAATAGTAAAATTTCTTTTTGCGTTGAAAACTGTAAATTTTAACTCACCCCAATAATATGTTGCGCACTAAGCAAAAGTCTAACGATGTAAGATTTGGGCTTTTTGATAGATACACAAGGAGACAACGCGATTGTCAAACGAATCTTTTCGTTATAATTTGGTTTTTCTGACATTAGCGTAAAGTAGGTAATTGTACCTAAAGAATGACCAATGTAAATTAAATCTTTTTGTTTGGTAACATGGAGAATATAATCAATGCATGCAGGTAAATCATAATAACCAATTTCCTGAAAACTAAATAATATAACTTAATATACTTGAAAGTAGTAATAATGACTCAATTTTGTTCACTTTGTTAATTAACTGTGAATTGTTATTGTAATAAGCTGTAAGCTTGAATGATAATGGAGTGAACTTATAGCAATTTCGCAGTATTTATATCAATTTTTAGAGTAATACCAGATTTAAGTTACTATAGTTAGGAGAAGTATTAGTTTTTACCATAATCTTGATAGTTAGGTAGTTTCTGGTTGAAAGAATTAATCAAATAGAGTGCAATAGACCTACTTTTCTGTTTAAATATTAAGTGAACTTAAAACAATTGCGACCAGTATATGTGCTGTGATCATATTGTTTTATATCTTAGATAGAATGTTAGGCTTGTCTCAGATGAGCCAGTACTTCTGGTTTTTGTTGTTGATACAGGCAAGTCATCAACCCAGAGGAATCGCCGACTTTACGTGCCCCTCGAAGCTCGGAGACAATCATAAGAAAGTTTAGACTCTCCCGAATTCAACCGAGTACTTGAATATCAGCAGTTATTCATTTCACAAACTAGGCCAATGACCGCTCCAAGTTTATTTTAATAAAAAATATAAATTCAATAAGTTACTTTAAAACTCGTATATCATCGCTATTTCTGATGAAGAGAATGCTATCTAATAATTATAACAAACAGAAATTTGATTTACATAAAATTTTTCTATCCTTTCGTTTTTCAACGTCGCAACTTGAAATTCTTAGGTAGTAGTTCTCAGAATTTAAAACCAGAGACATTCTTCAATACATTGCCTTGCTGTAATTTCTCCAGAGTTCTGGAGAATATAAATAAATATAATTATCTGGTAATAATGTTGAATGGATAATGTTGAAATGTCTGCGAAATCTCAGCAGATATTGCTTGAAAGTTTTGGTGTGGTACTAATTAGTACTATGTCAAATCCATCTTCAACAATTTTTAAACTGTTGCATTAAATAAATATTCTTAACTGTTATACCAATTTCAGCAATGATATTTTGCTATATTTTATTTATTTATTTTTCGTTTAACCAGCTTATTATTTAAAACTCAGAATTAATATAATATTATATTTAATAAATCCAATTAACTAATATTCTATTTTATTTTCTTATAAAATATTATTATTTATAATATATTAGTACGCATCTTCTGCGGCCGAACTGCTCTCCATTTGTAGTTTTCATCTCTACCTATCTCGGCATAACTCTTCTTCTAAATTTCTGGAATTCGTCGCTCTACATTGTCTCTCCAGCATCTTCTAAGCCGTCCTATCTTTCTCCGCTCCGGCGAGATCCATTTTAACAATCTTTGTTGCCATCTATTTTTTCCTATTGTTTTTATATGTCAAAACCATGCCAGTTGTCGGTTTTCAACTTCCTCTGCTATGTCAATCTCCAAAATATTCAAGTTTATTCTTATAATTTCATTTCTGATCCTTTCCAGTCTAGATCTTCTACAACTCCTTTTCAGGAAATCAATTTATGTGCGGTCAGCAATTTTTCGGATTTGGCAAGTATTTCATTTCGTTAAATTCTTGGTAAGTCTGCTCTTCGTGTATTCGTTATATTAAAGTTTTCTAATGATATAACTAAAATTTTTTTCATTTTCGCTATTACAACCTGGTCGTTCTCAAAAAAGAGGGCCAAGTATGTTGTCTCTACACTTCTTTATTCATTCTTGTAGGGTTTTGTTTAGATAAATTTTGAATAGAGTGAGTGATATCGGACAGTCTTGTTTTAGATCTTTGGTCGTTTGGAACATTTCTGTAACACTGTTTCCAACTTTTCTTTTAACAAATAGCTCTAATTAAAGTTGGACTAAGTGTGTTACTCGGCTTCTCTGAATTTGTTTTTCTAAGTAGATTTTTATGTTTAACAAGTTGTCAGTTGTAGATCTTTAATCTCGTTCCATGTTGTTGCTTGTTCTCTTGTTTCTCGGATTGTTCATTTTTAATATCTTCTTCCAAGAAATTCCAAATAATTCTCGTATATATTCTGCTTATTGTTGGTATAACTGCTATACCTTAATAATTATTTGGGTCGTCTTTGGAACATTTTCTGTGTATGTTTGTTATAACTACAAGAGATTTTCAATTTTTTTGAAGTCTCTTCTCCATTTAGGCATATTTCGTATACATAGAGCTTTTAGCATTTCCATTAGCTTTTGAAGACCATTTCTTAAAATTCAGGATGTATGAATTTCTCCTGGTTTCTGTGATTTCTTTAGCTTAGTTGCTGCTATTGTTTCCTGAACTCGTTCAGCTTTCAGGTATATTCGATTTACTTATGATAGTACATTCAACGATAGAAATTTCTTTTGAGAACTTAATGTTTTAAAATTATACTAATCTTGTGTAGTTTTATGTGCTTTTTTTTTTATTAACTCATTGAGCAAAATCTTACTGCATACTATTCTTTTGTCAAAGCAGGACAGTTTTTGACATTTTTTGTTAAAGCAATGGGAGTCATACTCAAAAGTTCAAAACGCCGCATGTGGCTATAATCCATTGATCACCTAGAACCTAGATTGTGTGATCTAACGACGTTAGATTGTTTCTTGTGGAAGTATGTTATAGGTATATTAAGTTTCTGCAGTTAATCGCACAGTAATATAGAGTCGTAATTAAGCAAATATGAAATAGAAAATTTATGCATGGTCTTGGTGGACATTCGTCCGATATTATTTTTCATTCATAAAAGGTAAACTTTGTACAGTGAATTGCATACATTTTGAAAACTGTTTTTGGCATATAAAAATTGCTTTTACAAAAATAATTTTCAGCCATTTTTTGTACATAATTTCATTGTCTTCATTTTTGTTTATTTACACATTTTATTTACACGTTTTCGACTGAGAGTGACTTAAATGGTAAACCATTTCAATAAAATTCAATATGCACTTATGGGATTCTTATGGTATCCACGGGGGATTCCCATGGGATTTTTACCGAGACAGCTTTAAGTCACTATCAGTCGAAAACAAAAGAACAAAATAAGAAATGTATATAACCAAAATGAAGGTAATGAAATTATCTACAAAAAATTTCTGAAAAGTATTTTTGTAAAAGCAAATTTTCTATGCTAAAAAGAGTTTTCCAAAATACAATTTACATTGCTAACATTAGAGCGTGCAAAACTTTATGCCATTCACTGTACATAATACATCTATAAAGAAATTTTATGAAGAAAGCCTTTGTTTAAAAGCCTTCTATTTTGTGAAACTTTTTGACTTACATTTTCGGTGTTTGCAATAAGTTATCTTAATTTTAGCAAATTAATGTTAAGTCAAGGTCAACAAAAGAAAATTATTATATTAATTAGTATTGCTACATTCAAATATTTTAATCATTAGACAACTTATTTAGAGTAATACTTCCTATGTAGATAATTTTATTTGTAGTAATATTAAGAGTTACATAGACATACCTGTAATCAAAAAACTTTTTTTTGTCTTTCTTGCAGTCAAGATGCGTATGCTTTTTCGACCAAGTTGTGCCTCTATAGTTACCCAGCCATACATCGTAACCTTCTCTGGACAAAATAAAAGCTAAACTATTTGTACCCATATTAACCCAATCGGCTGAACTAGACCATAAACCAGATATTATTAATATTGGGGGTCGATTACACACATCTTTCTTATCTATGGGTGGTATTCGATGAACTTCTAATAAATATCCATCTTCGCTTTGGACTGTGTGATTTTCGAAAGGATAACCATATCTTTGTATTAATTGTTTCTGTTGAGAAAGTTCAAGATTATTATTTACTTGAAAGAAGTTATTGTTTATATTTTCGCTATTATCAAATTTTTTAGTTAAAAAAACAAGCTTTATAATTAGTATAAATAGTAAAAATTTTGATTTTACGCAATTAAATTAATATAATGAACAAAGTTTAGTATTACCACATTCAGTCCAATGTCCGGATGTCTATTCTGCCATATTTTTTGCACGACCACTGATAGGATGCTAATTATTATAAAAATTAATAAAGTTTCAAAAATCATTGTTTAACTTTCAGATCAATGCACCATAAAAAAGTATAACTGTAACTTAAAATACATAATATATCAATTAATAAATATTAATAGTTTTTAATATAACGAATTATTTTAATCCAGTAGTGATATTACTTTTTATGTTATCAGGTAAAAATTTTTAATGTATTTGTATATGTATTGATGTATTTACAATTTAGAATTAAAAGAATGTGTTGTGTGAGTGTTAAGTTAACTCCGAGGTTCAATTCAAACTATGTAGAAAAATTTGCAATCTAATGCTACAAATAACTACAGACAATGTCCGAATCCGGTTTAAGCAGCCGTGATAAAAAGATTAAAACTAAAGAAGTGAAGGTAACATTTAAAATATCGAAACACAATATTTGTGCGACTTATGGTAATTTTTCGGTTACATTCGATTAAAAACGACACGGTTGTTGACTTCGTAGTGATTTCTAGTGATTTTTTAAGTTACGTAGTTAGTAGTATTGGTTACTTTACAGTAGGGATGTTATATAGGATATTTATAATAATATAGTATATACTGTGATAAAAAGGGTCAACAAAACGAAGGGAATTGAGGAATACGTAATTTTATGTTGCTGAAAAGACTCTAGACTAAGAAAGAGAACTAAAAAAAAACAAAACAAAATTACTTCTGTTTTTTTTTTATCATAATTGTAAAATTTTTGATTATTTTAAATTTTTTTTGGGTTTGTATATTTCTAATCGGCTTACACCCAATAACGAGAAAGTAACATAAAATACAAAAATAAAAAATAATGATACATAATAATCTACGTACCCGGACTCCTTATATTTTGTCGATATACTTTGCAACACAACTCCAGATTGTCTCTACTTTATTATCAGTATTAATATCAAACAAGAGCTTAATTAAATTTAGATTAGCACAAGTAACATTTATAAGGCACTACTGCAATAGTTTGTGCGATAGTTATCAACATTAAAAACTTGTTCCTGTCCTTGATATGTAGAATGTAATCCACTCTTAGTGAACTACAATTGTTGCTACGTCAGCATTAATGATAGAAAAATTAAATTGAAACGGATTATGAGATATTATGAGAAAATAAAAATTATTCTTTGGTTGTAATGGAAATTGCACCCGGGAGCAATTGCAACTTCTCACCTCAAAAAACCTACTTTTTATGTGTAACCTCTTTCCATCAACGTACACATAAAAGCACTGCATAAAAGTAAGCAGAAAGGATTTCACGTTTTAAAAAAATTATTAAATTTCAACGTTTTAAATTTCCAACGGCTGCACGAGAATTTAGAGAAAATCACAATAATTGGTCTATAATAATTGTCTGATACTGTATTGGGTAAAACCGTACATACGCTTCAAACTTTTGAACTATTACGGTTCCCCTTTTTTGCCTTTTTCACTGATTCTGATACCTAAAATAGTAAGTATCTCAGAATATAAATCGCTAGTTAAATTATTGATATCACTCTCTTTAATTTCTTCTAAAACAGATTCTGCTGTTGAGAATATCGTTTCTACTTTTATTGCTACCTGTTTCTTTGTGTGTTATTATTAGATCTTTGTCTGTTGCCTGTAACGTAAAAACAGATAGGTAGAATTAAAATTTCAAGAAAGGTAAAGGAAATTCTTCCTAATATGTACAAACACATAAAAATATTGAATAAATGAACAACAGCGAATCAGTTGGATATTTGGTATAGAATGCTCATAAACAGCTACCATTACTAAATTAATACTGAATGTAGGCAGCTATAGAGCATATAGGTATTTAATAAGCAATAGAACTATTTTGTTAATATATTTTAAATTTATATATATAATCTATATTTTAAATTCAGAAATTATTTGATTTTTGTTGTTTTTTTTTGGTTTGTAAGTATTTTAAATACTGTAATTTCTTGTATTTTAAATTTCAACTAGGGTGTTTATTTCATGGCACCGAACTTTAAAATGAAATAAAAAACATAAAATTTGTGGTAATGGCCATGATATTGGCTTTATTGAAAAAATAATTGTATGCTATTAGTAGATACTTAAATATGATTCCTGGTATACGGACGCCGCGGTTGAGTCGAATAAAGTACAATCTAGAAGTCTAATTTTCGTTTACTTTTTGCAACAGCTGTGGTCGTATATCTGCAATAACGCGGCGAATGTTGACATTTTTCAAGAAATATAGACCAATAATTCCATTAGCTCATAAATCATACCAAACAATGACTTTTTATAAATAAAAAATGAGCATCATCGCTGAATAAAATTTTATGGTGAAAATGAGAATCAAAAGCAATTTTGTTTTTGAACCATTTACTGAATATTAGGACGCACACGATGATCATGTAACCCGTAAACCAAGATCTTTCGGCAAAATCTTTCATAAAGTGGATGGTCACAGGTTCAATTGCGTGCACGATGGCGAATCGAATCATTTGTGTCCTTTCACATTAGGAACAAATTAATATATTGCTTCATCTTTGAGTTTGAGTTTAATATTCGATGTCTCCTCGCTTTGTTTGGTTCCTTACTTTTCACTGTGACCTAGCTCATTATTTCAAACATGTTCATTATTTCTTTTTGGGAGTGCTGCTTACTCCTTTGAAAAACTTCTTTACTCTTTTAATGTCATAGTCATCAGAAGAACAAAAAAAAATTACACAAAATCTCCTTATTTATCTTTATGTATTCACTATATTAAAACAATTTCAGTTTTATTAAACTTTTAATAGCTTTTTACATTATTTTGTTAATTTGATCAAAATAGGATAATTTGTTATACTTTGTTAAAAGAACTTCAAAACTCCAAATGTTAATATTGCATTTGTTGAATATATTATTATGTACATATATCTAATAAGTAAATTGTTTTGAATTTGATCAAATTTATATATTTTTTTGCTAATTATTCTGCAATTTACTTAGAAGTTACGAGCAATGCACTTTCAAACATTGATGGAAAAAATTTGAAATTGTTATCTCAAGATGTAGACCTATGTATGCAAAAGAAATATGTATTTCAAAAAATAAATTTTTTTAAATCTCGACACATGAATAGATTCAAAGTAAGCATTGAAAAAGTTGTAATAATGAATTAGCTGTATTGCTGAAGTTGATGAATTGCACCAAAGAAATAATAGTACTCTGCAGCTTTTATATTTTTTGGTTGCACATTGAAAATATGTGATTATATGATTTACCTGGTATATGGCATTGAACGTATAAAAATAATAATAATATCTAATATAATAAAGAAATAATCCTTCGTTTACGTCTTAGAAGATCAAAATTACTTGGATTATTATAATCCTGAATTTCGTCTGTATTTGAAGCGCTTCCTTGTATACTTGTGTTTTCTTGCTGGTCTTCAGATTTAGGCAGTAACTGCAGAGATTTCAAAATTTCCGGTGGAATTGGTGGTGGTGTTGGCAAATGATCTCCTTTAGGTTGAAAACCATTTTCATCTGCTATATATCTAAAAAAAATTACAAAATTTTATAAACTAATTCTATACAAATAAAAGCGATCTGTCTATATACATAATATTTAAAGTTGTTTTACGTACGTCAAGCTTATTTCTGTGCCATTTGGTGTTTTATAAGAATAAGAACCAGTAACTACTTGAACTGATATGCCACCTCCATCAGCATCGCCTTCATCAGCATTTAATGACGCACTATGTCCTTGAGGTAATGGCAACTTTTTTATATAACCACCTTCTTGGACACGAATGCCATTGCCAGTTTCGTAACTAAATGTACACAGTTAATTATTTAGAGTGTGCCAATTAATAATCCCTTCAATGTAAGTTTAGTTAAGTTTACTTACCTATAATTAAAACTCCCGTCGCCATTTATAGTTTCAGAGTGGCTTATAATTGGAATTGGAGAAGATGCTGGTGCAACAGGTGCACTAGGTTGAGCTTGATTAGTGGGTTGTCTTCTTGATTGAGGGGCACACCATGCCGATGATAAGCAAACTAAAAACTAAAATAATTTTTATTTACTTGTACCTTTCTATCGATTTAAGGTAATCCTGCTTGATCAACTTACCAATATAACTAACATAATAATAAGCGTTAAACTGATCACTGCAATTAACTAAAATTTTATTCTTCAAGACGGTATTTATAATAAAGTATTGTTTGCTATATTTGTGACAAGTGCTAAGTAATTTAACCTCTTGAATTTACTTATGGTCAAACTTAAATATTGTTACTTAAATATTGCATAAATGCAACCAAGAAATATATAATTTGCATTTACAAAAGGGCGCAATATGTGACCTATCGATCTTTTTAATAAAAGAAGACATTTGCCTTTTGTTTGCTTATACATTTTTTAAGAGAAAGTTAAACAGATTATGTAAATAAAGTATGCATCAATTTGTTATACCAACTTAATATTATAACAATGGAAGACAACTTTTACCGATTGAAAAAAACAGTATTGACAAACAGTATTTGTGCGTTTTTTGCTTGCTAAGCACTTCCTTTTTGTAAGTCTAAGTATTCAGCTTAAGAATGATAAGTTCTACAATGGTTAATGATGTCTTGAATGAATGCATGAATTAGAATAAGTAATAGAATAATATGATTCATTAGGTATGGGTGCCAAGATGCAACCCAGAAAATCTCAAATCAAGTTTGTGCAATCTAGGAAACCCGGATTACAATGGGTTGACTCGACTAGGGCAATGTTGCATAATATAAGTAATAATGTCGAGATTGAAAAAATGTTTTCAGACTATGCGAAACACTGTTTGCTGTAAAATTAAATTTTTTTTTTGAGTAAAACAATGTGCAATTAATAAGAGTAAATTAAAAACTACTAAAATATATTATAATTTTTATTTTTAACATATTAACATGCCAAACCACAAAATACTAAATGTAGTCTAAAGTAATTAACTTTCCAAGTTTAAGATATAATTTCTTTTTCATCTTCATATGGATGAGCCTTATTATACTCCAGGGATTTAAGAATATAATCTGGAATAGCAGGAATATGATCACCCCGAACAGTAAAACCGTTTTTATCCGCTACGTATTCTGAACGGTATATTTTATCTCCATGTTTGTATTCCCAAAATCCTGTGACACTTTTATCTGCAGTATCTTTGTCAATAATTTTAATTTCACCTACTTCTCCCGCTTTAGAACCATCTTCAGCTTCGTAACTTAAAGATGAAACTAACTTAAATTACATTTTTATAAAATACTATAAGTAGGTACCTACCTATTACGGAAATTTCCATTTGTTTCTAAAATGTTTTCTTGTTTCAAAATTGCAACGACGTATTTTTTAGCTTGCCTTTCTTCGGCAGGCCTTACAGGAGCCTTCTTTATAACTTCCTCTGGTTCAGGTCTGCGAGACCTGGCTAAACCTGAAGCCACACATAGAGAAGCAATGAAAATTAATTTCCACATTTTGATATTACACTAAAAGATACCTCAGTTAACTTCCGTTTTCGACTAAACTTTAACATCAGTCATTTTCTTTTTATATGGACACTTTTCAATCGTTTATATGTAAAATACATAAACCATAAACCGGTAATATTTGGAACTACGTAATTTGTTTTCCATATTAAATCATTAAAACATCTATTTTTATGATAATTCATTGAATAGTCACTCTATTAATCAAATTTTTACATTTTTTTCAAAATTTTCTTTAATATGGCATTAAGTGTCCTATGTAAAAAAAAATTAATTGCATTAAAATAATTTATTTTTCTATTTATAAACATGTTATTGTTAATATAAATAATTCAAATCGTTCCCTGTATAGCAGCTTTGCATGCTTACTGAATTTTAAAATAAATTCAGAAGTTGTTCTTTAGAAGAACACGAGTGGTTTATCCATAATAAATGATCTATTTTTAATAAGATGACTTATTAATTTGTCAATGAAAAAGAAGATATGAAGAAAAATGAATGCATTACATTCGTTAAGAAAATAGTTATATGTATCGCAAGAAATATTTTAGTTAAATGTTCAAAACATTTAGTGACCTTTAATCTTAAACTTTGCCTAATTAATATAAAGCCAATATTAATAAATTAAATGAAGGCATAACTATTATAATGTAGTATTGATAGATAACTTATTCATTTCATTATAAATTAATTTATTTATGCCAATTTTTATAGAAAAAGAAAAGCATGCACCTACTATAAATATTCCTATATTATGTTTCATAAGCCACGTGAGTATAAATTTGTATACGTGGTGCCCTAGAAAAAGCCAGACATCTCTCGGAGCCGAACAAATAATAACGTGAACGTAACCCCATAAGTATCATAATATAAAGTTTGTTAGGTCATTGTCTACAAAGTTAAGGAATAAAAGTCAATTTTATTAGACAAATAAAAATGAAAGTAGTTGAGATAGAATGAGAAATTTTTTGATAATACTTACATTTTTAAGAAAATTTGAAGAATTTGATGTGTTTAAAAATTTAAAAAACCTAATTTAAGATATTAAAAAAATTTATAATTAATATTTTATTTAAATTTAGCTAATGATTAAGATTTAATAAATGCGGTAAATTAAAAAAAGATGGACATATTGTTTTTATTTATTTTACATATAGTTGGATACTATTCGGAGCTATACGTCTTGACCAAATATAAAAACTGGTAAGTATATTCTAACTTCGTAGGTTTTCTAAGTTCTGAAAAAGATGTCCCTGAGAACAGCGCGTTTAAAATATTCTGGTTGTGCATTCTTAATTTTTATTGTTATTTCTATTTATAAATGCAACATTTTTCATCAAAAAATAAATAATTTATGATCAAAATTCGAGCTCTATTCAATACTTTAAAACTTATCCGACTATTAACATTAAATCATCATTGGTAAGAACCATAAGAATTAACTTCTTGAGAGCAACTAACTGAGATTGGTGAATACGGCTATTATGTAGGTACTATTCCAAAATCCTATTCTAATTAAAATTGTTAAAATCATAATTTTAAAATTTAAATAAACATTTTATCATTTTTATTAACATTTACCCCGTTATTAAGCTAATGATACAATTGGTATTATTTGGGACCACACAATTATTTTATCTTCATTAAATACTATCGAAGTCAAAGAATTAAATAAATTGAAGCTCCTCTTTGTATGCTTATTAATTATATTTAATCTCTAAATATGCAAATTATAATGTTTTTGTGAATCTTATTAGTATGCATTTTATTTGATATTATTATATTGAAACGTTATTATGTGTTTTTAAGTTGCTTTTTTAATCTTATTACGATCTTTGTAATTATTGAAAATAGCGTAATAAATTTCTCTAGTCCTGAAAAAACTAACAAAAAATATTAGCAAAACAACTATAACAAAAACATTAAACTTCATTTAAATAAAAATTAAAACTAAAGAGATATTTCTAATAAATTAAATCCTAAATTAAAAAAAAGGAAATTCGTATTATAATCCGGCGATTGGCGACACTGACTTG
The DNA here is from genome assembly GCA_911387805.1 of Cantharis rustica. NCBI lineage: Eukaryota > Metazoa > Arthropoda > Insecta > Coleoptera > Cantharidae > Cantharis > Cantharis rustica. The sequence goes on along the minus strand of OU426877.1, from coordinate 110,353,712 downwards.
AATACACCTACTACTAAATTGCAAAAATATAAAAACCGAAGATCAAGAATATAAAAATGCTCTAAATATTTACAGTACTGTGTAAAAATCTGCGACCACTTAATTAATTGTTTAGTTATTACTCCTATTAATTAATTTTCAATTTTTTGAAAAATAATTATATTGAAATAAATGAAATAGGTATTTCATCTTAATTCTTACTATTATGATAAAAATTTTAAATTGCAATAAATTGTTTGAACCGAATATTTTAAAGGGAACATAAATTTTATGACCATCATGGGCAGCATAGCTTAAAATAACACTTCCGTAATAAATTAGAGTGGACATTGTAAACCCATAAATTGTTTTATATTTTGTACATTTGTACATAAGCGTACATTTGCTTAAGATTTGTGAAATTTTCTTTCAATCTAATTTAGTTCTTCGTTTTGACACCATTATTTTACTATCGCCATCGGTAAAATAAGAATTTAGTTTGTGATTATTATTCATATTTTAAAATTAAAAATTTTTATATAAAATTGGTTTTTTACAAGAGAGTTTAAAATTAAAAAACGAATAAGTTTAAATTTATTAAAAATATGGTAGTAAACAAAACTTTTAAAATGGTACAAACAAAATTTTATCCGCGATAACGCCCCCCCCCCAGAAGTCAACCTGTAATCAAAATTTGTCGCTCTTTCGACAAATTATTTTCAACCATTAAATAAAGGTCAAAAAAATCAAAATTTTCTCTGAATATCGAACTCAAATAAAAAAAATCTCCCAAAAAATTAATTATTTTGATCAAATAAAAACAATCTTTTCACAAAATTTCAATTTTTTTGTGATAACTTTCGACAAAATACTTTTAAACAAATTAAGTAAGGGTTAATCATGGACGATAAAGTAACAACTTTTAAGCAAAATTTTCCAATAACAATACTCAAAAATAAAATCTTACTTGCAAAAATACTTGCACAAAATTATACTCAAAAAATCAACGGAGCAAAATCTAGGCTTCCGTCGTTTCCGCTATCTTGGCAAAAACACCTCCCTCTACTCACTTCTCTTCAAACATTACATTTCAAAAATTAATATAACAAAATTTAAATTTAAAAAAATTTCTTTTGTATTTTAAAGAATTAGCTATTTATTTTGTACTTTTTTAAAACCCCCCCCCCACCCGAAAATTTAGTCTAAATCAGCCCTGACTACTATATACTTATATGCTATCAGCTATACTATAAAATATTTTATGATCCCTCCTTTAATAAATTATAAAAATATATTATATCACAAAATTTTTTAACTAAAATAATAATAAATATAATATAAAAACTCTAAGTAGATTTATTAATAAATTTGATACTTCGCATCAAGCTGTGTTGTTATCCAAACACATTTTTATCGTCTTGGTAAATTTATAATTTATAAACCAGTGATTAATTTTCCAATATTATTCAAAATGAAAATTTCATAGAAAATTTTATAGTCAGTGGCTGATGGTGCAAGCAGGCCATGGGCTGTTGCTCTCCTAAATCAAAACACAAAACTATTATTAAATTTTAAATTAAATGCTTAACTATTATTGTTATTGCCATCAGCTCGCGGTATTAAATTTAGAGATTAATGGAATGTATCTGGAGATTTAAATATTTGCTATTTCAAATGCCATGTGTAATATTTTTTTGCTAAAAAGAGATAATAGCGAGATAATATCCTCTCCTCTACATTTTTACTCTCGAAAGAATGTGGTGAATCTTCTTTAGAAGGATTTTCTGGCAGATTTATAATATTATTATATAATAAGGTTATTTACCATTTTAATGTACGAATAATACACGTACGAGTATTAAGTTTATAAATATGCACTTACCCAATCATTGGAAAATACGACTTGACATTTTTCCTCTAACCTGCTTATTTTAGTAGTCGTCCTTTTATTAAAGCAAACTACGAGTAGCAGCTGATAATCTATTATCGTTGCTTATCAATATTATAGACCACCATTTTGATATTTTAAATAAAATTTCAACAACATAATTTTTAAACGTTTTGCAATATTATTATAAAATTCCCATTTACAGCATTTGAAAGTATATTTAATTTCCATTGCAATTTCCAGCTTGAGAGCTTCAGTTTCCAGGATTGTTGTACAGCTAGACTGATAGCCGAGATCTAAACTATACTATGTACATTTTGTAAAAAAAATTCAAAACAGGAAAACCTGAAAGATTTAGCCAGGGTTATCCAAAAAACTGCACATGACCATGAAGTTCTAAAAAAAATCAAAAAAACTTTATATTACTTATCAAACATCGTTTATTTTTGATACCATAAGCGAAGCGAGACGAAAAGGCCTGCGTGCTTAGTTTATATTCAATTATTAGAATATCATAATATAATAATATTATTATGATTATTAAAATTGTACTCAAATCTGCAAAATAATTTGTTATTCATCCTAAATATTAAAAAAGCAATTTTTTGTTTTATGTGTATAATGAACATATTAATTCCCTAAATGGTGAATCTTTTAAAAGTTGATAACCTTCGATAAAATAATTAGGAAGTCAATTTTTTTCAATATGGTGATAGAATGTTAAAGTAATTACACAAAAGCTAATTAACTATTCATAAGCATAATTGTACGATCGTTTTGTTTAACATTTTTAGCAATTTTGAAGTACTATTTCTAAAATGTAGTACACCTATACATATATTTTGAAAATAGAATAAAAAATTTTTTATTATAATAATTGCTGCTTTATTTATCATTCATAATAACATAATAATAATTATTTACATATAACCAATTTCATTGCATTTTATTTTTACATTTTACGTGGTCACGTTTTAGAGCACTTAGGAAAGAATATACTGGCCTAAAAGTTTAATATCTGACCAATTTTTTTTTGTTGAAGGTAAAAAAGTGATATGTTTCGGTATAATGGCATAAATATTCCATTTTGAGTAAACTGGCTAAGTTGTATTACTATCTTCGTCCTTTAGGTGGTTCGTTTTCTTCGGGATGTTCTTCGTTATATTTCAAAGATTTCAAGATTGCTTCTGGAATAGGTGGAGGAGTTGGAATATGTGCTCCTACAGGTACAAAACCTCTTTCATCATCAGCTACGTAGGTCCACGAAATTTCATTTCCTTCGTTATCTTTGTATGAGACCGAACCTTGAACTCCTAAAGAATCTTCACTGTCTTTACCAGAAGCCTTCTTTAATACGGCAGTTTCTTCTACTTTTATGCCATTTTCGGTTTCGTAACTGTAAAATAAAATTTTTTTAATTATTTTGCAATTTTTCACTTTTCATAAATGTTATAAATAGATACCCGTGAAATGTATTTAGTTATGTTTACATATCATGGTATGTAGGTAGTTATATAGTAGACAAAGTAAGTTTTATTTGTAGAAAGTTTAAAGGTTAATGTCGTGTACAAATATTCTTCTATTGGTTAATAAAATCACTTACCGATGCTATCTCTCTATTCTTAACATTGCTGTAGTTTTTATAAAAATTTCTATTATCTTATTTGCAATGTATAGCATTTCAGTAATTTAACTACCTACGTGAATGATGTAAAGATTATCGGGTTGTTGGATAGTGACTTAAAATAATTACTGCTTATTGCAGTAAGTACAAGGAGTAATAACATATCATTTCCAAGCAACCTTTAGAAACAAACCAAATAAAACAAATTACAGCATTTTTGATCTGCATTATAGATACAAAAAAGTAGGTATTAAAAATGTTAAGAAAAATTATTGTTATTAAAATTGCAGACAGAGGTTAAACCGTTTTATATTTTGTATCAATACTCATCTGCCTGATTAATTCGTCGTTTAAAAGAGGAAATGCCTAGCATTCCTTAAAATTTTTAACCATTTATAAAACTTTATAAAAAAAAACATATTTTTGCTTTTTATTGCTTATGTGATTCATTTTAGTAGGATGCTAACTTGACTAGAAAACTTGTAGATTAATAATGGGCTATTAAAATGTCAAGATTTGAACGTGAAAATCTACATTCATAGTACTAATGTGTATAGTTTACTCTGCACTTGATAACTATTAATATTATTACTAACATATTAAATATATATTTACCTGTATTTATAGCTTCCATCTTCATTCAATTCACTGGATTGGCTTACTATTTGAATCACTTTGTCCTGGGGTGCAGCTTTAACCAAAACTAAGCACCCGATACATACGAATAAGATCTGAAAATTATAAAATAATATGAAATAAATATTAAAACCAAAATCTATTTTGATAAATGCAGTGCTTAATAAAAACTATACGGCTTCAGCTATCGAAATAGATCATTTTTATCAGAGGATTTACAGCTATATTATAAGGGGTTGCCAACACTATATTTTAACCAATCCAACAATAAAACTTTTATAATTTTTAATTGTTTTATATCTATTAATTATAAAAAATGATATAATTATTAATACTGATAAATTTTGCACTGTACTATTTCTCTTTAATATTAAATATTATATAGTCGTAGATTTTAAAATATGATATTTACATTAAAATAATAATTTAAAAACCTTGATGATATAATATTTAAGTATAATTTCTTTTTACTTATATAACTAAATAATGTAATTGCATAATGACTCACCCTAAGTAAATCCATTATTAAGTGCACACAACTAAAAACCTATAAGAAGATACGTAAAGATTTAACTTCAACAGAAAAGTTTATCTCTTATATATACGATCGCAATCCGTTTACCAATATACCATGATTACTTCCCCCTACAATATAAAATCATCGAAGATATTTTCTTACAACATTAGAAAATGGCATTATTGAATGTCTCTCACACACAATAATATGTGTAATTATAGGTAGTAATGTATGAGCATTATTTGTGTGGCTGAATGGATGCAACACGTTTATTATGCACTTGACAATTTATTCTTAGATGCATCTTTATGCGTTTAGTCAGGTAATATTTTACAAACGATCTTTAGATTATGATAATGTAAAAAGGGCTCGGATATATTAGCATCAAGTATGCTCTTCAGGTGTGTCCAATAATTAATCTCATAAAATTATTTATTATTGTTCAGTTTTTAATAGTGATGATTGTATAGAGTAGTACATTTTTTTTAGTTATTACTATAAATCAATGCTGATGATTAAACGCAAATTATATTAGGTGAATGTGAATGTCAAAACATACTGACAGGTTTCAAGTCCAAACATCGATAATTGATTTATAATTTAAATTTTAACATAATTTTGCTCATTTTTCACGTACAGAAATAATTATGACAAAAAGCAAAAACAAATTATATACCTCTCCATCTTAGAATTTCTGTCTAAAAACTTGTTTTGCGGAAATTCTTTTTATTAATTATTAACTCATATATTTTAACAAATTAATAACAATAAACGACGTAGAAAAGCTTCCACGTTTGAATAACCTCCTTTTGATTTCCAGTTATAGAACAATCGCTGCAAGTAATATTCACTGTTTGTAGTTACATATTTCTAAAGCGCTTTAAATTCCATTTTTATATTGTTCTATTGCTGAAATTTCTTTTATAAAATTAAACAAAATAAAAGTTAGAAATATTTAAGAAACTTTTTATACAAATTATAGGTTACATCATACGATTAATTTGTTTTTCATCAAACGTCAACAAAAGTTAACTTTTTGTCATTTAATCAGCAAGGTTAAAGTTTCACTTTTTTGTTGTTTTTTATTTTTTTTCTGGGCGTCTTTAATACAAAAGCAATGATTATCAAATCAATAAATTTCAGAATTTTGACAAAATTGTAAACGTCTGAGATGTAAAAATAGGAAACCCGTTCTTTCAGAGAAAATTAACTTTTCATAGCTCGCTTTTTATAATTTCAAGTTTTTTTTAAATAAAAGAAAAGAAATCATTTTTATATTCCGAAAATACTTTTTCTTACAAAATTACAGTCAGTGACTGCTTACCGACGAAATATAAATGAAGACCTAGAGCTTAACGTGCAATTCAAATCTCGGTACAAAAAGAATACAATAAATAATGCTTAAAAAGTATGTTTAAATATTAAACTTTTTTTAATAAAATAATAGTAATCAATACAATTATTGCATTTCTATGTTAATTTGACATTATAAAATAGAATTAATGTTAAATTTATTTACACTTATTAAAACATAATCTTCGTAAATACAATTATTATAATAAAGTGTGTAATTAAATGTAACTAGTAATTAAATATATTGTATTTATTATTCAATAATAACAAACAAATATTACTTGATTTAATGTTTTTAAATTTTAGTTGTTTATTATTAAATACACTAATAGAAATTATTGTTGCAACAAAATACATTGCTGAATCAAAGTTAATAAATTTAATCTCTGGTAATAATCAAGCTACTAAAGTTAAATATTACAAAACGTTTACATTAATTTATTGAAACAATACAGCAATAACTTAGATTACATAGTTTTTAACTGTGTAGATGTTTCTTGGGCCGCCCGCCACTCTTCTAATTTACTTATCAAATATTTATATACATACGTATATGGGCTTCTGAAAATTAGCATTATTTAATAAAAACTTAGATATCACCTAATTTAAATAAATTTTACTCACACACAGCGGAGTAAACTAGATTAAATTGAAATATTTTATAGCTTTTGTAATTTTTATAATCAAATATCAAATTCTGAATTTTTAGCGAAAATTTATTTCATACATCAAGTAGTAAGCTTTTACGTATTGTTTATTTTAACCATGCAGTTTTTCTAAGTTTTTGAATAAAAAAAGTATCTATGTTCTATCTATGTAATCAAAAATTATTTTGGCGATAGTTGCAACTTTTGAGTGAAACGCCGCTGCGGAATATTTTTTTAGTTTTTTTAGTTTCTTCACTTAACTTGAATTTTATATAATTTTTGTTTAATTATTTAAAAAAAAATGCTTTTAAAAATTCTGTCTAATGAAAAATAAATTGGGGTTTCTTCTTAAAAAATGTCTATGCCGGTGTTACTCGAACACAAATGATAATAATAGAACATAAAATATTTAATTTAATATAAATGTGTTCTTTTATAAAATAATATTGATGTTGGAAGTTTTTACATAGCTATTTTAAAAAATTAATAAATAGGATCTCAAACGTCCCAAAAGTTTGCTCGGTATGGTCAGTATGATAAGCAAAACTTTGATTTTCACTTGATAATTAAGTTAGTTTATTCACAATCAGTTAGTAATCGATCCATTACTAAATTTTAATAAGTTGAAAAATAACTTATTATTAACTTCAACCTTCGAGCCTTCGGCAAGTAAATTTGTATTTTCCAACAAAAAAAATGTATTTTAAATGAAACTATGTGTTTATTTTATTTCTAGAATGTAATAAAAATAACGCTTTAAAATTTATTATTAATTAATTAGTAACATGCAAATTTTGTATATAGAAAAACATAATTATGTATAAATATTAATATTATTAAAATTTTCCATCAAGTACCTACTACAAATTTTTTACTACTAAATTTAGTCAGAATCTGTCTGCATAAAAAACAAAACATTTGTATGAGAAATATTAATAAAAAAATTATAAATTTTCATTTAAAGCAGATCTTATTTTTTTAGCAAACTCTGAAATAAGAGACAAAAATATCATTTTAAAGTGCAGTTTAATTTTATAATTTAAAATCATATAATAAAATATCAAATTTTAAAGTTTCTAAGTTTTTATTTAAAACGATTAATTTTTGGCAAAAAATTCTTTTTAATCTAAAAATGCACTTTTTATCCTAAAAAGTAACGAAAAACAATATATTACTCTATATTAAAGTTATATTATATTACGTATAAGTATTAATTAATATTCGTAAACTATTAATAGATTTTTTTTATTTTTCCCCTTTAGTGCTGTCCGCCATCTAATTGCATTAAAAACATTTACTTTCACTAAAAATTAAACTTTAATTTTGACAATTTATTATTAATCGACATAAAGTGAACTTTTTATATTGGCTGATTATATTTTATGAGAATATTTTTAATGTTTTATATCATATAAAAATTTGTTAGTGTAATTCTAAAAGTTAAATAACCATTTTACTAAATACATAGTACCCATAGGAATTTACCAGATCAAAAAAAAATTAAGTTGGTTAAATGAAATCTAAATCAAAAATTTACTTAATTATAACCAGTTATAATAACCAATTATAATTATAATCATAACCAGTTATAATTATAACCAGTTATAATTATTGGTCGTGGAGGGCAAACCAAAGTTTGCATGCACTCAGGCCACATCTCGGGTCCATTATGCCACCTCCGACTGTTGTAACAGTCCACCTTCTCTTCTATTCCACGAGCTATCCCAAACTTAAGAGAGACTCGAGTATTTTTAAAGGGCGGTGTGTCACTAACACGTTTCAAGAAGAATGGGATCTACGTGGAATCCGAACCACGGCGGAGGTCCACTAAATTTTCTGCCTTGACCAGTGATCGATCTCGGAAAAACCACACAAGAGTTTCATGTCTAGCATACTCATCTAGCTTTCTCCTTCCAGTTATAATTAATTATAAAAATTATAATCAAAATTGAAGTAATTAAATGCACTTAAAACAAATCGTAATTTTTAAGGATCATTATCAAAATTTAGAATTTAAATTATGTTACATTTTGACAGTGTGTACAAATTGTTAGACAGTCAACATACTTTTACTATTAGAAGTCAAAGTTAAAATCTTTTGGAAGAAACTATGTATTACCCAAAAAATGAGATTAAAATATATTTTGCACCTAGTATATTGGTACGATAAAAATAATAAACCTACATGTTTGATAATAATTATTGTCGTATAAAGCCAGATCATTTCACATTTAAAGAAAAAGTGCCATTTTCAAAATTTTGAATCTAGTTAATTTGTTGTAACTATTTTTTTTAACTAGAGGCGTTGAAAGGAGTTTTCCTGTAACTACATTATTACTAATGTGGGCCTGCACCTACCGATTATATTTAGTCAATAGTTTTATTTATATTTTGCTTTTAATGAAGTAAAGCTTGAACATACTTGAAAATTTTTGTATTAACAGTTTAATTTTAATAATTTATGCTGTGAGCGATGCTAATGAGAGATTGACGATTAAATTTCATCTTCAGCTTCACTGAAATAAAAAATTAACTGCTTTACAATATTATTTCTAACTGCTGACGCTTAACGTAATTTTCAATCTCAAGGTCAGGTTAATCAAACACTACAATGAATGAGTAGGTTAAGTGAGTTGCGTTTGCAATATTCTTCCCAATTAAGTGCTAATTACTCCAAAGATTCTAAATTTTCCTATTACTGCGTATCATAGAAGTAATAACGCCATTGCCAACAAGTAAAATAATTGACTTCGTCGATGAGACTTAATAATTATCCGTTATAGGTTAGAGTTACGTGAGACCTTATATTTTTAGACCAAGTATATTTAAATTATTTAAATACATTACGGATAAAAACTATTACATTCAAATTTATCACAGCTCTTTTGCTGCATTTGTCACATTGCGTTGCTTCATCTTTTGCCATTCCAAATGGTCAGCTCAAAATGTTAAAATGATGAAATAATTCATTTGTAATTGAAAATTAATGCTGAAACAATATTCATTGGGAAATTGAATTGTATTATTTAAGATTCGAACCAGGTACGATATCGGTGTTACCTTCGTAACTACCTAATATACAAAGAATCATGATGCTCCTGTTGAAAAACTAATTTATTTATTTTAATAGGCTGCATCAAAATTGTAATTAATTACTTATTTAGAAACATTTAGAGTTGTAATTAATGCATTTTCTCTATTTTTATTTTTAACATTTATTTCAATAACCTCATATGGTTTAGAAGACGATTACATACTTTTAACATTTACATTATGAAACGATTACAATATTTACACACTCAATAGCTAAAAAATTGTGCAAATTTGATGATTGCACGTTATAATTAAAATTAAAAATAATTTAGTAATTACATGTAAACTTGAAAATATGTAAAATACCTAATAGCACGTTGTATTGACAGATCGGTATGAATGGTCCTGGAAATTGAGTAATAAAATTATAGCATTGTTATTTGAACTTTAAGTTAATTGCTTTGAGTTAAGGTTTACTTCGCAAGGTGTTTTAGCAAAAAATTTTAATCATTATTCTTTTAGACAAATCGTACAAGTATCCTAATTGATTGTTCTTTCACAATACTTATGTTAATATCACAAGCAATCGTAAGATTGGTTAATTATAATCGTTACATGTGCACACGCATATATTCACACAATAATTTTAAATGGAGGGCTAATAATATTATCTCTTTATTGCTTGACATAAACATTGTTAAATTAATTTTCTGTTAAGTAATAGGCAATAACTGACACACTTAGATTTTTCATTTCATTATTTTTAAGAAAAACTTATAACATTACTATTTATTTTCTTAACGAAATATCTAATAAATAAGATGAATGCGGAATCGAATTATTGTGAGGTAGATATAAAGTGAAGGAATAAAACAAGTAGCAGGGCTTTTTCTCTACAATAAAATCAAGTAGTAATGATGAAATTAATTACCACAAAACGAGGTTTTGTAAAGTTTAATTGTTTAATAGCTCGATTTTCTATTATAATATATCGATATAAAAATAAAATTTATGGATGAGCAAATACAGGTGCAAATAAGGTCAAAGTATTAGATAATAAAAGTTATAAACCACAACCATTCGAGAGACAATAATAAACTAACATTGAAGGTTAGAATCTTCCGTTTAGTTAATTATTGATAATTTTTTATTTAACATTAAAATAGTTAGGTATATTACAGTTGTAACATTCTAAATACTTGTAGATATTAGAAATTGAAATCGATTACAAGAAGATCTTTTACGTCCATTTTTTAATTATAAAAATGTAAGTATTCGCCGACAAATACAGGACATTATATGACATTGGCATTTTAAAAGCGTGACTGCCAGCAAGAACGGTAATCATTCAAATACATAGTAATTCATTATTTACAATAACACATGTACAGCATCTTAATTGAATACTTACTAGAAATACTCCTTGATGCATTTTAAAAAATTTTGTAATTATACGAAAATAGTATTACTTACCAAATTCCATATTAGCTAAAATGAGATAAGAATCAAGGTGATATGTAAATGATTATTGTGTTTGTAAAAGTTTATGTATTTTATAAGAAGAAAAACCATCAAGTTACGCTACAATCATAGTAATCATGCTAAGCCACATGTTAATTGAAATTCTGGTTTTCCATTTTAGGAAAGCATAACAATAACGCTCCTGTTATGGCTTTTAACACCTGCTTCTCTCAATAATGTTTTATGCAATCTTAATACGGGTGTTTTATTGAATTTAATAAAGAAATTAGAGCGAAAGTCGTCTTCGCTTGCAAAAGAGCAAATCATATAATTGCAGTTAATTGAATATTTAATAATACATTTTTTGCCAGGACGATAGCAGAATACCATCTCGCTATCATTGATAATATCTTTAAAACTTGCAATAATTAATTATTTAAAAGTAGACAAAGCTTTTTACAGTAATTTAATTTTTATTTAATCATCGCAATAATTACACAAATTAGAGTCAAAGTTATTAATAAACAATATTTTAAGCGAGAGAATTATCCTCTAAAAACACTCAGAAAACGAGTAAGTAACCTTTCGCATTCAACAGGTTATAATTTTATTTTTAATTGATGGTATTATAGAACACATAAAAAATATGGCCATGCATTTTTTCTATATTTAAGTGAGGGAACTTAAACATCTTCTTTAATAAAGGCATAAATTGTTGTAATCTAAAGATATCAAAAAATACATCAATTTAACTAATAGGAAAATGTCTAAATTAATAAAATCTTACACTGACATTATCTTTAAAGTTGTGTAATGTAAAAAATTAATTATTGTCATCTCGATTTATTGATGCTTTCATACTAAACCTGCTTTTGAATACGATTTTTTCTTATGAAGCATTTATATCATGATTATATTATAATGATTATAATACTAGATCAATAATTATGAATATAATATAAATAATCTTTATATGCGTAGACTGCTAAGCAGTGATCCTAGGTTCAATTCCGGGCGGAATAAAAACTTTATTTTGACTGTTTTCCCTCGGTAGGCAATGAAAGGCAAGAAAGGAACTCTTCTAAAATAAATATAGTTTATAGTGGTTACTATGCCTTTACGTGGGACGCAGAACTCGGAGAGAAAATTGTCTGATGTATACGTAATTGTTCAGATTTCTTAAAGCATCTAGTAGTGGTTCGCACCACTTATAGTTAAAATTTAAGGTTTCTTTAAATCTTATTTTATACAATTCAAAAGTAATATTTATTAATTTAAATAACGCTTAAATTTTAACTAAGTGGTGTGAACCACCATAGGTGTTGTAAATGTTATAATCGCAATACAATAATAATAATATCAAATGAGTTTAAAATTGAACAAGTTAAATAAACGTTAAAATATAAATTTTTTATTTTATGAGCTTTCAGCTAGTTGTATCGCCTTCATCAGAATAATAATAATAATATAAAAAATTTATATTTTAACGTTTATTTAACTTGTTCAATTTTAAACTCATTTGATATTATTTATCACAAGTGAACAATTAATATATTACAATAATAATATAAATTTTTATTAAAGAGAATTAACTTCACGCTGATGTAGTAAACAAAACTACGCATTATATGTGCTCGAGCAGGTTTTGTTAACTATCTGCTGCAATGTTGTATATTGTGGTAATTTTGATTTACAGCAAGATTTATAAAAAGCATTGAATGTATTCTGTAATTAAAAAGTTACAGCAGATTAAGTTATTAATATTTAATAAATTATCTTTCATTGCTTATTTGGCCATACTTACTATGTGAATATAGAACTAATTTTCAAATCCACAATGTGTTGATGTACACTGGAAGGCCGAGCTATGAAATTTTGTCAAGTCTAAGATTCAAACTAAAAATTTGTGCTCTGTAAGTCAACCAGCAATCATAAATAGTATATCCACTTTTGTAGTAGTACAAATAATTGTCTTAATTTGGTAAAATTACATATCAAAAAAACAAAGGTGTTGAGAACTTTACTTTTAAGTTAAATGTAAACTAAAACAATAAGAACATACTAATACTTTATTTATATAAAAGCTTATGTAATCGCAAGACATAAAATTTACTTTTTAAATATTTATCCACGGTTCGAATTGTTGTAAGTGTTGATGAATCAATGTATATAGATGACCTTAGATATTGTATAAATAGGAAGATTCTTGTCACTAAAGGTCAAAATAACATTATATTAATAATAGTTATAAGATTTTATTACCAAATTAAAAGATTACCAATAAATTTATAAATTTACAGTGTCATTAAATATTTTTTTTACATTTATAATAAAACGCACCTACACTGAGAAAAATGAACTAACACAATTTTGTAATAAAAAATTTGTAGTAAGAAATTATATAAATGCGTAACTATATACGCTAAATATGAGAAAAATTAACAAACGTTATGTCGGTAATTTTATAAATATTGTATTGTTGCTATTGTAACAAATTTTGTTACAAAACCACCACAATTTATTATTTTTTGTATCGCATTAGTTATGCAATTTTTTATACAGTTTTTGTAGTTTAAAATTATTTGACTTTACAAAACTTTAAAACAAAAAATCTTAATTTTTACTACACATGCTAATCTTTTATAACACAAAATTACACAGTAAGATGTATTACATATTCCTACACATTGTATTACTTTATCAGGCGTACGTGACAAATTTTGCAAAACTGCAAAAACGAGGGGAATCCCATAATGACTTCATATTATTATAAAAAAAATTTTAAGAAAAGTATGCACATACTATGCGTAGGTATATCGTCGAGCTAACTTATCATTTTATGCAACGGCTTAACGGCATTAGTTGGCTTTGGGTTATAAATTGTGATTATTGTGATATTACGATATTTTGAAATGGATGAATATGTAACCAATAAATTAGTGGAGTGGAATTTAGAAGATCTTCAAGAAACTTTTGTAGGTAAGGTTAATATATTATAATATTATTAATGCATGTTTTTATCTTTTATAATTCATAAGTTATAATTCTTGGTCAATCGTTCAAATTGCTTATGCGTTTAAAAATTCTTTGTATTTTCGAATTTCGTTTACGATTATGATTAGATACGATCGATTAAGGGTTAATCGTAGTAATGTTTCTACATTATTTTCAAGAGCAAATTTTTTTTAGAGATGGAACCTTTGATTTCTCGTACATATATTTACAGTTACCCACAAAAATATTCGGGCGTTTCTGTTGGCAATGTACTTTTTGAAAACTCTTTTTAGCGTATAAAAATCGTTTTTACAAAAATACTTTTCAGACATATTTTGCAGATAATTTCATTCCCTTTATTTTTGTTTTCATACATTTTTTTAGTTGTTGCCTTGTTTTCTACCGAGAGTGACTTCAAGCAGTCGCGGTTAAACTCCCATGGGAATCCCATAGTGTATTTTTAATTTTATTAAAATACTTTTGTGAGTAACTGTACGTAATGTAGTATGTGTTAACGTTTTTCAAATTTTTATTGTTTCATTTGTTATTGCATTGCATTGTTTATTTTTATTAATTTAAAATTTTGTTGCTTAGAAAAATTTGCTATGATATTTTTTTATGGCGTCAATTTGCCATAGTTGTATTAGCTCATTGTTCGAGTTTTTCAAATTCCGCCCACTATTTCTCTCACTTCAAAGCATAATTTTGTGTAGAGATTGATTTTTTTTACGTTTCTTGGAGGAGCTTCCCAAGGTTTTCTTTGAAACTGAAAAACAAAGTTTCAGTCAGCAAAAATTGCTCTAGTAATATGTACCGATATGTTTATTTAATTTATTTAATACAGTAAACCAAATTGATGAAGAGGCTTTTCTTTTACTAAACGAGAACGACATTAAAGATTTAATTCCCATAATTGGGTTACGCAGAAAATTTCTAAACAAATTCAACACATTTATGACAATCATTAGGGTGAGAAGGTGTACCTAACTTATTATGTATTACACATTACATCAAGTTTCATTGTAGGCTTCTAATACAGAGTTAATAATACTACCTCAAGAATCGAAAACTCCTTCACTAGCATCGACAGAATCTTTCCACCAATCATCTATATCTGATATAGATAACGATATAAATATCTTAGATGTGACCAATTTTTCTGATATTTCTACTGATGGTATGTAACAAAATCCTTAACATAATCTTAACATAATTCTTTTTCTTTTTATATTAGGCGAAAACGTTATTTGTTATGCCCAAAAAGCTACTGTAGGAGAACCTTACACTTTAAGTACACATCAAAATGTAAATATTTAATTACATACTTCATTAGATCGCTAGTTAATTACTATTTGCTTTTAGCCAATTAGAAAACTACTTGAAAGTTGTGACGAAGGAAAAATCATAATAGCTAGCTATGGAGAGAATAAAAAATTTTTAAGGTCAAAATTATGCGAGCTTATAATAAAACACGAGCTGAAAAGCGATTTTGATAGAAAGTATTTTATTCACTAAATAATATTCCATTGTGGCTAATTACTTATTATTTTTTAAGAATTACAACGACACGATTCCAACAAATAGCTAAGCAAATTAATGACATTTTTATCCATGAGCGAGCCGAAATTTATTACGTACCATACATCAGAAATAAAAGTGGTCAACCAAGAGCTGCCAGGGGAAAATTATGGTCGACTTATTGTTACTTTAAAAACAAGTTGAAACACCTAGGTCTCGTACAAAGTCAAAACGAAGCTAGTAAAAATCTATCATTGCCTTCAACTTCAACCGAAAATATAGGTAAGTAATTAATTAAATTATATTTATCTACTCTATGTAGTGTTCCCAAAAAAAATGAACTGAAAAAGTCGAAACCACTACACATAAATGTATTTATGTACCTAGTATTAGATAGAGACTAATGTCTGTTTGTGTTGCTAAGATTTTAATAATTTTTACTATGTTCATAAGTTATCTAAATAGACTAATAACTTTAATTTCGTTTTGTAATTTTTTAAATTTATAATTATTTGATTGTTTGTGTTTTCTGTAGATAATGAAATAGAATGGTTAAAATATAACTCGACCCCATTTAATGAAGTAGTAGAAAAGTGGACAATAATAAGATCGTACAGAACATCTCAACTCTCTACGACGAATAATATAGCATCTTACTTCACCTTGTTTCCAGGATTATCTCATCCCCTAGGATACACATTATTAACTTTAGACTTTGATAATACGTACAAAAATAAAGAAAACATTTTATTTGCTAAGTGGTCGACAATTAGCAGTATAATTTTGACGTTAGCAAAAAAGAAAAAAGATAGCTATTTAAATAAAATATTATTGGAGCTGAATGATAAACCAGGTAATAAGATTTTAGTTAACATATATTAAGAATTGTACGTATGTAATAACATAATTATGTTGTTTTAGACGAACTAATAGCTTTGATCATTTTACCGTTAATGTTTAATATTGTAAACATAAAATGTAAAGCACCAGAAAAACATTGGAGACCATCTAAACCAGAAGTTCAGGCTGGATTTTTACTTCATTTAAAGGTATTTTAATTATCTTTTTATAATAATTATTTACTGACTTAAAATTTCAGAATATAAATGATTTAGAACCAGCACTGTCAATACGTGAACAGAAATATTCAAAATATAAGTTGACAACTCAACCACTTCCAGTTATCATAGGTGAGCTGGATAAAATTACTGGCTGTTATATATGTGTAAACGAAATTAGATATAAAGTAGAAAGTCCGTTGAAGGCAGTGGATGTTTGTTTTAAGATTTTTCACGCACTTAACGCCGAATATCCAAAAGAATGCGATTCAACGTGGATGTTTATTCAAGAATATATGTACGGTATTACAACTAAATTTGACAGAAAATATGTAGCAGTCTCTTCCCTGATTTCAGATATTGAATTAATACTTTCAAATAAGTAATCTGTATACATTATCGATTGAATAGGTATCTAGTATCTACATTAAAAGTAGTTCTTTATTATTATTATTTAAAAAAAATTTAGTTTATTAATTTTTATAGTATTTTTTTGTATTTGAGAATGATTTCATGTTATTATTGTAAATTCTACACAAATTCCTTAAAATCATTTACATGTCATTTCAAAATGTATCATCCCGAAATTGAACATAACTATAGTTGTGGAGAACCACAGTGTTTCAGAGTATTTTCCTCTTGGACTGCTTTTAAAAGGCATTTACTTTATCATATAAAAAACTCAAATTTAAAAAGTTTTGTAACATCAGAACACACAAGTGTTCAAGGAGAACACTCAAATGTTCAAGAAGCTGTTACAAAAGCAAGCTCTGGTAAAAATTGTACTGTAAATGAAACTCACGATAACATTAATCACATTATTGATGATACATTTAAGCATGTTTTGAAGGATAAAATGATTTATTTTATATCAGAGATGTATAATAATTCTCTGATCCCGAGAAATTTTATTCAGTTTATTATAAAAAAATTTCAAGAATTATTTTGTGAAGACATTCTCCCTTATATTAGTAATAGGATGTTAAAATTTTTAAGTCAATGTAACCATTGTAATAATCATGTTAATTTTAGTGAAGAAATGCAATCGATAGTTGGTATTTGTGAGCATCTGCTTGATGATCTTGACACTGAATATAAAAGATTCAATTATTTTCAAAAGCATGGAAATTTTATTGAACCACAAGACTTCATTATTGGTTATAAAAATATTTTTACTTCTTCTAAACACAGCACAGTTCTGACAACTAAAGCAGTGACTGGTAAAATTATACCTATTAGAAAATTGTTAAAAGTGTTGTTTGAAAAAGATGGTGTATTTTTTTTGACTCAACAGTTTATTGAAACTCTACGATCTTCAAATACTTACCAAAATTTTATTCAAGGACCTTTATGGAAAAATAAAGCTCGTGAATATTACGAAAATAACAAGCTTGTGTATCCCTTGTTCTTGTATTTTGATGATTACCAAGTTGGCAATTCTTTGGGTTCCCACTCTGAAGCAAATAAACTCGGAGCAATCTATATTTCTATTCCATGCCTTCCCCAACATTTACTTCCAGCTTTAAATAATATTTTCCTTGTTTCTTTATTTTATTCAAAAGACCGAAAACATTTCGGCAACAAATTTGTTTTAAATCCGCTCATAGAAGAATTAAATTTTTTACAAAATAATGGTATAGATTTAACAGTTAATAATATGCCAATGAAGCTTTATTTTAAGTTGGGATTAATCATGGGAGATAATTTGGGTATCCATTCTATGTTAGGCTTTTCTGAAAGTTTTATGTGTAATTATTCCTGCAGATTCTGTAAAATTCATAGAAACGATTCTAAGAATGTTACAAATACTAATAATTTACTTTTAAGAACCCCCGAAAGCTATAAAAGTGATTTAAATTTGAACAATATATCTTATACTGGACTCAAAGAAAATTGCGAATGGCATGCTCTTCAAGGATTTCATTGCACCACTAACTATGTAGTCGACGTTATGCATGATATATTTGAGGGAATTTGTATATACGACATTTCTGCTTTACTTAAAATTTTAGTTTTTGAATACAAATTATTCACAATTGAAATGTTGAATAATCGTTTAAGATCATTTAATTTTGGTCACGAGAACTCTAACAAACCCACATTTATCACAGTTTTGGAAGGTAACAACATAAAAATTAGGATGTCTGCAAATGAAATGATATGTTTTGTAAGATATTTGGGGCTTCTTATAGGAGATTTTGTACCCAGAAATTTAGAAGTATGGCAGATCTGGACCATACTTCGAGAAATTACAAATATTACTACTACTCCAAATTTACATTTTACGGAAGGACAGAGATTACAAATTTTTATACAAGAATATCTAGAATTGGTAAAACAGTATCTTCATGATTTTAAACCCAAACATCATCATCTATTGCACTATGCTTTGGTATATGAACAGTCTGGTCCACTGGTTCATTTGTGGGGTATGTTATTTGAACAAAAACATAGGCAATCAAAACTTACATCAAACATTTCTGGGTCTTATCAGAATATCATTCACACTTTGTCTATTAAAGCGCAATTGAAATTATTCCATCAGCTTATGAGACCACTAAATGAAGACGACAATTTTGTTTATTCGGATTCAACTCCAATCAATATCACAGACTATCAAAAATATTTTGCTGTATTTGATCAACAAAATGTCGTGCTTTTAAAAAAATTTGAAAGGCATGGTGTTACATACAAAACAAATGTCATCTTACTGATTGACTCTAGTGATATGCCACTATTTGGAAAAATTCAAAACATTTTTGTATGCAATAAAAAAGATTTATACATTTCATATATTTCATATGAAACTCTGTGCTTTGATCCCCATGTTCAAGCATTTGAAATTTCACTTTCTACAAATACGGATATTCAAATTATCGCGTTTAGAGATATACATGATTTCGAGCCCTGTTTATTAACTAAATTAGAAAATAAAGAATTTATTTCTGTAAAGCATTGTCCATAATACTTGTTAATTTTGATTTAAGTGCGCATATTATATTTAATTTTTGAAAACCAACTAATCGAATATTGTATTTCTTTAGATATAGGTGTTTATTCCGGATGTATCGATTCAACTTAGGCAAAGACATATTATAACTTTTGCTTTAGGGCGCTACAAGCCCCACATCTTTGCCTAAAACGAGTCGATACACCCTGTTTATGTTAGTATTTAGTATATAATTATCCATAATTTTTAATTTTTTTTTAATAATAAATATTTACTACAATAAATACAAACTTTCAATTACCTATCCTAAAAATTCACTAAACTTTTTCTAGCATTAGCTACAATTTTGTAGCAATTTTTACAATTTTTCAAGTATAAAACCTGCATTAAAAATACGTATTTTTACTACAAAGTAATACCGTTCAGTACTATAATTTTTGTAACCGTGTTCTATAATTTCTCCTATATTTACTACAATATATAGTATTCTTCTCAAAATATTATAGCAGAAAAAGGGAGCGATAATAGCAAAACGTTACTCGTAGAATATGACTTTCCTAAAAAATAATTGTACTAAAAGCTAAAATGGATAGTAAAAAGTAAGATTTTATTTATAAAAGCCTAATACAAAATATTAGTAAAAAGAATAGCAAACTTATAGTTTTATGATATTAAAATATATTGAAATATCATACACGTTTGTCTAACATTTTACTGTAACAACGTTTTGAAAAAATTCATATAACTTTGTATAACTAAATGTTACAATAAAGTTAAGACAAATCTTTGTAAAATAATAACATATGTTGTACCTAGTTCATATTGAACTGCAATTTGTAGTGATTATTTTGACAATTGTAGTGTAATTTATACAAGTTTTTTCTCAGTGTAATAGTACTTTTAACTATTTCTTAAAAAATTAATCGCTACTTTTGAAAATACTACTATCTACTTAATAAATCAATATTATTATATTTATTTTTTACTGTCACAATATTATGGGTACATATCTATTAAATTAAATTAATTAACTGTAAAATTCAAAATATTATAATTATATTTATGCAACACCTCATACAACAATGAAGTTGATTATTATTAAAAGATGTTTTATATATTATAATAATAATAATTATAATAATTATAATAATTTTTATTATTATATTGTTGTTCCTCACTTCACTTCACTTCAGATGGTAAAATAGCTTATTCAGAGCTTTAGCCGCCTCTGTAATGTCTTGACATGTTCATTCATCCCGATTCATGGCTGATTCTTCCCAATCATCTCTTTTTTCAATCTTTAAATTGTTGTGCTACACATTTTTAATTTCAAATTAGAGATAATTAATTTTTTGGAGTGCTTAAATAAAAATTACATTTTGTAAAGTACTTCAATGTCGCGTCGCGTCACCCGTTTTAAAAATAATTATTAGATACATTTACAAAAAGTGAATCTTTAACTTTAACAATAGTTATTGATTAATATAAAGAACAATTATAGTAAGCTCTTTGTATTGTTTAAAGAAGAGAACTTCTTCATCAAATCAAAATGAGGAGTTAACTTTTTACAGTTTTTGAAATGAGTATACTCCTTATGTTGTGGGGCTGCGAGCTGTCCTGTAAGGTAGCTGATGTCCTTTTAGTAGGGGTTTCCGCGAACCTCCCTTGTACTGATAAAATCCGTTTGAATAACACCAATTGAACAACTCTTCAAGCGGCTAGGCGAACCCTAATAAAGAATAACACCTTCGTGTAGATAAAAACTCGTTTATTGTAGAAATTTGTAAAGATTGGTTAGTGCTTAAATAGAAGTTGTGAGCAAATCAGCTTAGACGTGTGAGTACGTTAACCTTGTATGAATTATTTAAGATGTGAGCAAATCTACTTAGCTCTTGAACCGACATTTATAAACGTCAAGCTTGTAGGAAATACTAGTGCTCGAAGGCGCTAAATGTGGTGGGAAACGTTTAATCTGCGCGTGGCAAGACCAAAACTAAACACACCAGCAGAGACGTACTAAGTAAAATTGACACAAAGGTGAAAAACTAATACAAATCAAAAGAGCGTGTTCATGTTGACACGATTTTAACCATTCTAGTCATCTGAAAAAAAAGGTAGTTTCTTAATCAGTACAAATGTCATTATGTTAGGAACCAGAAAAAATGAAAAAAAAATTTTTTTCTCGCAAAGTAGCGGCTACTCAGAAAAATAAGTTGATTTTTTCAGTTATTTTTTAACTTTCAGAATTTTAAAAAAATAGTAAAACTTGAAAATTATGATTTTTTGTTGGTTCCATAGGTAGGTAGAGGGATATATAAAGAAAATTCATGCCAAATTTCAAGAAAATCGGTCAATTAGAACTTGAAATTTTATGTCAACCGATTCGAGAAAAGTATAGTTTCGAGAAAAAAACGATTACAAATTTAAGTTAAGTTTCAGGCAGTTTAACTGATAGAACAATATATATAACTTACATTTCTTCAGTCAGCGATTCCGGCTCCGTTCATCGGGTCTTCTTCTAGCCAAAATTCAATATTTAAATAAGTAAAATTTAAAAAACCCAAAAAAATATGAAGAGTAGTTTTTAATACTTTTCTTAGATTCGCTCCGTCCAGTGGCGGATTTACAGTCTTGGCCGCCCTAGGCCGTGTAGGACCAGCCGCCCTTTTCTCAGCTCCCATCATTTAAGTACTTTTTTTTTACTCACACGACATAGTCATCATTTCTAGATCAGGAAGAAAGCTGAAAGAGATCTTCAAAATGTTGAAGAAATGAGGCTATTGGTGAACCAAGCAAAGACAAAGTACATGAGATGCAGCAAGAACAATAAACAAAAACAGAGTTTTACAATCATAGACGAACTTACAATAGAGGAGTAAGCAGATATATTTATTTGGTAATGATAATAAACAACAAATGTGAAAGAGATGAAGAGCCAAAGAGAAGAATACAAACCGGGAACAGCATAATTCTATCATAAAAAAATATTCAGAGATAAAAAATTAAACAGAGAAATAAAGATTTATAAAACCCTGATCAGGCGGGTGGTCAGAGTCAGATGGCTTGCTCATGTAATGAGAAAAAGCAACAGTGACATAGATAGACTTTAAGATAGAAGGAAAAGAAGGCCAAAAATCAGGTTGTGGGACCAGGTAACAGACGACCTGGAGGCGATGGGAGTAAGATTGGATAAAGAGGACGCAAAGTAGGCAGATATGGAGAGAAGTCGTCAGGGCCGCCGCAACACATGAAAAACTGTGAATAACAAATTAAAATTTTGATATAGGTTTGAAAGAAACATGTAACATGAGGACTGATCCGCCTCGACAAACGGATCTGAAATCTCGGTAAAGGATAAACTGTATTCTCATCGCAGCCTAGTATACTTACTGACAATTGATCACAAATAAAATCCATATTTAAAATACATGTATTAAGTGTTTGTCGTAGATAGACAAGATACCATACAATTACCAGTATTGGTATTGTATTAGCAATAATTGGTATAATACCAGTATGTATACCAATACAGTATAATTCAATTATACAAGGCAATCTGCTATACATACATGATACAAAAAATAAGTTTATTATACAAATTTTGTATCCAATTATACGATCTGGCAGCTCTGTGTGAGAGTCCCCCGTCAATCGCAGCGTCAGCCGACGCTTTCCCTGCGTACGCCCGGTTGCCGTATAGCCATCAAACAAGCGAGCGGTTTTGACCTTACAATGTTTTTCTTACTTTGGGTCGTTCATTGTTATTCATCAGTGTATTTTTTGCTACGCTTGGCCGCCCCTAATATCTAGCCGCCCTAGGCCCGGGTCTACCGGGCTTTATGGGAAATCCGCCACTGGTTCCGTCTATATCGCTCGAGTTGCCACGACACTAAAATGGCTATAACTTTTAAAATAATTCAAATTTCAAAAAATCCTTTTAAGAAGATATTCTTGAATATCTCATCTATCGAAATATGAAAACAAAATTTTTTGATTTTTTCAACTATCTAGACTAGAATACCACCTTAAGCTTCAGTTCAAATTGCCATCCAAGTTAAAATCAAAAATTCATCATTTTTTTCTATAAGCTGGAAACGTATGCTGCTTTCAATTCAACTCCTACAATTTTTAACTTCATTTAGTAGTAGGGGAAAGTGGTCGAAAGCCGACCGGTGTCCAAATCTGACCTCCATGCATATTTCGAAAACGTAAGCACAAATTGAGACTGTAATGATCTCATTATAGTCGCCATGAATTGGTCGTAGATTGGTTGAAGATTGCACATATTGCAAATAACATCTACATACATCTGTATTTGTTACAGTCAACTTTATGTTTTCATAGTATGTTCAATTCATTTTTAACTAATTTATGATTTGTAATAATTTTGTTTATTTCATAGATTGCCAAAAAAAGATAAGTGATCTCTAATAATGCCGTCGTACGGTTTTTGAAAATAATATTTATTCAGTGATTGATCGTTTGCTTTTATACGATAATGCTATTAGATTGTTAAAAAGTAGTGTGGTCTAAATCCAACCTCAAATAATGGTTTCAAATCCGACCCCCATTTCTTGCGTTGTTTAAAATAGTTACATTCATGTAATCCTACAAAATTACTTTTTTTGTATTTTTGTGTATTTGTGCATATCAAATACCTATTTTTTGTGATTTTTAAGACAAAATGAGACACAATTACAAGCGAAAAACTGAAAAAAGAAATCCTGATCAACTTTGACGTGCCATAGCTGCATTGAAAATAGGTTAGCACGAATTACTTAATTTAATCCAACAAAAAATGTTGCTCCATTTTTGATAATATTATCAAATAGCTGCTGTTCAAATTAAATTGCAACCAAATTACATCTGGAACGTTGATGAAACTGATGTAAACTTCCTGTACACGTTTCACAATGAGTGATTGCAAATCTCAAAATGGATCGGGTAACTTCAGCTGAACGTCGGAATTTGATCATTGTTACTTTAGCAGTTTCAGCAAGTGGTTTTCGAGTACCTCCATATTTTGTATTTCCTCGTGTACGATTTCAACCACACTTTTTGAATGGTAGTTCAAGTGGTTGTGCTGGTCGTGCCAATCCTTCAGGTTAGATTAATGTTAATTTTTTTCTTGAATTCTTAAAACACTTTTAAAGGTTTATTCGTGTCAACACATCAGCACCAAAAACATCTAGTTTGAGATTTAACGAATCACTTAAAGCAATTCAGCCACATCCACAATACGCAGATGGCGAAATTCAGGTCAAACAAGAATATTAACTGACGATATTGTCATGAAAAAAATTGAAACGAAACTAGAAAAAAGAATAGAACGCCTAGCAAAGAAAAGCAATGATCAGTATGCAGTAAGCAATGATCACCCATGGCAAGTAGTGACAAATAACAAACGAAAACGAGTTATCAGTCCAGACACAGAGCTTCCGCCGCTAACACTATCAAGAAGATACCTACCACTTGCTAACCTTAGTGACAAAAGTACAACCGTTAATAACTTAGAAATTAATAATATAGAATCAATACAACAATCCAAAATTGATAAACCACCTCCTATCTTTGTGCACGGCGTAATCAATCACCAAGACATGATTAAAAATTTTAATGCCGTAGTGAAACAGGAACAAATTACAATAAAATCCTTAACAAATAATGTCGTCAAAATCAATGCCAAAACTGTAGATAACTACCGTAAACTAATAAAACATATGAAGGATGAAAATATAATTCATCACACTTATCAATTGAAAGAGGAAAGAGCATATCGAGTAGTAATAAGACATCTTCATCAAACAACGCCTATAAACGAAATTCAAGATGAATTGGAAAGTAAAGGTTACAAAATAAGAAACAATGTAAATATTAAACATCGTTCAACGAAAGAGTCATTACCTCTATTCTTTGTGGATCTCGAACCAGCGGAGAACAATAAAAGTATCTATGACTTAAAATATCTACAAAATAGAACCATTCGGGTTGAACCACCGTACAGAAATACTGACATAGTCCAATGCACAAGATGCCAGATGTTCAACCATACCAAAACCTATTGTAATTGCCCTTTTGCATGTGTTAAATGTGGTGGATCACACGATACAAAATTTTGCAAAAAAGCAGAAGATATACCAGCTACTTGCTACTTATGTAATGGACCTCACCCTGCAAGTTATAAAGGATGTCATGTATATCGAGATTTACAAGACAAATTTAACAAAGACCAACAACAGAAAAATAGACAAACCACACCTAGCTTCTACAGCGCCAGTCCAAGAGAACCCATTCGAACAAATAAACCTACAACTTCACAAACTTATTATAACTCAAATAACCAACAAACGTACTCAGAAGCAACAAGGAATAAACAACATGATCCATCAAGTCACCCCGAAGACATTCCGTTATCCAAATTTCTTAACGAATTTAAAGAAATGTTCCAACAACTCATGCAACAGAACAACATGATGATAAATTTACTCAACACAGTCATACAAAAACTAATACGATAATGGCAGACTTTCTACGAATTGCCTTATGGAATGCTAATGGCTTCCACACATCAAAAGTTCGGGAAACTGAACTATTCATAAAAACTTATAATATCGATATCTTACTCATATCCGAGACGCACTTCACTTCAAGATCATTTATAAAAATTCCTCACTACAAAATATATTCTACTAATCACCCGGACGGAACGGCTCATGGAGGAACTGCCATAATAATTAGAGAATCCCTAATTCACCACGAACTAAACAAATATGAAACTGGACATCTTCAAGCTACTACAATTCAAATAAACAAGTTACATAACTCACTAAAAATTGCAGCAGTCTACTGCCCACCTAGACACAATATTAAGGAAGATGATCTGAAACCTTTCTTTGAGTCACTAGGCAACAAGTTCATTGTAGGTGGGGATTATAATGCAAAACATACACACTGGGGATCCAGATTAATAACCACCAAAGGTAGAGAATTCCTAAAGATTATCTAAACGACTAAAGATTATATTAATGCGAAAAGCTACCATACAGTTTCGACAGGCAAACCAACATATTGGCCTACTGATGTAAATAAAATTCCTGACCTACTAGATTTTTACATTACCAGCGGAGTCTCTACTAATATTATGGAAATTCAATCAAACCTTGAATTGACCTCGGATCATACCCCAGTTTTATTGACGATTAGTAATATGGTTATTAAAAAACGACAAAAAGTATCTCTTTACAATAGAAAAACCAACTGGGACCAATTTAAAGATCACGTAGCACAAAAACTGGACTTTACGCTGCCTATTAAAACAAAACAGGAATTAGAAGAAGCAACAAACCCTTTATAACAACAATTCAAGATGCTAGTTGGAAATCGACTCCCACGCAAGAAGAAAAACCAGGTAATGAGAACAACATACCTATGCACATAAGACAAATATTAAAAGAAAAAAGAAGAGCCAGAGCTAGATGGCATTTAAGTAACAATCCTCGAGATAAAACAGAATTTAATCGAATAGCGAATAAACTTAAAAAACTAATTAAAGAAGCTAAAAATGAAACATTTAATCATTATCTAAGTAACTTGTCGGTGAAAGATAACTCTATTTGGAATGCTACAAAAAGCTTTAAAAGACCTCAAATTACCATTCATCCTCTTTGCAATCCCAACAATTCTTGGGCAAGAACAAATGTGGAAAAAGCTGAACTGTTTGCTCAACATCTAACGGAGGTCTTTCAATCCTATTCTGACGAAACAGATGAAGATGTCGAACAATACCTTGACGCCCTTCTACAGATGTCCTTACCAATAAGGAAAATCAAGCAAACTGAAGTCGAACAACAGATAAGAAGACTAAACAAGACCAAGGCTCCTGGATATGATCTTATAACGGGTAAAGTCCTCTCTGAATTACCCAAGGTAGGAATAACATTTTTGACAATCTTATTTAACTCTATCCTAAGATTATCGTATTGGCCATTACAATTTAAATTTGCCAAAATTATACTAATTTTAAAACCAGGAAAACCACCCATGGAGCCTTCATCATATCGACCAATAAGCTTGCTGATAATAATATCTATCTAAAACGATTGAATGACAACAACCTGCTAGATGATTTAATACCAAATCATCAATTTGGATTTAGACGTCAACACTCAACTGTTCAGCAATGCCATCGAATAGTAGATACCATCTATAGAACCCTAGAAGAAAAAGAATTTTGCTCGGCAGTCTTTCTGGATATAAAACAAGCCTTTGATAAAGTATGGCATAAAGGACTTCTTTTCAAAATTAAACACGCTTTACCAAACCATTACTATCAAATTCTGAAATCTTATTTGGAGAATCGAAGTTTTCAAGTTCAACAAGACAAAGATGTTTCTGAAATTTATACCATATCATCAGGAGTTCCACAAGGAAGCGTACTTGGGCCAGTGCTGTACTTACTGTCTATTGCGGATTTACCCACCACCCTGTTTACAGAATTGTTCACATTTGCAGATGACACTAGCATACTAGCAAGACATGGCGATGCAAAGCGCGCTTCCGAACTGCTACAAATACATTTGACTGAACTACAAAATTGGTTATCTAAATGGAGAACAAAAGTAAATAAAACCAAATCCATCCACATTACATTTACTCTAAATCGTTCGGAATGTCCACCTGTATATATTAATGATGTAGCCATACCTCAAAAGACAGAAGTAAAATATTTAGGACTGTACCTAGATAAAAGGCTTACATGGAAAACCCATATTAAAAAAAAGAGAAAAGAAATGAATATAAAACTAAAAAAGATGTATTGGCTACTTGGAATAAAGTCTATTCTATCGGCAGAAAATAAAACACTGGTATACAAGGTTATCATCAAGCCAATCTGGACGTACGGAATAGAACTGTGGGGGTGCGCCAGCATGTCCAACATAAAAATGATACAAAGATTTCAATCAAAAGCCCTCCGTATGATGCTAGATGCACCATGGTATATTACTAACCAAACTCTCCACACTGACCTAGGCATTAACTACATCCAAGATGAAATAAGAAAACGAGCAGAAAAACATGACCTAAGACTTCAAGATCATCCCAATCCTAGTACGACACAACGTTTAGAAGAAAATATATTCAGACGCCTTAAAAGAAAATACCCTCGTGATCTGCTGTCATAAACTAACTGGATAAGGGTAATGCCGATGGGCCTATTCCCCTGCATGACAAGAGAGAACAAATCAACTCATAGGAAACTTTATAATATTTATTTGTTGTAAATTATTCTGATTGTTGATATTAGCAATATAAATAAATAAAAAAAAAAAACATTTATGATTATGTTCTCTAATATTGTCTTCAGTTAAGGCTTAAAATTTTTATTAATGTATTCTTAGAGTAGCTGTAAATTACTGTTTGCGTTGCTTGCCAAGTGGCGGCAAATTTAAATCATAGTGGGCTTCTAAACAATTACTATGTTATATTGTAGTAGTATAATTTATCTGCTTTTATGTTTCCTCTCTTACGGTGAAATATGCCTACGCACTTCCACATATTAATTACAAAATTTGAACAATTAACTAAATTAAACATTAGGTTGCTCTCGTGGCGTCAATTCGTACCAACATTTATTATTATATTATAATAATAGTTGATATTACAAACAATATGTCAATATGCCATCACCAGACACCTCAATAAAGTATGATGCATAAAGTTTCTTTGATAAACACGACCGATTAATTAAATTTGAACAAAACATGTAAGAAGAAAAGATTAAAATTAAAATACGTCGTGAATTAAAAGTAATCGGTAGTATTTATCAAAGAATCTTTATACATTACTGTATAAAATAATCATTTTTGGTCATTATAGTATGTATTACATTACAGCTGTCTGGTGACATATTCACTTAAAACAGGTTTCATATTCACGTGGCTTTAATAATATCTATTTTAACCTCTAGTTAAATAATATACTATTATAAATAACTACTTTTTGGTTTCTATTACACATCTTTGCATTATTTACTAAAATTTTGAAAATAGTATAAAATAATCACTTATTAAACAATTTGTTTGTTATAAATCAACAATACAATTATGTTCATAATACCCTATCATCAAAAAGTATCGGGGCTGGTTTTAAATAACGGTTTACGTATACTTAAATTTTTTATATTCCTAGTTTTTTTAAACTACCGTTGACATTCAGTCAAAAAATTATATGGTTATATAAATTAATTTACGAAGGACAGTTTTTTCAAGCAGCAATAGTACGATTTTCGATTTTGATAATCTTAAATTTTAAATACTAAAAAATTTAGCATTAAATTCTATATTTCTCTATTTATTTTGTATTTCGGTAATAAGTGTTAATCCAGAATAAGGACATTTGAATGGTACGAAATGTTTAAAGAAGGCCCGAAAATGATAGAAAAAGAACCTCGATCTGCAAACAAACTTTATGTCGATTAAGTCAAAGAATTAGTGAAGAATAATCGACAAGATAATGTTTTTAATCCGTAAACTGAAACTTTGCACCAAAAAAGATAGCTTTCGATTGTGATTTCTGCAGAAACTAATAAGAGTACTTTCAAAATACGCATCTAACTGCTGATAAGAACTTTTATGACTTTTCTTGTCTCCGAAACAAAATTACCACTTTATAAACATCGTTTTCAATCGTTAGATGACATAAAAAAATTAAAATTTCAATAAAAAAAATAAAATTAAAATTTTAACAGTTAAAATTTATTTTTTAGGTTCTTTTCTATTATAATGGTGTTTAGCTACTTTTTGTAGAATTTTAAACTTGACTGAATTTGAATCATACAGAAAGAGGGATGTACTACCGAATACGGGACCAGATCGAAAAGTTCCTTCTTATACACGAGATGGGATAACTGAGCGCCGCCGATTTAGTGTCGATTGACTTGCCACCAACTGAGCGCTGAGTCAACTTGACACTGACTGAATCCGCACTTACTCAGCTCTATAAGTTATATATTGTCGTGTTCTGTTTGAAACATTGGGCGATTGGGTTGTCAGTAGCCTGATGTGATGCAAGAGGAATTATTTTTTTGTTTTTATTTTGAGTTTTGATAAACGGTTCACATTAATTTAATATTGTCTTTTCTTGTTTAAGAAGTAAAATTGTTACTCCTACACAAAATTATACAAGTTTCAATATAAAAGACAATATTGTATTTAAAGGTATAAATTTAAATTTGGTGCGTACACGAGATAAGAAAACGAATAAGAAAACTCATGCAAAGATTAGAGAAAATGGAGGGAAGAAGAATCGTTTTAGACTCCGCCGAGTTCGAACGGAGGTGATTTTTGAAAAGCGGTGGATCTTGAAGAATTTTTTTTGGAGATTGAAGTCTAGATTGGTGGCGAACGTAAATTGAGATTCGCTAGATTTTCGTTAACCGGATTTTAGTTTGGAATAAGATTGGAGATTAGTTTTTGATCGAGAGATTCGATATTGGAAACGAAGAAGCTGGTGAAAATATCACAGGATCGGAGATTTTTTTGGATTGGTTCGTGACAGCGCGAGAAGAAAGAAAACTTGTTACGATTTTGTATGTGCGACGCGGTACCTGTTTTAAGTAAAATTGGTAAGAGAATTCTCTATTTGGTTGTTTGGGCGCTTTTGAACAAAACACATAAGTGTACGAAAGAATTCATTTATTAACTTTAATAATAATTTGTTTTTTTGTAAAATAGTGAATTTACA
Source organism: Cantharis rustica (assembly GCA_911387805.1). Lineage (NCBI taxonomy): Eukaryota > Metazoa > Arthropoda > Insecta > Coleoptera > Cantharidae > Cantharis > Cantharis rustica. Next base: position 110,322,312 of record OU426877.1, on the reverse strand, counting down.
ATAGAGGCACACATAATTTACACTATCCAATTGCAAAAGCGAGAGCAAGTTATACAAATTCGTTTTAATTCATATTACGCGCATGCGATCCTTTAGCAAAAGGATCACATCAGATACTGATACTTCTACTCAAGAATTGTGAGTTTAAAGCAAGGTTTGACAATATTGTTTCTTTGGTTAATAAAATTGAGATTGTTTTTTTTTGTTCAATTGAATTATTTTTCTTGCAAAATAACAGTGCTGAGCGTTGTTATAATAATTTAGAACTCATACCCTGGATAAGACACCTCAGCTTCTTCCAAAAAGAAGAGCTAGACCGTGAAAATAAAGAACAGGGACTTACAATTTTTAAAAATTCACTGCAATATATTGTCGTGTAACAAGTTGAAATTTCAAAAATTTGTTTGCTTTGGCTCATCTACATACTATAGTCAACTGCTGCGTGTCGGAAAGTAAAAATGATACCCATAACTTTTAATAAAGCTTTGGAAATCCTTAGAGGTGGATAAAAAAAAATAAAATTAAAATTAAACAATAATAACAAAATTTAGAGATAACAACAGCAAAATACTTACCAAACAGATGAAAATTATAAAATAACTGTAACAAGAACACTAAAAACACAAAAATTTAGTAAACATTTGAATAATAAAAATTTGAAAACGCGCAAGTTCCAAAAAGTCAGAGAGATTGGAAAATAATGGTTTGATGTGTCGACAACCATCATAAAGATATGTTATACTATTTTCTAATTAATTAATTTAAAATTTTTCTAAATAAAAAATATTTCTTTAAATTGTAATTTTAATTTCGTTTCCAATAATTCAAAAATGGTAACGTTAAATTTATAGATACCGGTATCGCAGTCCGGCTTATCAGCAACAATTATTTGTAGTTCTTTCAATAATTTTTAATACTAAAATCGAAAATTTTTACCATTTACTTAATTTTCAATTACAATTCTTAAGCTTTATCCATTTCCATTTACAATCTTTAATTATGTAATTTGCTTCTGTTTAATTTTTTTTTCAAAATCTATTCAAACCTTTTCATAATAAACTATATTCCATTCATAAATCTCAATAAAACACGATTTATCAAAAAATCACTTATATTTTCAAAATCATCAACTTAATTCATTAAATTTTTCGGACATCAAAATCACACGTCTAACACCTAGATCATTTTCGATAAAAAGCTTCGATAAAAATTTTCTTTTACCAACTTTGTATTTCCAAAGTTTACCTCCCAAAATTCGAATTCAAATATTTCACAAAATTAAAAATCAAAATTAATAGCAAATTAACAGGGTAGGTAAACTTTGGTTCGTAACATGACAATATTTTAGCTCTCCTTCTCGATCATATTTTTCTTGGTTATATCGTAAATGACCAAAAAGAAAATTATGTTGCAAAAAATTATTTCCAGAATTTTCTGGTCAGGATGGGCGCTATTCTTAGTCGATAATGATACACATTAGATAATAGTCAAACATAATAATAATAAAAATAGAAACATAATAATTAAATTGCCAAATAAAAATACTTTTCGGCTGTATACTTTGTGACCATAAATTGACAACTTGACATGTTTTGCACCACGCGTATTTTCAGCAGTTTAATATTATTAGCTTTGGGGTATCATATTTAAACAACAGTTGTACACCAAAGTGATCTCCCAGACTAACTAGAATATCTTCGTTATATTTTTATAACTCGCTTTTATTTCTATTGAGGTGACAAACCAATGAAACGAACCAATGAAAATGGTTAGATTTATTTTAAAGTTAATTTGAAAACTAATGATGTAAAATTTTAATTTTTAATTTTGACTGATTATTATTTAGTGATATTGCTCATGTTATGAATTTGAAGGTGCTATGTCGGTTTATCATTTATCATTTCAACTCTGGTTGCTAATAGACCAGTCGCCGAGTGATACATTGTCTAGTGTAAATAATTAAGTTATCGTGTGAACATGCTCTTTTTAGTAATCAGATTTCAATTCAAATGTGTCATAATCCTGACCCTTGTACTCATAATTTTTAAGTTTTATTTCGGGAGATTCGACCGGAACGAATTTATATTGCTCTGTCCTTCCCTATTACTTAATCTACCTCGTTGTTTTTTTCAATCAAAGAGAGTGTTTATGAGGAACACAATTTTTTATTAACAAAAAAAAATTATAAATAAATAAAACAAAATCAACTTACACAAATTAACAAACTTAACGTGTTTGTGTAATGTTTGTGGTCGTGCGTGTACTTAATTCTAGTAACAGTAACACACAATAATTAAACAAAAAAAATACAACAAAAGATAAAGAAATAAAAATGATAGTCTGAGTTTAATGAAATTTTTTTTGTACGACCTTATTTTCTTCTTTTTAACTTGTAGCGCGTGGTTGCACTATTTTGGGCACGAGCGCGGTCCAATCAAAATGATCAAAATGGCACGAATCTCTTTCGGTGGCTTGGAGAACACACTGGCTTCTCTTCTTGTACCGCAGCACAACTAGCTTGGCGACTTTTCCGATTTGCGGAGTTTTGTGTCACCTTATTTTTACCAGGTACGATTTATTTTCGCCAAAAAAATTTTGCGAGCGTTCCCCTCATGCGGATGTTTACAACCTGTCAACCCTTATTTTTTTCTATCCCCCTTGGAGATTTAATTTAGCCTGCTCTGTTTTTTTTTTAATTTATAAAAAATTATCAAAAGTTTGATCCTATCTCGATCATTATTTTTTATACCCATAATATAAACCCAGAATCGTTAAAACTTAAAATTAGAAACATGGTAACTTAAATTATTTACACGAGATTAAAATTAAGTCAACGATGGTAATTTGTTACTCGATCTCCAATATCCTATGAACAGTTGTAGAATAATGGAAATCCTTCTCACCAAGAACTCTCTTCCTTGACCGCGGTGAACATCGCAATATTTAGAAGATTTGCGTTTCCTTGAGTGTTACGCTCTATTTCAGAGGCCACTCTTGATACATTCAATGCAATTGTGATAACTCCGTATTGTAATGCTTTTGATTTGGATTAACTATTTTTTTTAATTGAAGTATGAATTTCTCGTAGATGACGAAAATTTATTATGTACACTATAAAACACAAGTGATACAGAACTATTATAGTAAGGTAATTCATGTATCTAGCAAGAAATTCATTAGAGTGTGATTTCGGGCATAGATGCAGCTTTAGTTTTTTGAATGTTCTTACTAATGATCTCTTATAAAATCCTGCAAAGTCTGAAAAACTATTGTGAATAGTATTTTGTTTGTGTTTAACACTTAGATACTGTGACATTGTATGTGACGATCGGTGAAGACTTAAGGGTTGTCTATTGCGTTTGAAATTTGGAATTTATCTTAGTTTATGTTAATTTATTTTAGTACTAAATAGCAAACATCGTTGTATCTATTTAAAACCATCTTTTCTTCTTTTTACTTTAAAGTGGTTGATTGTTGGCGGTACGATTTTATCTCCGAAACATAATGAGACCTCGTTCTGTATGTCACTCTCGTGATCTACGTGACTTGGGAAACTTTGATGTGCCTTCCTATTTTATGGAAAAGTTCAAACGTTACTTGGCGTGCTTGAGTCCAAAAAAATATGAAAGTTTTGTCCCTTAGCTGAATGTGATCTCTTACTGACGCTGTGGTTTAACCGATGTGTTTTTTAAGTTTGAGTTTTTGTATGATCAATTTCAAAATATAGCATTTGATAAAAATTATTTTATTTGACAGACGTTAATTTTTCATAATAAATAATTATTAATTGATGTCGGGATGAATAATGCCGGACCTTGACAAGGCAATGAAACGCCCAAAACCGGCAAAATTCTGTCCTTCCTAACAAAGTTAGCTTTTCATATTTTAATCCATTTACATATAAATATTTATATTTCATAACTTAATCTTGCTTGGTAATATGTTAAATAAAATATATAATGTGTTCAAATTATTTAAATTTAAATGAGCGTAAATTAAGCATAATAATATTGGTTACACAATGTGATATAATACTTTCACTAATAATTTTATAAGCATCAGTAGCTCTGTATTCTATGATACATAGTACATACATTGAAGTGTTACGTGAATAGCATTCGGACAAAGTACAATTTGTAGTTTTATATTGCCATAACCAAAAATTTTACTTTTAGAGGTACCTACCTAACAATTTAAATACATTTTACATAAATTAGATTCGCTCACACTGCGAATTTAATATTGCTCCACAGCTATTTAATTATTAATTATGAGGTATTTATCAATACTTGTATGTTTATTTACCGTTTTCTACCAATGTAAAACTTATAATGGTAAGTTTAGTATTTTATTTTAAAATTTTTCTAATTCTAATATTATTTTTATAATAAAGATATTCCTTTTTAGTACCCTATTATGAGAATCGCACACTTGAGGATGTACTACAAATTCCTAAAGATTTTGACATTAAAAGTTGCATTGATAATAATGTTGATTTTACAAACCAGGATGTCAAATATTATTTATACACAAGAAAAAACTTTGCTCTTCCAATCAAACTAACTTTGAGTAATTTAAAAGAACTGGATCCAAGTAAACCTACTAAAGTAATTGCATCTGGCTGGTTAAGTCGACCTTCCGATGAATTTATAAGAAAAGTGATTTTTGCATACCTAAATCGTTACGATTGCAACGTAATTGCAATTGATTATATAAAGTTTATGTTTACTACATTTTCAAGAGCAGTTTGTAATCTCAGGAAAGCTGCTAAATTTGTTGGCAACTTTTTTTGTAAGGCACAAGTGAATATCAATTTAGATTTAGATTCTGTTCACCTAGTGGGTTTATCGCTAGGGGGACAATTTATTGGGTTAATTGGTCACAATGTGTTGAAAACATGTAATAGTAAAATTGGAAGATTGACAGGTTTAGATCCTGCAGGCCCAATTTATCAGAATCTCAATATCAATGAGCGTTTAGATAAAAGTGATGGAAAATTTGTTGACGTAATTCACACCGATATGGGATACTTTGGATATTTTGGTGAATGTGGTCATATTGATTTTTTTCCTAATTGTGGCATTTATCAACCTGGATGTGCTCTTCTTACCGGTAAGTACTGTTTATGGTGATTATTATTTTAACAATAACATCTGAATTTTTAGTTATATGTAGTCATCTTAGAAGTATAGATTACTTTACGGAAAGTATTGCCACAAAATTTCCGACTTTTAACTCTACAAGTTGTGCTTCGTGCTATACCAATACAAGTTCAACAGAATGTGAAGGCGATGAAATTAATCCAACATATGCAGTGATGGGTGAAGACTGTATAAAACCTAAAAAAAATGTAACAAAATTTGTGTTGGAAACGAACAAAAGATATCCATATGCTAAAGGGTAAACCTAGGTAATTTAAAGATTAGGTTCGTTCTTAAATAGCCCAAAGAAACATTTTTTGTTGGTGATGTGGATGCATTACTAAAACTTAAACTTTCTCTTGACTATAGTTTAGGATTTACTTCATTTTGTATATGGATTACTTATATTAGAAACCTAAATTTATTTGGAATAAAACCGCAAGATCGAACTATCAGTTAGTGTTTGTAACTTACTGACGATATATTTCATAATCTAAACCACAGCACAAATAATTTGTAGCAAGCAAGAATTAAACCTTGTGAGTTATGACATACAAAGCAAAATACAAATTTTTGTATACTACACCAATATCCAAGCAACTTAGTAGTATATCCTGTAGGTTTTTAATATTTTAATAATTGTTTATTAGTTGGTTTAACGGTATTCATATGTGATCATTGTCATACTTTATTTTTGTTTTGTTAATGTTAAATATGTGACTTTAAATTCTGATTTTTTTATTTTTTTTTAGTGCCATAATTATAATAATAGCAATAATAATACTTTATTTTCACCAAATAAACCTAATTATAGGAAAATATGCCAAAATACAATATAAGTAAAATAAGATGGAAGTAAATAGACGATAGCTTTAATTCTTCGCTCTAATCGCATAGGTGTGATATTTGATTGAATATACACTATTTAATAAAAATAAAGCGCTCTGGTCGGTAGTGTGCTCTATTGGAAAATGTCCTAATAAAACAAGGGACATCCTAATGAAGGGAAATGCTCTCCAGATACACGAAATGAATAAAGATACTATGAACAACTACAAAATACAGAAACTGATGATCTCAATAGTAAATCAGAGATGAACAAATTGATTTGGTTAAAAAAATTGACAAATAATGATATTCTTGAAATCACCAAAAGGCTTAAAAACAAATATAATAGTGGAGTAGATAGAATCTCTTTGAATAGAATAAGGTATTTTATAAATAAAATAGTAGAACCCATATTATGCTACATTATAAACAACTCAATAAGATATAAAATCTTCCCGGATAATTTAAAGACAGCAGTAATAAAACCAATTTATAAGACAGGTAACCGAGATGTGTATAAAAATTACAGATCAATTAACATTCTGCCAGCAATTTCAAAAATTTTGTAACAGACGGTGTGTAAGCAGGTTATGGAATTTTTAATGGATAGCCAACATGGGTATTTTAAAGGTAGATCATCTCAGACAGCCATTTTTAGTTTAGTGAGTGAAATAATAAAATACGTTTAAAAATAGTGAGCTACCGCTTGGAAGGTTTTTAGGCTTGCCAAAGGCTTATGATTGTCTGAATCATAAAATATTGTGTCTTAGACTGCACCAATATGGAATTAACGAAGAGGAGTTAGATAATATCAATTGTAAAGAAAGGCAAAGAGATAAAGTCTACTAGCAAAAAAGTATATACTGGAGTGCCCCAAAAAAACAACCTGGGCCCTCTTTTTTTTAAATATAAATAAACGATTTAACGAAGATCAAAATAAATAGAAAACATATTACAAAATCATACGTCGACAATACTAATGTACTTCAGTGTAAAGAAACATGGCCTGATGTGATCAAATCAGCAATCTAACCAATTTCGAAGTTAACACAATGCTTTAGAAAAAATAAAAGGTAGGTTTTAATAACCCAACAAGTATTAAAATAAATGGTAACGAATATAAAACTACAGAAACAGCAAAGTTTTTGGGACTATAATAATTGAACAGCAATCTTAACTGAAAAAACCACATACAAACAATAATCAATGATTTCAATACGACTTGATACGGGAATGAAAATTATAATAAAATATGTAAGCTTTTGCTGAGACGAGAACAATTTATTACGCTAATTTTGAATCCAAATTAAGGTACTAAATTATTTTTTATGGCGCAGGAGATATCGGCCATCATTTTGCGATACAGAAAGCAACAAATATGTTAATGCTGGGTTTGAATATCTGGGAATTATGTAGAAATAAATTTAAAGAGATTAAATTTCTAACTATATATGCAATTTATTTTCAAGAATGTATACTTTTCTTACACAGGAATAAAAATTTGTTTGAAATACATAAGAATGAGAAACAGCATTACAATACAAGAAGAGCAGATTACAATGTCCCAAAATATAGACTCACGGTTACAGAGAATAATTCTTACTATGCTTGCATTTATTGCTTCTACAGTCTATCGGACAATGTCAAATGTATTATAAGCAATAAGGAAGAATTAAAAAAACTGTGTTCAATATGCTGATTTATAGAGAACCTTACGGCATATTATGGTATTCTGAAGTTTTTGCATTTTCTATTTGTAGCTACAAGCATGGCATGACTTTGTGTATACCATTTCTTATAGAAATAAAGTTATTATTATTATTATTATTCTATTTAAAGGGCACGTTCAGACCGACGTTCTTATTGTAATCAATTTCAACCTTCCAGCAAGTTCGGAACAACAATATTTTTAAGATGAACGGTATACCATACATACGTATAATAAATGAGATATAGTCGGATTTTTTTTAACTCGCGTATGACTTATCGAAAAAATTGTATGAATCAAAATTTACAAAACGTATGTCTTAGGGTTCTTTATATCAAACGAGATGTCAGATGTCATAATCTTTGACGAGATTATACGTCAAAAATCAAAGATGACAGTTAAAATCATTAAAATCGACGTACGTTTAATTCATTTTCATTACAAAGTTACGGCGACGTATTCTTTTTTTCTGTTTCTTTTCTAATAGTTACTTTTTTCTAAATATGACAAAGATAACCAAATGTTATACGTTAAATCTTACTACATTTGGTGATCAGTCATACGCGAGTTAAAAAAAATTCGACTATAGCAATATAAGGTATCATTATTGTAATGTGCTTCGAACATCGTGGGCATAGGAAATGATTTTTAGCTATAATCATGACAAAATTGAAAATTAAAAGTGTTTAGGAGGATATTATGATGAAATCCCCTAGATGGATATGCATACCTATGCCATTTATTGCCTTCAGATTAACATACATAAGCATTTGATTAGCCTCCATTTCTATCTTTGTATACTATGCTATGCAGTGGCGCAGCCAGGATTTTGTTATGAGAGGAGGGTTAAAAAATGCAAGCAAAGCGAGCTGTGCTACAGGCGAGCGCCACAGGCAAAATTTTTTCAGAAAAAAGGTTTTGTTTCTTTTTCATTGCACCGGTAAAAAAGCGGCTATGGTCATTAAATAAAAGAAGAGTGTCTGGGGGGGGGGGGCTATAGCTCCATAGCCCCCTCCCTTGGCTGCGCCACTGATGACATGCATAAGCAATCCAATTTTCCGAAGTCAAAATGCCTTAGTGCAGAACATAATGAATGTTTCATAAATTCAATTAAAAATGTTAAAACTAAAGATTTTTCATAATTTTTTTATATTAACTTTAAAAGTAAAATTATTATGAATAATCTTCAACACAACTATTTTTGTAAAAAATATTTCTATGACTGCAACTCTTTTGCTATAAAAATTATATCTATATTAGTAAGCAAAGAAATGCTATTTTGCACGATACAATTAAAATTTACTTTTGATTTTAGCCTTAAATTTTTGTTAGATATCATTTTGATTTTCATCGAATGCTTTGTCCCCGTTGCTTATGTTAAAACTAGGTATCAAAACTTGCAACAAAACGTTACGAATCTCAAAACTAAATACAACATCAATATTTTACAAAATAGTGAGTTCGTAAAGTTTGAAATTTTACTAGATTTTCTCAGGCTCTCTAGCGTGTTTCTGTTTCTAAAAACTTGTTCAAAAAAATTGAATATAAATCAAACAAAGAAAAGATTAAAATTAAATCTCGAGAAATAAAAGTAATCGGTACTGTTTATCAAAGTTTATGTTTGGATTATGTTTATACATTACTGCATAAACTAATGTTTAAATTTCTTCATATACTACTGCATTATAGAGGTCAGGTGATGTCATGCTGACGTGTTTTTAATAATATATTAGTTTTTAAGCTTTAGTTAAATAATATACTATTATAAATATAATTACTGCTTGGTTTCTATTACACATCTTTGCATTATTTACAAAAGATTTAAGAATATCATAAAATAATAACCTGTTGTACAGTTGTTTCTTATAAATATAAACAACAATAGAATTAATCAATGGATAAGTGGTTAAGGTAGTGTAACTCGATATTAATCATATTAAATTTTTAAAAAAACCAAAAAGATGCACAAACACGTTTTAAAACTAAAATATTTTAAGTTAATACAATATAAATACACCGTATGTATTATTATCGCAAACTTTTTCGCCTTACTATGGTATCATCTGGCGATGAACTAGAAAGAAAAACGGTACGGAAACGAAGAAAAATTGTATTATTTTTTCACAAGTATCCTCTTTCTACTCTGTTTCTCGCAATTTGGACGATAAATACGGAATTTTTCTGGTTTCTCTTTCTAGTTTATCATCTGATGATGTCATAGTATGATGAAAACGTTCGCGATAATATACTGCTAAACCCCCGCTATTTAAATTTGTAAATTTTTCTCAATCCAAAATTATTCTTCGCTAGAGGACATCCATTATTAATTTAAGCAATGAGACTCTACAATATTGCATTTTAATTTTAAGTTTTAAATTTTTTATTTTTAAAATTGTAATGATGGTAATGCTCAACTTTTACTTTGCAATGTGGTGTTGAGTTTGCACGTGAACGTTCTACATCTGGTTTCACCGGTCAAAAAAATTTTGTAGCGAAACAACTTCAATTTTTCCAAATAACTAAATTTATTATAATCTCAACAACTTTTAATTAGTTAGCACTTGCACTTAATTAAAATAAAACAAAATCAACCCTCAATTTAAATTAAATCACTTTTAATAATTGAAATCCTAAAAATCAAAACTAAGCTTATCATAGAAAGAATAACACTCCTCCGCTCGCTAACGCACAAAGCGTCTGCTTCTCGCTGAACACCTTCTCTCCCACCTAGTTTATTTTCCACCTTATTTACAACTAAAATTTTTATGTACAGTGCATTTACAAATAAATAATTAACATTTACAAACAAAACAAACTTCAAAATAATTTACAAAATAAATAAATTAATGTTTTCTACGTTTCAAAACACGACAACTACGGTGTATTTATATTGTGTTAAGTTTAAACAAATTTTAATTATTTAATTAATTATTTTATTTTTAATTTATTTTATTTAATTATATTTTAATTATTTTAATAATAATAATTTTAATAACATTTTAACTATAATTTAATTTTAATAATTATTTAATTAAATTTTAGTTCTAAAATTCAGTCACAAAATTATATGGTTATGTAAATTAATTTACAAAGGAGAGGTAGTTTGCAAGCAGCAATAGTATAGTCTGTTTCAAGATAAATGGAATTTAAAAAAGTCGCACCTTATATTCTATATTATGTTTTCTGGCATAGTTAATACATTCTTATATCAAAATAGTTTGATTATATGACGTTTTTAATTCTATTTATATAGAAACAGACTATACCATTTTTGATTTTGACAATCTTAAATTTTAAAGATCAAATATTTTCGCATTACATTCTGGATGTAATTGGTATTGGCATTGGATTTCTTGAACACCCGAAGGATCGAGCGATAGCGACCACTCAACAGCGGCAATAAGACAAGTTTTTTTACCTTATTACTTCTTTTCGTTTCTTTCATTTGCAAAGCTGTACAACAGTGATACATATTTTTGATAATTACCAGCTGCGTTCGTCGATATAGCCGACGCTCGCTTTGAATATTTTTTGATTTTTTTGATCTAATTGTGAACTCAAGGACTGTTTTAAAGGTTCCAATTATTGGAAGTCTTTATTAAGAGTTGGTGGTTATTTGTTTAGAGCGTCGGTCGTTGCAAACGTCTCTTCCGAGTTCGTACCTCGTAGTAGGTGCGTTTTTTTTGTTACGAGAAAGAGTACAAACTTGTTGCAGTTACACCAGATTTATTTCTGGCTTCCGCAAAGAAAAGAGCTATTTTTTTCACCTTGGGCATTCTCACCAAATAAAAGGTTGGGAATTTTGATTTTCAACCGTGTGGGAAGGAAAAAATTGTTGGGACTTCTCTGAAGAGTCCCAGCCATCGATTTTTTTTCATAATCTTTGTAGAACACATATACGTAGATGCTGAGAAAACATTGTAACAAATGTTGGACATGATCAAAATAGGTACTTGCTTCCAAACAACTTTCCGCAGCACTGTTGCCGATCAAGTTTAATGAATGGCTAGAACATGGTACGAAATAGGCAGTTTTTGCTTTATGTTTAATTTTTGTCTGTAAACCATTATATTTTCCAGACATATGTGACGCGTTATCATAACTTTATCCCCGGCAATAATTAATATTTATGTCAAGACTTTTTAATTTGTCTAAAATCACATTTGCCAGATTCCCTGCAGTATGAGAAAATGTAGCCACAAAGCCTAAAAATGTTTCTACTGGTTTTCCGTTTGGTAAAACATATCTAACGATTAAAGTCACTTGGTCAATATGACAAATATCAGGAGTCGAGTCAACAATTAGAAAAAAGTATTTTGCGGTGCGCAAATTTCTTAAGATGTAATTTAGAACTTCTCTTGCTAGAAGAGTAATAAATTCATTACAGGCAGATGGAGAGAGATAACTGACATTTCCACTTCCTGGATTGCCTTATTCATGTAAACGAGTTGCCATAAATGGATCAAGCTTGTGAAAAAGTTATTATAATGTTTTACCATGTTCTTTGCCATTAAATACTTGTATAAAAAAGTAATGGTAAAATTGGATTCGTCAATTACGTACGAAGCTGATTTTTACATAATGCTTTACAGAATATTGTCTAAAACCAATAACCAACATTCATTATTTCCAAAATATCAAAGGATCTTTTTATATAATAATAATAAATGGTAGCTAAATTTTTCAAATAATTTTTAAATATTACTTTTTATTGTTATATGTAAAAAAACAAACTGTTGTTTTAAACAGAGTTATAGTTAGGTCGATCGCGGGACCGAGGCACTCTTAACTCAAAGGGTTCTAAGCACGGGCCTATCGGGCCTACTGGTAAAATTGGCCCCGAGTATTTAATGTATCTAGTATAAAAATTAATTAGCGTTCGATTTCGAGCATAAATGCTGCTGCAAGGTCTTTTAAACTATAATTTGAAATTTATACGTTATTATGGTATATAACGTTAACGTTAACGTTAATAACGTTAACGTTAATAACGTTAACGTTTCTAAAATTATAATTTTGAGTATAAATTATAAATGACGGTTGGTAAAGATTTCAAGATTGTCTATTGCGTTTAAAATTTGGAAATCATCTGTAACAGTAATTTTAGTTTATGTTACTTCATCTTCTTCTATATGTGCCACGCTTGATCCCCCGAACGTCGGCAATAACTGCATTGCTGGTGAGCAATGCCAACGTGACATACTAGAAAATTACTAACAAAGTGATTTTTAGTTGTCTTCTCAATAGCCCACAGATCAACATTGGGCTTGAGGTCTTAACAGTGCAATCGGTGTGACCAAATCTCGAACCGCAATCTCCTATGTCTCAGAATGTCGATTGAATCCTTATACTACACTGATGGCAATGTATGTTGTTTAATTTATGTTATAATGTTATATGTTGCCATATGTAAATTTTTCATAATAAATGATTATTAATTTAGCTAAACGAAAAATGTACCGTAGAATGAGGTGATAGAATCGCTGAGGTGAAAAGGATCAAAAAGCGGAAATTTTCTTATAAAAATCATAAAACAAAAAAAAACTAATAAAAATATGCTTGTTTGGCCTTGAACGGCTACTTAAGTCATTATAACATAAATGTCGGTGGTTTTTGGTCACTATAGATAGCGGTAGTATTGAATACAGAAAATAATTGGAAATATTTGTTTTTCAACGGTTTTTAGTAGTCGTAAAAACGACTAAGATTTGTTCAAATCTCTACACTTTAAAAATAATATAAATTGATGCCAATAATTAACTTTTCTACTTTCTAATTTGTGGATAACCCATACGGAAATTACATGATTCTATTGACTCCTTATGTAGCCAAACTGGTTTTAATATTATAAAAAATATGACTGATCCTATTGGCAGGTAAATATGTTAAGAGTTAAGAGTGAAGACAAATCAGTCATCGGTCAAATAAATGAGTACCGGAAATGAATAGTGTAGATATAGACTGATGTTTTGGTATGAGCAAAAATTATCAATCTATGTTACTTAGAAAACTACAAAGCTCCAAAGTTCAGAAGTGATTCTATTCACCCCATTCTACGGTAGCTTTTTATATTTTTAACTATTTATAATAAATAAGTATAAAAAATATTATATTTTATAACTTAATCTCGGTTGGTAACACATTAAATTAAATAAATAATGTGCTTCAACTTTTTAAATTTAAATGTGCCTAAATTAAGTATAATAATGTGATATAATACTTTCACTAATAATTTTATAAGCATCAGTAGCTCTGTATTCACATACATTGATGTCTGACATGAATAACATTCGGACAAAGTACCATTTGTAGTTTTATATTATCATAACCAAAAATTCATTATCAAAAGTACCTACTAGCAATTTAAATTACATTTTACTTAAATTGGATACTGGCTCACTGCAAATTTAATATTACTCCACAGCAATTTAATTACCAATTATGAGATGTTTATCAATACTTGTATGTTTATTTACAGTATTATACCAATGTAAAACTTATAATGGTAAGTTTAGTATTTTATTTTAAAATATTTTAAATGCCAATATTATTTATATAATAAATAAAAATTTTTAGTACTCCATTATGGTTTTCGTTTACTTGAGGATATACTGCAACTTCCCGAAGACTTTGACATTAAAAGTTGCATCGATAATAATGTTTATTTTACATACCAAGATGTCAAGTATTACTTATATACAAGAAAAAACTTTACTCTTCCAATAAAACTAACTTTGAGTAATTTGAATGAACTGGATTCAAGTAAACCTACGAAAGTAATTGTAACTGGCTGGTTAAGTCGACCTTCCGATGAATTTGTAAGAAAATTGATTTTTGCATACTTAAATCGTTACGATTGCAACGTAATTGCAATTGATTATATAAAATTTATGTTTACTGCTTTTTCGAGAGCAGTTTGTAATCTTAGGGAAGCTGCTAAGTTTATTGGCAACTTTTTCTGTAAGGCACAAGTGAAGATCAATTTAGATTTTGATTCTGTTCATATTGTGGGTGTATCGCTAGGTGGACAATTTATTGGATTAATTGGCCATGATGTATTAAAAACATGTAATAAACAAATAGGCAGATTAACAGCTTTAGATCCTGCAGGCCCAATTTATCAGAATCTCGGTATCAATGAGCGTTTAGATAAAAGTGATGGAAAATTTGTTGACGTAATTCACACCGATATGGGATACCTTGGATATTTTGGTGAATGTGGTCATATTGACTTTTTTCCTAATTGCGGCGTTTCTCAACCTGCATGTACTTTTGGTTCCAGTAAGTATTCTTTATGCTGGTTATTATTTTAACAGTAATATATCTAAATTTTTAGTTATATGTAATCATGTTATAAGTATTGATTACTTTATGGAAAGCATGATTGCAAAATTTCCGGCTTTTAACTCTACAAGTTGTACTTCGTGTTATACCAATACCAGCTCAACAGAATGTAAAAGCGATGAAATTAACCCAATATATGCAGTGATGGGAGAAGATTGTTCAAGCCCTGCAAATAATGCAACAAAATTTGTGTTGAAAACCAATAAAATATATCCATATGCTAAGGGGTAAACCTAGATAATTTAAAAATTAGGTACGTTTTTAAAGAGCCCAAAGGGATCTTTTCTGATACTCCTTGGACACGTCAACTTTATATTTTTAACTGTAATTTTTTTTACCGTTAACAGAAAATTCGGAAAATTGGTAACTTGTTTCATAAAAAATATAATAATAACAGTAATAATTATATTCAAAAATAAATCTAGGGGCGTGCAAACAAGTTTACCTCAAACGCTAACAATAGAGCAGATAATAAAAATGAGCAAGACAACAGTTTTGCAATAATGCCCTGAAGAAAAATTTAAATTAGGTTCAAATTAGTAAAATTTGATAAAATCGTAAAATAAATTACAATGGTTTTCTTTTAATGACTCTTTCAAAAATCAAATCGAGTTTGAAGACGTTATATATTTTATTAACTATTTGGTTTTTTCGACTTCTAAAGACAATCACAGACAGCTACAAGTTACGAGTACATTGATTAAATTTATTTTTTATGTATTTTGTATAAATATTTTCGTGTATTTTATATAAAATAAAAAATATATAAACAGCAAACAATATAATATTATAATATAAAGATCAAAATACAAAATATAATTTTGTTTATGATTTACTAGTTTCAATAATAAACACCATTTTAGGGAATCCGATATAACTTACATAATGTGATAAAATTCGCTTTAATATTTTTTATTTTCAAAACCCCATAAGATTATGTAAAATATCAATAAATCTTATCGGTCACAGTAATTAACCGCATTCTATACAAATTTATTAAAAATAAATGTTATTTAAATATTGTTTGATACTTTAATATTTTAACTAACATCCAAAGCCGTTTAAATTCCAAAATAATGTATTAATGAAAATATAATCTATTTAGAAAAACTGAAAATAGACACTGCCTAAGACGGCTTATTTTTACTAAATATATTGCAGTGTCCATAAATGTGAAGCCATCGAGTCCAAAGCAGTTTTCAATTCATTGATAAAGTAAAAACAAAGATAATTCAAAAATACTTAATATTTCTATTTATTTCTATTTCTATTCGAGAGAAATATTCTATATTTTTTTCGAGACGGTCATTAGTCTAGTTTGTTAGCTGAATAACTGCTGACATTAAGGTACTCGGTTCGAACCCGGGGAATTTCTTATGATCGTCTCCGTACTTCGGAAGGCACGTAAAGCCGGCGGCCCCTCTGAGTTGATGACTTGCCTTCATCAACAACAAAAACCAGAGTTACTGGCACATCTGAGATAAGCCTAGCAAGCTACCTTGGATGTAAAACAATAAATATGCTCATAGCACTAATAGTAACTTTGGAACATCACCGAGGTTGCTGTTAAGTAAAAACAGGTCGCAGACCTAATTAAAGAAGAAGAAGAAGAAGAACTTAATATTTGAACCCATAATAATTTAATTTAAAATAAAATAATTTATTGGTTAAGTAAATAATCGAAAGTCGAGGAACTTCAAGTATGTTAACCAACATTGTCGTCAGTGCGGGTACATGCAATCAAATAACAATTTTAAATTACGTTATCATTAAAAGTATCGAAGAAAAGAAAAATTGAATTCAAAAAATAAAGGATCGCATGGACAACAGGTTGATACGAGAATAATAAATAAAGGGGGTTGTGATTAAACGTGGACCGGTAAGGTCGTGTTGAGATTATTCTCTGGAAATGGAGTAATCCTCAAAGTAAATCAAACCAATATTTAGGAACAAAAATAATAAATTTAATTTTCAATAACCAAAAAGAATTTAGAAGAAACATTTAGACGAGTAGAAGAGAAATTATTTGAAATTAGCTGGGAGCTGTTCCACTTAACGTAACGAATAAGAGGCAGATTTACACCCAATTTAAAGTGGACTATTGAAGGTCGAACATAGAGGAAGATAAAGACAGGTTTGCATAATCAACATTATAAGTGATAACGGGGTTTGGAGGAATAAGGATCGTGATCGAACAATACGGAGCGCGCATTTGACAAATTTATAAAATTTAATTTAATTGTAATTTAATTGTTTACTCAATTTAAAAATAAATTTGACATTCATTTAATAATTTCATAAATTTTTTTGAAAATATAAAAAGATCGCAAATAACTTTAATTCGATATTTAATTACCTGGAAGCTGAGGTTTGATAAGCTGTGCATTTATCATTATATTTAGAGCAAAATATAATAAAAGTAAGTATGAACTATTAAGGATTTCATTCTTTAACAGTGCAATATGTTTGGTAAAAAAGGTCATAAAAAGATTAAAAAAAGAAATAGAAGTAAACAATAGAATCAATTACTTAGATCTGATAATAATTAAAGACAATAATAAACACTCTTTTGATATTTTCCATAAACCAACGGAAACGGATATAATTATTCCTAATAGTTCTGCGCATCCTTTTACACATAAAATTTCAACTTTTCGCGCTTTTCTCAATCGCTTAATTAGCCCAGTCAAAATAACATTTCAGCTTGCATAAATTACGATACTGCTGAAAATAGGTAGAGGACTTCATTTCATTATTACAAATGAAATGTCAAAAGTCCCCATCGATCCCACATCTGCTAAAAAATTATTCAAGGTCATAGGTCGAAAATTTCAGTTTTTTGCCCTTTTCTTGCAAACCGCGAGTGTTATAGTAAAAATAGTTTACACAAAAGTTGAAGATCACTAAATTCTCCATAAAAAATGTTTCTATGCTTTTCTTTCTACAAATGATCATTTCAGAGATATCGCAATTTCGCAAAATAATACATCCCCCCCTCCCTTCTAACTTACATCACATCCACTTACGTTATTTCTTTTTTATATTAAATATAATATCTACCCCCTAGTAAATTCACACAAAATTATACAATTTTTTTAAAAATACCCTCCTTCTACCCTTTCCCTTTTCTCTTGCAATTTGGTTGATAAATACGGAAATCTATCGCTTGATGATGTCATAGTATGGAGAAAACGTTTGCAATAATATACATACGGTGTATTTATATCGTGTTAACTTAAACATTTTAGTTCTAAAAAGTGTTTGTGCATTTTTTAGAACTAAAATTGGTTTATTCTAAAAATTTGATATTGTAATGAGAACACTTTTTTACATAAACTCTTCACCACACCTGGAACAGATATCTTCCAGTAATTAGTGTGATGGACCTAGATAGCAAAACTACTAGCTCTGTTAAATTCGGAAGCACAGAGCGTGAATCTCAAAAAAGAAAAATTTGCTTCCACCTTCTCAAAATAAAAAACACCGATAATTATAATCGTAGAATGAAAACTAAGTAGGTACAATCTACTATAAACCGTTATTACAACAATTTCCCATTTACAAATTATGAAGCGGCAGCTAAAATGTGGCGTACGGGCACGTCACACTACTAATCGGATTCAAATACGTTTCTAATAAACCACACACAGAAAGGAATCAGCAGTATAAAAAAATGACTTACCCAAGCACTCAGGTACGTTTACAAGATCTATATCGACAATGGTTACACTACCAAAACCCTCTGTGTTTCCAAAGTTGAAGGCTATGATGTCGACGCTTCGTTTCGCCTCGCTTCTTGAAGCACTCAGTAGCTTGCAGGATTATCGGTCAAAGGATGATAAGATCGAAGAGCCCGAACAAGAATCACCTCGTGCATCAATTTCGAAGCACTTTACACTAATACACAAAACATGTAGGTCGTAAATTCTGACTCAAAGATAGCAAAATAACCAAACACGACTTTCTCGCCGTTTTTAAAGCTGAACTTCGTTCATACAATTAACACCTATGTCGGCGCTGACATTGTTGGCAATCACTTCTAATTTTCGTCTCAGGTTAAATCCCACAACTGGACCTATCTAGATTATCACAATCTGGACTAACTTCCAACAGCACTACAAAAATGCATCCGTCTTATCAGACGGTTCAAAAATGAAGTCTCTTGGCTTGCGCGCAAAGTTAGTAACGAGCCGTAGTTGCGCGGCTGTAATGCGCAAAGAAATCCTACCATGGGCGTAAAGCGCAAACAATATTTAAGGGTCGCGGAAAACATTTATGCAAATAATTGTTACATTATGATTAATATCGAGTTACACTACCTAAACCACTAATCTATTGATTATGACTCAAAAAGTAATCAGTATTTTGATTTCAGATTGTTGCTAAAATTAGTTCACAAAAACTTAGAAACTTTCTCATTTAATTTAAATTAAAGCATATAATTTTGATAATTTTTTTTTAAGTATGATAAGGTCAGGTTTTATCAGTTTTTATTTTACTTAAATGTTCTGTAAAACTTAATATTGATTTAAACTAGTTTAAAAAGTGCTTAAGAATAAAACATAAAAGATAAAAAATTTTGATAAATTTTTACTGTCAAATAGTTACCTCTATGTGAGTTGGTAAAAATTGTTTTTCTACACTAGCCAGCCCAGCAAAGCTTACGAAATTTAAGAGTTAAGAATCAACCATATAATATATTCCGTTTGCATTGCACATTATTTAATAACCGTCAAATATTGTAAAAAATATACATTATTTGTAAAATTTTATTAGATTTAACGTCAGCATTGAAATAAAAACAAATATTTTGTCACCCCCCTCCTCCATCCATTTACGCATGGATAAATTAAAATAGCGCCCAAAAGCAAAAATAAGAATAGTAGCAAACATACAACAATTTATTAAATAAATTATTATAAATTTCTATAAATATAAATTATTTGTTTATTATTAGTTCTCAAAAGAAATCAACAACCTTGCCTAGCGCTGACTACGCTTTCAGAGTTACGCAGTAGCTGATCTTCAAACTCCTGTTTAGAAAGATCAAATTAGTTTTGCTACTAAATTTATTATCTCGATTATGAGTTTTTTTTGCCTCGTAAATGCAAAAATTTCTCATTAAACAAAGGTTCGAATGATATAGTTAATATACCTACAATTTTTTTAAATTTTTTGTGTATATAAAAGTTTTATCCATCTATGGTTAACTAATATATTTTTGAAAAATATGTAACCTAAATATAATAGGTGTGTTTTTTCAATTTAATTTAAATATAATATAATACATATTATGTAATAATATCATCAATCAATATCATCAATCATCAATTAATATGCATCAACTGAAAGTTCTTGTAAGTATTTTTTTATTGATTTTTTTGTACTATTTTCTATTTATATTTTTGATATTTGTTCTGCTTTTTTGAGAAAACCTAGTGGTTTTACACCAACATTACCAATTCCATTAAATTAGGTAATGTTTTTTGATGTGAGAATGGTTAACATTTTCTTCTCACATATTGTGCAGTGTGGCCTTTCTGTTTTTGTTAGAACGTATTTATGTGTTAGATTGGAATGTCTCAGTCGCATTCTAATAAAACACTATCTGTTTCTTTCTGGTTGTACTGCTTAGGTGTAAAAAATATGTTTTATTCTCATCGGGTGTGCCTTTTTCGAGCGCAGGTTTGGCATTTGTATTTTGTATCTTCTAATTTATTACCTTGGATACTTATGTGGGATGGAATTCATTTAGATATAATTCATGGAAATAAAATGTTCAATTGTTAATGTTTTAATATAAACAATAATTATACTAGATTCACCAAATCAATGATATTACACACACTGCTTCTTCTGCTCTTTAAAATTTAAAAAATTTATTACATTTGGTCAGTTTCTGAAAATCCTGTAACACTATAAATAGCTCCTGCATAATACATTAATATTTCGCAACTAGGTGCATAAATAGCTATTATTACGTTACATAATTATAAGCACTATAGAACATAAAATAAATTAAAGTTTTTTTATAAAATTAAAATTTATTAGGAATATAGAGAATGGAGAAAATAATTTGATACTTATGTTATGCAAAAAGAATTTTTTGTAAGAAATTATTACGTTCACTTATTTACAAGTAATAGAATAATTTTTATTTACATAATTATAAATTATTATAAAAATTTGTTTTAACAGGCAGAGCAATATTTGTTAAATGATTTTTATACAATTTAATTTTATATATTGTTTTATGTATGAACTCCAAACATTTCATGAATTAATTTATAAATGAACAACTAAAAAATAGTTCAGTACTTCAAGTCGAATATACGTTTATAGTTTTCCAATCGATTTTAAATATTCTAACGCTCTTAATATAGGTAATGGAGTAGGTGGTGGAGTTGGTAAGTGATTTCCTACTGGAATAAAACCTCTTTCATCGGCTGTGTAACCTGTTGAAATAACAACATTGTCAGGTCCTGTGTATTGAAAAAATCCTTTAGCTTTCATAACTTCAGCGTCGGTGCCTTTGTTGTGAACCTTCCCGGATTCTTCGGCTGTAATACCATTTTCAGTTTCATATCTAAAATTTCAACACTTATTTAAAGATTTAAATATTTGTAGACTCTCTTACTCCCAATGATAACCATCTGTATCAGTTTCTCCGTTTTGTCTAATAATTTTCCATCTACCATCGGCATACCGTGATTGATCATAATTGCTTCTCGTAACTTGAGGATTTTGTGGTTTATATACGGTTTGTTTTGCTAATATTTGATTTGTTGCTGAGGCAACATTATCAACATTTGAAGTAACTTTGTTGCGTTGATTATATGCCGCAAATTGATTATCGACATTTGATGACAATCCAAGCAAATTAGTTGATGTTTTGGAATCTAAAATATGTGAATTTATAATTATATTATTTAAAATAGACTTTACCTTGATAATTACTTTTATGTCCATTTCCATATATACTATCTCCTTTATGTTTATACAATTCGTTAACACCCTTGTATATTCCACTACCGTCTCCCTTATAAAGTCCACTTAAGTCACCAGAATATAATCCTAATCCATCTGGACGGTAATCTCCACTATGATCTGGAATATACCTTCCACTATCATCGGGTATGTATTGACCATTTTCCTCTCCATAATAACGTCCCGATTCTTCTAAATTATTAATACGAGAATTGTATTGATTTTGAAGAGCCCAAGAAGACGTAACAATTGACAATACTAGAAACTAATAGCACAATATTAGATGGTATTCTAAAGAACTACAAAAATACAGTAAAATCTTAATCTAAAAATTGATGAAAGAGATAATGTAAACTTTGAAAGGAAAATATGATGGATCATTAACAATAAAATTTCACATGTTCCAACCTCGACCTCTTAAAGCGGATTTAAAATGTTCGAAAGTAAATCGCATTCATACCGACAAATTTTTAAAATCAAATTTGCACTATTTGTTTCAAACATTCCTTTAAAATTAAATTATTATAATTAATTATAACTTTGGTTTTGTTAAGATTATTAAATTATTAATAAGTTAACCTCTAAGCTGTAAACGTTGAATTTAAGGGTGCGTAACAGGATCTTAAATTTTACAACAATAAGGAAATAAAATAATTGTAATTTAAAAATCAACAATGTTCCAAAAATATTTTTGCGTCACATTTGAGGAATGTGTCGTATAAAAATTCAAATTAGATGCATTTTACTTTAAGACAAACATTCTTTAAATATTTTGCTAATATATATGTAATATATTTAAAAGGAATAACCATTAAGACAAATTAAATTAATAAAATTGGATGAAGATTACAAGGTTAATTTGTTTAATCTTTCAATTTTTACTGATTAAATTTGACTTATTTAAAGGTTGCCTTATATTTGATATTTACAAAATAATTTTAATTTAAAAGGTCGAAATCATTTAATAAACTGATCGAAAATAGTTTTAAATTTTATGAAAACTATTAATCAAATATTGATGTAATAATCACATTTGGGAATTTTGAAATTTTTTAAACTTCTCGTTTCGAAAATTGAAAATATTACTTTATGCACACAAAAATGTCTTTAAAATAATTAAAATATAATTGTGGTCTATTTGACCTATACAGTTTTGTAAATTGTACAAATCAAGGATAAAAAAATACCGTTACATAATAATCACATTCTATTACCGCCCCCAATTTTTATCGTTACCAGATTTGTCACAAGTTATTATTTAAATGTTATTCAAATCACTGCAATTAATTTTACTAGAAGATGCCAATGCTTTTCTTACTTACCACCACCTCCATGGTAAGTTCTTAAGCGTCACGAGGAGTATATTCAACTGCTTCATCTTGAAGGATGTTTTTAATTTATACCTTCATCGGGGTGTGAGTTAGGGATGAGGTGTGTCCGCCCATACAATGTGTCATTGCATAACTTTGAAAACAGATCACTGGACTACTTTAAATTTCCATTCTAACGCATCACTTTCTCGTATCCTTGCAGATTTTTTTGTTTATTACATTGAACTAAAGGAACTAAAAATTTGTATCTTCATTATTAAGCGTTGTTAACAAATTCATGGCATTTCAATAGCTATGCATCCATATACATATTATTCTTCCGGTTATTTCGTTTTATAATAATTAAATTTCATTTTATCAAAATTTTTAAAACAAATTTATAGCTTAATTTTTAGAACAAAAACGATAATAATTATTTTTTTATAAATTTCAAATAAGGCTCAAAAGTATCAATAAAATATTTCAAATTGGATATATCATTTCCATGAGTCAGTGGTTTTTTTAATTTTGAGTTTTTGGCATACCCCAGTAATCGAGATAAATTAGAAAAGAAATGTAATTTTAGCGGTTGTTTTCTTTGCAAATTAACTATTTATACCTCTTCAACGAACACGCTATAAAATCTTTTAATTAAAGTCAAAACAGAAGAGAATATCATTGTACATTACTTTTATGTGACATTTTTAGTAAATTTGTTAGAAATTTTTAAATTTAAATGTAAAAATAAAAATTTTTTGATTTAGATACTAAGTAAGTTACTTTTATTTTACTAAAGGGCATAGAACCCAAGATTATTCATAATGTACATATAAATAATAAACTTTTACATATTATTATATCAGCACTTAATTGTTATTTCACCAAAACTTTTTCAAATTTTTTTATTGATTACAACTTTTTTGTATTTAGTTTTTACCAGTATTTATTATTTATACTTTATATTTGAGTATTTCTAAATAAATGTTTAATGTGGAAAATATATAAATGTTAGTTTAAATATTTAGTAACATTTTATAACTATTTCAAACTTTAATTTTAATCAAATACCATTTTCAATATTTATGTAATCTGGTATAGTATTTTACAAATTTTAAGCTAAAACTTATCGTAACTATTTTGATTAACTTTTTATGATAATTAAACATAATTAATGAAAATTAATTAATGTTTATCATGTTAAAAATTTAAATTAAAATTAAAGTCATAACTTAGTTATAAGAACAAACACTATTTAATTGAATGATTATAGTTTGTTACATAGTGTCAACATTATGTTTTAAATTTCGGATTCTCATCAGATATACCTGAAAACATTATGTAAGAGAGTGAAAAGTTATGCAATTACATTCAATTTCAAAAGTTAAATTATTTTGACTTTTCAAAATTATTTTTCTTAAAGAAAAACAATTAATACTTTTTTGTTTATTTTTGAAATAAAAATCTATTACTATACCTAAATCTTTTTTCCTTTTCTAAATATAAATACAATTTTATGGGGCCCCAGAAATTGTTTCTATAGAGGCGTTTAAAGTGTTGTATTGAAGTTCTGTTACCATTTGTTTTTCAAGTGCTAAAGTTGAAATAACATGTAGGTATATTTTATTATATTTAATTTTGTAGCAACGTTGAACGTTGCGTAATTTTGATCATAATTTTAATAATCATTATTATTACTAGCACTATTCTATGTAGAAATAATTGATTTTTAGCCAAGCCACTCCCAGTGAGAACTTAGTGTTGGTTCCTCTTATTTTTGACAATTTTTAATTTTAATATTTAATTAAAAATTAAAAAAACAAGGCAAAATTTTAAATAGCATGAAATTTGATTTTAGTTTTATTATTTTAAATAATATCACCTATATTATTATTTTATACTTATTTATTAATATCTATTTATTTTTACCCAAATTGAAAATATTAAACTTGAATAATGTGGGTTTTTACACAAAAGGTCACATAGGAGATATAGTCCAGTCACTACAGTAAAACTGTAATCTGAGTGGAGATAACCTGGAAATGAATTTTGCATGTTTAAACAAAAATCGCAAACTCTTAAATTCGCTGTTTCCTGTAACATCCTATACTCACGATAGGTCAGATCAAAATTAATGTAGATACAATTTTGTGCAAGAGTTTAATAGATATTTGCGGGGAGCGATCGAAATAAACGTTTTACGTAATAGCAGAACTAGTCGCAGAGCAATTATGTAAAGAATTGTTTCGGCAAACCGAATTTTGGTGTTGGTATTTATTAGTAATTAAGCTTTGAAATGTAATTTTTTTTAACTTGTTAAAAATATTTGCTTTTCTCTGATACTAAAGTAAAGGATTTAAGCAAAATCAACTTTATTTCAAAATAATTTCTATGGACAACTACCTAATGACAGCAAAAAGCATATTTATTTATTCTTGTTAATTAATTAATTAATGTTTGTTTTTCAATTATTGAATAATTAGTAATGTTTGCATTAACTGTGTAAAATCATTGTCTTTTGTGACACCATTGAGATACCTCTATTATACCTATTACATAAAGAAACCAAGCAACAAAATAAATTTTCGATTCGTTATCGTAAATATTGATTGCTATTTTCTGATTGGCACAATTTATCTGATAGATACGAATCTTATAGATATCTCCAAGTACAGAAATTGGTCATTAGTAATACCAATTTTAAATATAAAAGTTTTGGTTTTCCATACATACATACATATTAAAGAAGAACATTGGATATAGGGAAATCCTATACAATAAAACTGAAAAATACTAAATACCTTTTTCAAAAGTAGCGAGAAAGACAGAAGGCTGGGAACTGGTTTTATGGTGAATGAAGATGGGAAAGGTATGGTGATAGGTTTCAAACCAATTACAGATAGAATGTGCATACTAAGAATAAAAGAAGGTAACAGAAAAATAAGTATCATTAATGTGCACGCACCTACGGAAAAAA
This sequence comes from Cantharis rustica, assembly GCA_911387805.1. Lineage (NCBI taxonomy): Eukaryota > Metazoa > Arthropoda > Insecta > Coleoptera > Cantharidae > Cantharis > Cantharis rustica. The sequence continues at coordinate 110,296,020 of OU426877.1, read as the reverse complement.
AGGATTAATTATTAGAAAAAAGTACACAAAAACGCCAAAATACGACATAAAAATGATAGTGGGCGACTGAAATGCAAAGCTAGTACAGGAAGAAACATACCGACCTACAATTGGTAGATTCAATTTACACAACGAAAGCAACGAAAATGGAAGGCTTCTTGTTGACTTTGCAATGGGAAACGATATGAAGATAAAGAGTACTCACTATGAACATAAAAACATCCACAAGGTAACATGGGTAAGCCCGGATGGAAATACAGCGAACCAGATCGACTATGTCCTGATCGGGAGTAGAAGCAAAACTATGGTTAAAGACGTTAAAACTTATAGTGGAGCGGACCTAGATTCAGATCATTTTGTGCTACGTGTAAAAATGACAACAACCTTAGAAAATCGAATGAGTATAGGAAAACAAGTAACTAAACAAAGAAATATAATACAACTCAAGACTGAAGAACCTATAAGAAAGTATAGAAAAGCAATAGAAATAATATTGAAAAAGACAGAAACGCGACAAAATATAGACCACATGCAAATAAAAATAGAAGAAAGTGTGGCTGGAGGAACAAAAACACAGTATGTGCGAGTACTATGAAGAAAAAAAAAGTGGTATAATCGCCAGTGTGAAATAGAAGTAAAGAAAAGAGAGAAAGCAAGACAGCTAATGTTGAGCAAAGGAAACGAAGGAACAAAAGAGAAATATAAAAATCAGAGAAAAGGGTGCAAAAGATTAATAAGAGACAAGAAAAGAGAACATCAAATAAAATAATTGGACAAGTTGGAAAAAAACTATAATAATAGAGAAATACAAAACTTCTATCAAGGAGTCAAAAGAATAAAACAAGGATTCCAAACAAATACAACGTTCTACAAAAATAAAGACGGCACACTGGTGAGATCAAAAGAAAGGAATAACAAAAAGATAGACAAAATATTTTCAAGAGATGCTAAATGGAACAGGAAGTCAAAATGGAGAGAGAGAACATATAGATATAGAGGCTGATGACGAAATTGAAGATGGAGTGGAAATACCAACAAAAGATGAGATAAGAAAAATAATATTGAGACTGAAAAATAACAGAAGTGCAGGAGAAAATAGTATTCAGGCGGAAATGTTAAAGTATAGAGGAGAGAAATTGCAGGAAATGATCATCAACATGATATAGGACGTTTGGAAGGAAGAAAAAATGCCGGCATCTTGGAAGTTGGTACTGATATGTCCGGTTCACAAGAAGAGCGATAAAAGTGAGTGTGAAAACTATAGGGGGATAGCGCTGTTAGATGTCAGCTACAAAATACTAGCTACTATGTATAGAAAATAGTTTTCAATGTTATACGAAAAAACTAATAGAAGAGTACCAATGTGGTTTCAGACAGGGTAGATCGGTAACAGACCAAATATTTGTTTTGAGAAAAATACAGGGAATTAACCATGAGTTTGGGTTAGAAACATATTTGATGTTTTTGAACTTTTAACAACCATATGATAGTGTCAAGAGAGAAGAGCTATACAACATCATGGTAGAAATGAACATCACTGGAAAATTGGTAAAAATGACATTTAATGGCTCGGAAAATAAAGTAAAAATTAGAGGCAATTTGTTTGATAGTTTCACAGTTAAAGTAGGTCTGAGACAAGAAGACCCGTTGTCGCCGATTCTGTTTAATATTGTATTAGAAAGCACAATAAGAAAAGCAGGATTGAACAGATGCGGTACAATTTTTGGAAGACAACACCAATACTTGGCTTTCGCGGACGATTTGACATTTGTAACACGAACAAGAAAAAAGATACAAGAAGCCACACGAAAACTATTAGAAGCAGCTAGAAAAATTAGATTAGAAGTAAACGAGAACAAGACAAAATACATGGTTTGGAGGAAAATCTATAAGTATAACAGTGGAGAATAAAACTGTATATTTTGAAGAGGTGAGGGTTTTTAAATATTTGGAAACAATAATAACAAGAAAGCCAGGCCACGAAGAATAGATCAAAGCAAGAATAGCTGCGGGCACAAGAAGCTCTTATGCACTTATGCACAGTAAAATACTGAGATTAGATAGATTTTACAATCTATCTAATAAGACAATAAGTAAAATGTATGATACATTGAACTAGATGACATAGAAGAAGATGGCCCAATAACAAGCTCCCTTTACATTTAACACCCAGAGAGTGTTATGTCAGGCTTACAGTAACTACAATGGGAGTCTGCATATATTTTTCATAAACGATGAGGCAAGTCCAGTGAGTCGTGACGCTTTAATTTCTTTATTCGATGGGAACATCATAAATTCACAACGAGAGAGTTGGGATGGTCTCTAACACGATCCTGATATCTGGTGCTGAACGACTTGATACATTCTTCAACTGTGGGCCCTTGGAGGTCACGATTTAAATAGAAAATATTTTCTATTTACGATAGAAATAATTTTGACGGTTAATGAATAATAAGAACAAATCGAGAGCTAGCCGAGATGTACTATGAACAACCAAACATAATTCGATGTGTTAACCTAGTGGTCACCTAGCAAGAATGAACAGAGACAGAGTTCCAAGCACCACTTGGAATGTGATATTGGGTGGCACAAGAAGAAGAGGTAGACCAAAGAACCGTTGGAGAGATGAAGTAGAAGAGAACTTGATTGGAATTGGTAGAGAAGACTGAAAAAATTGCAATCGCGACAGGAAACAATGGAAGTTGGTGATAGATAAAGATGATATTTTCTTTGCTCATGGATGGAAAACTGAAGTTGTTAAATTATGGTATCTACTTTTTTTTAAATTTATCTACCACTTTAAATATGAAGTGGTCAAAACAGGAGTGAATCAAGTTCATTTTGGAAATTTTTGGAGTTATTGTTTTTAATGTTCTTGTTTTGGTATCCCATGTAAGTTGTTTACTTTTTTTACTGACAATAATATTCCATGTTTCCGTGTTGTACTGTTAAGTTTCGATAATTCATAAACAACATTTATTCTTCTATTCTGACCTTCTATTCTATTCTTTTTATTCTGACCTCTGACTTCTATTCTGACCACCCCATATATCGTCGCGTCGTATTACAAGGTGATTTTGACCACCTTTGTGGTTATTTTGAAAATTTACTAATAATTTAGAATTTGTTGTATTAAATTTTTGAATTTAGATTTAGAGTCAGAAAATTTTATAAAATATAGTTGACAATAAATTGATAAAGACTTGCTTAAAGGTTGGCTTTTTAAGCCAACAATGGCCGACAGCGAGTGTTAAAATTTGTATTCCCGCTGAGTTGTGATATTTTCATGCAAAATTTTTATCATTGTGAATAATATTCTTTTAATTGATTAAATAAACTGATTTTGAAGTGTATGCCATTATTGCGTATTTTTAAACTTAAAATTTATTTGGAGTTATTTGATATTTTGTTGCCGAACGAAAGTATTTTGATTTTTTTTTATATGAGAAAGAATAGAAACAATTGTAATTTGGATTTGGATATTTGAAAGTAGAAAGACAAAAGTTATTAAATTTAACGCCAAGAGAAGAGCAAATAGCAACCCATCTGAGGACGGGTATCGGAATTTATTTACCATTTTATTTAATAAAATTTGTTAAAACTATTAAATTTGAAAACTTTGAATTTGATATTAATTTTGAAGGATCGCTATTGAAAATTTTTTGTTTTTTGGTACTTAGAGATTAAGTACTAAATATACCACCCAAACAGACCACCAAAACCTACTTCTGATAAGAGTTTCCGTCTTCACATTTAAGAGCTAGTCAGGGTAGACTTAATATATTTTTTCGATAAAATTACAATAATAATCTTTTAAATCTTAATTTAAAGATTAATAGATACAAACATTAATATGACAAAATATATAAACCTTTAAAAGAGAACAGAATAAGTAAATCTTTTATAACATCAATACTTCTAGAATAATGAAAAATATTGTGGAATAGTTGGACAGAAATACAATAAAACTACAGTTGCTGTTTAAATATTCCGTGATATTTTTTATTATCTTATAATATAACCAACTTATATTTTAATGTTATGCAAAGTTTTCAGATCGAAATCCGAATTATTATTAATATTAGTAACTTTACTTCAATATTTAAATTTTAACTCTAAGATAGATTTTCTCATAGGTCCAAAGTTCCTTGCACACCAAGAAAGAAATTAGAAAGAAAAGAAATACACAAAAGATTAAAAAACCCGAAGGAGTTAGTCAACAAATGAATCAAAGAACTCTTTTATTTTTAAGCTATTTCATGATAATTAAATAAAATTATAAAAAACAGTAATTAAAATATTAGTGCCTTTGATAATAGAGCAAAATGTTAATTTATTTAAAATGTTAATTTTACTGCTGCAACACTTTCCAGTTTGTATTTCACTTTAGTATGTACTTCTGGATTCTTTAATGTTCTTTAGATACTTTTGGAACAATTATACCTTAATTTATCATTTTTTCGAGATTACCACGATCTTCATAATTACAAAATCCAAAAATTACTGCTATAGTTTTTATTATAGTTTATTAATGTATGATACTGATTGCTAAATAGATAATCTACATTATCGTTACTTTGCATCATTCTCCCGAAATCCTCTCGACTTACTAAGTTATCCACCCTTTTTACCAACTCTATTTTTTCTACTTTTCATGACATTTTCCACGCCTTTTCCGCTTTGTAAACTATATTATATAATACTACTATCATTTAAGAAACTAAAAACTTTTGGCAAAATTTTAAAACATTTTAATGCGAATCGTTTAGTAATGTTTTAATTTGCTATAAAGTATAAAAAAATTAACGGTTATGTAACTGAAAAGTGGTTTCGAAAATATTGAAAGGATTATCAAATAAATAACAACCAAAATTAAAATTGTTTTTCTTATACTCGTAATTTGTTATCCATATGAAAGTTTCTAGTTTCTTTATTTCAATTTACTTTTATTAATATTGCAAAAGAAGTCATCTTAATCACTCTAATCTAGTTTTTAGTAGGATTAAAACAAAGCTTCCTGTATGAAAAAGAAATGTAGTAATCATGTTTACTTATTATCTGGCAAAATTTAAATATATAATATTCAAGTAAACAATTAATGTCTAATTAAATTATGTAAATATTGACTTAATACAGTAAAGCGACATATTCAATTATCCGCAATCGTTGTTAATTGCCTATTGCCATAAATCGAGAATTTTGCTATAAATTTTAAATGTCGCCGTAATATAAAAAATTAACAGTTTATTGTAGGCGTAAGTATTTAATGCATCTTGCATCATTTACCTTTGATATTCACATCTTTGTTTGTACGTCTGCAAATTTTACTTTTAATATTACTTATTCCATAATATTATCGAATAGTAATCAAAATTATATTTAATATCACGGAAATCTGGTAATTGTATAATTCTCTAGAGTAATTTTGTATACTTTATTTGACAGGGAATTAAAATTTTAATGCTCGAAAACTTTAAATTATTATAATGTCTCATAATCCCATGATTTTCATGGCTATATTAGTGCGATCCAAATATAACAATCTGGTTTGGTTTTTAGAGAGCGTCAAGAGCACCAAATTTATGTGGAATGTTATGTTAAATAATTATAATTATTTTCTCTAACACGGATCTTTATGATCGAAAAATCTAAATTCTTAAGAATGTTTACCAATAAGTAAACAAATTAAAAATACTGTTGAGATATGTATTTCTTATTTAATTCTGATTCTGAACTTTAAAATTTACATGACCATTTTCTTATCAGTCTTCAAAGGAACATCATGGCATAACTTTACTCATTTAAATTTTAAATTTATGAAACTTATTAGTTTGACAACACCTACATAAAATTATTTTTAAGATTTTTCATGTTCTGTGTAAATTTGTAATATTTTTAAATAAATTAATATTCTAAAATAAGGTTTTACGTTAAACTATACTCTAATCGGATACGATTTTTCAAAATATTTCTACTGCATTAACATTTAACAGCGCTAATAATTATCAATATTTAAATAAGTTAAGTACGTTTAATTTTATAACACTTTATTTACATTTTAATTGTTTCATTTACACCTTGAATTCGGTTAATACCTATTATATCTAAGTACATAAATATTAAATAGCATATTATTACTTAGGTATTTACCAGAAATATACAATATTTTTCTTTTTTTTCAGCTTGATGGATTTATAAGGCTTGTTAGGCTATGATTAAATAGAAATATTTTAAAATTATACTTGAATTATTTCAACTTTTTTCAACTTACACAGTATATCGATACTATCTATCATAACGTTACATTGTTATTACAAACTAATCAAATTGATCTTATGTCAAGATCACAGTGATATTTATGTCTATCACTCAGACATGGTGTAGTAAGATCCTTGAATATTAATAATAAAGAAATTTTCAAAATATTGCTTTAAAGAACAATGACTTGCTATCTCTAATTTGCATTGTTACGATTTGCACTATTATTCCATTTATACTTGACCCTGTTAATATTTCCGGAATATTAATTTTTACTCAACTACATACACATACAATTATTTACCAAAATGCGTATTGAACTTATCTTTCGACTACTATTCAATTACAACATTTAATTAGCTAGTATAATATCGAGTTGTCAGAAATTGTTTAATTACGAAATAAATTTCGATTACCAGCAGTGTTTTGCAGGGATCGAACAGCAGTTGTCTACTTATACCCTTGCAATTGATTCATATTCAAAGATGTTTTTTTGAAATACTGTAAAATCATATAGTAACCGTGAAATTATGAACTAGGAAATTAAATTAAAAAGTTATAATGATATTAACTTTAAATCAACATATTATTGTCGTGTTCCGAAATGATTTTACCGCCCTTGTAGTTATTTTGTTAAATTTTTTTGAAATTTTGTTATTATTTTGTATTTTAAATTTGTATGACTTTGTATGAGTTCATTAAAAATGTGTTTTTAAGGTTGACAAGGAATAAGAGCTTTTTGCCAAAAGTGACTAACGTAATGGACGTTTAAGTCCGATTTTGATGTGATAAGTTTATAATTTTTTGATTTGAAATATAACTGATTTTTTATAATAAACAGTATTTGATTGAGATTTATGATTGGATTTGTATGATTTTCAAAAAGTTTGAACGATTTAGAAAATAAAAATAAACAGAAGATATAGTTACATATTTCAAGATAAAAAGACTGCAATGGAATTGGATAGAATTTAGAATTGTGTTTAATAAATTAATTAGATAGTAGAATTTTATGAAATAATTAATTTAATTTGTTGATGGAACTACAAATTTTAGATGATAAGAAGACAGCTGCCTTGACGGTATCGTATAAAGATTAACGTTACCATTTTATGTATATTATATTGAAACGAAAATTAAAATTTAATTAATTACTTTTAATTAGAAGATTTATTGGAATCCAATTTAAAATATATTTCAACGTTAAAATAATTTATTGAAACTAGACGTAACAATAACATGAAAAAATTAATACTTCTATTCTTATAATATTATATTTACTTCTATTATTTTTTAATATAAAGTAAGTATTGATTTTATCGCATTATTCTTACAATATAATTTCAAGGGTATACATGCATTCTGAAGAAATTAATCAATATATTTTTTCAGTTAGATTTATTCTTTGAGTTTGCAATTAAAAAAAATGTACACTCATTGTTAATCTAAGAACTTTTTCGAAATCACTTTTTTCTTTTCAAAATCGTTTACGCTGCTTCTTAGTAGTATAAAGTATTTCTAAACTTTTTATATATTATTCACGTAGATTTTGTGTTTGCTGACTAAACTTCACTTTTGCCTCGCATAATATGCAGAACCAACTTGTCCGAAAGTTGTTATTTTAATTTCTATGGATCAATATACTATTCTAAAATTAAATTCAATAATATTTGATTTAACAAGTTAACTAAACAATATTTTATAATTTTATTTATTATTGAGTTTTCAACGTAGGTTAACGATTAATTCTAAAATTAATCCTTAATTTTCCTTAAATATTATCACAATTTTTCAATGCGAAGACTAACCGTTATATGTAGATTAACAGACCCTGCCATAAAAAACTACCTAATTTGGATAACTATATGGTACATTTGCGTAATAATTCCTTCCATATCTCATAGTATAATGCGTGCATCTTATTCACACAAAGTACATATTATTCGTTCACTGGATATTGTAGACTGTAAAGTCATATGATTTCTAATTTTATAAATCATATTACATTTATATTATATCCTCTGAGATACACTCATAAATTTAGCACACTCAACATTTTCCTAATTGGTGCATACCTGTTGCACTGAAACTTTATCATTGAGTTATTTTATATCTTTGGGCAAAAGACAAAATTTGAAAACTATGCCAAAACAAAATTCAATTTTGTATAAAGAAATCAAATCAGCTACTGGGGTACAAGCCATTATTTAATTTTATGAGAATTCTAAAAATTCTTACAGTCATTGAATTAGTTGTTAACACGATTAACTTCTAATGCTGAAGTACTCGATTTAAATCCGGAGATATTTATTATTCTTTGTATGACAGTCTCTGAATTCGTTAAATTATAGTAATTTAAATCGTTAAACTCATCAAAACAATTCCTTAACGATAAACAATCGTAAAAATCAATCGGTTTAAGCATCCATGATATTTAAATTCTGTAACTTTCCTCACAAAGAAAGAGTATCCTGCGGTAAACAGAAAAAGCGTAAAGAAGAAGAATTCTACAAATAAACCACATAAAAAACAAATAATTTACTTACTTCTGAATATTATCACTCTTAATAAAAAGTTTCAACTTAATAAATTTATTAATTGTCTCACTTGAATCTAAATCTAAACTTTTACATAGAAATCGTCGTGCTTCAGAGGGCACGTAAATCCGTTGGTTCTTCTGGGTTGATGATTACCACCCAATTAACTATAAAAAAGGGTTACAAGAATTACTCAATTCGGAGTACTCAACCGTAGAATCTAAATGCATAAATCTGGTGTCCTTTAGTAGACAGAAAATATTGAAGACGTTCTGAAGAAGAAGAAGAAGACTAACTGGAAGTTTATTGATATTATTATCTGCGATTTTAGGGGTTTTGAATGCAATCATAGGTAATCACAATCAGTATAAAAGATGACTCAATTAAGTAATATTACAAACGAATTGCGAAATACCACGAAAAAATCCCAAGTTTTGGCTTTTCGCTTATATTTCGAAAATGATAAGCTTTAACCAAAAAGTTGTTATGTGAAAAATTTACACTGTATTTCCTGGTATTTCCTATTTATACGTATATTTCTGTACATTTTTCCGTATTTGTTATAGTTTTAGAGGTTTTTATTTGCTTTTTAACTTCTTGACCTTTCAAAGGAAAATCTTCAGAGAAAAGGTCTTAGGAGCATTAAATTTTTTTTAAATCGAATTTATTATCGAAGATTTTACTTTTTCTTTATTTTTACTACTCTTTTGCTCTTCCGTCGTCTAATAAAATTGAATTTATTAATTTTATTATTTGCAATGAACAGTTTTGTATCATATATATCCAAATTTTAATAGTTTCAATTTTGTACAGAATCACCTGTTTGTTCTTATGAACAAATAAGTTGATAATTCATCTTAAATACAGATACTCGTACAGACAAAAATTGAAATAACCAGCAGAAGCTAGAAGAGTTGCAATCTTGAAAAGCATGAAATTGGTAATTATAAAAGAAAGTAAAAAAATTAAATTGTTAAAGATTTTATTCTACAACAGGGTAACGCACCCATTTATAGCACTAAAATTGACACAGACAGCTATAGTGCTTTAACTGTTCTCACAGGTTTTCATATAGATATCATCAAAATTGTTGTATAATATGAGAGATAACTTTAAAATGAACCGATTAAACTAAAGATTAACGTAACATCTTTGTTTAAGTTAGGAAATAATTGGTTTTAAAATTTGATTTTTTACATATGAGTCAGTGTTTTACTTTATTCTGTTCGCGGTATGTGTATTCAACCTAAATAGTTGCAGCAATGTATTTTAAGAGGAGCCGGCTGCATTTGCCTACTAGCCGTCTTTTAACTTAAGAACAGATTAATAAATACTAAAAAAGTAGGCATTGTGGTTTTTAATTTTTAGTTTTGTATTTGTTAACTTATTTTTGGAACTCATATTTTCATTCGTTTTTTATAACCTTGATTCTTTTATAGGTATGAATTTGATATTTTAAATTATATATGTTCAAGTAATGTGTTTTATTTTTTGTTTCTGAATTTGGAAATTATTTAAAAAAACATAATTTAAAAGGATATCTATTGTTAACTTACTTTTGGTAACCTCTTACGTGAATGTTTACCGTTTGAATCGTCTCATATACTTAGAATTGAAATATGATTCCAAGCTTTTTAATATTGTAGAGAAATAAAAATGCCACATTTGTAATTTCTGATTTTATTTATCCTGCAATATTTTAAATAATAGCGAATATCTTAAATATTAATATAAAAATTTTCATGCAAGGCTGTGAATACAATTTAATTTCATTTAAACAAATACAATAATTTTTTAAATAAGCAGATTTTTAAAATAAAAGATGTTTGCTTAGAGCAATTTTATCTATTAAATTAAATGAAGCTTGTGATTGGTCGATATGGAAGAATATTTTTTCTTTTCTCATCTTCACTTCTGATGTTTTCTCATATTCCAAGCAATGAAATTCTTCTGATTAAAATGTAGTTTGATTTTATTTTTTGTGAAATATAAAAATATTATTTTGGTGGTTATATTATTATTTGGTGATGTTGCATAAAGATATTTTGAAAAATATACTTCTCTTATAATATACTATATTATATATTAAACAAAACCAATAGAAAAAAGGAAAATACTAATTCTCTGCCCCTACTATATTAATTTATAGGAGAGTGACAACAATAACAACAGGTCCTATTTTTGATTATCTGCAGTTTTTATTTTATACATATTATAATACATATAAATATATATTACTCTTATAAGTTAACATAATGAAAAACTTTAAATTATTACATTTTATGTTATTGCCATTGATGGATAAATTACTTTAAAAGATAATTTAGAAAGGCGAATAAAGTTACTGTTTTCCTGGTCAAGTAAATCCTACCTTTATCATATAAATTATTACTAAAACATATTTATGTTGAAAATATTTTTCTCGCAAATGTAGGAAAATTAATTTTTAACGAAAGATTTTGACAAAAGATCGTCAAAACTTATCAGACTTTTTAATATAATTATACTATGTATATTTAAATCTACATGGACTATTTGACATGATTATTTTCTAAATAAAAAGGTTTTAATATAATTGTATTATTTATTTGTACCTATGTATTTACATTTTGTACTACTATTATGCAAGTATTAAAATTGATTTGTAATTTTCAAAGTTTGTCTAAGCAACTTGAATAAGAGCGGCAACATTTTTAGAAAATCTAGTAAAATTTAACCAAGGCTATGTGTATTTTCCGTAACTAGCTAATGTTAAAATTTAATCGTAGTTAAACCAAATCTAGCCTTTTCTTTATTAAATTTATTCTTAATAACACCAAAATAAACGAAACATTATTTTTTTATAAAACAGTTTTTATAAATTTTTAAGTATAATTTTATTCATTAACAATATAAAAATCAGCTTCTTATTAAATTTATTTGGGGTTGTCAATTTTTGTTTTCTTAGTTTTTAAATGACTGCAATTAGAAAAATTTAATATTCTACATAAGTGTCCTCTCAAAATATAAATTTGGTTACAGAAACTACTAGAACATAATATATTTTAAAAAAATTTTACATTGAAAAAATAATTATTGGTCTTGGGATAATAAATTTATAATAATAATAAATACTAAAATTTTATAGTTCTAGAATATTTCTAGAATAGCTAGAATCTCGCACTAGTCAAAATAAAATTAAAAACTGAGATGTTTAAACACGGTTAAATTTTCACGTGAAGATTTTCACCATTGTTGGTCGATACTATTACGAGAGAAATAATTATTTAATAATAATCAATCATATAAAAAAAAAACTATTACAAAAACATCTCTTACATCGTTCTGTATTAGACATACTAATTTACTGTGAAATACAATCATAATACATAAATATTTTTGTAATTCTTTTTAGCAAAATATATTTCAAAGAAATACCTACACCAACAAATTTTTGAGTTTAAATTTTTTATACTATTGTAATTTTTATCTGCCAATTCGACAAATGTATTCAAATTAAATGTCAATAATTTTTTTGTAATTTTTAACTGATTGTGACAAAATTATATTTCGTAAATGACATAAATGTTACAATTTTATTTTTTATAATTTCCCAATGGATTTCAAATATTGAAGACCTTTCAAAATAAGTGGGGGTATTTCTGGAATATGTTCTCCTGAAGGTAAAAAGCCTCTCTCATCAGCTGTATAAGTGGTTGTATATTTAACATTATCTGGAGCTACGTAATAGTAAATACCCTCAGCTCTTAAAGTTTCTTCATTGTTCACTTGGACATGATCACCCTCTTCTTCTTTATACATACAATTTTCTGTTTCATATCTACAAACAATTTGATATTATTGTTTAGTTTGTTTATCTTTTTAGTTCCAGTATTACAATATTTAATAATAATATTTTTCTATGACTCTCTAACAGCTACATATTATAACACACAATTAAGTAGGCATGTCTTAGGTGTCGCATTCTTAGGCGTTTATAGAAAAAATAGTATATTAAGTATATAACTCACTGAAAAGTTTCTTTCGTGCGTTCGTGTAATTTTTGTTACACGTGCAAACATTTCGTGCTTGTTATGCAATGCAATACTTTTCTTATCTTTAATGTTATACTTACAAATAATGGTATCGATCAATTCCTAAATCACTTTTTTGTCTGATAATTTTAAAGTTTTTAGGACTATTGTAATTACAAATATCAGAATCATATTTGGCATTAGGGTATCGCTTAGAATCTGCATTTCCGTCATTATTCGATTTTCCACCATCACCAAATCCTGAATTTTTGCTACCATCGCCAATTCCAGAAAACTTATTTAAATTATTGGATCCAAATCCTTTTCCGCCTGAAATTTTATCATTAGAATTTTTACATACATAATACTATTTCGGAATATCTTACCACTTCCATCAATTCCAGAAAACTTATTTAAATTATTGGATCCAAATCCTTTTCCGCCTGAAATTTTATCATTAGAATCTTTACATACATAATACTATTTCGGAATATCTTACCACTTCCATCAATTCCTGAATTTGGACCTCCTCTGTTAGGTCCAGAAACTTTATTATTCTTACCAGAGTTTGCTTGATTTTTATTTTTGGAAGGGTCACCGACTCCTGAAAAAATTTTTAATTTTTTGCAAAACTTTAATAGAAAAGTAAAATAATTAATATTGATATATTCACTTTGTTTAGCCGTGATATTGTAGAAAGACTTTATGTTAAACAAATAAAATATAAAATGTACTTTTATTATCTTTTTCTTCTACCATTTACCATTTTCTTCTACCAAATGGTAGAACAAGAAGACAATAAAAGTACATTTTACGTTTTATTTATTTAATATTGATATTTTTATTATGGATAAATCCGACGGTACCTGAATTGTTATTATCTTTATATGGAGCTTGTTTATCCTTATTGCCTTTGTAACCATCTACGTCATATTTATCCTTATAACCTTTATAACCACCATCTCCTTTGTATTTTTCATAGTCTCCTTTGTAACCACCCACATCATAGTCATCCGGACTTCCTTTATAACCACCATCTCCTTTATATTTTTCATAATCTCCTTTGTAACCATCACTGGAATAATCTGGACGGTATTTTTCTATATCTCCATCTTTATGTTTATATTTTTCTCCAGCCACATCTAAATGTTCATACTTGTAATCAACGTGAACATATTTTCCAGAATCGTCCGGTATATATCGTCCACTGTTATCATCCGAATAAGATCGTCGATTTCCGCTATATTGCCCGTCACCATCTGAATTATATTGTCCTCGGTATCTTGAGGAATAATAATCATTACCATTATTGTAAGGATTGTATTGATACCTATTAGGACCTCGATTAAATTTTGATTGATCAAAAGTTGAAGTCAATTTTTTTAAGGGCTGCGATGAAAATATAAATTGGCTCGACGTAAAAGAAACTATAGCGAATAGTAAAACCACGCCCTGAAAATAAAATTTAAAAATAAATTTAGTAGTATGTAAAATATATTTAAATAATGAATGCATTTTTATGACTATCGGTTATTTACTTCTTTATTATACATTTATAATATTATTTATGAACAAGGATAATGGTAAGAGCATAAATTTTTATGCACATCTGAAATATTTAAAAATAAATTATATGTCAATGATTACCAAATTTACTGCTTAATTTACAATTTACAAATTGGATGTTCCGTATTAGTTATTTTTGTATAAGTTATTTGCTCTTTAGTCGTATTTATATTATAAGAGGGTTTAAAATAAAATTTAAATATTAGTTAACATCTAATGTATATTAATTGTGTGTATAAATTAATTAGATACTTATCATTGAAATATAATACAAACATTGTATAATTTTTACATAAAAATAGAATAATTAATATAAACCAATATTAGATGTTCGTCACACTTTTAACTGTTAAAAATTAAATCAGAACGTAGATTTTTGGAAGTCTTAAGTTTTTTATGAAAGAATCTATATCACTCAACGCTTTTGTTAAGTTATGCGAATTTTATTAACTACATAAATTAAGCTGTAATTTAGAAAAACTTCAAAATGTCACTTAATCGATCTTAAAAGAGAAGAACGTGGAAAACTTTTAAGTTTAAATTTATATAAATACACACGGTCCCGTTAGTTAATCTATTACATCATTTTGAATCTAATTTGGATTTTAGATGAACCAGATGTGCTATAGGTTAATAAAAAAATTATAGATGAAAGTTGTTAGAAAATTCTGGAACTCCTTTTGCAGATTTTACTTCGGGTATTTATAGTGTAAATAGACAACCAATATTGAAACGGGTACATGCAATGGAGGTGTATTGGAAAAATGTAAAATCCAAAGTTTTCAGATGAATCTATACTAGTTAATATAGAGAATACCCTAATGGATAAGCAAATTTTAAATTATTGCTTACGTCTCTAAAGGTGTGCACTAGACGATTTAAAAAGTTGCCTTCGTCTATAATTATTATTCTAATAAAAATTCTGAATCTGTATTCTAAAAATCAGGTAATACTATAAATAAATGTAATTAAGAGTGTTGGGAATAATATTGCAACCGTCGCTGGGTTTATCCAAATAATCATTATCATTAAAGCAGATAGCAAGCAAATAAAAATTACATAGGCAGGTATTAGTAGTAATAACTAGAGCTGAAATTTTAGGTTGTAAAAGTGCCTAAAAATTGAGTTTTAGGTAAAAAAATATATTTTAGGTAACAAAGCTGATATTAAAATGACCAAACAATTAAAGTACTAATAAAAAAATAAAGAAATTTTTTAATAAAGTAGTAATTATAATCAATAATAATATTTTTTATTGCTTTAACAAATTAGTAATTTTTTAGATTTTCTGGTGTTAAATATGCCTTCTATCGGTTAAAATATTTTTATAAAGTGAGAAAGATCCCTCAACATCTTTTTGTAACTTGGAACGTCTATTACAGAAATATATTCTGGTAAGAAGATGTTTTCCCTCGAAAAAATTTTGGACAATGACATTAAAGTGTCATATCCCGGATTTCTTAAAATAATCTTTTCAATTATTTTTTAATTATTTCTCCACAACTGTCCAAATGATTAATGGTGTTAACTAAATATATTGCAAGATTTCATTATTAGAATTCCCACCGTTTCCAGTTTTTGCATACAACAACAATTAATGTATTTGTATGTATGCAATTTTATTTTATTTAATTATTTCTTAAACCAGTTTTTTCTAACCATACGAATAAAATTGCAAAAAAAGTGCTAAAAAGGAAAAAACGCAAAAATAGGTGAAATAACTAGGTAAAAACAATTTTAGGCTCACATGAAAAATAATTTTTGGAAACGGATTTTGCTATTATTAGATTTTACTTATCTAAATCTTTCGTTAAAAGATAAAAAACCTAAAATTCATATCAGCTCTAGTAATAACTAAGAAAATTAACTGACAAAAAGGATAAGTTTTCTATAAATAGAAAAATAACCTAAAAAATGAATTTTTTAAGTATTTATTGCGGTATTTTAGTAGTATGTAATGTATAAATAAATAATCAAACTAAACAAATGTTAAAATAATGAATTCTAACTGTTCAATAAAGAATACATAACTACATAGAAACATATTATTAAAAAAAACTAAAAAATGACAATAATTCACATTTAACAGGTTAGCACTTGGAAAATTTAAGTAAACAAGAAATAGAATTCTCAACAATTACGTTACTATAGAAATGATAAAAATGTAAAAATAAACACTTTGTAATACGATATAAAGACCTTTATTTCACAATTATTATTGATCATCAGTCGTATTTAACATAATAAAAACGTAAAAATAATGAGAAGCAAGAGAAAATATACCAAACAAAATTGAAAAAATTAAAATTGAAAAATCAAGAAATTTATTTTTCTTTAAAATGAATATGTGTGCTTACCAATTTTACCGTGGTAAAATTTAAAAAATTTTTTCCAAATTTAGTTTTCAAAGTGATTATATGGTGCAGTGCGTCTCCACTTCACATCCAATATAGTATTGGGTTAAAAATTCAATTTCATTTATTTAACCTAAAGATTTCATTAGACACGTGACACATTTAGTTTTTAGTTATTTGGTAACCACCCACATTCATTTTAAAATAAAATAAATTTATTAAAATTTTTAATTTTAATTTTTGCAATTTTGTTTTTATTATTTTTACGTTTTTCTTATGCTGAATATGACTGACGATCAATAATAATTGTGAAATAAGGGTCTTTATATCGTATTACAAAGTTTTTATTTTTAAGTTTTTATTATTTCTATAATAACGTAATTTTTCAGAATTCTATTTTTCTTGTCTACTCAAATTTTCTAAGTTCTAACCTGTTAAATGTGAATTATTATCATTTTAAATAGCCTCAAAAAAGTCAGATGTTAAGTTAGAAAGCTTTCAGCTAGAGTCCTAATATATAGTTACAAAGTTGTTTTATATCTAGATTTTCAGATAATTGAGTCTGTAGACTACTTTTGCGTTAGAAAAAAAAAAAGAAAAAACTTCTACATTGAAAACTAAATAAAGTTTTTCAGGGAAATAATCGATGTAATTTATAAAAGGGTGTAGCTCGAAAACTATATCATCTAAAGCAATAATTTTTTTATATTTTTACGCAGAAATTCTTCATACTTTTACACAGCATTATAATATAGAATGTTTAAAAATTTCTTTTAGATTTTATGATTTTTGAAGGCATTATTTGCCAAATTATGTTCTTTCCAATTTGAATCTGTGGGCCACTTTAAGCAAACATAATTTTATTTCCGAGTTATGTTTATGCCTAAATACCTAAAAAGAGTTAAATGAAAGAGGAGAAAGCGTTTAAGTTACCAGTAACGTTAAAATTTATTGTAAATTTAAAAAATTTAATTTGTTAACAATGTATGTACGTTTTCCATATTTAACACAAAACTATTATTAAAAGGTAAAGTGGAAACTTTACACTCAAGTGAATTTAATTTTTTGTTCTTCCCTTCATAGTCCTAACGAATTCGATTTCGGATTCGTCTACGATTTTCCATATGAAGTTTTTGTGTTTAAACCGGAACTGACAATAAATTAAAAAAAATAAGTAAGAAAAAGTTACTATTTTTCTAAAAAAATACATTTATGGCTATGTTTACCCCTTTCTTCCAGATTTCCCAAATTTACAGCTAGGTTTTGCGTCTCTAAGAGCCAGTTTTAGATTAAGCTAAGTTCAAGTAAAACTCAATAATTTCTTAATTGTAGTTGGATATTGAAGTTGAAACATTTGATTTATAAAATTAAAATTTGAAAGATCGGCATGTGGCGTTACTGATATCAAATTGAGTTGATAATAAATTTTTGTATTTAAAATAAATTCGATTACAAGTTTTTAAAATCAAACTTGGTTTCCCATTTCAAGAGAAGTCGTGTAAAAATACTTTGAACCGCACCCTGAGAGGTTTTTCTGCTCCCGCATTCCAGAACGACGCCGTGGTAGAGAAGTTGTTTGATAATTTTTTAATAAAATATCATTACAGTATATCATTTAACTAGAGCTTAAAATTACTTATTGTATGGCACGAGGCAATTAGCCGATTTGTCAATTCTGACGATAAATATCAAATTTAAAAATTATCAAATGCTAAATAATAGACAACATGGTATATAATATGTAAAAACTTATTAAAACTCTCAGTAAGTAATATAATAATAAATTTGTTTATCAGATGTCATCTCATACCTATTATCATACCTTCCTTGACTGTTAAATAACTTACTTACATCCTTAGAAACCTAGACCCAGTTGTATATAACAGAAGATCAACTCCGAATCAGAGTTAACTCACGGAATTCCAAGGCTGTGCTTGGATCAACCATAAGTTGACCCTGAGTTAACTCTGATCACTGATTAGATTGATTTTCAGTTATAACACTGCGCCATAAAGAATTATTGTTTTTAAAAGTTTGCATGCTATAAAAGTTTCAGTTTATTTCCAGAACTGTTTTTCACATTTAAACTGTCAAAGATAAATATATTTATCTAGTATGTATATGCAATCGCGAACAATTTATTCCAAAAATTATATTAATAATATAAACATATGTTTAAGATATGTTACGATTTTTCAGTATTTTTCATATACGATTACTTCGAATTTTTCTTTCCGATTTTTTGTTTTAAATAAAGATTTGTTAAAAAGAAAGTAGTTGGTCAAAAGAAAACTAAAAAAATGCAAATGAAACTTACAAATTAATTATATCTGGCAATGTCATATTGCAAAGAAAATCATAAAAATCGAATTTTCAAAAATGATGCGTAAAAAATTGCTTTTTTGCAGAAAACTTATATCTAGCGATTCAACCTCTTAATTGGAAATATTTTTATATAATAGGTATGATTATTATCATTCAATGTAGTTTTTGTTCATGTATTATTTAATTAATTTTCATTGTGGTTGACTGTAAGGCTCTTTCAATTTTAAAAATGCAAAGTGTTCCTGTTTACTTTTATACTGCCTGGGTAAAACTTTTTTAAATCTGGTTGACGACCGTTTTGTCATCTGCTCTTTCAGATCTCGATTATTGCGAACTAAAAAAGCTCTTCCACTTTGTTATGATTTCACAAATTTTATATTCATTAGCCGTTTCAAAAATTGATCTTGAAAAACTTTTATTGTTAAAATAAACAAAACACCCTATCATATAACCTTTTAGCAAAGCCGAATATAATTAAAGAAAATACATAAATAAAATATATAAGGTGTATGTACTTAATTACTATAATATAATCAACATAATTTCAAAATTTGAAGTTAACTACCGAAATTAATAAATTTGAACTACCGGAACGCACCCTTAAATGTATTAAAATTTATTAAATGACATATTCACAATAATTATTGCTTGTTTATATACCAACACTACGATAATATTAAAAATTAAATAATAATAATATTACTATTTATAAACGGGTTCAAAAAACAATGGCACTTACCAAGTGATTCATATTGCAAACTGGTATTATCAATGATTATAAAACAAATAACTATTATAAACGTTCTACCTATTTATATAAATTCTGAATTTTCTGCATCTCATTAATAATACCAGGTACATGAACGCCTATCCTTCGGTGATCACCTTTAATTCAGTCAGAGATTGTCAAAAGTTAATAACGGTTTTATATTCAGTGTATAAATTAAAATAAATAAACTAAACATTTAGCATACTACTGAAAACTTAATGGACTTCAAATTCAGTCGTGCTCATCTTTAACCAGTTACATTTTTTACTAATTGGTATTAATAGGTTAACTATGATTGAAATAAAAATTTCAATTAGGTGCATTAACTTTCTTAATTATCATATTTATAATATTGCACCTAAAGATATTAATTACCATAAACGCAAGAAATGTTTTAGTTAAAATACTACACAATATGTTGTCTAACTTGAAATATTATTTTTTATTATTTATAAAATTAGTATAAATAAACATAATTTTATTCTGTTAAATGTAATCCTTGACATGAAATCAATCTAACATTTTGTACACTCTATTAGCACTACCATCTGCATACTTTAATTTTTATTAACACTAACATTTTCATTTTTATTGTTGTAAAATGCCAATAATCTCGTTCAATAATAAAATCAACTTTGAAATAACAGATTACATCCGTAGGTTAATATTATAATTTTTTTAAATAAGTCATTAAAAATAAATAAAATCAAAATTAGGTATGGAATTTTATGCAAAAAGCTTTGAAAATTTCAATAACTCGCATATTTGATGGTTTTTGTTATTTAATTCATTATTACGTAACAGTTGGTGACAATATTTATAGTTGAGCATTACTATATACATAAAACATTAGAAATATAATTTTAAACATCGCACAAAATAAAAAATAAATTTCCTGGTACTATATGGTTATACAATTGAAACTATTCCCTTGGCTGGTTTAAAATATTTAGATACAAAAAATAACAAATTTTTGAAGATGATTAAAATGTTGTTAACGGTATAAAAGACAATGTTAACATTCAGATTTCTGGATGTCTTACGGAAACATAATATGTACGTCAATAAATAATATTACAGGATTGGGTTAATATCCTTGCCAATAAAACATAATTATTACGCTATGTACATAATTTTTGGTATCTTATTTATTAGACACTTTACTCTTATGTTCTATTAGCAAGGATATACCCATCCCCGCAATATTTATTATATTGGCCTTGCAATGCGAATTCATTAGTTATAACATTTTGATATTAAAAATATAAAAAAAACCTTAATCTTTAAGTTACTAGATCATTTTTATTCCTGTATCATCTACATGAGGTATCCTGTACATGCACGGGTACATTTTTTGTTTATACCTATCAATGTAAGTAAGAGAAGGGTCCTAGTAAACTTCAAATTAAAAAAAATTATATTTACGACTTGCTTATGAATTCCATGCTTAAAAATATTAAAATAGTGCTGTATCATAAAAAATATAAACAAATATTCCGATCTATACTTTAAAATTACTAAAACATGCATAAATATTTGCCCGAACTAAAATGTAAGCCTTTCGTTGATACGTATCTGCTTTATTGGAGTTGGATCAAGCTAAGCCCTATGTATTATTTTATAAATATGTAGTGCAAATTGACATTTAAAATTGGCAGTTCAATTAATTGACATTAAAAATAAACATTATAGCTATTATTGCATTTTTACCGATGGGTAAAAATATTGCACAGGAAACTTTCTTCTGGTTATTGCCGAAAAGGCTTGGTGATTCTTTTTCTGTACTAACAATATTCTAGAATTAATATTTATTCTGGATCAAATTTTGTTTTTGTGCTGATTAAATCTCGTACATTAACTGTAACT
This sequence comes from Cantharis rustica, assembly GCA_911387805.1. NCBI lineage: Eukaryota > Metazoa > Arthropoda > Insecta > Coleoptera > Cantharidae > Cantharis > Cantharis rustica. Next base: position 110,274,332 of record OU426877.1, on the reverse strand, counting down.
CTTTTTTGGTCTGATTATTGGTCAGACTTATTTAAGGTAGAACCACTTCTCCATATCACTATTCATCGCAAGGTCGACCTAAGAAATTCCACAAAGTTTACAGTAAGACTGAAAAGTTGTTATTCTGGAAAAATCAAGTGAAAATAACACGAAGCAATTTGTGTTAAGCACTCGTTAATTTAAAAATCTCTTTAAAGAATTGCGAGTTTGATGGATAGGAAAACTAATTTTTGAAAGAAAATAGGTGGTGATTTACTGATTTATTAATTTAATAAGGAGACATGAAGTCTATTTGAATATCTTCCAGAAAGCTGCATCATTAAATATGTGGACTAATTAAATTTTATATTGTCTTCTGTCATTTAGATGTAAATTTTGATAATTCGTGAGAATATAGCTAAGATGATCTCACATAAAATTTTGAAATTGTATTTATATTTACACTATGGGTGTTAAAATAGCATTAATTATTTATTAATCTTGACTTTAATGTTAAATTTACATCTTAAGAATATATCTAATTCATTTGGTAAACTTTGAACTTCTTGAGATTGAAAAGAAAGTATTTTATTTTAACAACATAGTTACACAAACGCTTGATTGATGATTCATCTTTGTGACTCTTTTGGAAAACTGTTTGACCTTGTAATTTAAAAATGTCACATTTAGGATCTAATTTGTAAGAGTATAAAAGTTATAACAAAGTTATTGCTGTAACTTACACCAGGTGTTACTAATACTTTGTTTCTACGGAGACTATAAGGAATCATATTATTTCATTTAAAAGTTATTCTTCCAAATATATGAGAAAATTGTGGTAACCAAAGTATATGAGAAAAACTATTATGTAAATAATTATTTTATAGTTCACAGTGAATTAGTTATCTTGTATAAAACATAAAACTCGTCTATTACAAGTTACACCACTGCTTGGGTAGCTCGGAACAAATTTTTAATTTATGTTATATTTAAGTTCAGAATGCAAATAAATTTAAAACAATTTCAACATTGACTAAAGCAGAAAAACTTATTATAAGTTGCAAGTAGAAATGCATGTGTTAACACGGTAAATTAAAATGAAATGTTAAAAATTTAATTCTTCAAGTTGAAAAATACAATTCTACTATATTATTCAAAACACAAGGTTAATATTTCGCTACTTAAAACCTTAAAATCAGCTTATAAATTTGTTTGCATGTTTAACAAGTTGTTGAAATTCCAAATTTTGTCAGAATTTATTTTGATTTAGTCAAAATATTGTTAGATAAAACATTGAAAACATAAAAAAATTATAACGTTTTTATTTATAAAGTGTCCAAAATCTCCGTTACGATTTCCATTTAGTATGAATGTGGACTGAATGGTGAACAACATTAATAAACAAAATTTATAAAAAAGAGTTTGTAAAAAGGACATCAGACGACAGTAACAAACAGTCATTAGCGTAGTAAGATAGCCGAAAAATTGATGACTCTACTAAGGTATCCGGTTTGAATCCGGAGAGAGTTGAAATATTTTATATAACCATCTCCGTACTTCGGAGAATACGTAAAGTCGACGTTCCCCCGAGGGTGATGATTACTACTAACGATTGTTAAAAACAAAGTCACAGGTATTCCCCAATCCGATTTCAGCAGCCGTGGAGTCAAAAGGCTGACTCGATTCGATAATGGATAAAAAGGCTAAGAAGAAAACACTTTTTAAGTATTGACTAAGAAATACTTCCTGTCGACTAATAAAAACTAAGGAGCATAAAGGTTCATTACGTAATATCTCAAAATTTAACAGTGAAGAATTAACATTTTATATACTACAATTTTTGTAGTATATCTGTTCAAATTTATTATATTGCTGTGATATTTATTGATAAATTGATTGTAACTCACAATTATCCAAAACATCTAAAATAATAAAATTTCAAAATTAATTTTTAATAAATCATCCAATATAAAATTTCTAGTCAAATAAAACTGTAGTACCCTTTTATGACAACGTCGTTTTATCTTACCATTTCGTCGGCCACACCAAAATTTAATTTCAAACTATAAATTATTTCTTCCAATTACCAACTTTGACTTTAATTTTTATCATAACTCAATACAGATCAAATTGAAGAATTTGATTCAGTGAATTTTTAATCAAAGCATCAAACAGTGAATAGTAATATAATAACTTCTCCGCTTCATTGCAAACATGCGACGCACTAAATTTAATTGATATAAAACTTTCTACATTGTCACTATCAAAACTTTTTGGTAAATATGATCAATGGATAAATTTTTATGAGACCCTTAAATCTCTAATTAATGAAAATGAGTAATTAACGGTCATTAACATTAAATTAGTTTTATTTGTGCTCAACTCTTGCAAGTTATTCTTATGTAGTTATTCTTATAGCATCTTCAATTATTCAAGCATTCATTGGTTTCTTCCGTAAACTTTGAAATAGCGTGGGAACTAATACTCAAAACTAGTTTTAAAAACAAATCATTACTAATTCATAATCCAAATAAATGCGTTCTTTATATTAGAAAACATAAATAAAGAATCACATACAGCTTTACAAATATAATTAAATAAAACACAAGAGAACTTATGTACATTCAAAGGATTAGACTACAGTAAAATATAAATAAAATCTAACGCACTTTATTTCTGAGAAAACTGTTTAAAAATCTTTAAATGCGTTTATTTTTTTGCAATCAGAAACTCACCGAATTGACTTAAAATTTGAAACATATTTTCAAAAAGCGGCTTTTCGGCTTACGCAGTTAAAATTTTGTTTGGTTAAAGTTTTACTTAGATAATAAAATATTCCAAATTTTTAAAAATTAAAAATTATTTTTTCTTTAACAAAAATAAAAAAAAACACATCGAAACAGACAGAGAAAAACATCTTGTGTTAGCCGATAGGAGGTAATTTTTAATAATTAAAAGTATTTTGTTCTCAAGAATCGCTCCAATGAAATCAGGTAAAACTTGTACACCACTCATCCGCACGTCATGCTACATTACTATGTGCGAAATAATATTAGCTGCTACAAAAATAATTTTTTACATACAATTTTAAATACGTACTTACTTACTTATTAAAGTCAAAAATGAATAAAATCTCATTTATACTTTTCCGGAATTAATTTCCAAAATTTGCAATATTTTAAGACGGGTCACTATAGTGTAATCCCTTAATGTATTAAAGTAGTTCTCATGGGGCACACTAATCATTTATTTAACTATCATAAAATTTAATCTTACAACTAAACGAGAATGAGAAAAACTTAGATCTAAATTAACGGAGCTACCAACAGTAGAAGAACTAAGTTTGTAACAAAAATTGTCAAATATTGGAAACATTACAAGTTAGTAAACGTCGTCAGTTGTTAAATGTAAGGCCAAATTCGTAATTCCAAAGCTTTTTGATAGATTTTATAAAACAGAGTTTTAATTCATGTTAAAAATTTCTAGACTTGGCAATATCTGAACGAATAAATGAAATACTATAGCTTAACCAAAACCGTTTAGAAACTGTTTTTGATCTAATCATGCACTTAAAAGTTGTAAATCAACAATTTTTAGGCACAGGAGTAAGCTAAGACAAAAAAAAATACACTATTACTTTTGGCAGTTGGCTCTTCAATGCGTAGTGTACTGTGGCGAAACAAATTACTTCTAATCATTACTGAATGCTACTGATTATGATGACTAATTTTATTTTATTAGCTTCTGTGAATACAAGCAATCTGTACAAGTACATTGAGCTTTTCTTCTAAAATATTAAATAACATGAAGTTTTACTTCAATAAGTAACCTGTATAGAGATAATAAATAAGTAGGGTAAGATGTAGGTTAACTGAATATATAGTACATACTGCATATATATCTGCCATCCCTTAGTTAGTTACTTATGGACTCTTATTTTGACAATTCAAAGACTTGCTATAGATGTCACTTTAGGATTATAAAATATATTCCAGAATGTTAAAGATCCCTAAATCATAATCAAAAATTATTTTTATGGCGGGTATGTAAATTTTTGAAGTCTTACATATTTTGATTTACGTACAGAAATCAGTGATATATATAAAATTGTAGTGCATAGTGCTTTAGGGTAAGTATTTGACTATTGATTACCATTATTGGTTTTATTGTTAAAGCCATGTTGCTTTAAATTTATTTGTTAACTTTTTTATATACACAACAGGTTATATGGACACAGATCACAGCAGGTTAAATGAACAGGTGTCCAGTTAACCTGTAATGTGTTTTAAGGATAATATGTTGCATGGAACTCCTCTTCTTTCTTCTTTTATGTGCCCTGTCCGATCTGTGGAAAAGTGGAACATCTGCTCAGCATTAGTACATATTCGGAAACCTCGAGTCATAGGTTTGCAAATTTCTCTAGAAAAAAGTTGCCTTCACCGGGATTCGATCACTCGGCTAAAATGTGTAGGTGGAGCCCTTTGCTCTACGCCACAATGGGTATCGTTAAAATTAATAGTGATACGCTATAATAAGCTACTCTTTGCGTATTGCGCATTAAGAACGCGTTAAAATTGTTAAACCGACGAATAATTTAAAAAAAATATAATTTAATAATTTTAAAAATTTTCAGCCGAAAATAAAAACCCCAAAATTTAAAAATAAATCAATTTTGAAAAATGCCACTCAGATGCAAAAAATTATCTAAAGCCGAATGTGCAAAAAAAATTTCGAAAACTTCAAAGATGACCGCGATGACTGCGGATTTACATCGACTTTGACACATGCCGAAATCGCTATTTTGGCAATTTTGTAAAGCAGTTTTTGATTTTGATCGATAAAAAAATCATAATAAAATATTTATATCCGAATAATTATTTATTTTTTACCTCGACTAGAACTTTGAATTAATATTTATGTAATAAGGTACTTCGTTCCTATCTGGTGTGCCACGACACCACATTTTATTATTTTAATTCAGGATCACTATCTAACTTCAAAACTTTGCAATAAAATAAATATCTTGAACTAAAAGGTAATAAGGTATACTTATCTTTTTTAGAATTAAATAATTCCGAATCTCATGTTGTATGTTGAACTTTATCTTCTGTGGGAAAAAACAAATTAAATTTAAATTAAATTCAATTTAGTTATTATTTTTGGTATTAGTAGCAAACAAGAGATATAGTAGACTCGCACGAGCTTTGCACACTATAGCTGTATTCTTTTTACCTATTTTATTTCCATCTCAGTTGTACAACTGAGATAAAGTGAGCTGAGACGAACTAAGATTAACTGAGTCAAAGTGAGAAAGAGATAAATTAAAAAGAACAAGAAAAATTTACTACTAAGTAAATTTTGAATTTAATTATTTTGAAGTTTGGTAGTACTAACCAAATTGTTTTTTTTATTATTGTATAATGTCAACATAAACTTCAAAAAGACGAATTAAAAATTTAAGGTGCAGTAGATATTAAAATGATTGCAATAAGTGATAAGTTTAATTCAAATTAACCAATCCGGGCCATTCCCAATTTTTCTCAGTTGTAACACTTCAAAACAGCAAGATCAGTTTGGGTATGGAAGGGGATACTTTTGTCACGTAAAAATCATTTCGGCACGGCACAGTACTTATGTCAAAACGGTAAAAAAAATAACCTTCCAACTGAGTAACTGAGTATCTCAGTACAATCTCACTTAAAATAGGTAAAAAGAATACAGCTTATATATTACAATAATTAACAATAAAATAAAGTAATAAGACAGATGTTTACCATATGTATTTAAAATTGCTGAAGAATAATCCCCAGGTAATTGGTAACAATGCTTAAGCAAAACAATGTATAAAAACATGACTTAAAAGAATCAAAGAAAGAATTAATTTACCAAAGTAACTACCGGTAAGTTTACAATAATAACAAAACTTATACAATGGTCTATACTCTATTGTCTTGTAGATCCATGGAATCATTTTTCAAGATGACCAGGAACACTGAATTTGCATTCAAAGCGGTTGTACTAATATTCGCAGAAGTATTGCTGTTTCGATACTCAAAAAAACGTTAACAACCTATACGTATTATTGGAACTATTATTGGAAAATCTTGGTGTCTTGAAATTGTGTACTAATTAGATGTTATAATAAATAGAATCTTACTATGTTGCAAATCTTCAAATCCGTAATTTTTAAAATTTAAACCAGGAAAAACTCCATCAATTTACCTTTGTTCGATATGCACTAAGCAATATGACAAAACCGAAGAATGAGTGTCTGCAACAATTTAATTTTATTGGCAAAAAAGTTGTTACTATTGTATGCGAGACAAATATTACTAAAAAATCTTAATATATTGCTGTGTTTACACTAGAGTCGTATTCACTAACTCTGAAAAGATCTTTACGGAAAGAATATCTTTACGTAAAGGCTAAACGTATTCTGTAATAATTCAAGATCCTTTAGTAAGGGACCGTCTATCAAGATCGAGGCGGAGTGGGGCGGAAAGCGTTTAGGTAATATAGGATTTGCTTATTCTGTAACTCTAAAGGATTCGCTATTAGCGCCAAAATGCACCAAGTTGATCCTTTACATAGAGGATGGTCAGCAGGCGCCTTTAATGAAATTAAAGTGTTATTCGTAAATGTGAACTTGAAGCTTGAAACTTCGAAATGAATATGCAATTGAATGATATTCTTGAGGAATTACGCAAAAAGTCCACCCAAGCTATTTAAATCGCAAACCAAGTTTTCCTATTTTAATTTAAGAACGGCGCCACCTGCAGCTGGTTTGAATGCATTTTCGCGAAAATATATTGTGGTGAAAAAGGGGATTCGCACCTACCCTGTACATTTGATAAAAATTTTATTTAAATAATTTTTAAATAAATTATAAACAAATAATTGTAAGATTGTAGAATTAGACAGGTGGGGGCGAATCGACGAGGAGTTTTGCTTTTTGCCGACGAGTCGCCGCGAGAGCGAGCGGTCCGACTTTTAGCTCGTTAATTTTTGACTCGAGTGAGTTATTTTTGAGATTTGTCTTATTTTTGAGATTGTGAGTATTTCTTTTGATTGAATAAAGTGAATTTTGATGCGAATGCATTATTGCGTAAATTATTGGATGATTGTTTTGATATTTGGAAATTTGGAATAATTGTTTATGAGTGGCTACTGAGCGGTAGATTGGATTTGGTTGATAAATTAGAAAATGAGCAATTGAAATTAAAAATTGGATCTGAATTATTTAAAATTGGAAAGTTTAAAATTTCCATTCGTGGGAGCGAATGATGCTGTTGATAAGCGGGCGATTTGGATAAGGCAAGAAATCTAACTGTGTTCCTTTCGAATAAAAGTAAAATTTTATTTTACATTAAAATTAAAATTTTTACATTGGATTTACGATTTATGAATTATATTTTGAAGAAGATTTATTTTGGAGAATTTATTAAATTTTTTGGATTGGCCAGCATTTTATTTTAAATTGGATTTTGTTAATTGGTAATTTTTTTTGAAATTTTGAATCCGCCCCTGAGAAGTCTTAGCTCTCCTACTTGTAAAGCCGTAGAAATTGGTGGTTATTTGCAGTTTGCCACGCATTGCAAAAAAATATCATTACAAAATATCGCTCTCCAGCAAATTCACATACAATTCGTATTGTTGTGTCGTAGTTCTTGAACCACGGTCACGTTTACGATCGTTTTTGTTTACAGTTGTCTTAGTTGTTGTAATTAAGATTAACTGATTATGAATGAGAACTTGTGATTGAGCTACATAAATATATTGCTATGCCTCCCTGTATTTTATTATTTTATTAATTTTCAAAATCAAACATTTTTCCTTAAATATTTCCTTAAATTTAATTTGTATTTGAACATTATTTTCAAAATGGCAAAGTCAAATTTTACGATACCCGTATCGCAGCTGTCTTCTTATCAAATCTAATTTTCAGTTTCTTCAATATATTTTTAATGCAAAATAGAAAAATTTCTTAATTATCCATCATGTCGACCATTTTTGGCTAAAGGCCCTGATAAAAACTCCACTTCTACCAACTTTAATTTTCAAAGTTTTACCTCCCAAAATTCAAATTTAAATATTTCACAAAGTTAAAAATCAGAATTAATAACAAACTAACAAGGTAAGTAAAACCTTGGTTCGGAACATGACAATATATGTAATTCATGATTCATAATTAAGTAGGTTGGTACCACCTTACACACAAAATTATTTGAATTTAAATTCAAATACACAATATAATTTATTTATTATTATACACATTCAAATATTTCACATACGTTATCACATCAATACGTTAAACGTCAAATATTTTATAAATTATGTTTTTAAATCAACCAATCAGAACACATAGTTTACGTGTACTATTACGATTAAAAACATAAGACTCACCTTTAGGTAACGACAACTGCCAGGTATAAGAAATTTCCTAAAAGATAAATTAGAGAATGCGTTTTTAAAACGATCCTTTCAGGTACCCTGCCTTTACATAAAGAATCTTATTTTAAAGGATTAGTTAGTGAATATGAACCCAAGCAGTAAGAGATGGGTTGCATATTTAGAAATAAAACATTAACTTTGCAACCTGAGGAACAATAAAAGCAGGGCTTTTACGTTTCCATTCTTTTTTTACATTTATGTGGTGCGCGATTTGATTTTGTTCGTTTATTAATGTTCTATTGTTTAGTTTAAGTTGTTTTCCCTTTTAGTTGCAAATTTAATTTTAATTAAATGTTATTTATATTTTTAATTGTTGACATTGTTATGACTCACCAACATGCAACCAGCACAGAACAGAACAGCACAGCCGATATGCACTAACATTGATTTAGAAAATTAATACAAATAAAAATCTAAATTAAGGTCAAAATGAAAGAATCGTGAGAAAACCAATGAAAAAAAATAAACCATCAGAACCGTTCAGGATATAAAAAATAACAACAGCCAGCATCATTAGTTATTCTTAAATCTTCGTCCGAGCAAGTCGATTAAATTTATTTAAATTTATTGTTAATGTGTTTGTATTGTTTGGGAATAAATCCCAACAATAATTAATGTAGACTAGAGCTCCGATATTTTCCAAGTTTGGAAATAATTTTTGCCACGCGTTTATGAAAGTGAGAAGCCGACGAGTCTATAGAAATACGAAAGCCAAATATATTAAATATTACTAAAAAGCAGATGCATACGATCATTAAAGATAAGTAAAGAAGATTAACTGTACAATAAAAACTTTTTAGTTCTTCAAATTTGTGCTGGCCTACAAGTCGCGTGAGTCCTGTTTGCCATTTATTGTTATTTTACGCAGGTTGCAAAATAAATACCATTTTATATCGTCAATTCTTTTATTGTCTTACTTGTAACCATTTATTTTCGAAGAACGCCTCGACCCATAAAAGAGATACAGTTAAGAAAGAGTAGATAAGCACTACAATATTGTTTAATTTCCTATCTAGTTCTACCAGTAATTACTCAAAGTCTGGCGCAACTATCATTGCATAAAAAAATATGCATAAATGCCTTCCAATTTAGTTTTATCGGATATAAAAAAAAGTCCTTATCTAGGCAAAACATACAGTATAGCTTATCAAAGACATTAATATAGTTATCAAATTTTTTAAGCATTCTCTACAATGAAAGCTGATTTTTATCTCGATGACTTAATCAGTGAAGCGGTCACTCTTGAAAGTGCAGTCATTATTATCAATCAGATAAGTAAATTCTTGATCTCGTCTGGCTTTACGAGTATATTGAGAAAATAGGCTTTTAACGACGCATAAATATTAAAGAATTTACATAATACTAGTAACATCATACGAGTATTAAAGCTATAAAATTAAATCACAACTTCATTAATGAATTCATTCTATTTAAAAGAATTTTTTAATTTAATATTTTCACGGTCAAAAAATTTTATTTTATTGTCTGAGATGAAAAAAAAACTATTATCACACAATACTAGAATTTTGAGTTCACTAACTGTATTTTGATTTAACCTTCGTATACCAGCGCACGGTCTGTGAAACCGAGATTCTTAGGTTCATTTTAGCATGTTTTTAGTAACATATCATCACAAAATTAAGTTTACTGTTAGTTGAGAATCTGTTAAAACATATCAACAAAGTTTTAAAGAAAATATTGCAACTAACAGTGAGTGCGAAGCGCTGACTTCTTTTGTTAAAAAAAATAATAAGCCAAATGTAAATCGTCGGTCTGAGAGACCAATACGGGAGTATACGAAGGTTAAGCGAGAGTGTGAATATGTTTGTAAGAGCTATACAAGAATTGCATTTTATTGAAAATATTCCTAAATTAAATTCCTAAATTAAATTATAATTAAAAAACAATAAAAACTTATCATTAACAAGTAAGTTATTAGCTTGAAGTCACTTCTTTGATAAAAAGAAATCTCCTACGGATTAGTAAGTACTCCCATAGCTTAAATAATATACAGTATACATTGTATATTTAAGCCAGCGATTCCCAAATAGGGTTCCGCGGAACCCTTGGGGTTCCACAAAAAAATCCAAGGGTTCCGCCAAAAAGAATTTAAAAATGGCGTAAAAATAAATTTTGCCGCTTAAAATATATTTTTAACTTTTTTCTATTCTATCCTATGGCAATCCATTCATGGAATGCTAACGTCCAGTCGAATTTTCTGCTGTAGATTTCGAAAATCCAATTAAAATTAGGTGCGATTTTCAATTGGAAAATAAATTTAAAGAGGTTCCGCTTGGCGTGTTTTGGAATGAACTACGCGAGGAATATCCGGAATTGTCCAAAAGTGCAAACCGTATTTTGCTATCATTTGCGAGTGTTTGCGAGCACATACAAGTGTGAGACTGGATTCTCATTATATTCAGGAACAAAAACAAAGTATCGAAAGCGACTTGACGCAGTTCCTGATATGAAAATCCAGCTTTCAGAAATCAAACCAAATATTAAAAGAATTTATTAAGAGAAAACAAAATGTCATACTTCTCACTAATAATAATTGTAATAATTAATAATTCTATAATAAATAATTTTTATATTTGTATTTACTTGGTCACGGGGGGGGGGAGGGTTAGTGTGCGTACACAACCTTGTATGCAGTAAACAAATCGGCTTGGGGTTCCGCCAAATTTTTTACATCGCCCAAGGGTTCCGCGGCCGAAACTAATTGGGAACCACTGATTTAAGCTATAATACTACCATCTAAACATCATTTTGTCACACTTCTAGTAAACCATAGCTTTCGCGCAAGACCACAGGCAACTATTGGTACATTAAGACAAAAATATCTTTGTGTTTTTATGGCCATGCATTTAGTCAGTAGCGTAATTATTACTATAGCCTTTTTACACTATTTAAATCGCTTTATTTGACAATGAGAGGTATGTTAAAATTTTCATTTCGATAATGGATTCAATTTTGTGAGGCAAATAAATAAATAAAAAGTGGTAAAATTTTGCTTGAACTTTGGAAGTTTGCCCTAGCGCGTTCTCCACGCTTTAATATAATCTAGAAAACAGTTTGTAAATGTAGTTTAATCTAGTTAAAAAGCATCTTTATCAAATTATCGGCGCTCATTCATACTTCTTAAACCCTTACTTCCTAATAGGTAACAGAATGGTAATAGGTAAACAGGATCCTAATAGGTAAACAAAACACACCAAAGGCAAATTTTTTTGATATAACACCAATAAACTAGATCATTTTTAACTATTGCAATAAATGCAGTAATAACTTTAGACAATTAAAACATATTGGGTATGAAGGGAAGTAAATCTCGCTATCTGTTATCATGCGTTTGAGATAATATTTATATAGTCTGTTTCTTTTAAGAAAAATATTGGAATTTGTACTAAAGCAACAACCTTAAAACGTACACCAATGAAATTGCTTTGAAGGTAGACGCTATCACAATAACAAAATTTTTGCAATTGAAGTGCTATGCGTGTTGCCTAAACTGAACCGGGTAAAGTCATAAATAAGATAGATTTGAACAAAGTTAAAGTAATATCGAATAGACCAGGGGCGGTTCTATCATAGGAACTGCAGAGCTGCAGAACCGCCAAAAATAAGAATGAAGTGTACCAAATTAATTATTACTTATTAGTATAACCACCACATTTCAAATTATTTCAATAATTGAAGAATAATCAATTTTGGTTTAAAAGCGCGCTTCTTATGTTGCCTTGAGTTATAAGTACCTTTATCAGTCAGTCAAATAAGTACTGTAATAATTAGTACAAGTCCGTTACGCTTTCGAAATCACTGTTTAACTTCGATGTGCTGGATATGATTCTGAACATGAAATGACGCGAGCTATCGGGTGGAATCGTATCCATATCCAGTATACATCGTGGTGTTAGGACAATCCTAACACCACGGTATACATTACAAATTGTGCTGCATCTTTATGCAGAATTACATGCCGTATTTTTGTCATATATGATTTAAAATTTGACTTATGAAAACAACTAGTAAGTTAATTTTTGTTCATTGATTGTTCAACAACATTGTTAAACAATAAAATGCAATAGTTTAATACTTGTAATATAGTGTAATTTAAAAATTTAGTACAAATTTTAATTTTACCAAGTTTCTTATAAATATTATTATCAAAATAGAAGTAAAATTATTTTTTGGCAGATCCTATAATAGAAACTCGAAATCAAATTACGTTTAATTATTAATATCAGTAAAATTAAAATTATGTAGGTTTTTTCTACAATAATAATGTTTATTATTAAACTCGCAGATTACAAAATATAGGAACAACCCACCATGGTACAACGTACAACCGTTCTGCTCATATTTCAGCTCTGGTTTTACAAACATATACGATTTTATTTTAAACACATCTTGCGTTATGAACTTTAATTGAAATTATGAATATCGAAGATAGTATCTTATACCTACTAGTACATAAAATAAATGCTTATGAATATTAAATGAAGAAAAAATAAAATGAAATATTACTAATATTTTTAACACAACTCCTCTCATAAGCCGTACTTAATAAAATTTTTTCGAAAATTAGTTAGAATTGCAATTTATTGTAAAAATGTAAAATCATATAAAGTACTATATTCTAGATAAGTGTTGTACGTTTAATATTTAAAAATGTGCAATAAGTAAGTTTATTTTTTGAGATTGCCATTTTCTGATATCTTGCCATTTTTATAATGCAGAACATCCAAGAATATTTTTCACGAGCCGCCACTGGAATAGACGTAGTTATTTGGTATAAACATTTCGCTTTTTTGTGGTGAATGTTTAATATTATTACAAGATTAAGTACTTTTAAATTATCTAAAGTTTCCCGATGTAAATTAGACTTTGAAAACGACGCGCCACCTATATTATTCATATGTTAGATCGACTATACATACATTTATTCGTACTTTGTATGAGAGTAAAATATTTTATAGATTACTATTGTGATTTTAGATTGAGTTTACATGTTTTTTACAATATTGTTAATATTTTATGTTTTGCAATTGATGCAATTGTTTTTTGTATATCCATGTCAATTCCCGACACCACATTTGTAATTTCAAACGTTTACCATCTCAAACTGGCACCTGACAGTTTACGCCTTATGGCCACCGTTTACAGATTTTTTCACCTCTGTTGTATATTTCAGCCCCGAAGATGAACTAATAAATAGACCGAAACTTTGGCCAGCAGATAATATTGTTTGATTTACTTCTCTTCACACCCAATATTCGTTTTAATTGCCTATTAGAAGTAAGGGGAAAATTTGTTTACTTTCCAGTAATAATTTTGAAAAAAATTATCCCATGATTATTTAATTCATTTTGCAACAATGGCCTAAGTGGCGTAAATCTACTAGATCATTAAAATAAGGATCTTTGGTTCTATTAAACAACAACCACCACCATTAATTTGAGGTATAGAACTATTTAAAATCAAGATTCACCAAGGTACAATTGGAACACTCCGTGTTACTCCGTAACTTTACGGAGTGTTCCAATAACTAACACTTGTTAGTTAAAACTTCAATTGGAATTGTTCAGTAATCAGTGACTCGGTTATGTTAAATCATAAATGATTAATTATTTTTATATGTTTCTTATTAAATGTATCTTTAATAATTATCTTGTGTTTGAATTGCATTTTTTTCTAGTAATTTTTCTTCTTTTTTTCCGTTTATTTTCCAATTTTGAATATGGATCTTTTTTTCTTTCGAGAAAAGTTCAATAATTTTGACTCCACCGCTACTTAAACCCAATTTGGAAATGCTTGTAACCCTGTTTTTAATAGTTGGTGTTTACAATCATCAATCCGAAGGCACATCCAGCTTTACGTGCTCTCCGAAACATGAAGATGGTTATATAAAAGTTTTTAGACTACCCTCAGTTTAGACTAAACGAATACCTTACATAGAGTCAACAGATATTTTTTATATCTATACAGTACTTTATTTATTTTTGAATGCGTCTTGTTGAGGTGGTTAGTATGTTGCAGTGATATTTAACCCTAACATTCGTTATCTTTGCTTATAGGGCACTGCATTCGTACCTATATGAATCGTATGTATTTAGCATTAGTGTTTCGACTGCGCCGATCATTATACGTATATTTCTTACATTTTATTTGCTCTGTAATTTTAAAATAAAGTTAAATAGCTTTCAATATTTGTTTTATCTCCGAAGCTAAGCAACACCCCAACGTGTAGGATATTTTGCGTTTTGTAGGAATTAAAGAGAATAATTTAAATGGATTTAACTTCATAACATTCAAGTGAAGAACGGTTGATCCTCAAGTATTGGAAAACTTTACCTTTAGAGATGTTACAAAATATTAGAATTGTAATTGAAAAAAGTGCACATACTATTGGAGATAAATAATTGTTGTAAAGAATAGCGGTAAAATTTTTAGAATATTTGAAAAACAATTAAAAAAGAAAAAACAATAAAAGTAAAGATTTACCGTGTAAAAGGTAAATAATATTATAAATTAATAGGTTTAGTTCATAAATCAAGTAAGCTAAAATATGGTAATAATAACAAAATAAAATAACAAAAACTTATATAGTATACATCAGCTGCAATAAAGTTACTGTTATATTAATTATATTCATAACTATAAATTAAAAAAAAACTCGTTAACTTCAAACAATTATTTTTTGTAATAACCAAACAAATAAAATCTTATCACAATTCACTAATATACAACTTGTAAAACTAGAAAAAGAGCTTTTCCATTTTATTGTAGACGTTGGGTTGCATAACAATCAGGCTGAATGCGCATTTGCTAACGTAGTCAAAGCTTCGGCTGCATCTAATTCTTCTTTTCCGTGTAGTTCCACACTGTCGTCAACCTTAATTAATTTCTTGGTTTTCTTTTTTTGCGTTTTATCTAATGTCCAGTTTAAATAGTTATTTTCGTTTGGCTTAAAATTAGCAGCACTTTCTAACCATTTTGAAATCGTCGATGATCTCGTTATGTCTCCACAAGAATCGTTAACTTCTTGAGCATCGGAAATATAATTTTCTGGTTTCTGGCAATCTCTTAAATACTTTTCTATTATATGATTTTTATATTTGTTAGAATTTTGAGAGAAAGGATTATCTTTTTCTTTTGATAATTTTGAAGAAGAGTAGTAGAGTGAGTCAATAGTTGAGTTGTTGTTATTTTTAGATAAATAATAAATATTTTCCGTTAAATTTGAACGTTGAATTGAACGGGAATTTAACAACGAATTTAATTTTTGATTAGAATTAACGTTCACTTCGTTCAATTCGTTAGATAACAAATTGAAATCATACTTTTTATTTAAACCAGATTTGTTTTTGCTATCATTTGCTGCATCCAATTCCTGCCATATGCTGTCTTCCGAACAAATACTAAAATGTTCCACGTTACCATGCACTTGATTATTGTATGATTTAATTAAATTTCCCCAAGATTTACGTTGAGATTGCAGTCCTGAATTTTTTAATTTTCGCCTCCAATTTGCGAACCAATTACATACCTAAAATTTTAATTAGAAATCAGTGTTTAACTACAAAATTTGTAATTATTTACTTGTATGTAAGTTAATCCAGTTTGAATCGCCAGCGACTTTTTTTCCTCGCGATTGGGATAGGGATTGTCTCGACGCCTAATTAACCAATCCTTTAGAAATCTTTTAATTTCAGGTGTGAAGAGTCGTTTTGGAGGACGCTTATCTTCGATGTATGATTGTCTAAAATTAAAAAGGATTTATAGTGGTAGTAAGATGTGATAAAGGACGAAGCAACAGATAGTAATTCGTTTCGATCATTTAAGTATGAAAAAATAAGGTCACGAAATTCTACAGCTTTTATTAAATTCCACACAGTGTTAGTGAAGTTTGTAAAACGCACATCAACAATAAATAAAAATTATGGTTTTAAATTTAATGTTAGCTCTGTAAAGTGGTTTACTAGCAAGAAAAAAAATTTTTCGACGATAACTTAAAAGTGTTTTAAAATAGTTAAAATGTAATAAACGAAACTTAATTATAACAGAATAGATTTTCACCTAATTTTAAATTTCGGAATAAAAATATCTTAACTTTCTAATTCCGTTCTTCACGCGATGAGTGCAATAATTTTTTTCCGAGTTATATATGTTTGTGTGATTCATAAAAATAGTTAAATGCATTTGTTTGTAAGGCAATGTAGGTACGAAGATGTACATGAACCACTTTTATTATTAGTAACTTCAAACTGGTTAACATGTTATAAAAACAGACATAAAACTTTAGTGGAGCTTTTTTATGTAATACATTCGGCATTTTAAAAATTTCTAACCTGTTGTATCTTTTACTCCTTACAGGCCTACGTGAACGTTCCCTAATACTCTCCGCAATCCGTGGATCCATTTCTAATTAAAAATACAAAAATTTAAATCGTAAATGCAAACTTGAGTAAAAATAGAATTAACATGATCTGCTATTAAGTAAGAACAAAAAACAAGATGGAAGCTGCCAAACACTTCTTGTAATTCCTGTTAGTTATCTAAGTTGTAATTACACTTAGATTCAAAAATGAAGCAAAAATTAGTTAAAAATATTATAATTAAATCTACTCGAGTATATCGAGAATCTGCGGCAAATTTAAGTTGCTGTTTAGTTAAACACGTACGATAATTAGGTGAACATAAAAAACATGATCATGTAAATAGCTTATAAACGTATAATTACCTTGAATAAATATTTTTATTGAAATGTTATAGGTAAAATAAAATAAAAATTATCATTAATACTAGAAAATAAATCTGTAAGTAACACTTGTAAATAAACACTGGATATCAATGTAACTTTGCACCGAAACTGAATAACTACTACCAATCCGGGGACATCTAACTGCAAGCGTTTTATTTTGAGAGCGTCTCCTGCGTCGTGTTTTTTTATAATTGTTCTATTTCATTATTTTCAGTTGTATTGAAAGATGGGTAAATCATTTTGACTGAAAATATTCTGAATTTAGTTAAAATTGCTAACGAGGTTATATAAAATTTCAAGCCAATTTTCTAAGCAGGTGCTGTGCTTTTAATAGCGATTTCTTACAATATAGTTGGTATTATTTTATTAATAAAAATATTATGTACTCCACTGAGTTCAATTATGGTCGTGTATAAAAATTTGTAATGCTAAACTTAACCTGGATAGACTATTATGTTAGGGTAATGTACTGACGACTTGCAAAAGTTGTATGGCTTAATGATAATACTCTAGCATTTTAAGAGAAAAATTGTTTGTGGAACTTTTACAAAAATATATGCAATAGTTTTATAGTAAAACCTTACAGTCCAATTTTATAAAATTGCTTTATTGCTCAACCTACGCTACTCTGCAATAAATTCTAAAAAAACTAATGTTTATTTTTTGAGTAGTGAAAATTTTATTTGCTCACTAATATTGTAGATCATTAATAATAAAACTTGTTATTCTGAATTAATTAAAACCATAATAGTCAGATTAGATAACCAAGTATTTATTTCCTCCGAATAAAATAGGAAATAGCAAACCGCACGTAAGTATATTTACCACGTTTGATTATGAGGATTCTTATGTATACAATTATAAATTTAAAAATCAAGATAAAACCATAAAAAAAACATCACTTCTAATAAGATTATAAAAGATATGACAAATTTTTATTTTATAACCATGCTAAATGAGAGAATTACTGACGACAATACAAGATTATCTTCATTGGTTGATATTTCCTAATATTTGATTGCATATCGTAACCCAAAAATGCATTTTCTTTTGCACATTTATAGTTTGTATTTTGTATATAGTTTGTAATTAATATTTAAAAGTTGACAAACTAAGCAAATAATTACAATTTTAATTTTAAAATTATAAAGATTGTCTTCTGCAAAAAAATAGAATGTATAAAGACAGGGAAGCAAATTACATGAATAAACAAACTGATATTCTATGGTTTGAGCTATAGCTACAGTTTAAAAACTTGAACAATCTTACCCATACATAGTTAGAAAGTTGATCAGTATTATTTTAAATCTTTGCTTTACCGTTGACTACCCACCGAATGTCTCTAAACTGTTTTTAATCAAAGTTAAAATAAAATAATAATTGTGTGTCTTAGTATTGCTTAATTTGGAAGATAATGAGAAGAAATAAGTACAAACGTTCAACTGTAAGAGGTAGAACATGAGACTACAACAAGAGAAACACACTTTCCACTTTATAAACATTTTAATTTTATAATTGACATGGTAATACAATAATAGTTATTTATATAATTAATCAATAGATAAGTGGTTAAGGTAGTGTAACTCGATATTAATCATATCAATTTTTTTAGAAAAACCAAACAATGCACTTTTTGATACATTTTTTGATTTTTCTAAACAATTTGATGTGATTTATATAATTGGTAAGAACTAAACCTAATCTAACCTAAACCTAATTATTCCAACCGTGCCAACGCATCGATACTCATAGGAAATATTATAAGTAGGTTATAATAAGCAAATGCTATTTTATAAATTCTTTAAAATGTAATTATAACTACTTGAATTAAAAGATAAAAAAAACAGAATTTAACCCAAGCTTAACTTAACACGAAGTTAACCTAAACCCCGACTCAAATCTAACTATCATTATTTTATTTGCTCTGTATTACTGATATTAGAAATAATAGAACAAGTTCCCATATCCAAATATGCTAGCAAAATTTTGTAGAGAATTGAAATGCAAATGTTGTTGAATACCCCCACCAATAAAATGTTTTACCAATCTCACTTATAATGATAC
The DNA here is from genome assembly GCA_911387805.1 of Cantharis rustica. Taxonomy (NCBI): domain Eukaryota; kingdom Metazoa; phylum Arthropoda; class Insecta; order Coleoptera; family Cantharidae; genus Cantharis; species Cantharis rustica. Next base: position 110,255,074 of record OU426877.1, on the reverse strand, counting down.
TTTTTGATATATTATTGCTATGTTATACACTGTCAAATTCAGGTGATCATTAGTTTAAAAAATAAATCTTTAATTTATCAAATTATCAAACTTAACTCGTTCTGTATTATAATCAGACTTAAATATAATAAATCTATATTGCAATAAATTATAATAATAATAGAATTAACTATTATTATTTATGAAATTGACTGAAATATGGATCTTTTCTGAGCGCGTCGAGAGGTTTCAGGATGAGTCGTAGACAAACTTTAGAAACCGACAAGTTTCTGAATATTAGTTTTTTTTTCAACCAAAGAGGCTCTAAAATATAATTATACAATAAATTATTCGATTATTTGTAATTGGAGGGGGTGAACTTGATCAATGATTTTTATTTTGAGCACTGTTACAAGCTTTGACCGGTTACTTGTGTCTATATCTTTTTGGATCTACGTCTGTAAAGGTGTAAAGGTTAAAATTTTTCAGTTTAAAAAAACAGAAACTTTCAGGATGACAATTAATAAATCTACTGGCAAAACAATATGGTATATCATAAAAGAATACCAGTGTAATTGCAATTTAGAAACCGTAAGGTTGCTCAGGATTTGTTTTTCTATATTGTTATTTGAAATAATTATTTAATTTTGTTATAATGTATTAGTAATTTGTCGATACCTACAAAGGCAATTGTGGACGAAATATCCATTTTACTGGATTGTTTGATGTTTATATTATAACTTGTTATTTCTGTTATTGTTATTATATTTTATTTTTAATGTTTTGATTTATACACATATTAAAATATTGTATATTACATAGCAGTTTAGTATGAGTGTAGTGTTGATCTATTTCCAGTATGTATTTTTTACAAACTTTATAAGATTACCTATGTAATCTATCTAATTTCTATGTATTTTCTATATAATTTCTATGAACGACGAATGTGTTCTGTGTTCGTATAAGAATATGTTTATAAACATATTATAAACGTATTATAAACGCTTCTAGCAATATAAAAACAATTTATTTTGAAAATTTCTTATTAAACATTCTTCTGTAACCACATTACCAACTTAAAAGTAGCTCTGATTGATTTACTTTTTCTATCAACCTAAAAAGTATGGCAGCTAATCGAGTTCCAAATCCATTCAGGTACACACCAATAGAATTATGCACTATTCTAATTAGACATCCATGGAGTTCCAGTTTATTCATTTATTATGATAAAATTCAAATTTTGCATGTTAAATTAAAATTAGTAATTTAATTTTATAACTTACTTATGATAAAGATAAAAACTATTTAATTGAATGATTATATTGTAGATTGTTACACCCTGTTTCGAATTTTGAGTGCTCAATAGACAAATATTTTAATTTAATACGCAAAATTTTAATCTTATAAATATTAATATATAAAAAATATTAATCATATTTATTTATTAGGAGGTTAAACCTACAATATGTAATATACATATAATGCTATCCCACGAGTCTACCGTAAGACCTTAAAGGTAAGTGTGTTAACCATAGAACTTTTCAACAAAGACTTTGTTTTTAAAATATTAAATAAAACATATTTTGGATGAAAGTTCTGTATTTCTTTATTTATATTATTATGTACAAAGTATACCATTTATTAAAGAAAAATAATATTCGACAAATTTTCATCAAAATTATGCATACAGACATCGATTCTTTTGTAAAATTTTTTATTACATTTTTGCATAATGGCTGCTCTATATCACTAATTACACGTCTGATGTTGGTTTTAAAGACTTCAATAGATTGTGGATCATCTTCATAGTCTCGATGTTTTACATAGCTCCACTAGAAATCGTCTAACGGTGTTAGATCACACGATCTATGCAGCCAAATGAACTGTAGAAGTACGTGAAATTATTCGATCCTTTACAATAAATTATTTGTTTCCGTGGATGTGTGGTATTGTTTACCTTGCATGGTTTTAGACCAAAATCTTTACACAAAATTTGCCCATGTGAATTTATCGTGGATAGGTCCAATTGCTTAGAAGGTTGTGGAATTCATAAATTTGGATCTTCTTCAACATTTTCACTTGCAGCAGCAATATTGTTAACGGAATGACTCGGAGAAACAGGTATTATTGTTGGCATGACATAATTATATCAAATCACTAGACTTAAATTTAACCAAATTTTTAATATATGTTTCAGGAGAACGATTATAATAATCAAAAATATTCTAAATTTTACGATATGTATTTTTTACAGATGCAATATTTTCTTAGTGGATTTTAATAACTTTTATGCAATTTTTGATTAAAATTGAAAATATAATAAATGACAGACCTACTACTAGGTAAATGTAAAAAAAACAAATTGCAAAATTGTTACAAGATCAAAATAAATTTTCCCTATTAAAAATCAAAGCCCAATAATTTATTATAATAAGTCTATTATATAAGGTGAGGCTAAAAGATTTAAACAAAAGTTTTTATTACATAACACTTTAATAAGGAATTGAATACTGCCAGAATACTTAACACATTAGTTTCCTCCAGAGTGTGACAAAACTTAAGAATGAATAGCTTTGAAAGGTCAAAACTGGTATGGTTAAAAACATCTTTAAAAAAGAATATAGGTCTTATGGAACAATTAATATTTTTATTCCCATTTTTTTCGAAAAATGTTCGAGTTAATTTATTTTAGATGATTTTTATATTCGTTCAATAGTGAAATTTTTTAAAAAAAAATTAAAAATCACTTAAGAAGAAGAATATGAAATGCAATTCCTGCCCAAAAAAATGTACATTAACAGATCTACTGTTAATGTAACCAGAAGAGCTCTCAAGTGTTTATAAGTGTATATTGAAGGCATTTTGAAAACTTATAATTGTAAAAAAACTTAAATTTAAGACATTTTTTAAATTTAAAGTTATTAAATGCAATTTAATAACAACTTTAATCTGATTGAATATTCCTTAAAAGGAGTGAGAGTTTTAAATTATTTCTTCTCCAAAACTTGATTAATATTTAAATATCTCTTCAATTACTTCATATTCAACGTTTATTGCTATTTATAGTTCTAGAGTTCTCGATGTTCAAAAACATACTTTAAAAGAAATGGAGATTCTTCCAGGAAAAGCCTATACTATTACCATTTGATTCTTTATTAAAGTTTTAATAATAGAAATTGCCTCAACTTTCCACAACTAATTGTTATCGAAAAAATAATCTAATACAAGTAATCAATACAATCACATATCTGGGAACAACGTTGAAAGAAAAATGGGACCACTTTATTGAAATAAAATGTAGGATAAAAACTGCCAGAGCCGCGTTTCTACGGATGTCCGGGTTGTTTAGATGCCACGATCTGTCATTGATAACAAAGATCAAAATATTACGGTGCTATGTTTTCCTGGTTCTGTTGTATTGGGGGGAGTCTTGAACCTTGACGGAAGCTTCTTGTAAGAAGCTGGAAGCTTTTAAAATGTGGTTGTACAGGCGCTTACTCAAAATACCATGGACAGATCGAATGACAAACCAAACTGTCCTTGAAAGAATGGGTAAAGAGAAAGAGCTGCTAGTTATTATAAAGACGCGATAACTGGAATACCTTGCACATATAATGAGAAACAGCCAACGATATGAATTGTTGCAATTGATCCTGCAGGGAAAGGTGAATGATAAAAGAGCACCAGAAAGAAAACGCATATTATGGTTGAAGAACTTATGAACATGGTACAATACTACGACAGTGAGGCTATTTAGAGCCGCTGTGAATAAGATTCGAATTTACATGATGATCGCCAACATCCGATACGAATAGGCACCAAAAAAAAAAGAAGAATACAAGTTATTTAAATCATCATGTATATAGAAGCTTGTGAGAAAGCTATAAGGTCAGGAAAAGAGTATGTACATTACTAATAGATTATAGTATCTAACTATTATGTTATTGATGTCATTAAAAATTCTATCATTTCAGGCTGATAATAATAATAATCTATTAAATTTCAATGAATTTAAGTTATAATAATAAATTTGGTTTTAAAACGTTCTGCAACGTTGTCCAATTTCTAGTCTCTATTCATCTCTGGTATCACATATTATATCTGTTAGATCTCTCGTGCTTATACTGATCAGTAAGCCTTCCATCCAAGTTTTCTTTGGCCTACCCCTCTTTTGTTTTCTCTCAGGGTCATCTTAATATCTTTTTTGGAAGTCTTCTCTCGTCTATTCTCTGAACATATCCGTTTTCTTTTTAAGTTGTTTTCTTTCTATAATTTGTATTACTGTTTCTTTGATTTGCATTATTTCCTTAACTAGGTACGTCATTTTATATTTTTTCTAGTTTAGACATCATTGCCGATCTTCTTATGACATCCATTTCGATAGATTTTATTTTTTTTATCATATTTGTTTTTAGCCTCCTTGTCTTGTCTCTTTACTATATTAAAAGTTTTCTCTACATTTGTGTTTTCATTGTTGTAATGCCTTGGATATATAAATCTTAAACAGGGTGGCCGAGATGAAAATCTTTGTCTCAAGCCCTTTAATTATTTGAAATTCCTCTGATTTTTTATTACCAATTTTCACTGACGATTTCATTTCCTTGTATAAATTTTGAACGGCTTTTATGATATGGTTTATGTTAGTTTGTTTCATCACCTCCCATAATTTTCTAATTGGTATATTTTCATAAGCTTTTTGCATATCTACAAACATTAAGTGTACTTCTGTATATATTGTTGTTTTATTTTCTATTATCTGTAGACATATTACATTATCTGTACAGAATCTACCCGTCCGAAAAAAACACTTTGTTCTTCCTTCTTATCGTTTCCATATTATTTTTCCCTCAATCTCGCAATATTCTTTCATACACTCTGCTGATTATTCCACGATATTTCTTACATTGCTTCTTATCTCCCGTTTTATTACATGGATATTATACATGCTTGTTTCCATTCTTCAGGCACTTCCTCGCCATTTATGCACTTTGAAAACTATGCTGAACATTTATACAGAATTTCCGTTCGGTTTTTGAGTAAGTCTATGTTAATACCTCCCGGACTCAGAGATCTTCTATTTTTTAGCTGTTTTATGACTTTTTTTAACTGTTTCCTTATCTATTTATAGATCTTCTCTTTCTATGTGGATTTAAATTTGCAATATATGATCAAATTGCGTTTTTTGTTCTGTTAACAAATCTTCATAGTGTTTTACTCATTTGTTTATTGGTATCAGCTATAAACCGGCCTTACTAAATCGACCTACTGTTCTAATTTATTTAAGCTGACAGAAAAAATACCAATTAGTATACAATACATACATATTTTTCACAAATTTACATTATATTAAAAACAATTATACTGGGTGACCGGCCAAAGAACTGAACATAGAGAAATAACATGGGATATTAATTTTTCTTAAATCCCTGTTTCCCATTATAACGGTAAGAATAAAAAAGGTATCAAATTAAAAAGATTTATAATTAAAAAAATTAAGAAATACAACTTTAAAAAAATTTTAGCAGACTTGGTAGCCTCGTTACGTCTTAGGGCCACTTGTACATTGCGAGTTTAAACTAGAAAATTTGGGTTAACCAATGAAATACGTCGAAAAGCTGTTTTTCAAGAAATATGATTGGTTAATCTAAATTTTTTGGTTTAAACTCGCACTGTACAAGTGGCCCTTAGTTGTCGCATATTGTTACTATTTTTTTTTTTACAGTTTTTAATATTCAATTGAATTTTGAATTTTGTGAACTAAATAAAACTACCTACTTTTAACTTTTAATATTAGTCAACTTGTTATAATCAAATAGTATTTAAATTGTGTTCTTTTTATTTGTAATGTAATAACTGCAAATAAGTACAATAGGAAACCTTGAAGTAAAAAAAGCAAAAACAGTAGCTAGGTATACCATGAACTAAAACTTTTTCTTCAACAGGGTGAAGAAAGTTAACTAAATTATTTATAATCTGTAAAAGTATAACTTGTTTTTAAATATTTAGCTTTCCAACAAAAACAATAACAATGAAGACTGCTAATGTTTTTTTAAATCTATATTTCTTAATAGATTTTAGCAATAATTAAAGAATAAAATATCAAGTTTTGGGTATTTAAAACGCGGAATAAAAATTTCTTTAATTTAATACCTTTTTAATTTTTATCTGTTGTAATGGAAAGCAGAAATTTAGAAAAATCAATATCCCATATTATTTCCCTATGTTTAGTTCTTTGACCGGTCACCCGGTATAAATAAATTCCAGGGCTGGATCTAGGAAGTTTTTCATGGGGGGGCAAAGAATTAAATTGCCGCCCCCCTCAATTGGTTTTTATAAATACGTATATACATATATTAAAAATCGTATCTTAAATTTGACAATCGGTTCATGTATTTATTAATTTTAATTTATTAAAACTTTTTTCACAACTTGCCGACGTAGTTGGGAGTGTACAATATATGCGTAGTGCTATGCAAATATTAGGAAACGCATCTTCTAATCCATTTGCATAAATAGCTTGCAATATATTTAGTGCGCTTTCATCTTTTAAATTTGCTGATTTAAAAAAAAATTACAGATTAGTCCTTAAACACCACGAGCTCTTGACAAAATTCTTAAACGTTTAAGTCTCGATTATATATTGAAGCAAGATTAGCACCACGATTTTTTAGATCTCTTGATGGTAACTGACTCAGTTCGTCTCCATTTAAAAACGAAAAATGTAAATTTAATTTACTTGCACTTTCCATCCTTTTCGTAATTTCTGCAATTAACCTGTCGAAGATCATATTTATATCTTTTATAAATATTTTCTCAGGTGTTAACAATCTTGACTGATCTTCGGAAAGCTCGTCGAACATTCTTTTCCTTTTTTCATGGCACAAGCATCTTCTTTTTAGCTATCTCGCCTACGTTTTGCTGCTTTTCTATATTGTGCTCCTGACAGTTTTTTTCCTACTTTTATCATTTATGAATTCCATGATTGCAGCAAACCTGAACAGCAGTGTGGCGCAATGCTTAAATCATCATGCTAGGACGCGGTAAACCGCGGTTCGCTACTCGATCATGTCCACGCCACACTGCTGTGATCTAAATAAGCCCAATATCGATCTATGGGCTATGAAAAGTCCACGGTAGTGGTTTGATACGATCGCTGGTTGAGTAACGAGCGGGAGTTCCGTGTTCGAATGGCGAACCCACGGAATATCTCAGCTCGGCCTTCCTGCGAGTATCAACACTCTGTGAAGGGGTGCACAATAAGTTTAAGCTTCAGTGCAGTGGGTTTAGTACCACAGCCCGTTACAATAATGAATAGCAGCAAACCTTCTTACTAATTTAATTAAAATAATAAAATAAACACAGTGTTTCCAACTATAAATTAAAAAGTTTTTGAAAAACTTTGTGACGTCACACGTTAAAATTTAAAATGTCAAAACGCAAAATATGTGAAGAAAAAACCTGGAAATATTACTAACTCGATTTAAATTTATAAAGCTTATGTTGGTTTAAAGCTAAGAACTCATTTACCCCACACCACGCCACTCGTTAAAACAATGAAAAATAATATTTTGTCTATATCTGCAAGTTGCCATATAGGTAATTAATATATAACATAATAAGATACAAGGTTCGCAAAAATTCTCGTATGCATTTTTATATTTATAAAAAATAGGCAAACTAGGCAACTACCTAGAGGTGCCGAGTAGCAAAGAGGCGCTTAAATTATTTAAAAAATTTGTAATTTTAGCTTCTTTTTGATTAATCTAACTCTTATTTTTTTTTTAAATTAATTTTAAATACTTTAAAAATACCGGAAACTTTTTTCAATAAGAAACAAAGAAAAGCGGTGCTTGCTAGCTGATTTGAATTTTTAGCTTATTGCACTCGGCGTATCGCGTATCATAAACATTTTTTTCCGTTTAGTAGGTAGAGGCAAGCCGTAAGCCAGTATAATTAAAATGGTTAAGTTATTAAGTTACAATTAGGTACTGAAAATCAAAACAAATGATAAAGTCCGCCAGGCGAGCGCAATGCTGTATAGGATTTATGCAATCTGCAATGTCTTTAGATTTCATATTAGATTGTAGCTTTGTGCTGTTTAGTTGTGTTGTATAGAATAATCATCTTATTAAAAAGTAATAAAAACGTTTAAAAATTTAAAACCCTCGGTTTTTCAAAATTAATAACATTAAAAATTTGTTTTATGGTTTAAATTTTGGTCTTAGATTTTTCTTTTTTTACCGCCCCTCTAGGATGCAAGAGGGGGCAAGCGCCCCTCTTTGCCCCCCTCTAGATCCGGCCCTGATAAATTCTATAGTAAGTAGGTATTCTCCACAAATAATTACAAAAGCGTTTCAGTGATAATTTGCATTAAAAACATATACGTACAGTTTTAAATTATAAACCTTATAAAAAATTTTATACTAGAAAGTATTTTGGTTTCTGAATATCTTCGTTCATCTCAAAATATTGTTGTAATTTTTTAAAAGATGTAGCTGAAAATTTAAAAATATCAATTGATCAAAATTTATGCTATGATTGGCTATACTCTGAGTTTCATAAAAAAATAACACAATGTTTTTATTGGATACTCATACCAACGTGAAATCAACGTAAAATCTTTTGTTTTAAAATCTAAGGAATCATAAACATCAAATTTTTTATGACGATCGATTATTTAAAAAATATACTAAGTATATCTCCGACAAAAGGGAGGTGTAACTAAACGCCTCAACTATTATGAACAACCGAAGTGATGAATACGTACATTTTACTGGAAACCAACTAAAAGCTTTCCTCTTATTTGAAACATAAGAGCCATTGAAAATGTATAAATGAAAATAAAAAATTTAAACTCTTATTAGACTACTATAAACTTAATATGACAAATAGTACTAATTTTTAAATTTTTCAAGACTTTTAAGATTCATTACCAAATTTTAATTATTAGTAACTTTAACTTTTCAACCGGACTGGGAATAAATTTATACTTTTGGAAAGTGATCATTTCGCAATTTAAGAATTTTATTTTGTTTCCGTCTATTTAATGAAATATTTTTACAAAAATGTAATAAAAATAAAACTTAATGAATTATTAATTATTCGCTAATTGTTGTTTTCTATTTGATTATGAATAAAATAGTATAGTACATACCTCGGTGTCAATATAATATTATTATTTGGTGTATTAAATAGTGTATTAAATTTCTGTATATTAAATATTAAAAAAACGAAAGAAAACTTCTTGTGTTAATATTTCTAAAAGTAGAAATTTTGAAAAACAAAAAATATTATTAACTTTGGACGGACAACTAAATATGATAATATGTACTATCATAATTCAACGTTTATGTTATTTTAACTTAAATAATAATCACAAAAAAAATAGTACTACGAATACCTGTACAGATTACTTTCTAAATTTATTGATTATTTATATTTAGATAACAATAATAATGTGAATATGTCATCCAAACCTTCTAAATTAATTTTTTAATTATCTTCTTTTATTACTCAATGAATGCTATGAGGACAGAAAACATTCTCCGTGAATATTTATTTTTTCATTACCTACAAAAATATGTTATTAAAACTGACGCAATACTACTCTTTATTATATTATTATTTAAATCAATATATTGGTTATAATTAACTCTAACCATAACAACTGTTTAATAATAATTTTTCTGAATATTACAATATAGTAGTAAGATTGCTAAATTGTTTATTAAGTTTTTATCAAATTTTTTGTATGTTTAAAAAAGTTTATCTATCTTAGTCGGTGGCAGTATTATTTGAATATTTTGTCTTTCTTGATGAAAATAATCGACCACGACTGGTGCGATGCGCATGGTCGTGCCAACGCGCCAAGTATATACTCAAATGTGCGAGATCCCCTCGACAAGTTCCACGCGGTGTTTGTCGGCACACATTTTAGTGAATATGTGACATAACTCGAATTATTTTTAAATACTCACTCTATAATAAATAAAAAAGTATTAAATACAAATAAGTGATGACATCCTCATTAGAAGTTAACGGTGTTGCTAATGGTGTTCCAAACTCATTAAGAACTGAAGACGATAATAATGATGATGGAAAAATAAAACTGAAGAGAAAAATCACCTTATTTAATGGGGTTGCACTAATAGTTGGTACAATTATCGGAAGTGGGATTTTTGTATCGCCAGCTGGAGTTTACCAAAGTACTCAATCTGTCGGGATATCCATCGTTGTCTGGACTCTGTCTGGAACTTTTTCAACCCTAGGTGCTTTATGTTATGCCGAATTAGGAACTTGCATTACAAGATCTGGTGGTGATTACGCTTACATATATGTCGCATTTGGACCACTTGCAGGATTTCTCAGACTATGGGTTGCTCTTCTTATTATAAGACCAACGACCCAAACAATTGTTGCACTTACGTTCGCTCAATATGCAGCTAAGCCTTTCTTTCCAGAATGCGATCCACCTCAGGCAGCTATCAGGTTATTAGCGGCAATGTGTTTATGTAAGTATCTTTATTTTTATGTCGATCCTTTTTAAATAAAAACTTAAATTCAAATTTTAAAAATCACGTGGCAGGAAGATTCTGCGCACTAAGTAATTTCTCATGCAATAATAGAGAAGCTTGCATCCCCTTCGTGATATATCAAATAGGGGTTCGAATTAATGATATGTGACTCACAAATAAAATTACTAAACTTCTAAATCTGTTGAAATAAATTTTTTAATATACAGTCTAATCACATATTAATACATTAATAAAAAATATGGTGAAATTTAAAAATTATTTATTTATATTACAAAAACGTGGTTTTCCATGATCCATTCGTCACTTACTCGTTGAAAACAATAGTTTTATTTTTAGTACATTTTAATAACCTTCGGTAGTATTTAATAATTGTTTTGTAAATCTATATAGATTTCTACATAGTACTACTTGTTGCTTATGAGTAATTTTTTACGTAAAGATACGACGATAATTGCAGATCTCAAATTTTAGTTTGCAGTTGATATCTATGTTTACCTTAGTGTTTACTTAAGAGTTGAGTAATAAATTAATAAATTTTAAAATATATGTACTTTGGCAATAAGTTTAACTGTTTACAAGGGTCAAGTTGTTTCCAGAAACTGTTATATAATTACGTTGTAGGTAGCAGAAATTTGGAACAACCGGATTATTACCAGTTTTGTTCCAATTGATTGATAAATAAGAATTACAGTTCAGTGTCCTATGAATGAATAAGCAAAAATATTAATTCGTAACAATTATTTGCATATCATTGCGTAGGTACTTCGAAATCATTGTTTTATCAAAATTTCACCACGCACGTTTAGAATTGGGTCGTGTTAATTTTGCTAATTAAATACCTTACAAGTTTTAATAATATCTGATAAACATAAGCACTACGCCTAAGTATGTACTTCAGAGCTAATCACAGGAAATTAGATTACCATCAGTGACATAAAATAATATTCAAATAGTAAAAGTAGTAATTCCGTGATTCACCTTTAAGAACTTAAAAGATTTATAGAACATAAATTCTAATTTATCTACACAAAGCAAGAAGTTAGTTCCATGAAGCTTTACTTCAAGGATATGAATAGACTTTTGATTGTACCCAAGCTTCAATGACCAGGATATGAAGAATTAAACTAATAACTTCAATGCTGCTTTACAATTTTATTATATTTTAATAATCCAAGACTAAAAATGTTGTGAAGATTAAAACCTTACAATTTTAATTTCTACTCCTTGCTTAGCAAATTCCATATTAACTCTTCTTCATTCTATACCTTACAAAAATTGCTTTGTAATTAAGCCTTTCCTTCTTTCCTAATTAAATCTTTTTCTTATTTGCTTATTTTTATAATTATTTTTAATTGATTTTAGGTCTGCTGACAATAATTAATTGTATCAGTGTGCGTTGGGCTATGAGAATTCAAAGTGTATTTACAATTGCTAAATTAACCGCTCTCGTTGGTATTATTTTAATTGGAATTTATTACATACTAATGGGTAAGTTAAAATTTATATTGGTAATTTTGTATTGAGAAAAATCAATTGGTAGAATAATTCGACTACGTTAGTAGAGATAACTGCCCTAACTTCCCAAGCTATAATAGAGATTTCATATTGTAATGCTTTCAAACTATTACTGAATATGCAACAATATCATTCTCTCTTGAATTCTTTTTGAATTCTCCCCTAGTTTTTGATTTTGAGGGAAGAAACCCTTGATTATAGGAAGCTCATAAAGCGCAGAGATGTTTTTAATTTTAGTTATATTAGCCAAATAAATCGTATTATTTGAAAACCTATTTTTATTTAAAAAAATCAAGTTAATTAAAATCAAATTAAGTTTGCGGTTAAGAAAAAATGTTCTCCAAGCATAAAAAAGCATAGAATGTAAATATTTTCAATTCATTACTTAACTTTCTTATATAGAATCGGGCCACATTCAAATAATTATTATTATATACCGTGGCAACTCTGTTCATGTTAATAATTATTATATTTTTAAGTTTATTTATAAAAATTTAACATTTAACGCAGGGGATTGTTTGGTGTAGCAAACTACACAAAGTGAAGACGACAAAGTAATTTAGCGAAGATTATTTGGACTGGTGTGTTAGAGCTAGAAAGTCATATTTGACAATTCCTCTGTTCTTGTGAGCAAAATGCTCTCTTCTTTATTAAAATGAGTACTACTAATTTTTTTAATTTGCTATTTTTGTTTATCTGAATGTCTGGTTACACCATATTAGTTAAAATAATTTGAACCTATCAATATTATAAGGCCATATCAAAATATCCTAAATTAAAATTCACACTCGTGCGAGATTATTCTCATTTCTTACTTATCACAAAAACTATTTTGCATAATCAAGTTGTTAAGTGAAATCAGTTTTGCACTAATTATATTCTATACTTTCACTGTATTTTTTAATAAAAATTTTGTCGTAACGGTCAACTTATTAAATAAATAAAAGAATGTAATGACAGTTAACCCCTTTTTTTACAATCTACAAATTGTTAGAACAAATAAAAAATAACGTACTCCACTGGACCTTGTTAAGCATTAACTCTTAAGATTTGATGTTGGAAACTCAGTATATACTTGGTACAAATTAAACTCAAAAAAATTTAATACGTTCCTTTGAATTAACACATCAGTGCATATAAAATACTAGCCAGACATCTTCAGAATTCGTTTGTTCAAGTTAAGTCGTACACGAAAATTTGCAGTGAACTTGAACGTCCATTGTTTAATACTCGAGGTTTATTAAATGATAATAGGTCAAAGGATGTAATCGTACATACATCAGAAATTTGATAAATCTAATTAAATACTCGTAATTATATTTCAAAAATTATAAATTTTAATATTAATTTAAAGTTTCGAAATATAGTATTTAAATTGTTTTTATAGTACTATAAATACATATTTATATCATATCTTTTAATTAATAATCCGTATATCGTTCAAAAAATTTGTATTTACTTAACCTTCAAAATTTATTTAAAAACAGCATGGCATCGCTTTGATTTGATATTTTGTTACAATTTTGATCTTTATTTCCTTCTTTACCAGTTTTTAGTATTAAAAAAGTTTTAATAATCCGTTAATAAAGTTCTTCTTTAGCCATCAACTTAGAGTATTTTTTTTAATATTTTTAATTTTTATTTGTTTAATTGTTATTAATTATATTACATTATTATTCATTAAAAATTATTTATAGTTACATATGTACAAAGGTTCGCAGATGCGCACCCATATTTGACTGCTTAAAGAAAGACTGCGAAAATGATCTCAACTAAGAAAACTATTAAGGTTACATTTTAAAATAATGTAAGAAAAATAAATTACATCGACGAACTTAGTATTCAATACGTAACGTATAAACAGCTGGTTTTACTGAATAAAAGATATATTTGATTCATTATACAATCGATCAGTAAGGTAAAGGTTAGAACGAAAGTCTATTGACCTCATTGTTTAAATGGAAGCCATGTGAATGCATACTCGAAAATCCATGTTATTCAATACACATTGAATATATTTGCATTTCACCTACCTAAGCATACTCTAAAATATATAATAAAGTAATTAGATACATTTTATATTTATGATATTTTCATTCAATTTCTACTAAAATTTTTCTTTGAAAAACACGAATATTGTTTATTGAGCATTCAGATTGATGAAAGCGACAGGTGTTTTAATTTTCTGATAAGTCCTATCACCGATTCCTATTTCCGTTATTACCAAATACATACATTGGATCGAGAATTTTATTCAAAAGTACTACGAATCCAATTGACTTATAGAGCTTCGCGATTTAATTGATCTGGAAATAAATTTTCCACAACAAACTGCGTATTGCTTATTAAAAGATAATCACCTGCCCAATTTTGATTGGCTTTTTTGTAAACTATGAATTGTGTATGAAAAGTAATATCCTACAATCAATGTCAGTTGTGTATGAAATTTCAAATCAATTGATGCAGGCGTTTGTCCTAATGATAGAAAAAGTAAATACGATACCTGACAAACAAGCAAAAACGTTTATAAAATTTTTACTTGGTTAAGGCAGTATTCTAGTCTAGAAAGTAGAAAAAATCAAAAATTTTTGTTTTCATATTTCGATAGTTTAGATATTCAAGAATATTTTCTTAAAAAGATTTTTTGAAATTCGAATTATTTTAAAAATTATTGCCATTTTAGTGTCGTGGCAACTCGACCGGTTTAGATGAAACGAATCTAAGAAAACTATTAAAAAATACTCTTTATTGTTTTTCTGTGTTTTTTAAAATTTATTTATTTAAATATTCAATTTGAGGTAGAAGGAGGCCCGATATATGGAGCCGGAATCGTTGATTGAAGAAATGTAAGTAATATGTATTGTTCTATCAGTTAGACTGCCTGAAACTTAACTTAAATTTTTAATCGTGTTTTTCTCGAAACTACTTTTTTCGAATCGGTTGACATAAAATCTTAAGTTCTAATTGAACGATTTTTTTTAAATTTGGCATGAATTTTTTTATATATCCTTTTATGGTAGGAACCAACAAAAAATCATAATTTTCAATGTTTACTATTTTTTAAAAATTCGGAAAGTTAAAAAATAACTGAAAAAAATCAACTTTTTTTCTGAGCAGCTCCTTTTTTGCGAGAAAAATTTTTTTTTTATTTTTCGTGGTTCCAACCAAAATGATATTTGTACTGATTAAGAATCTATCTTTCTTTTTTTTTTCAGACGATTAGAAGGGTTGGAATCATGTCAACCATGAACACGCTCTTTTTTTTTCATCTCTACTTCAACAGCGTGTAACTTTGTGAAATTTATTTATTTTCTATTGAAAATTTTTTTGGGAATTCCTAAAATATATATAAATCGATGACAAAAAAATGTATAGTCAAAATATTAATTGCTTTTCTTTTATCGACCGTCAAAAAATTTCTGAAATTCGGGCTTCTAGACTAGAATACTGCCTTAATAAACTTTTTTTAATAAAGGTCAATGAAAACAATGATACTTATCAGCAAACATTGAAATTTAACAATACCACTACTAATTTATTTATTAGTATGTATGTAACCTGCGATTATACAGCAATTTTCGATTTACGATCACATTAAATTATATTTGTTTCGTAGTTGCAAAAATAATATTGTCGTGATATATAGACGATAAAGCCCAATACAAGTCATAACAGTATTTTAAAATAAATTACCAAATTATGCACTAAACATTTTTCGGACTAAAATTTAGAAAGATTTCACAAATAGGGTACGCTGTAAGTATAACTTCTCAAACACTAGCACTATGCTATGGCAACGCCATTACCATAAATTACAAATTTATATTTGTTGATTATAAGACACCTACTAACGTGGTTAGCATCTTTGATCATATTTTGTCTATTTTATACCTATTAGGATAACTATACATTCTGCGTAATCAGCTGTTAGCTCGTTATTACAATCAATTTACAGCCATAACTGAATAAGCTGTCAATTACTTCCAATTCTTTCCGGAGAAATAATCAAACACATTTTAACAAAATTACAGCAAAATTTAGCATTAAGCTAACGCAACGCTAAACTGACAGTCGAATCATTTGGAGTAAGATGATTTACGTTCAATAATTTGCTTCAATCAAGTAATCATATTATATCAATGAATTATTTGCTTAGTACAATCGTTTTAGACGACTCAGTACACACGATAATTTGATCGTACGTATTAATTTGCCTCAAATAAAATTTCAGAGAAAAAAAATTATAACGCGTAGTTTATAAATTTAATTTTTAGTCTACGTTTATTAAAGTAATAATAATTAGGTCTTTATAAAATAAACTGTTCAAAGAAAACGTTTTTTGTTTACAAATAATTATCTTAATAACTAATTTCCTTTTTAAGACATTATTTATGTTTTTATTTTTAGGAAGAGTAGAAAATTTTGATAACGCATTTGAAGGAAATTATAGCCCGATTAATTTAGCTGTAGCATTTTATTCAGGGTTATTTGCATTTGGAGGATGGAACTTTCTTAACGTCGTTACAGAAGAGCTGAAAGATCCATACAAGTAAGTGTTGATTATATTTTTGGTTTTGAAGTAAAATTTGATTTAATTAAAACGTAATTATATCTTGATATATAAATTTGATTAGCGCATTCAACATTCAATTAATATTCAAATTGAAATATCAATTTATACCTCTTCAGGGAAAGTTCGAGATAGCAAGATCTTGTATTTACAACATTTATGTTAAAATACTTAATTTGTGATAATATTTTATCCCGATATTGCTTACAGCACATAGTATTTGCGTGGTATTTTATATAATTTTAAAATTGCGTACTAGCTTAAAATACTCCCATTTATATTAAACCGTAAACTTTAATTTTCTTTTGTTTTATTACATTCGTCTAAGAAAGGTTTCCTTGAATTAAACATGACATTTTCTTAATGGTTCTTATTCTGTTGATACAGCTCTAAGAGTGTTTTATTGTTCTGCAGTTTTTCACGAATGCGCTTCTTTTCAATCGAACGTGATTTTAAGTTGATTGAAGAAATTTTCAGTTCAACTGTAATATGAACGTATTTAATCATCCGTATTTTCGTTTTTAGTTACTACGTGTCTCTAAAAAATTGATAATGTATTTTCTTTAAATTTACTTTTTATCCTGAATTGTTTCTAATGTAAACTGAAGATAACCTTGAATACAATTTGCAATGGATATTTAATTAAGTTTTTATAATAAACTTTCAAAATAGATTAACGGTTTAATTACCCAGAGTTGCTACGAGTGTTTTCTTTAAGAACTACCTTTTTTTATTAAATAGTAATTATTTATTTTAAATTATTTTGCTCAATAGTTACTCTAGTAATAAATTGGAGTACCTGCCTATCTACAACTACTCGTAATAAAAAAATATAATTAAAATTAAATTGCTTTTAATAAATGCCAAAAACCGAAAAATAACAGTGAATTTTTATATAAATTTAATGATGATACTGAAAGAAATTGAATGCTAAATCACTCAAGAAAATTTATTTGAAAAATTAAATAAAATACGTGTTCGGTTTTGCGTCAATTTCAATATGTAGGTGTTATTGTCAACTAAGTTTATCAAAAAGTTACTACATTACATTGTTTAAATTTTACTGGTTAAATTATCACGAATTTAGCATAAACTAAAAATTCACACGTCACCATATCTAACCGAATAATCAAAGTACGATTTTGCAATTTATTACTGAAAAAAAACAATTTTTTTTATAACAGATGTTGATGTGCGGTTTGTTTGATTAAAAATAATAGAACAAGTGACACTTTAACCTTAAAAGCAGATAATGTAGCATTTAACAGTTAGACTAAATAAAGTACTTATTTCTACTGAAATTATTAAAAATAATAAAATTGCAAAATAAAAACTATTAAATAATAATTTAATTTGTAATTAAGATTTTTTATTTTCTTTTTCTTTCACATCTGTATAGTAAAAATTGATTTATAGTATACACGACGATAAAATTTAATTATTGACGAGCGAAAAATAATTTTTCTTGTATAAAAATGAACTATTCTGTGCGCGCTTCGTCTCGCAAATGCAAAATTGCTTGTCAAAGAAAATCTGCTTTTAATTCAGTTTTATTAAAATTAACATAAACAATTACCATTATTTTTAATTATTCTCTTGTAAGTATAAGCCAAGCTAATCTTATATTGACTCCAAACTTATTTTAATTTAATAATGAATTATTATTTATTTATTATTAAATAAGATTATGAGACACTAAGGTTTTCAGTTTAATAGTATGCAATATCTCAGGTTTAATAACATGTTTATGGACTTCTTAGTGCTGCATTCTATAAACGAGAACTTATAATAATATTAATTTAACTTCTACTTCAAAACATACAATTTTTCTTTGATTAACCTATTGCTACGGAACTTGAGTCTCAACATCATCAACAACAAATTTCTTATTGTTTCATATTACAAACTTACTATAAATTAAAAAAAAACAGTAGATATACAAAAAAATTATATAAAACTATAGTTTTATATATTGTATAGTTTTATATTATATTTCTTTCTTTTTCGGTTCAGTGTATGATACACCTACAAAAATGACGTATCACTTTTAAAAGTTAAACTTTTCTAAGTTTTGTGCAGTAAAATTTATAATAAACATTAATTGAAGTCAATTATTTATCGTTTTATAGGTGGAGTTTACGCTATGTACCATTATTCTATCCTCATAAAATCTCGTTAATCTAGTTATTCTAGTTATGCACGTCACTTTTTAGATATTAATACTGTGTAGGTATCAAACTTACGAACCGAGTAATAGTTTTTAAGTAATCAATATAAATCAATATAATCGCATGCATTACATTAGTTGTTAAAACATTATTTATTGCTTTCTCTATTGTTTTTATAATTTGGGAACTAGTTTCTAAGCTAACTAAAGCTTCTTCTTGAGCTTGAGTAAATGGAACAAATATTCTATATTATCTTAAAATTTATTATCTTTTTCATAATTATTTTACATAAAAATATTAAAACATTAGAGTTATTAGTTTCATAGAAAATCATCAGGATCTGAAGATCTAACAATGAATACTGAAAGCAGCTGGTGAGAGTTTGTTATTGAACAATCTGGAGATACTTAGGATATAAGAAGGACGTTTCGGATTTGTTGATTAATAGCCATAACAATTTGGTAGTAATTCCAGCAATCTTTGAATGAGTAGTTGCTTACAAACGCGAAACAGTTGATTACCCTTTTACCTTTGAGCATTTACAATCTAATGCGTTTTGTAATATTTTGAATATAATTTTATATTTTGAATTTCCATGATAGCTCGACATATTTATTTTTATAATTTTAATTTGTTTTCCGTTCAATTTAACACGACAAAATTTCTAAATTATGTGAGCCACTTGTCTGTGGAGGAAATTCATTGTTATGTTATGTTTGCTTTTGTTGTAGTTTTTTCTTTGGGCTGAAGATGAAGCCTTATTCAGTTGCGAAATTAGTTCCAAACAACGAAACCAATGGAGAAAATTAAGCTATTTTCTTCCTTTATTTGTTGTGCTGTAATCATCACCAAATCCAAAGTAAATCAAAATATTAAATTTCACAACTGAGCTTTTTGATTTATGTCTATTTTCCTAACGTGCAAGGTTAGTTGATACACCACATAAGATAAAATGATTAGTGGTATGTTGAAGTTCAATTCCTGATTCTTTAAATCTATCAACTCTGCTTTTATCTGCTAATTTATTTATATAGCTGTCTAAACTAACAAATATTATATTAGAGGTTTTATGTATGACTAAACTATTGTATTATAAAATAATTTGTTTTTAGGAATTTACCCAGAGCGATATGGATAGCTCTTCCTCTTGTAACCGGTATTTACGTGTTAGCAAATGTTGCTTATTTTACCGTATTAAACAGTGATGAAATGCTTAGTTCTCCTGCTGTTGCAGTGGTAAGTAACCCTAAAATACTTCGTTCTCTTAGTTAGAAACAATATTGAAATAACATGGCAAGTTTACTTTACGTAAGCAACAAATCCACAGTGTCTAGCCAAGAGATTCCCTTGGATATTACAGTTTTTCCAAGTTGCCTAAAAGGCTTCTTGTAAATAATTATGTATCCCATTGTTTGAATAATGTCGCTACAATCACAATTTTCAGTTATAGCCGGGTACCACTTAAGTAACAAATTATAATTATTGATAATTCAATTAATTTTTAACTTACGTTTGCAAGAGTTTAATTTAAAATCTCATTATTCTACTATCAAGTCCTTTATAGTAATATCACCAAAAAAATTAATTCAACTAAGAAACAGATAACCACTGTTAAATAGAAAAAAAATACAGAATTAAAAATATTTAAATACAAATCGATTAATTGAATATACTTATGTTTATTTTACATCACTTCTCTTTTCAGACATTTGGAAGTAAAACAATTGGTACGCTATGTTGGGTAGTTCCAATATTTGTTGCTCTATCAACATTTGGAGGTGTAAATGGTATTCTCTTTACCTCAGCTAGATTATTTCTTATCGGATCTCAAGAAGGACACTTGCCGGTGTTATTTTCTTTTATTCACGTACGAAGAATGACTCCAGTACCTTCTTTAATTTTTACGGTAAGAATATTGCTGTATAATTTAGAAAGATAATAAAAGTTAACTTTTTCTAATTTTAGTGTGTAGCATCGCTGGGCATGCTGTTTGTAAGCGATATATTCGCTTTAATTAACTATTACAGTCAAATTTTATGGTTTTCCGTTGCTGCAAGTATAGCTGGCTTGTTATGGTTACGTTATAAACAGCCAGATATTCCACGTCCAATTAAAGTTAACTTGGCAATTCCATTAGTTTTTCTTGCTTGTTGCGCTTTCCTCGTATTATTTCCAATTCCATCCCATCCAATGAATGCTGTTATATCTATTGGAATAACTCTTTCAGGTCTGAAAATTGTGTGGTTAACATTAATTTGCCTAACTGAAAAATGAAATTGTTTCAGGCATACCAGTATATTATGTTGGTATTAAATGGAAATCGAAGCCTAAAGGATATACAAAGCTGATCGTAAAAATTACAAAATTTTTCCAAAAACTAATGGAAGTAACTTTTCCCGAAGAATTAAATCAGAAGTTATCAGACATTTAACTTTGTTTATACATGTTGTATAAGAGTAACCTCCAGGTGAAGACTATCGCCAAATGTATTTAAGTAACATGAGCTGCATTTTATGTTGAGTTACGTTTTTCAACTTACGACAGATGGGTTTACGAAGTTATCTAAATAAGGGTCGTATAATTTATTTTTCAAGTATTTATTAATGCGAAACTTGACCAATTTTGTATAATTATATTTACAATTTGTTACATACAAAACATCACTTTAGTGAAATTTTTTTTACAATTTTTAAATTATGCATTGAAAATATAATACATGTCAGCTATTTTGTGAATACAGTGTTATACTATACAATAAAGTAAGAAAAAATACGCATATTATCAAATTATTATTTTTATTGAAGGTAAACATTCACACGTCGGTATATAAAAAAAATATTTTTGTTTTCTGTTACTGATTATTTTGGAGTTTTTTCTATACTTTCCCTCGATTTCATGTATTTCATAACGCAATTATATAATTTAATTGCTATCTGACCATTAAGTGGGATCTTTTTTCGAACCCCACATTGCTTAAAACCGTTTTTGATAACTTTTGTTGTTTTATTATTTAATGGATTATCGACATCATAATCCAAATGCGCATAAAATAATTTTTTAAACTTATGTAATAAGGGTGCCGTTTTTGTTTATCACGTGCATTTTGTTAACTTCGCATTCTAGTAGTTCATTAATTTGTGGCAAATCTTCCGGTAAAGTTGTATCAATATTGAAGATATACAAATTAAGCATTTCATTTATATTTAGTTCTTGAGCACAACTCTTGTAGATTTCTAGTAACGTTGGTTGATCTGCTGCATCTAGTTTTGCTAGAACTGTTATCTATAAAATAATCAATAGATTTATGGTATAACCGCCAAAATTCGACATTAATATTTGAAGAGGCAAGTGGATAAAGGGGCTATGTGACATTTTTTAATGACCTGATATTTGATGATATTTTGTCCTGAATGAAAGGGCTATGTGTAAAAGCAACTCATACACTCTTTTACCATGTGAAATGTACATTGTTTATCGATATTTTAACTTGAAAAAGGAGCTATGTGCAACAGAAAAAAAACTAAATGGCTCTTTACTCAATAAACAGTTTTTGTCACATAGCCCCTTTATCCACTGGCCCCTTCAATTATATCAGTATTTTAGAATAATCAAAAATTGCACTATAATAATAGTATATTTGGTAGAACTAAAATACACCAACTTTTTACAAATAAATTAACTATAAGTATTAATTACCAATACGTTTTCTCCGACTGGAAATTCGGAGAAAATAGGTAAATTAACCCCCCTCCTCCTTGTTATTATTTAAACAGATCTATTTTTCATGTTTAATCTACTCGTAATTCGTCGGCTACGATGCCATGGTAACCATTTTGGTTATTCGAAAATACTGATATGGTTGTTACCTAAAAGAAAGTTAGGAAATAATTTGTTATCATAAAGATATTTGCAATTTTCTATTCAGTCTGATGTAAAAACTTGGGTAAAATTCATATTTAAATGCTTTGCATACCTTGATTAGAATTAGAAGAACTAAAACGGACACTTTCAACATGATTTACAAATTAATAATTAAAATATCTTTTAAACAAATTTTAAACGCTGAACTTTACTAACGTGCATTAACAAAATGATATGATTAGATTCCTGATAGACACGCGCAAACTAAATGTAACTGATTATATGTATACAGATTTTACATACGTTTATTCCTGATAGTTGTACAAAAGTTAAAGTATGTTTTATAAATAAATTCATAAGTACTTACTTATATTCTTATTAAACAAATTTATTATTATAATAAATTTAATGCGACCAATGATTTTTAACGTGGACGTTAAAATTTAACTCTTCTATAAAGTAATATTATGAAGTATTAAGGTAGGTGGGATTAAAGATTCACAATTTTTAATTATAGTTATTATACTTACAGTATTTCTGATTGATTGTTGTAAATATTAAAATTTTTATTTGTTTTTTTTTTTTAATTCTTATATTTTAATTTTTGAAATTACTCTGCAGCTCATATTTTAGTTTTACTTGCCTTGGTAATTCGATTAACAAATTAATTTACATTTATTAAGATTTTTTCTTCTGATTTTATAATTTTATGATGGTTTTACATTTTTGATTTCAGAAATTTCTTATTATTGAACAACATATGTCGTTGCTTCTCTAAACCTTTAAAATCTAAGACCTAATATTTTTTAAACATATTTAACTGAATGAAGCCTTAAATTTCTTTATATAGCTGTATAAATTTTTTCTGTTTTTTAGAAACCTAAATATTTTTAGACGGCTCTCGACGTTGTGTTTTAATAATAACAAAGTTAGCTGGCACATGTGATTCAATCTACGTATAAGCAAGTATCCAAGTGATGATGAAACTTAAGCATTGTGTATATGTAAACAACTCATAAAGATATTATTTTTTACTCAATCTAGTAATAATTAAAATAAAAATTGAGTTATTCACATTTTTATCTTCAATTCTATACAATTTCTTATTATTGCAACTGTTTATTTTTACTAAATTAATCAGTAGTCTAAAGATTATCTAAACCGGTAGTTTACAGTTTTGATTAAATTTTTTTATAATAAACGTATATTTTAGCAATAACTTAATTTATCATTGTGGATTAAGGATAACGTAAACAATATTTGCATTGGCGGTTTATATTATTTAGATGTGCTTATATGTTATGAACAAAAGTAGACAATAAATTAATTTCATAAGCCATGCCTATGAGTATAGAGTATGTAGTAAGGGGAAAAGTCTATTCCTTTACAAAATCAATAAAGTTATAAAAAAAAAACTTTCTAGCTATTAAACTATATTATACTATTCTAGTTAGTATTGCACTACATATTCTAGTTAATATACTGGTTTCAACTTACCGTCATCTCTAATACATATTATTTATTAAAACCCACAATTTGCGATTATTTTAAATGCATAAGTAGTAGAGCCAGAAGAGAACTAGCTCACTTTTTAAATTCTAAGTCCAAAATTGATTAATTGAATTATTCAATTGGTAAATTAATTTACCGTTATTCAAATTGTGGTTATTTGTTATTATATTACGATGTAATTGATTATTATTGTATTATTTTGATTTTAATGAAAGTTGACATATTTATTATATTTAATTATAAAATTAAAAACAAATAATATAATACTATTATAATATAAATTATTAACTTGTGAAATATTTTAAATTAAAAAGTTTTAAATTAAACAAGCTAATTAAACATTTAAAATGTTCATTGAGCCTATACATATAAAACATAAATGACATATTAATATAAAATTATTGCTAAAGTTCTTTTAAGCTTGAAAACCTTAATTCTTCGACGCCAAGAGTGTTTACAAATACGGTAAGCTATGAAAAAAATTTACTCACTTTGTAATAGAAATCTGCGGAGTTTACAAAACTCCCTATTATTGTAATAAAATTGAAAGTAACTTTTAAACTTATTATGTAATTTTATTAGTTTCTTATAGCTTAATTAAAATTTGATTTAAGTCATTTACTTTTTATTGAACAACTATAGTAATAAAAAATTCTTTAAGTTGTGATCAACATTTGAAACGAATTACAGACAAGTGAAATCGATAGAAAATAAAAATTTCAGTTATGTAGTATAGTTATTTCTTCTTTGTAATTCTTGCACATGAATTCCAGATTTTATAATTATTCAAAAAATTCTGCCTTTTCAAATTTTACTTCTGTTAGGAAATACTTTTAATAGTAATTCACTTTTTCAAGTAATAAAAATTAATTTACACTTGAAATCAGTTTTTTTATTATTTGATCCTAATTATCTTTATAAATCATCTTTACAGCTATCAACAACTTTAAAAAAATTCACCATCTCCTCAAATTGTGTATTTTTAAAACTACACATTATTAAACAATATTCCTAACACCATGTTAAAAACTATCTAAAGCCTTCTAACATTCAAATAAACAAACTAAACATAATATTAAAATAATGAATTTTAACTGTGAAGTAAAGAATAATATATTATACTTACATAAAAAAATAATATTTAAAAAACATAAAAACGACAATAATTTACATTTAACAGGTTTAGACTTAGAATATTTGAATAAACAAAATGACAAATAATCTTAAAATACCTTAATAAATAATAAAAAAATTTTAAAAAATTTAACATTTCTTTTTGCATCTTAATACCCATCCTTTACCAAGGGTAGTAAAAATTAAAAAATATGGTTTTAACTATTTATTCCTATTAGTTTTAACCCAAAATAAACATTTTTACTAAAAAAAATTTTTTATTTTGTCTCTAGTTTATAAAAGAAAAGATAGTGTCTTTGTGTACCATTGGTAAAACACATGAACATTTATTTTGTATGATATTTCTCAAAGTATGAAGTGTACATTACATTTCTAACTAAACATCACCGTCATACTTTTTATCACAATTATTAATCGATTTTATCAAAATTTGCCATGTTATATTATGTACTACATACTATAACGAAATTACATAAGCAACTTACATTGCTGAAAACCAGGCCCGGACTGGGACCTAAAACCGGCCCGGGCATTTTAGAGACTGTCGGCCCCCTACTTCCCACAAAAACGCTACATGTACTCTTAACATATTTATTTTTTATAAAACGTGTAATGTTCAAAATTCATGAAAAAAACATAGTTATTTTGTTTGGCTTTTGTTTTTTAGTTCTAATAGTGAAAGACGTTCTGGGAACTGTCAGAATTTCCTCATCACGAATTTCAAAATTTTAACTGCGCTATAGGAAAGAGGACACTTTTCTAAGCATATTAGAACAAAAATTTTCAAGGATTATGCAAAAGTTTTCGAAAAAAAACGATTTTAAAAATGTAAAATTTACATGTATTTTAGATACACCTTTTAACACGGCTGCATGATTAGCCGATTTTGTGTAAAGCAAAACAATTTAATAATATCCCTGAAGAATGACAGAACTCGCCGAGGGTGGAATTCGAAGCCATAGAACTCGTCCGGGTGTCGACCGCGACTACGATGAACGATGAACTTCTTGGCAATACGGAGGTGCCACGGGGAATCCGTTTATCTCCTTCAACTGATGTGGGCAGCGGGCATTGGAATTTATTGAGGTGTGGTTCACGCGTACCGTCAACAAAATGAAGAGCAGGGAAATCAACGTGGGACCGATCGTCACGCATCGGTGTAACTCGATATTAATCATATCAAATTTTTAGCATAAACCAAAAATGCACAAAACACTTTTTCGAAACTAAAATGTTTAAGTTATCACAATATATAAATACACCGTATGTATATTATCGCAAACGTTTTCACCATACTATGACATCATCAGGCGATGAACTAGAAGGAGAAACAAGAAAATTCCGTATTTATCGACAAATTGCAAGAGAAAAATTAAGGGGATAAGAGGGGGGGTAATTTTAAAAAATAGAGTAATTATGTGTGAATTTACTAGAAGGTAGGGGTAAATTTAATACAAAAGAGAAAAATGTAAGTAGATGTGAGGTAAGTTAGAAGAGGGGGGGGAGTATTATTTATTAAAAATGTTTAGTAGGGTTGAGTTATTTAAATAAGATTGACTATTTAGTAATGAAGATGAATATTTTAATTTATTAATTTCCATAGCTTCCAAAAATTACAGTTTTTTACTTTTTTGTGCAACGTGTAAAATTTCGTATCCCCCTTGTTTATGGTTTGTGTCTATTTGCTCTATTCAATGTTAAAAAAATGGAAACAATTTGGCGACAACAGCGCCGCAATTGGCAGTTCTGTGAATTAAAATAAATTAGCGGCACATTTAAATGCACTTGAAATGTTCTATTTATTGAAAATAATGAATAAATCAACAGTAAAAGTTTAAAAAAAATATGGTTTGATAACTAACTATTTTTAATTAAAAGTAAATTCACTTTTAATAAGAATAGAAAAATTCTCAAACTAAATTTTTTTAAAACCAATAGTTGATTTATATCACATTAGTTCATATTTAACAATTAAAAAAGAACAGAAAATATAAATACAACAATTTTATTTTTTTAAATAACAATATACAAGACTATTTATGTAACAGCGCAATATAGCTTATAATATTTATAAAAATTGAATCGCAGCACAAATAAGAAAATAAAAAATTAAACTCTCTCTGAATAACAAAAATAGAAACTCTCGATAAATAAAGATATCTAATATGTACAATAAATGTGTAAAAACAGTATCGCAGCACAAAATTAAACTCTCTCTGAATAACAAAAATAAAAACTCTCGATAAATAAAAATAACTAATAATATGCACTTCCAATCTTGTACAAATACTTGATACGATCTTGTAGAACATCATGAAAAAAAAAGAAAGAAATAAATTAGTCACATATGTTTTGAAATTATCAATTTCTTTGAACTAATACTACTACTATTAGAAGAAATATGGCTACGTCTAATATCCACATAATATTTACGGATTACTAATAAAATTGACTCTGAAACTATTTTTAAACGAATCTCTTCAAAATGATCACGACAAGATATAAAATCAAAATTAACATATTCTAATACAATTTGGATTGTTTTACTTTTAATTTGATTGATGTAACCATAATGTTTCAAGCAAAGTAGTACAACAATATCGTGAATGTGATTTAGACAAATTAAAAAAGGTAAACGAGTGATGAGATAGTAAACCATCAGAAAGAAGGGAAGTTCTGCACTCGACTCACGAAGATAATCGTAGTTTTTTAGCTATGAAACCACACACATATGAAACAGCCTGACCACAAAAAAACGTGAATCAGTAGTTACAAATTGAGAAATATTATTTGCCCCATTTATTGCATCTATCCATTTAGCAGGGTAATCGATGTTTTGCGGAAATTTAAAGAATTGTTGAACAGAAAATTTTCCCTCATAAAAATTTAAACAACCAGAAACAATGCATTTTTTTGACGTAGCCATGATTTTAATTAAAACGTAAAGTTAAAAACTCAAAGATAATTAGGGTAATTCTAGGAAAGATGGACCACATTTCTAAAAAAAGCTCATAACTTTTATTTTTTGATATTTTAAAGGTAATCAAAGTTACCAAATTAATAACTAATCATTCTTTTCTTATTTAATTATCATAAACTTACAAAAGAACGCAAAGCTTGACCTAAATTTCCAAAAAAGTAAATGTATGTGTCGGCCCATCTCTCCTAAACAATATTATATTAGAGATGGACCACACAGTATAATTATGTTTCTAATATTGTTTAATGTTTTTAATTGTTAATGTAATAATGTTTCTAATATTTTTCACCAAATTTAGAACATTTGCTATGCTTCTTTCACGTTTTCTAACTATTTTTATGGCTGAAATATTGAGAACAGAGGAAACTTCGTCTAACACTTTACCAAGAGTAATTTCATTTAGTTCAGAATGTTGCTTGGATGTGCTTGCTTGCAATTTGCTTCAATGATAGTTACTTAAATTCAAAAAATAATTTGAAACCATCAAAATTCAACAAAAAATGTTAACACTGAATTATTTAAAAATACTTACCACGACTTCAGAAATCTTATTAAATGTACAACGTTCAAAAACTTCTGGCACTAGTAATTTAGCAATATCTTGATAACACAAAAATTAACAAATATTTTGAAACAGTTTCACACCAGTTTTTCTATAATAACACAATGAAGATAAATATGATATACACAATATTCTCTATTAAAAATAAACAATAATTCTCTCACTGGTCCATCTCTCCTCGTGGTTCAACTCTCCTAGAATTACCCTATACAGTTTTATACTTACCCGTAAATTAATTAAATAAATTAGCTAAAAACTACACATACACACATGAATAACCTCAAAAATTTTGACGGCTATAACTAACCAAACCACGAAACTTGAATCAGCGCCACAACCTGAAGTAATGTAAACTAAGTTAGCAGAAATTAAAATTTTTCATTGTGAACTTTGATAAATAGTTATGTAATATTTGGTTCTTTAATTTGAATTACCGTCTTCTCAAATCAAAGTTACAAACCAAACCAAAGCTGTGATCGTCAAGCAAACCTCGCACGATGTGATCTCCCCTCGTAATAACACTTACAGGTCCTTTTAAATTTGCGGATGGCTCTTTGAATGCTAACGTAGTTTACCTTACTTACTAACTTTAAACTTACATCTGTCCAGTGGCGTAACCACTGCTAGGACACCTGAAGGAATAATTAGTACATACAAATTAAATAAAACACAGGATTCGGTTTAACGATGAATATATTATAACCAAAAAAAAAAAAAAAGGTAGTCCGACAACCAATTTACCAGCAAAGTTAATCTCCTTGATATCATGTAATTCAGAATACTTTAGTTTGAAATTTGATTTAATAACTGTTTGATAGTTAATTCCTCTGATCGCAATGTTTTCTAATTGATTATTCATATTTATATTACCAACCACAACCTATAGTAATTTGTAAGAATTTCATGTATGCATTCCAATGTTCGACTCAATTGGTTTTTATATTATCTAAGACCTTAAATAATAACCTTTATATTCTAAATTATCCGCTCTTATATAAGTAATACCTTGTCGCTTAAGCTAAGATGGTCACCTTATTAATATATCGTCAGCTTAAAACTAGTACGTCTCTTATTGTTAATTGGTCAGTTTCTTAAATGTAAATAAATCGTTTGTACTTATAACTAAAGAAATTCCCCATACTTAAACTAGCAAATAATCTAAGCCGCAAATAATCATGAAGAACTTTGTTAACACAGTTCTTTAATATTGTTTTAATTGGTATTACCTTTTATTAGGTTAAATGTTGTAATTTTAATTATATTCAATTTTTATTCAGTTAAATGTATTCAATTGTTACTATTTTATAAGTGGTCGCAAATAATCATAAGGAACATTGTTAAAATTATCAATAACTGTCCTGAAATATCATAATTTTGTAGTACATCATTTAGATATATGAAAAAAGAAAAGAGCGACATCACAGCATTTGCTATGTCACTTCCGGTTCCATTACAGTTTGCCTTTTTAGTAACCAGCCATACTGCGACATATTTTGACCGCCATCTTATGATTGTAAGCGTCCACTCAATTCGTTACACTTAATCATCTAAATTAAATTATCCCACGATAAATATATTTCCACTTCAAACACCCGCCTTCATTAAATTACTTTCAACAACTCCTCTTACGTCTTAACCAAACCACCCCTTGGTACGCCATTGGTAAAATATTATATGAATAATCAATCTCTCCCATTACATAATCCACTCCCGTTTTAAATGATAATAGTATAAATCACAATCTCGAACAGTAATTAAATCTTATAACTGAAGATAAATTAATAAAAACTTAGAAGCAACCTCATATGTAAAAAAATTACATACCCGCGTGGTTACAAACAATTATTACTCGAAATTTTAACGTAATCCTGTATGAAATTCTTTTAAGAAAATAAATCAAATATTTTAAACTTACGTATTTTAATTCTGTTGGTAAATAAATATGATATGAAATAATTTTAATTTCAATTACTTGATATTCTAAAACTGATGCACAAAGAACGACCGTCTCCCACAACGTTCAAAAATGTAAGGCCTTTGTTAGCATCTCTAGCGGTAAAATCTAACGGAAACCCCACTTCCTACACTTCTTTCAACTCCTTGTTGCCAAATCGTCGTATTTTAAAGTAACCAAAATGAACTAAATTTAAAATTTCGCGCCCATTATGTTCAAATTCAAATTTACAATATTACAGTTAGCAGAACCCCCAATTGCGTCGCTACAAACGGTGTTACCGTGTTTCCCTATGTAATTAAAACATCTGATATGCTTAATCTATGGGTATACCCAGAAGAGCTATCTCTCTATACACTACATACTCTTTGGTATTTTTTAAGTAATTCTTGTTACGTTTAGGAAAATTTGTGCTTTTCATGCACTAGTATCAATATAATTAATTTGATCAAATTTAATTTTCAATTGTTGAATATAAAATTTAAAATATTTTTTTGTTATAAGCATGCGCAGTTTCATATATTTCTTATGTTCATTGTGAACACTTTTACGGCTTATGTCAAAATTATGTTTTGTTATGCTATGTTATGCTTATGCATAACATAATTCATAATTCGTCCATAATTACTAATTACAATCTCACTTAAAATAGGTAAAAAGAATACAGCTATTGCAAACAAGTACTAACATATTGGTAATTAATTTAGGGTAATTAAATCGTTCATAGTTCAGATTACTTGATTACGTTTGATATATGCTAATTAGGTTTTGATTAAATGATCTTGGAACTTTGGTATCATTAAATTTAATAATATGTATAAGGTGAGTGAAGGAATAGAAATCAGATCATCACCACCACCTAATTTTTATACTGTTGTTTTTTAGCATCCCTGGATAAAATAATATTATAATAAGAATTTTTTTAAATTTTTAATATAGTGGCATAATATGGTTTCATAGAAAATATATGAAAGTTTTTTTCCTCGGTACAATAAAATTATATTAGAAATATTGTTGTTATTATTTAAGCGAATGTTCAGTCTGGAATTTAATAATTTACTAGTTTTGTTTGTTTATTCGCAATATACTATGATTCTAATTAATAATTATTTTAAAAATTCGAGGTTTCATCAAGAGTTAAATTTTAAATTTATATATCGCTATACTCTATACAAATGAAATGATTTCTGCAGATTATTTTAATTCTTTTATTTTTCTCTCTTATAATTTTTAATTGGCTAAAAATAAAAATAAACGTTAAAAAAACGAAAAAGAGTCAAATTGGCGCTAGAAATATTTAACTTAAAGAAAAAACGAATTATTCATCATAAAGAAAAATTCTAAAATATTGTTATTTAAATTATGAAATGTTATCAATATCTATAAATTTTTTAATAAATAAACTCGCAAACCCAAACTCAAAATGCATTTTTAAATTATTTCTAGAAGAAAACTCGTAGCATAATGCTGCTTAACCCTCCAACGGACGGATGTGGTATATCAGACCATGCCATTTATTCTTCTAATGTGACTTGTCAGGTCACCCCGATGCACCATGTCCGCCAATATCCACCAAACAAAACAATTGTTTAGAGCTCCCGTCCATTCTTGAATGTTCCACAGCATTAAAGACTGCCTGAAAGCTTAATTAAAAAAATCGATTTAAACAGCTACAATCAAGAGGGGAAAATTAACTACTCCCCCTCATGATCAGTGCAAAGGTAGTGCTCACTAAATTTCTTAAAATTTAAAAAATACACATTTTTGTCTTTTTGTTATTTTCATTTATTTAACCCTTTTAGACCCAGGGTACACTATAGTGTACTTTTATTAAATAATTTTATTAAATTATTTTGAAGTTGGTGACAAACTTATATATGCTAGATAGCAATTATTTTTCAATGAAAGAACCACGAGGAATTCAACAAACCTTTCTTTCAAAAAACGATTGTTATCTATCATATAGATAGACTAGCTATAGATAGCAAGTTTGTTACAAACTTCAAAATAATTTAATAAAACGCGAGTGTACCCTGGGTCTGAAACTGAAAGGGTTAACAGATCGTTGAAGACATGATCTTGATCAGCATTGTGGTGATGCTCATTTTATATTTTGTAATAATTTTACAGTGTCGTTCGTCAGTATTTTGAATTTAAATAAAATTTAAATTAGCAAATAATTAAAAATGTGGATTTGTAATATTACAAGTTAAGCAAACATTGAATAAAATAAAACTTTGTGTATAAATAATAATTATTAGGTAATAAGAATTTGTAAAATTAAAGTTCAATACATGCTTGACTTTATGCGCCTAACCGATATACAACTTCTCATACAAGCTAATTAAATTATCTCTTATCGATGTGCATTGTACTATAATGATGAGCATGATTCATATTATTCTACAATATCCAATGCCATGACAAGTATTTATTATCATTCTTAAACAATTAATAATAAATCAAGTTTTCGTTTGTATATTATCGTTATCTTTTAGTTCTATTATTTCCTGATAGCTATATCGACAGTGTTTTCATTAAATTTGTATTTACAAATAAATTTAGTGTTGTTTATTATTATGAGTGATTGACTTCAAAGAATACTACAGTAAAAATTATTAATACATCACAATGACAAATTTGGAAGATGATCAGCATTCATGTAAGTGTATAATAAATTATATTTAAATATTTCATTTATTATAACCTCAACTTTTAGGCACAACTGCAAGCATTGCTAGCGAAGAAACACAAACACCAATATTCGAAATAGCTTCGGCTCACATTGCAGACACCGAAGGAACCGATAAGAAACATATTTTGTATACTCTACAAATTCGTCACATTTGTGTAACTAACGATTTTAGCCCTGCAACATTAGAACGTAGATACACAGATTTTTATAACTTGTATACTTCACTTAAAAGTCAACAACCAGATCTGATGGTGTCTATCAACTTTCCGAGAAAGGTTCTCATTGGTAATTTTGATAACAAACTTATATCGTATCGTACTTCTTGTTTCGAATTATTACTAAGACATGTTTTGTCTGTTCATAAGTTACGGTATTCTAGCCCACTATTGAATTTTCTACAAGAATTGGAATTAAGTAAAGCAAAGATATATTTGGCAGATCAGAATTATGCTTCAGCTTTACCTTTACTAGAAAATAACTTTCGACTTTTAAACAAGGTAATTTTTATAAATTGGAATGATTTACAATGATTTATTACAAAATTTTAGGTATACACGGACCGGTCTCCTGCTGTGCTTTTAGCTCTTTGTCGACTGGTAGGCTGTTGTGTTTTAATGCCAGGTTCCCCAAATGCAGAAAAATGGGCCGATATAGCTTTGCATCGTTACGAAGGGGTTTGTGATAGCGATTTATTAGAATTGTATTTGCCGTTATTAAACGTTTGCAGTAAGATATGGTGGCAAATTGGTAAGAATAGAGATGTTTTAGAAAATAGATTAAAAGATATGAAAATACGAGGTATTAATTTTAATGAGACTCTTAGCTTGTTAGAAGCGGTTGATAACTTGGAAAAGCGAATTAGTTTTAATGTGTAAATAAATTGTAAATAACTTTTATATTCGCATATTAATAATTGATCTTGCCAAAACTTTTATATCTATTTTACCTAGCTAATAATATATTAATTTATTTTGCTTATTGCCTAAAACTGTGAAACTCAATTGTTGTGATTAAATTATTCATCACACGAAACCAAGTTACCATTATCTTTGTTGTGCACAAAAATAATTTTTAATTCTTGACTGTTTGATAATATGTATTTCCTGTTGAATTAATTAGGTACAATTTAGGTTACATCATGTTCTAATTTATTAAATTATATATATAGCAAATTATATTTGTTGCTGTTTTTATTATTGATTATTTAATAAATTGTTTCGTAATTAGTAATTTGTTACATTCTTAATATTGAGAAAGTGTAATTAAAATTTAATTAACGGCAAAAAAAACAGCGCTAATTTTTTAATGCAATATTAATAAAGAAAATGAACCAGCGTCAGTAAAAGGAAGTTACACAAAGTGGAGGTTTTCGGAACCTCGTAATTAATAATTATTTGTCAACAAAATTTCCAAGGACCAGAAAAAAAACACCGAAGGCAAAATTTTTAGATTTTTAGATCCAGCTGTCTTAAATTAATAATTAAGACCTTGTGTTAAATTTTACTATTTTCGAAAAATTGATTTCGTAGAAGCAAAATAAAATTTATTTAAAATTTTTTTTTTTACAAATTTTTGGTTTTGTTTTTAAATTTAAATTACATTATGGTTAAAATCAAATGTAATTAATTTTATTAATTTGGTTAATAGGTGGATTATCTAAACATTTTTCGGTTTTGGTAAAGAAAAAACTTATCAGAAATGTTAACAATTTGCAAAGTTTAAAAAAATGTATTTAATCGGAATTTATTTAAAAATAATTGTTAAAGAAATGCTTTAATTATTTAAAATCATAAATGCACATCTGTTGCTTTAGATAAAAAATCCAATTATAATTTTTTTTTAATGAGGTGGTTACCTCCAAATTCAGCAATATTTTAAGTTATTTATTTATCAATGAAGTATTTCAAGATATGTATGTATTCCACTTCATTTATGATGGTTATTGTATAATTTTGTTTCAAGTTTTTAAGTTTCTAGTACCTAGACTTATTCATACTTTAAAAGATTATGAGACATTCCATTATATTAATAAAATTTAAATAATGGTTAAGTTGATCTTTGAATATTAATTATTAGAACAATAATATTATTAATTGTTAAAAATTAGCGTGGAATAAAGCATTATTACTTTATCATACGAAGTCTGAGAAAGTATTGTAATTGTGCAAAAAAAAAACTTGAGATTTTGATGAATTTAGACATTTTGGGGTCCCAGAAGCGGAAAATCGTCATTTCCAAAAAATGTCTGTATGAATGTATGTATGTATGTATGTATGTGGTTAAATTTTGTGTGCGCTCTACCTCAAAAAGTAATAGAAATTTTTTAACAAAATTTTGTATTTAGTACATAAATATTGAGACTTAGAACTGATTAGATTTTGGTTAAAATCGGTACATGGAAAAGCAAAATAAAACAATATTTTGTAAATTTAAAAAAAAAAATTTTTTTATTTTTAAAATTTTATTTTTTAATCATATTCTCCTCCAAAATAATAATAAAAAAGTATTAATCAATAATCGTGTAAATATTCTATTTTTGTTTATATAGTTTTTACAAATTAAAATAAAATTTATTTTTTTAATTTAAGTATTAATTTAAATTTAAAAGTTAAAAATTGAAAATTAATGTTATCAATTTAATACCAATTTAACAAAGAAAAAATTCAAGTGATTTGTACAAAAACATCTTAAAATCGAATAAATAATATAAAACAAAATAATAATAAAAAAAATTTTTGCAAATAATTTTTTTCTTATTTTTAAAATTTTAACTTTTTAATATATTCTCCTCCAAAATAATATATTTTTTTAAATTCTTTTAAATTTATTATTATTTAAAAGTATGATCAAGTTATGGACATGGCCACATCCGATTTTTTTTTTTGGAAACATAAAAATTGAAAGATTTTGCATTACCTCTATACTAGCGTATAAGGCAATACAGTACTTTATTGTACTAAAACAGTCGGCACTAAAGTACTTAAGCACAGCCAGTCATTACGGATGTGACATTGAGGAGAAAAAATCGACTTTTTCCTATTATTTGAAAGAATGCTGCTTTTCCTCTCTCTGTATATGTTACGGTAAGTGTGATGAATTGAAAATTATTAATAATTATCTATCATTATTAATAACTACGAAAAGTCGTGAAAAAGTAAGTACTTTTTTCCAAAGCTTTTTCTTAACTTACTCTCAGAAAAAAAAACTTTTCGTCTAAGTCATTATCAACATAAAATATAATATAAATAAATTAATAAATAAAAAAATAATTAAAAGTATTATATTTTTTTTTTACATTTAAATTTTTTTATGTATAACAAAACATACAACAATAATATTAATAATACACATACAAATTATTTACTATAAATAAAAAATTTCGTCGAATTCAGCCGGATTACCAAACGTTCCTAAAATACTCGCCGCATTACCCCTTTGAATTTCCAGGCTAATACGTTGAATGAAAAAAAACTTGGCACGACGATCACCGGATTTTTCAATTAAAATTTTGCCAATATCATTAGCAAATTGTTTAGAATCAGATGACCACGTACCAAGTGTCTCTACCGCAAAGCCCAAAAATTCAAAGTTGTCACGTAGACCAGCATACTTGTTTGATTTTAAATTTTGAGCATTCAAAGCTGCTGCTCCTGCCGACCGAGATGAAGACAAAACGTGGCTTGGAGCTAACGTGTCCACGCACGTGGCATCCCACACAAGTGCTTTTCCACGACACCACGGCACCAGAGTCATACCGTCAGGACGCTTCCCGTCATCGCGAAACATGCCCGGCGGTTCTAACACAGCAGGAATGTTGCCAGATGCAAGAGATCTCTTGATTATATTATTGAGACTGCTATGTCTCGAAATTCGGCCAGCACTTTTCTGGCACGAGAGGCCATGGATTCCGAGGGAACTGACACTTATTCCGCAAACACATCTTATGCGGTTGACAAATCTTGGCACCCACTCTTAACGCGAGACAAATACGTAACACATTTTTGTCTAATAGGGTACCAAGGTTTGGAGATGGGAAAGCCCGAAGCCACGCACCGGCTTCAAATTGCGAAGAAGCTAAAATTCGTGCTCGATTAACATCCGAACTGCTCTCTAAAATGGTTTTATGAAGAATTTCCATATTTGGGCTATCCCAACTACTCTGCAAATTTGGAGAAGCCGGTAAATCTAAACCTGGACATAATGTCATCTAAGCGTTCACTGCTTCATCCATAGAGCTGATCTCAAAGCCACTGTGAAGTGACGGAGAAAGAATTTTACCAACGAGATTATAGCTGCTATGAGATGAAGATAGAAAGGCGGGAAGAGCTACGTCCGAAACACGTCGAATGCCAATTCCTCCAAACTTAATTGGAAGGCTGGCTAATTGCCACAAATTAACATTATTTAATTGAATATTTAAAATTTCTTCGATTCCGGATCTAATACAATTGTCCATTTTAATGAGTAAAGATGTGTTCTTCCAAATAGGACTACACCTTAAAAAGTATATTAGGCGTGGAATTAGAAAGCAATGACGCAAAAGAAAAAATGCTGCGTGTGGTTGGATATTGTGAAGTCGTTCAATGAAAAATTTTATTTTGATAATTTTTTCTTCAAAAAGAGGTTTCACCGATTCCTCAAATAAAGGTGCACCCAAAAGAAAAAAATTATTTTTGGAAACAACACGAAATCCCGGAATAAGATTGTCAAAGTGACTAATGATATGGTGTTGTTTGGCTAATGAAAACGACGAAGAGAAAAAAACCTCACATTTGGTTGGATTAAGTTTTAAGCCAATTTCACCAAACTTATGAATTAAAATATTTAAATCCTTTAAAACATTTTCAGATTTTCCACCTATCGTTCCATCATCGAGGTACCAAACATTAAGAGTTGATTTTAGAAGACTTACAGTAGGATTAATTGTAAGGCCGAATAAAGCAGGACCCATAGGGTCGCCTTGCTGACAACCAACGGCAGATGAAATAATATGATTTCCTTTTAAAAGTACCGACGGGCTCGAATAATTTTGATAAATATAAGAAAATGCAAGCGGAATTTCGGTTTTAACTGAATTTAAAATTGAGTCTCTATCTAAAGAGTTAAACGCGTTGCTAAGATCTACTTTTAAAATAACTTCAACTTCACTGTCATTTTGAATGAATGATCTGACTGCATGAACCGCAGCTTCGCAACCACACTTAACACCAAAACCCAATTGTATTGCACTAAAAAGTAAAAAAGTTTGCTTGCTTTGTTTGTTCTTATTTGAAAAATTATTTTTTACTTTTTACTGCATTTTTTAAAAAAAGCTTTGTTTAAAAAGTTTTTTTAAATTTATTTTATACCACTCTCGTTGGTAAAAGTAATAAAACGTTTGTGCTGCTCACAAGGCTGTATGTAGATTAGATTTTCGGAAGGGGTTTTAAAAAATTTTAAAAATAAATAACTAATTTATTACTACAAAAGACACTAAAATTCAGAACAAAAAATAAAAGTATAAAGTACAACATATTTAAAAAATAAAAAAAACTACAATAAAAAACAAACATAAAATATAGAAATAAAAATAGAAGCAACTCGATAAATAAATAAAAAAAATTAGTCCCAACTTAAACCGTCAGTCATGCTAAAATCGGTAAAATAAAATAAATTTAAAAAATTAAAGTATTAACTGAAATCGTCTTGCACTATGTGAAAATTTATCTAAAGCCAGCAGCTCAACTCAATTGTATGTTCAGTTATATGACTGGACATACGAGCTAGTCCTGTTAGCCTTTCTTGTCTAGTAGAATTTCTTAAATAGCTTTTCACTTTTTTGAAAGAAGAGAAACTGCTTTCCGGAGTGTTTGTTGTCACTGGCAGGGTACACAGTATTTGTCAGGGTACATGTACAGGGTACATAGAGTCATGTGTTCTATCCCAAGAATTGAACTTTTTCCTATTGACTATTGGAGAGAGGATAATTTTCTGAGTATATTAACATAAAAATTTTTTAGGATTTTGCAATAGTTGTCGAAATAACGGCATTTTAAAATTACGAAAAGTAGGGAAATGTAATATGATACACCCCGATGCGTGACGGTCGGTCTCATGTTGATTTCCCTGCTCTTCATTTTTACTCTTAATGTTGTTGACAACCCGGACGAGTTCTGTCATTTTTCAGTGATATTTTTAAATTGTTTTGCGTAAGGTGAAAAAATAAAAGAAGGCGTCCGGAGGGTCCGTTTTATTTTTTTGCCTTACACAAAATCGGCTAATCATGCAGCCGTGTTAAAAGGTGTATCTAAAATATATGTAAATTGTACATTTTTAAAATCGATTTTTTTTCGAAAAATTTTGCATTATCTTACAAAATTTTTGTTCTAGTATGCTTAGAAAAGTGTCCTTTCACGCATTTTCAATAGGAAAAAGTTAAAATCGTGGGATAGAAAACGTGACAGAACTCGCTTTATATATTATATATTTTTCGGAAATTCTTTTTCTGCAGACCATTTAGTTTTCCAAATTCTTAGTTCACATAAACTTGTTGCCTAAAGTGAGCGCTAACAAGATGCCACTTTGTTAACCGTAGGTGTTATTACACGGTTGGCCAGCTATTGGGATTTAACCCACAGTTCTTCAAGCGATGGGTAGGTGTGTCCACCAATCGCAGGTTCTTTGGTAGATTGTTCCTGGTATTGGGTTATCACAAATGGTGAAAATGGTGATACTATCAACTTCGAAATGAAATGCTCTTAGGGCGCCAAATATTGAAATAAAACTCAACAAACAGAATGAAGGGGATTTATTCAATATTAAAGAAGAGAATTAAGATTGAGTTTCGCAAACCACAGATGTACAACAGTTATACAATAAATATTGGACTCTTGGTCCCAAACAGTAAACGCTGAAGGCGTGTAAAAAAAAAGCAATCTACTGCTGACTGACTGATGGTCGCCTGCAACCAAATAGATGGAGTACCCTCAACATCCACTCATCCAAAGCTAATCAACTAGATCGGTGCAAGGCTTGATGTGTCGTTAGACAACAAGTGACTGTAAAATACCAAATGAACAGCACTTACCCAGTCTTACTCCTTTCCAACCTTCTATTTAGTAATTGCAGTGACACAAGTATGTTAAATTGGTCCGACTTCCTTCCAAGAGCTCTTTTCTGGGTCCGGATCTGTGTCAATGAAATAGAAACTACTAAAACAGATAAATGCTATTCACACAAGCAATCCACAAACCACAAATTGTCCAACTCAAGCTAACTAAATTGACCAACCGAAAACAAGTAGACGATCGGACAAACCAAAGATCTGATTACATAAAACTAAGGTTTAATCAGCAGCAGTAATTATAAATGTTCAAAACAATTTATCAATCCAGAAGGTAAAAAAATCAGTAGTCCAATCCAATCCAGTTTCCCAAATCCAAATCACCAGATACGGTGATAGTAGGATATCCACCAATTTGTTTCTAATTAAAACCAAATGGATTAAGTTTTATATTAACTTCCAATATCATACAAATGTGGCGCGGTAACTTTTCAAATTGGTTTATCTGCTGATTAGTTCTGACCTTACAATTTTCTTCTAGTCATAAATGTAATAACTATTGCCATAAACCAGATCTTCCGTATTAAAAAAATATCCAATTAACAATAGTTTAATAAGGTGTTATTAATTTCAATATAAAATTTATCCAAATTTTAAAGGTTATTCCATAATTATTAATAATAACTTTCGCTTTCCTATAAAACGTCACACCAGGCTCGTTCTCAAAATCAAAAAGCCTCTTATCAACGTCGAGCGCTTGGTTGATTACAACCTCTACCGAGTGCTTCGTAATTATTAGAGTAGGATTTATTAATTACTTTTTTATGTAACTACTTTTGTAACGTTACAAACTAGTGCCAACGTCAACAAAATTGCTGTATATTGTGGTGTTTCAAAATGATTGCGACTCACCCTATGCATTTTGGTGAAATATTGGCTATAATAATTAAGTTGTAAGATTGTAGAATTTGTTGGGTGGGGATCAATGACAGGAAATTAGTGGCTTCTTTGGCCAACGATGGCGGACAGCGGGTGCGAGACTTTGCATGCCCGCTGAAATTTGATTTTGTTACGCTGAGTTTTGATAATTTTGATATTTGTGAGTAGTATTTTATTTTGATTTGATTGAATAAAGTGGATTTGATGCGAAAAAAAAAAAAAAAAAAAAAAAAAAAAAAAAAAAAAAAAAAAAGAATTGATGTGGTGTTTCAAAATGATTGCGACTCACCCTATGCATTTTGGTGAAATATTGGCTATAATAATTAAGTTGTAAGATTGTGGAATTGGTTAGGTGGGGACCAATGATAGGAAATTAGTGGCTTCTTTGGCCAACGATGGCGGACAGCGGGTGCGAGACTATGCATGCCCGCTGAAATTTGATTTTGTTACGCTGAGTTTTGTTATTTGAGAATTGTGAGTAATATTTTATTTTGACTTGATTATATAAAGTGATTTGATGCAATATGCATTATTGTGATATTTCGGATGATTATTTTGATAATTTGGATATATTTGATAAGTCCCTACCGAACAGTAGTGTATCGACTGGTTTAGTTAATTTGAAGTGATTTGGAAAGACATTATTTCGAATAATAAATTCGTTTTGCACATAAAAGTGGTAAATTAAATTATATTTGTGCGAGCGAATGTGCGGGATATTGATAACTCGTCGATTTGGATAAGGGAAATCAAACTTCGTTTCCTTTAAAGAAAATTAAAATTTTATTTAAAATTTGCAATACATTGAACATAAATTGTATATTAAATTGTGAATTAATTAATTTTGGAAGAGCATTTGTTTATCTTTAATTATAGTTGGTAACTATTTTTGAACAACAGTTTATTACGTTGGATTGGAACTGGATTTGGATTATATTAGATTAGAGTTATATTTTTAAATTTCACATCACTTCAACTGGCGCAGCAACGTGTGGGGCTTGAACCAGCTAGCCGTGATAAATTGTCGTCCATACTGTGGGGCTCGATTAGATTCAATTTCATCTAAATTGGAAAATAACAAACAAAAAATGGAACAACTAGCGAAAGTAACTAAAGCACAAATAATGCAAGCACTTAACCAGCAAACGGGTGAACTAATGGAATTAATAAAATGTATGGATGCGAAATTGCAAAGAGAAACTGTAGAGGAAAGAATGTTGAAAGTGGAAAAACAAGAAGCTGAAAGATTAGTAATTCTAAAACTGGAAGCAACAAAACAAGAAGCTGAAAGACTGGAAATTGAAAAACAAGAAGTTACAAGACTAGAAGCTGAAAAATTAGAAGCAACAAAACAAGAAGCCATAAAATTGGAAATTGAAAAATTAGAAGCAGCACAACAAGAAGATAAAAGATTAGAAATGGTAAAACTAGAAGCAGAAAAACGTGAAACTGTAAGATTACAAGCGCTAAAACAAAAAATTATAAGACAAGAAGCTGAAAATTTAGAAGTGGTAAACGTAGAAACTGAAAAATTAAAATTTAAAAAACAAGAAGCTACAAAACGGAAAGCTATGGAAAAAAATGAGAGAACTTGGAAGTTTTGGATGAGTCGGAGGAGGAGAAGAAAGAAGACACCAGTGAAGTGGACGCCTAAATCTAAAATCAATCTGTGGAAGATTCGAAAGAAAAAATAAAAGAAAAGTGAACAAAACCGAAGGAGATAGTAGATAATGATGAATGAAAAATTGTTTTTGAAGAGATAAGCCTTTTTTATTTTATTTGATTTTTGAATTTGGATTTATTTTGCTTAAATATTGTAATGTTGTAGATAATATCTTTTTTTTTTAGATTTATTTTTGAAACACGCACGGATTTTTGCGAATTTTGTTTAGAGCTGCGCTCAAAACAGCAATTAGCATCGGGGGTTTGATGTGGTGTTTCAAAATGATTGCGACTCACCCTATGCATTTTGGTGAAATATTGGCTATAATAATTAAGTTGTAAGATTGTAGAATTTGTTGGGTGGGGATCAATGACAGGAAATTAGTGGCTTCTTTGGCCAACGATGGCGGACAGCGGGTGCGAGACTTTGCATGCCCGCTGAAATTTGATTTTGTTACGCTGAGTTTTGATAATTTTGATATTTGTGAGTAGTATTTTATTTTGATTTGATTCGAATAAAGTGGATTTGATGCGTGTGCATTATTTCGTTGTTATTTTGGAAGCATAATTTCCATTGCATTCGTAATTGCATTCGTAGGAACGAATGTCGATAGTGATAAGCAGGCGATTTAGATAAACGTTAAAATTAAAAGTACGAGCCCAATAACAATTTAATATTTGCATTACATTGTATTAAATTGTATTTTACATTGTGAATTGGTTATTTTTGGAGGAGCATTTTTCTTCCGTCGTTAATGAGAGCGAACAGGTGAACTCACCCCTGACGATACTTGCTCGACGACTGAAAAAGCTAGCCGTGGTAATTTTTTTGGTTTGTGGTGAAATTAATATTTTTTTAAATTTCACATCATTTCAATATATTGTTGTGTCCACATCAAGGCATAAGAGGTGGGTTGCGCATTTGAGCAATTAAAGGATTGACGATGGAACCTGATAAAAATATATAAAGCAGGATTTCTTTTATTTATATTTCTCGTATGTTAACCCGTGACGCGCTACTAATATTGTGTTTCGTTAGGTTAAGATTTTGTTAGTTTAATTTGTTTAATTGTTATCTTTTGTATTTAATTTAAGTTTTTGTGTGTTTGTTAATATGTTATTTATTTGAATTTGGACACACACGCAAATTAAAACCAGCAGGTTACATTTGATCCAAAATTTAAAAGCAGAAAGAACCTTGATTAAAATAAAAAAATCAAGAACATTAAATCAAGAATTAAAACATTACAAGTAATGAAAAACTTAGCGATGAAGAAAAATAAACAACGGTCAATGGACAGTCAATATTCGAGAGCAATCGAAAGTGGTCGTGTGAATTAAAAATAATTCAGCGCGTGTCGATAGTTAGTGAAGATTTATTGATTTGTTTGGGAAGTTACCCAAGGGGCTTGAGGCCATAGTTTTTCCGTGTGTGGAAATTTATATCGGCACGCGGCTGAATAAGAGTTCGACTGCATCGTGTTTGATACAAAGAATAAGAAGGAGGTGTACGAGTAATTGAAAATAGTTCCTAGTTGAAGTAGGTGCTAAGTAAAGAAGAAGAAGATTTAAGTTGTGAAGAAGAATTGTTTATGTTTGACGGTATTAGCTGGTCGACAAATCGTGTGAGTCCTGCTTTTGACTTATTATTGTTAATTATCAGGTTGCAAATAAACGTTAATATTTATATCGTCAATTGTTTGATTGCCTTAATTGTAACTATTTATTCGAGGAACCTGCAGATCCGTG
This sequence comes from Cantharis rustica, assembly GCA_911387805.1. Lineage (NCBI taxonomy): Eukaryota > Metazoa > Arthropoda > Insecta > Coleoptera > Cantharidae > Cantharis > Cantharis rustica. The sequence goes on along the minus strand of OU426877.1, from coordinate 110,210,217 downwards.
AGATTTTCATAAATAAGAGTCACGTATCATCACAATATATTGCTATGATCTTTTTATAAATTTTATATTTTATAAATAGACTCGTCTAATACTAACCTCCGTTTGACTTTTATTCCTTTTGATACCACTAAATTTTTCATATCAAATCATACAATTTTAATTTCTCACCCACTTTCTAATCAGTAAAACAACTTCTCATAGCAAAATCACTTTTAATTCTCTCTATTTTTAATTTTTTGTGGATACATAATTTACAACAACTATTTTGGCTATCTCGTTATAAAGTAATTTCCCCTGCTCGCAGAGCAGCGTCGCACCAGTGCAGTGTTGGCGCGCTAATCCTAAAATTCAAATAATTACTCTCTACAAAATTTCAGATTGCCTACAAAAATCTTGGCAATACATACAGTTAATCAATAGATAAGTGGTTTAAGTAGTGTAACTCGATATTAATCATATCAAAATTTTTAGCATAAACCAAAAAATGCACAAAACACTTTTTCGAAACTAAAAATAGTTTCGAAAAAGTGTTTTGTCATACGCGAGTAAAAAAAAATTCGACTATATAAATGATTTACTCTTATAAGAATTTATTATTTGAGCAAAACGACTTTTTTCTCTTTGTTTGTTGGGTCCATGGTCGGACCAAAGAAATAGAAAACGCTATTATAAATTTCATATCAATATTTTTCCTGCGGATTACTGAAATTTTAGTAGTTTCCATTTAAAAAATTTTTTGTACAGAAAACTACCATTCCTACAAACAGAACGAAGTCTACCGCAAACACATTCAAATATAAATAGTTTAGTACTTGCTTTGTAGATAAGATGCCACTAGTTGGACGTAAAAGTGAAAATTTCACTGTCTTGCTGTCCGCACGCAATAATATTTCACGGTTTCATATTTAACTATAATATACTAGGTACCTATTATTTTGTCATACTGTTCAGTTTAATTTAACAAATAATACTGTACAATATACAATAAGAGTAAATTATCCGTTGTACTACCTTCATTACTTCATTACTTGGCGGCTTAGTGTACTTGAAAAATAAAACTTTTTAATCAATTTTTTTGAAGTTTGGGAACTATAAGAGTTAAAAAATGTATAAAATTTTCAAAAAATTTAAGTAGTTTTCCCATAAATTTTTGAAATTTTTTTTGTAACTGGCGAATCACAAAAATACTCTTAAATTTAATAACCGTTTACTTACTTATAACTTGATAACTAAAATAGATAGATATTCTGTAAAAACAGAATGCCCATTTTCTATGTCGTTTCTTGATAAAAACTCAATCGCTTAATTAAAAATTAACTAACGTCTTATGTTTTCGAATTACAAATTAAATTTACTGATATAGATTTATCAATGAAATAGAGGAAAAACTTGAAATAAGTAAAAAAAAGCTACTAAAATAATTATTAAGGAAAAAACACTATACTTTTAATTTAATGTTATAAGTAGTATTGTTATAAAAAGTGTCTAAGGGACGTTTAGAAAAACTAATTTCTAATTTTACAATGAAAAACTGAGATGTCAACTGTATTATGCACGGAAATGATAAAAATTTAACTTTTGACTAAACTCGAAAACAAAAGATAACAACCAATTTTAGTTCTTGTTATTGAAGTTTTCTTAGAAAACGAGCACATCGAATGTATAATCCATATTTCCATACTCTTACTGTTATTGTGTTTCCTTTTACAAACATCAAAATTTGTTCATTCTGTACATTTTCAAGAAAACTTGTGTAACAAAAGTTGCAGAAAATTTTATAGCCGTATGTCTTAATTTTTATAAGACGTTATTTTTTAACTTATTTTGATTTTAATTTGTTTCAAAGTTATGATGAATTTTTCGTTATCGTTTGACGTAAATTACCTTTCTCTACAGTCAAATTAATTCATTTTCATTCGGATGTGTGTCAATGATCAATATAAAATTTTTTAAATTAAAATATTTTTTATGATTTTTGATCTCCTGCTCATTTAAAGTCCGACAAAGCTTGTATTTTGGTTTATATTTTACATGTTACATCTACATAATTTAGAAGAAATAAATTACATGTTTATAATAATTATTTCTTTATATTACAGAAGTCCTTCTTGTTTCTATCCGTAGTCGGATATTGAAATTTTTATTTCCTATAGTAATATTTTTATATGGATTGCTCTTGATGGATTGCCTTTTGCCTTCCGAGAGAAGAAAATCAGAAATAAAGATTTTAATTTGTCCGAAATCGAACCGCGTATGTGGCATCTGAAGTCACGTACTTAACCGCTAAATCTATATAAATACCTCAGCTTTTATAAAAAATACTTGTATAGTATTTGAAAATTAAAATTGATTACTTTATTTTTATTTTAATCTTGCTTTTTTTTACAAAAGGCACTACAAACATTTAATACTCTAGTCAACTACTGTTATATAACAAAATATGTTTTTATTAGGTAGGTATATTTATCAAAATTAAGTGTTTTGTTTTATTTTATTTAGTTTTGTTATTTTCAATATTGTCAAAAGGGGTCTAATGTCTAATTATTTAATTTAATCACTGATTACAGATTTATCTTATCATCTAAAAATTCCAATGAAGCGTTTGATTATTACGTACATTCTAATTCAATTATGTACAGTCTAAACGTAATGATTTTAATTTTGATTTACATACAGTATAAAATATAAAAATCCAATTTGTAAGTTTTTGCACTATAATTTGAGATAAATATAAAATTTGTAATCTATACTATAACCTGGAACCACGAGCGATCATAGGGGTTGGGCCATGGAGATATGACGGTTTCTTGGACCAGATATTTAGTGATATTACTTAAAAGAACATTTTTCAAGAAGAAGAATTTCAAGTAAATTATGTGGTATTTAGCATCTATTGTAAAATATAAATTTAACAAAACTAAACAGTACTTATAGATAATACCTAATATTGTATAGGCTTTTATACTCTATTATAGCTAATTTTAACTCTTAATTTATAAACTGATGACGTCTCTCAAAGGATAGTACAAATTTTAGATTTATAAAAGTCAAATTTTGACTTCTATAAGTCGAAAATAAAATGAAAAATTTTGATTGCTTTAATGACGACTTTTCTAACAAGATTAGTTAAGACGAGTTACCATTAGCTTGGTAACTCGTGCTCAAATCTGTCTACTCGTTCAGTAATCTATTGTTCAATCGATACCCAAGATAGAACATCGTTTTTCGGTACTATTTGGAGTTATGATCTTCAAAATTTTGAAGAGTGGAGAGCCGAGTTATCTTCGACAAATGATTAGGGCCCGTTCAGTTTGCCATGCACGTGTTCTGCGGGATTTGGGAAATTTCGATGTGCCTTCCTATTCCATGGCAGGTTTCGAGCGATGTTTTGCGTGTTTGGTGCCCAGATTTGTGGAGAAACATCGTAGCCTCTTTGACGACTCCACCAGTGTAAGGTCCTTCCGCCGTAATTTGAATGCTGCTATTTATGCAGAGATGTAATTTGTACATCATTTTTTTTTGTTAATATTTGTTGATTGTTTTTGAGCTGAAACGGGTGGTTTAAAAAACTAACTTTGTTAGAAGCCATCCAATTAAGAAATTGTATATTTAGTTTCTTAATAAATAAGTATTATTATTATAAGGTAAAATACCATTATCTAATATGTTACGGAAAATTTTTACATTATCAAATTTTGTATAGAAAGTGATTATTTATCTAATTGTAAGTAACTGCCGCAATTACAATTTCCTTCATAATATTGGATAAAACATTGTGTAGGTAACGTGTTAAAAAGGATGGTACATTAGTCTTAGGCTTACAGACTGATTTTGCAAGGCAACTTTTCGCATGCGAGCTATTGTGCGCGTGCGCACGACATTCAAACAAAATTAATACTCAAAACTGGAATAAAGATTTCAATCATGCATTAAATTGTAATTGTAAATAATTTAATTTGTTATCAATGTATGTTTAAATAAGTGTATAAATGATATTTATACAATTAAAATATTTAAATAGTCAATAGATAAGTGGTTTAGGTAGTGTAACTCGATATTAATCATATCAAATTTTTTAGCATAAACCAAAAAATGCACAAACACTTTTTCGAAAATAAAATATTTAAGTTCATCGCATGATGATGCCATAGTATGGTGAAAACGTTTGCGATAATATACTGCTGCGACCTTATGCGCGCCTCTGCATACAAAATTTCTATCTCGTCTATGGGATACGTAAGTTCTCGAATGCGAAAATTGTTAGAAGTAAGACAATAAAATAACTGTTGGATATTTTTATTTTTATTTGCAACTCAAAAATTTTATAAAATACGTACAAATATTAACAAAAGCAAAACTCACGCAAATAGCCAACTCCAGCTTTTCTGTTGAAGAAACCAAAGTTATCTTTCTTTGTCAAAAATATCGCGCACAAATAACACGCTACCTTCTTATCTTCAACTCCTTTGAACAGCTTTGTCTGCTCGATTATTTTCTCTTCCTTCTACTGCTCTCTGGATATCTTCAATCCAAAAAAAAATCATTAGGCATCAACACGACTCCTCTCTCAATTCAATTCATAAAAATTCTTCTCAAACTTTTATCGACCGACCGCTCTGCTAATCTCATCTGACTCCCTTTTTCTTTATTGATTCTTTTATCCCCTTGGATATTCTTTGCAATGCGTCTTCTTTTCATTGGTTGTACTTTAATGTCCTTTTATTTTCAAATCTAGATTTTTACATTATTTAAATTTTGGCTGTTGTCGGCATTTGGTGAGTCATGATACAAATATAAAAATAATAAAATCAAAATCGAAAAACAAATAACTTACTAAGAAGACAAACATAAAATATTAAACATACTGAAATCAAAATAAAGAATACACAAAAAAAACACACACTGGTAATAAAAATGTTAAAATAGTGTTTTGCTTTGCTTTGTTTTCCTAGTTGCAAATACCGTTATCTTATTGCTAAGTTCGCAACCCATTTTAATCACTTAATGCAGACACTACAATACATACGGTGTATTTATATATTGTAATAACTTAAACATTTTAGTTTCGAAAAAGTGTTTGTGCATTTTTTGGTTTATGCTAAAAAATTTGATATGATATTTAAATAGTACTACCATAATAGGTAAAATTTTCAATAAATGCAATTGACAAATTTCAAAATTATTATTTGACATTACTTATTTATTAACTCATCATCAAAAATTAAAACCCATTTAAAAAAACTAATTAAGCGGTCTTTAAACTACTATTAATTAATATATTGTACTTATTTTCAATTTAATAAATAGAAATTCTTCTAAATTAAATGCGTATTAATGAAACGATTTCCCGAGGACAAATACATACATGAAATCGTTTGAAATATCCATCAGTTGTATTTTTTAGTCACTACGATTATCAGCAGTTAATCTATAATCTGGTAATAGCAACGAGGTAATTTGACAACAAACCCTTTTGAAAGGAAATTCGGTAAAAAGTACGTTGTTCTTGTAAACATTTCTGAAAAGGTAAGAAATAGGCAACGACGCGAAAAGTAAATAATTAAAGATAAAACGTTAAAATCTTTAAAAATTTTAGTAATAAATTATTATACTTTTACGGTTAAAATTCTATTATTTTAACATTTCTGTTTAGTTTATGTTAAATTTTATATCAATTAAGTTTGAATATTTTATTTTCTTATATCTTTTTATTTTTCATTGTTTTCCTAGTTATATACGACTGAAGATCGAAAATAATCGTAAAATATGACCTTATTAAAATATTAAATACCGTAAAATATTACTATATTTTTATTATAAATTTTATCAATTCTTATAACGTAATATTAGTTTTGTTATTCAAATATTCTTAGCCCTGACCTGTCAAATGTAGTAAATTAATTTCTTTTAATTGTGTTTTTTAAATAATAATTTTCTACGTATCTATTCTTTACTTTACGGTTAAAATTCTATTATTTTAACGTTTATGTTAAATTTTATATTTTAAAATGCATTCTAATTGCCACATAATCTACTGGAATTTTATTACTTATTGTAAGTTCATCTCTTTAATATTAAGTGGCTATTTATTAGTAATTATTATACAAATATTGTTGTATAAGTATCAAGATTAAGATAAATGATTCTATTTCGATTAGGAGCAACAATTAATAATGAAACACTACGGTATTACACCATGTTACCGTTTAACGTACTTTTTTTTTTAATTCGGATAATATTCAACAAGTTCACAATTTTCGTGACCTCCTTTGACACAAATGTTAATTAATTTATACTAAAAGTATTTTTAAATAAAATTTTATTATGTATCTCAACTTGCAGTTAAAATTTTAAGATTTTAACTTTATTTTAAAATTTTGTAATATTAAATAAGTTTTTTGAACAGCTATTGATCGAATTTTAGTTTCTATAGACAGAGGGTACTACAGTTCAACGCGCGATCTGAACCGCGGAAAGTGTATAATATTATAATATATTGCGATCAAACCTAGGAACAGGAAAATGTACACATTTAAAAGAAGGTATTATTTTTAGATTTCCACTAAATATACACTTCTAAATCTACAGATCGATAAAAATAAAAAAAATAAAATCATTGAATCAGTTATCATTGAGCACAGTTAAATTATCATTCAATATTATTTTTAATTTTTACCTCTTCTATAGATAAGAGACCACTTTATTTTTTCAGCAAATAGCAATAATACAATGTCATTCTCTAGCTATTTAAGTAGACAGTGTACTAACATACTCACTACTAAGCTACTAAATTAGTTAATATGGTTATATGGTTAAGGTTATTAACATGTGATAATATTTTTTTTTTAAATTAATTTTTACATGTTACATGAAATTGAAATAAAATTTAATTCGTAACTTACATATTTTGTTCAAAAACTATTTAATATCATATTTTATTTATTTTGAACAAAATATGTAAGTTATGAATTAAATTTTATTTCAATTTCATGTAACATGTAAAAATTAATTTTATAAAAAAATAAATTAATTGGCACAAAATTGAAAATTGGCATATTCTATAAAACGACATAATGTAGCTTTTGGTAAGAAATTAAAAGAAATATTTGCTTTTAAATATATAGATATACTCGGTAGCTTTCTCCCTACTATAAATAACTCACGCGATTTAATTTATTTTATTAATTTTTAAAAATGTTTTTATTTGTTTATTTTTAATTAGCAACTTTTTTTCATAATTTTGTTATAGCAGCTATATTTTTGCCGCACGAAAATATTATTTGAAGTAGGTATCAAATGTGTTTTGGAAAATTTAATTCAGTTTTCAATTATTGTCAATATAGAAATCAGTTAATATAAATATCTACAAGAATACCACATATCGTATTCATATTTCTATATTACAAGTCAATAAAAAATGTTAGTTAAACTTGACAAAAATTGTTTATGAATTTTTTGTAAAAAATTTTAAAATATTTTAATTAAATTCTATGATGTAAGAATTTTCAGTATATTTTATAAGTCAAAATTTTATGTAATATGAAAAATGTAAAGCTATAATTTCTTCTAATTATCCTGAACTAATGCAAGAGAATGGCTACTGATTAACTACTTTTGTAAATTTTTGAATACTTACCTACAATGTATTTTATGATTGTTCTGCTTGGTGCATCATATCTGGTTTTTGTAAAATATCTAATTTCATATCTAAAAAAAATAAGATATTGATAAATATTTCAAAAAGTAAAATATTTGAAACTGAAACCTGAATGTTTATTATTTTTTTTTAACTTTTTAAAACTACGAAAAACTTGATATTTACCTTATGTAAAATAATTATAGCTACAAAATATAATAGTACTATAGGTATTTTAACAACATTTGTTTAATTGTGTTATAAAAAAACCGATGTACTTCATTTAAGTATGATTTTGTTGTTTTCGATGTTTTGGTATTTTGTAATAGGTTGACATGCCAGGACAATTTCATTAACAAAAAAATAAATACACAGATATATCAGTGTTTAGCAAAGAAGAAACTTTTTTGGTAGAAGAATAAAATCGCTAATGATTGTGAAAAGCTGGACCAGCTTTGAATGCGGTTGTCATTATAGGTAACAGAGTATATAATTAACTAACACCCGGACACGTTACTTTTGCGCCCACTTCCGAAATTGTTGACATTTAAAAAATAACTATTATTACGGTTAGTATTATTTGGGTTTTAATGGAAGTACACAAAAATTAAGATACAACAGAGATAAGCAAAATTGTCGGCATTGTATCCTGCAATTTTAAAGTAGTTTTCAAGGAAGTATAATTATGACAAATTATATTTTAGTATGGCAAGCATAAAAAATAAATAAAACACACACTCAAATATACATCATGTTTAATTAGTGTTTAGTGCTATACCTGATTATGACCATCATTTTTTTATGTAAACTAATTTAACAAGTTTATTCAATCTCAAATAATACAGTAAAGAACAATAGAATATTCTTTGATATTATAATATCCCATGGCTCTTCTGCCATTTTCATTATGGGCCATTTTGATATTTGCGGGGAATAATAACTATTAACACTGTAGATTCACTCCTAGTTTTTAAATCTTCTTAATCGTGCAGGCACTACCATCTTATAGTTTTGAATTGCTGATGTTTCATTTTAGCTGTTATTGCTAGAAAAGTTAAATTATTATTAATGCAATTTTGTGAAAGTTATTTTGATTTTTACGTATTAACAAATTTTTATACATTTAGATTGGATTAGACAAGTTAACGCAATCAAGACAATTCCAGATCGCTATCACATAAAATAATTCGGGAATTACGACCTGGAAGAAAAACTTATAGAAGGAAGAAAAAATTAATATACTTAATAAAGAAAAAGATAATAAAACGAAAGTAAAAGAAAAAGATAACAAGATTAATACGTAAACAAATTAAGAATAAACCAAAAAGTTTCAGCTCTGAAGAAGACAATAACCTTCCTATGCAGATAGCTCTGATGAAAGTATAGATAGATGCAATCAAGAAGATGCTAAATGTTTGTATTATGAATATTTGTATTCTGTGAATCTTGGGTAAAATGCGGGTCCTGACATCTCTGGGCTCACGAAGAATGCTGTCGGGTAGGGAGGGAGTGAAAACTGTTATATTTTTTTACGAATTCTGTACAAAAATTAAATAAATATTATTTATTTATTTATAGTTTTTATATGGACGACCAATAAGACTCAGTGCCATAATATCTAACAATGTTTTAATTTTGTTGTTTTATTGAGTTTATAAAAAATAGTAATTTTGCAAATTTTTTAAATTTTATAATTACTTTAGCTACTAAAAGTTGATACCTGATTAGTTTCTTTGAGTGAAATAAAGTATTAATTCTGATTTGCGCGTAAATAATGTGTTTTATTACAATTATAGGTTATGGTATAAAAGATTTTAAAATTTTTATATACTTGATGTAAAACTCAAGTATAAAATTAACTAATCAAAATAGTCTATTTTGAATTAGTAGGACTACAAAGTATCGAGTGTAAGTACGGATAAAAATAATAACTTAATCAAATTTAAGATAATACTACAAAATTAGTGTGTAATAACTACTCTATCCATCACATAGTAAAAATTATGTAATATAAAATAAAACAAAAAATTCAAATGGCTGACAATAATTTACAGTTAGGTAATTGAATAAAGTTTTGTATATTTATTTAATATTTTACATTAATTGCATATTAATATCGTTAGAAATATTAAATTTTCCGTATCTACGTCACAACATACTTGCTACTGGTAATATTCAATTTAAAGTAGAGGTTGAGGGAACATTTTAATTCAAAACTTTAACATAATCATAAAATACGCGAAAAACAATTTCGTTACACTAACAGTAATTGACAAATGTAACTGAAATTGAAACCAAACGGCAGATGCGTGTGGGTTCAGAATGACAAAAGCTTAAAATTTCAAAACCACCTGCAAGGTAAATTTTTTTTGATTGCAAGTTATTATAATAGTGATACATTTAAGTTTATGTCCTTGCTCACCATCTACTGTAGTACTTCACCACTATAAAAATTGAGATAATACGAAATTTTAAAAATGCCTATAATTAAAAATTAATCTTTATTGATTTTAATTTTCAGAAAATATTGTTCCAGCTTTTAATCTAATTATCATCAATTTAATCTTAACTTATTGTTTATTACGTAAGCGATTAAAATAATAGTGACAAGTAGCCATATTATTTTTATAACAAACAAGAGGCTATTTAAATTATCTTTATGATAATTATTATATTTATTTTTTACAATATGTTAGATGAAATAGAAATTAAAATTTAATTCCTAACTTACATAATTATTATAAATTCAAAAAATATTTAATTGAATGATATAGTTTGTTACATATTGTTAACATTATGTTTCAAATTTTTGATTCTCGTCAGACAAACCTGGAAAAACTATATTATAATGGATTGAAAAATTATGCGATTAAATTCTATACTTGTTTGAAAGTCAAAAAATAATTTTGACTTTTGTAAAATAAAATTATATTTACTTGATGCAAAAATGAATAAATAAAATTATTTTGTAAATTTCTAAACCGGTCAACTAAACAAATAAAAAAAACTATTTTGAAACGTTATTATTTGTAATTAAAAACTACAATATTTGTAAATTGTTTAAATTTCAAGATTTCATGGGTTTTGAAATTGCGAGAAATATAAAGGAATCATGAAATTTTTTAGAATAACCAGAAAATGCACAAACACTTTCTAGAACTAAAAAGTTTTAAGTTAACACAATATAAATACACCGTATGTATATTATCGCAAATGTTTTTACCATACTATGGCATCATCAGGCGATGAACTAGATAAAGAAACGAAAAAAATCCGTATTCATCGTCCAAATTGCAAGAGAAAAGGGAAAGGGTAAGAGGAGGATATTTTTGAAAAAATGGTAGGAATATAATTAATATAAAAGGGAAATAATGTAAGTGGATGTAGGGTAAGTTAGAAATGGGGGGGGGGTATTATTTATTAAAAATGTTTAGTAGTTGTGAGTTATTTAAATCAGATTGACTATTTAGTAGTGGAGATGAATATTTTAATTGATTAATTTCTATAGCTTCCAAAAATTCTAATTTTTTACTTTTTTGTTCAATGTGTAAAATTTCGTACCCCCCTTCCCCCTGTTCATGGTTTATGTCTAGTAGATGTTTCGCGATAGTCGATTTTCCATCTGTAAGTCTGTGAGATCGCGTATGTTTATCAAATCGTGTTTTGAAAGATATACCGGTGTGACCAATGTATTTTTGAGAGCATTCACAAGTGAGCTAAACCCTTAATTTAGTTAAAATGTCTGATTTTGATTTCGCGTTATTAATAAATTTGTTAAGTTTATTAATTGTCAGGTTTTAAAAGCGATGTTGTAATTTGTATTTTTTATACATTTGACAATTTTGTTTGACTTATTTCCGAGAGATTTCAAAAAATATATAATTTATAGGTATAGATACGTTGATGTCATTATTATTTGTTTCAATGGTCATATTTATTTGGTTTTGTGTTTTTATATTTATTAAATTATCTGTTAAATCATTTATTATTAGCACACAAATATGCACACTTATGAGGTAATACAGTCACGTATTTACTACTTATAGATAACATTTTTTAAAAAGAAATGTAAGTATTATATATAAAATCAGTCAAGTTCTATTGATTCAGTAGACAAATAAAATCAAACTGCAAAGAAATGAAGATTTACACAATTTTAGTTTTTTTTATTAATTTCATTATAAATTCTTTTGGAGCTAAAATATTAGGAGTAGTGTCCTCCGCTTCATTTAGTCACCACGCAGTTTTTCGCCCAATATGGAAAGAACTTTTGGCTAGAGGTCACGAAGTGCTGGTGTTAGCCCCAGTTTCAATGCAAGATTCGACTACGGAAAACTTTACTGAAATTATTTATGAATATGATATTCAAAAATGGAAACAAGAAAGAGATCGTTTAACTCAAGAAGCAAAAAATAAACCATGGAAATTCATTGATGGTTATATCAAATTTATGAATAATGTGATTGATTCTCAATTAGAGTATGTGGAAGTACAAAAATTAATTAACAACAAAACTGAGCAGTTTGATTTGGTTATAGTGGAATATCTACTTCCAATCGTTTTAGGATTTGGTGATAAATTTAATTGCCCTATTATTGGTGTACTATCTTTGCCTGCATCTAGTATAACTCATAGGCTTATAGGTAATCCTAATCATCCTGTATTAAATCCAGACGTCGTCATGACTTGCATTGAAACTCAAAAATTTTACTGCCGACTTTTAAGCGTACTATACACTGTGGTATTTGAATACATTTACTATAGTAACTTTGTAGACTGGGAATCTATTATTCACAAAAATTTTGGACAAGACTCGTCAACAATGGAAGAAATCTTTTCAAAGGTTGATATGTTATTGGTTAATACAAATCCAGTTTTACATCCAATTCGACCTTTGGTTCCCACTGTCGTATCAATTGGAGGTGGTATTCATATACGAGAACCTCAAGAATTGCCAAAAGTAAATATAATTTAAAAGTATTGCCATTTATAAAATACATTCCATATTTCAGGATTTAAAGACTTTTTTAGACAACGCAACAGATGGATTTATATATTTCAGTTTAGGTAGTAATGCTAATAGTGAAAGTTTGTCGAAGAATATACTAAAGGTATTATTGGAAACGTTTTCTGAACTTCCCTACAAAGTTTTATGGAAATCTATATCTAACTCATCTTTACATATTTCCGAAAATATATTGACTTTAGAGTGGATTCCTCAACAAGATGTTCTGAGTAAAAACTGATGTTTTGTTTTTTCGCCATTTTATTATAAAAATTGTCGTAGGGCATCAAAATATCAAACTATTTGTTTCTCAATGTGGTTTACAATCAATAGAAGAAGCTTTATATAATAAAGTCCCTATACTTGCTATACCGTTGGCTGGCGACCAACCAGTTAATGCTAAATTACTTGTTGCTAAAGGTATGGGGTTATCAGTTGACTATGAACACATGACAAAAGATGAGATGAAAAGTATTATATTAGAACTTATCGAAAACCCTAAGTAATCAATGTTTACATTTGTTTTCAATTTTTAAATATGATTTTTTTAGATACCGCATACGATTAGAAGAACTACAAAATTTAGCAGCTGACCAACCAATGAGTAGTTTGGAAAAAGCAATATGGTGGATCGAATACGTAATCAGACACAAAGGAGCTAAACACCTAAGAAGTCCTTATTTAGATATTCCAACTTATCAGTACTATCTCGTAGATGTTATAGGCTTTTGCTTTGTCATCATTGCTATATTTTTTTACATCTTTTTTAAATTAGCAAAATTTCTTGGAAAAATTTCTAAACGTTACTTAGATAGAAAAAAGATTAAAATTATGTAATTTTTAATTGCGATTATATTATGTAATTGAATACTATAATATTTGATTACTATTCGTGAAAACGTAGACACGTAAGTTTTTTTATCAATAAGTAGTATTAGTACCTAATAGTTTTGTTTTAATTAAATTTTATTCGACTTATTAAAGTAGCCATAATAATATATGTATGTTATTATACTATAATACTTATTACCGTATTTGTTATACTAGTAATATTTATTGTATTAGTACTATTATCATTAGTGTATCTACACCATTATTTTGAATTTTGCACCTGCAGGTTTTTCTTTTAATATTTGGGCAAAAATAATTGAATTAAGATTTTTTTCTGGCAATTTAATTGTTGCTATAACGTCTATGATGATTTGTAACAAAAAATCGACACCTTTTATGAAATTTTACTAATGACTATTTTAAGTTAATGGTCACTACACGTTTCTAGTCTTAAATTAAGTTACCATCTCGAAATTTCGTATTTTTTGTAAAATATAAAATATCTGTTATAAATTTTTTACTTGTGTTCCTTTTAAACGATTCCGTAATTTAGATACTATCGCAACGTTACACAACAGTATACCTATCAAATAAGTTACGATATTACTATATATTATAACGTTAAGGTTTTGAAATACCCACCTCGATATATATATTTTTCCAAGTGTAGCAATCATTCAACTAATTTTTAATGAAATTTTAAATTACAATTGGACGAGTATAAAGTAAATTTAATTTTTAAGAATATCGCTATGTTCACTCGGAGATATCAAATTAAAAATCGCTAAAGCTACCGAAAACTAATTAGTAATGAAAGAATATTAGTTCCGAAACGTTAAGTTGAGGCGTTCAAGAAAATACGCTTGTTTTTATAACGCCTAACTAAATTCATTCCCTAAGACGCTATTACACAAATTTGATTTTTTCGTTTAATTTTGCAGCATCCTAAAATGTGTTGTGAGCTGCATTAAAGCTATAAAAAGCCACAACGTTGTTGATTAAGTTGTAAACTTAATGAAATAAAGATGAGACGAGTGTGGTTTAAATATTATACCTATCTTAAGGATCTTTAAATTTAAATTTTGTTAAATATCTGTATTTGTTTTTTAATTGGTAGACATAATTAAAATGATTTTTCATACTTTTTTTTAGTGGAATAAATTGTTTCCTCTAAATTTGCATTTATTGTTGTTATTTCTCTTTATGTGCTTACTACATCAACATTTTCTTTATTACTCTTCTTTACGACATTAATAATACTGCAAATTTTATTTCTTAGTTACATTTTTAGTACTTTTTTTTTATTTGGTACCAATAAAAGCTGCAACGTGAGAAATGGGTAGATACAGTGTCTTTCATAAATATTTGGTCATTAAAATTTTTGTAAAAATTAATTTTTAGAATATTACAATATGCAAAGCAAGCATAATATACAGCTGCTAGTAATTTGAAATAATTTTCATACATTTTTATCAAATTGCAAAGGGGCGGCTAGTGCAAAATTGAGGATTGAGGTAGATAGAACACCGCCTTTTAAAAATCAGAGTAATATTTTTAATACACTATTGATTACATATTATGTAATATAATGTCACTACTTTACTCTTCCAGTTAATGGTGTTAAGTTAGTAGGCAGTTATTTATAATTATCACAATATCATAATACAACTTTCTTTTTGAATATAATCTATTACTGAAAGGTATTTGGTACTTAGCAATCATCAAAGTTTACATTTCAGAGTGTAAAAATTAAATTCCATTTACAACGTAGGTAAAATTACACTTTGAATATTCTAGTCATCTACCCATTATAGCGAACTACGAACTGCCGCTGCATTTTTAATAAAAAATTAAAAACATTTTTATTTTTCTGCAATTTTTTTTTTTTGTAATATTTTAAAGTAGTAATTTAAAATATAGAGACGGCACAAGTGGTTATCGCTATTATTAAAAAAAAAATATAATTTAAAAAGAAAATTATTATAATACCCACTAACTCTAAATATTTCTGAATTTATATAATTAATGGAATTCATAAAAAAATAATTGTTAAGATTGTAATTCGTTTATAAAAACTCAAAAATACAGAAATAATTTTTAATGTGTAAATTTTTAACTTGTAAAATATAATAAAATAATAAATTTTTAATTGAACAAATAAATTTCTAGCATAAGCTGTATCTTTCGCTGAAAACTCAAATATTAAATTTTGTTTGCGAACTTGTTAAAATAAAATTTTTCGTTTTAAATTTAATTAATATATTATGTATGCCTAATTTTTTTAATAATCTTTTTATACGGTGTATCCATTTTTATACCTATACATAGGAATTGGCATTGTTTTTAACAATTTTGATTGCTGTTCGTCTATTTACCATTCGGAAAATTTTGCAATCAATAAAATCGAGAAATCGATACTCGCAAAATGCTTTCAAAAATTTAATTGTTTAATTAATTTTTATTGAAAATTACTTATATCTAATAAATATATTAAAAATTCCAAGTCTATGATGAAACGAATTTCTAACTTTAACTAATTGACATTTGTAAGAAATAAAAACATAATTTATCAATAGTATTATATTAGACGTACAAGCAAGGAGTAAATTTCTCTCTTTTTTTCACAAAGCGTATCTATTCGAGAGCAAAAACAAATAAGATTATGTAATTAATTAAAATATGCAATAGTAAATGGATACAAGTGCACTTACCGTCTTTTTTTACGATATTTTTTAATAAATTATTTTAATTAATTTTTTTTAATAATGTTTTAATAATATTTTTAATGGAAAAACATCACAAAAAACTGTGTCTCAATACCATTAATAGTAGTCTAAGACGTTAACTAACCATCTATAGTGTCGTATTCGATACGATAAACTAATCAACTTTGAAGTCTTTTTCTTCTTATTATAGATATATTGCCTATTTGTTACCAACAATACTGTGAGCAGAGTCTGGTCTCTTATGTGCCTGTGACCCGTTTTATAATTGCTCCGAAGTAGAAGACGCATAAGATAGTTTTCTCTAGATTCTCTTTGATTTTTTTCGAACTCTTATTTAAAAACAAGAAAATTGTAAATTAATATTTTTGAACAAAAATTTCTAATTGCATTAATAGCAAAACATTTTCCGTAGGTTAAAAATATAGGCAAGCAGAAATTCACAAAATTGTTAAAAAATTTCCTAAGCACGAGCTGGAAAATATATGTATTATGTAAGTGCATATTTTATAACAATAAATATAAATTTTATATAACTATAAATTTAAAATACATATAACTCTAATACATAAAATATGAATAACTAACTATAAATTTTCACACGCAAAAGTTATAGTAGGAACAATTTTCCAAGTTTATTCCGCTAAATTAAACATCGAAATTAAGTTGAGTTTTACGTATCAAATTTTATTTCTGATTGTTAAGCGTACGTTATAAATTAGTATTAGTGTATTAGTGTTTGGTAGTATATCTAGAAGTCCATTTCGTGACTTGCGAACGCTAACAAACATGCACAGCCAACGTTGATTTCGCAAGTGTGTGTTACACGGAGGTCATCCCATGGGACCCTCTTTAATTTAACGGTTTATAACTTGAAATTAAATTGAACAGGATCGGCGAGGGGTGCATGTGTCACGCGAGTGTCGTGTATATGCTAAGCGGCTACGAAAAGCTCGACATAAAAATAACACGGATCAGGGATGCCGCAGAAACTACGATACACACAGTTGAATATAAGCGGGAAGTTCACTTTGATTTTGGCAAATAGCTGTGGCGGAATAATGTAAACTATTATAATTTTCATAATTTGTTTTTCGTGTATGTACAAACGATTATTTCTCTACAGTTATGTTTGTAACGCATTGTGATTAACATCAAACAAATGCTTAATAATTAAAATGACATTTTAAGTTTTTTGAGTAATCTTTCTAAATTTTGAATAAATCAAACACAATGATCAATTTATACAAATACAATCAAAATTGGCATGTCATTTAGTAGCGGGTGTTAGTTTGCTTTCTCACGAGCAGGTGGTCAAAGTCAAATGCAAGAGGGTTCCAACGAAATGTTCTTAAACGGGGCACATGGGCTTAGGAGTGTCGCAAGGCGCGATGGGGGGTCAAGCAGGTGCCGAGAGTTTCAACTATCTTAACTGATGAAGATCATTGTCCAACACTCCTAGTCAAATTGCTCAAATATTTATATAATTCTTCACTGTCTACTTTTCAATAAATTATGAAGGAAAATATTTCTTCGTGTAGTACGCGCGACTTTGTAAATTTGAACCGATAATTAAGTTTTGACATAAGCGTAATTAATGATTTTAAATTCAAGTTACGGTTTAGTTAAGCGTTAATGTATTTTTCTCTCCAATTTAGTGTACGTAAACAAATAGTAAAAGTAACATAAAACATATAACTATTACATCGTTAAAACACAATATCCTATTATCAGAAGTTAAATAGGTTTCTACAATGAAAACTAAAAACTAGGTACGAACGTTATACAAGTACTAAATCATTAAAGGCGCCAAAGCAGGTAATGAAAGCAAACTAAGAAACACATATCAGTATATACATATATACGATAATTCTCGAGTTGTTCATAATCTTAATTAATACTGAAGGTAATTGTGCGTAAAATGGTTCGATCGCAAACATACTAAAAATGCCATTGGTAAGCCGGTGTGCGCAATACCCAGTTACACAAAATAATAGCGTTCAAAAACACGTTTAATTGGCAAAAAATTGAAATATATTTTTATTTCGGTCCATGTTAGTTACGCAATTTCAATTATTACGGTTGGCATGTATAAAACATTTTATCTTGGATATTGCTAACCACCATTTCATTTTAATTTTCCACATTATATACCCGACTAATATATTATTATTGATATTATAATTAATACTAAAAGTTCTAATAAAATCTCTATTATATATTTTGAAAGAAATACATCGTCAAATTGTTAAAAAATATTATGTAGGATAAATACTAGTAGTATTCGTTTTATTACGATAAAATAACATATAAAGTAATATGATCGAAAAGTTATATCGTCGGTAGATTACCGGGATATCGCATGGAAATGTAATCTCGTTTTGTGTTGTAGAGCTTTCTATCAGAAGCATCACAACACGAACTGTAACATGAGCTTCTTTTGATGGATGTTCAAATTTCCATTCTATTCGCAATATAATTCTTTAAATTACATATTTCAAGTATTTCACACTAAATGATTAATTGTATATCTTCAAAAAATATTTGTAATATATTTCTATATCGTACAGTTTTTATAAAACCGTAAAATACAATAACTTTCATAAATTACTTTACGTAATTTAATTAATCACTATAAAATTTGTTACTAATTAAAAATAGGTTATTGAAGCTCCGCGTATTAAATTTTCTAAATTAGTCAAAACCTCGTAATAATCGTATAAAGCAGAAGGGCATTAACATGCAAACACAAGCATTAGCGTAATAACTATTATTGTTTAAATCTCCAGATACCAGTTATTATAGAATAATTATTTATTTTCCCTTTATCAATAACGAACCAGTAACCCCAGCAATAAAAATAATTGACGACAGGTGGTGCTCCCTAATCTAAAACGTTGTATTGTATTTTAGATGTGTACGATTGATAAAATTGTGTTTGCATGCTAAATTTTATCTCCCAATAGCACAGAAAGGTGATAGAAGTGTTTAATTAAATTTAATAATTCCATATATGTCTCGAGAAACTTCAATGTACGAAGAAAACAACCTGTAGCTTTTTCATAACTAGGCGGAAAGTGCTAGGAAATGAACAGTTGTTGGCCAGAAATTGAGTTCGTGAGACAAAATAGTAATTGAAACCGCACCTGAGCGCGGCTTCAAGATTACAATTCTCATTTCGTGTCAATTAGCCGGCTCTGTCATTAGCTTGGGCCGTCACCTCAGACACCTAAAACCACCTATAATGTGGTTTTAGATACTACATTCGTTTCAGTATGCGTTAATTTATATTGAAAATAAAGATACAAGGATGTTTGATACTTTTGTTAATATTTCTATTATTATCTATCATTAAATTTTTACCTACTTTTATCTTACATTCTTAGAAATGGCTTTTTAATGATTTTTTACATAACATATTGAGTTGTTAATTTTTACCATTGTGATATGAAATTACATAATTACAAATATTTATTATGTGTTACCTATATTTTATTTCTTCTTCTTTGTCGTTCCACTCCAACTTGGAAGTTAACTAATCAACTTGGCTAAACTCCAGATGACTAGTGTCAAGGAAATGTAATTAATAGGGTGGTTTCTCATTGCTTTCTGTATAACCGATAGACAAATCTAGGATTTAAGATCACATCAGTGGTATTATAATCAGAGATTTAGGATATTATAAGTAAAGGTTTTAAATTAATATTTACAAGTTAACAAGTTAAGGAAATGTATAATTCGTATTACTTCGTAACTTTTCAGAAATACAACTTTAAATTAAATTTCAAATTAATAACAGCTTACAGTTAAAATATAGTAGATTTATAATAAGTAGGAAAAAATCTACCAAAATGATAAATTAAAATTTACAGTATTACAGAGGCGCAATAAAAGGTGTGGTTTGTTAAATATTTTAATTGCAATTTAAAAAAATTATTATCTTTAATTTACAAAAATTTGAAAAAAGAGTTGCGATAGTGAGCAATTTTATGGTATATTTATTTATATTTATATATTTATTTTAAGTAAATATAATTATTATGTAAATTAATATAAAAATCTGATGTGTAAATATTTATTTTTATGTTTCCTACTTAACTTATAAATAATAATAACGTTTTAAGTTTATTATCTATTTAATCATGATTAAACTAGAATTACAAATATAAATTACTATAAATCAATTAATCTTTATTGCAACAGAGATTGCTAATGTGAAATTACTAAAAGGAAAAGTATATTGTCACATTTATGTAGTATTTTATTTTTAACGAAATTAAATTAAAATTATAATTTTATGAAATGCCATATTTCAAAAGATTTTGTTTTCTATATTTTAAGTTAGGTTCAATTAGCAGCTAAGATAAACTGAAACTTGAGTTAGGGGTTAAAATTGTTTTATTTCTAAAATCTAAAATTTCTCTAATCCACTTGGATTAGGTGAATAAAAAATGTACCTGTTTTGGATAAAAAGTTCTTGAAAGCCTGCATTTCGAAAACTATAAAAGCTAATTACCAATATTTAATTAATTATTAATTGTTTATTAATATTTAATTTTTTACATACCATTTCCTGTGTGATTCGATCTGGCTTATACTTATTTTTGAGCATAGACTGAATAGAAAATGGGGGTCAATTTCCAACACGAAAATATTTCACAAAAACCTTAATCAAAATTCATGGAGACAAAATGCGCACAACCAGCTCGTGCTGCCATTTTTGGCAAAAAGCTCCATTCTTCTCTACTAGATTTCCCACCTTGCAAGAAAAGAAATAAATTCACAAAATTTCTAAAAATTTCAATTTGTTTTACAATTTGTTTTACTGTCGAAACGTATTGTAGCGTTTGACGTTTGAGCGACATTATTATAAAGCGCATTAGTTTATCGTTAATTACTTTGTTAATTGTTATTTTTTATTTATTATTGTTAATTAGTTCGTTATTTATTTTTTTTTACCTACACCTTGTTCATTATTTTAAGAATTTCTGTGAAAACGGCTAGTTTCCCACAAAATTTTATTTGATCAAAGTTGTAGCTCATAAATTCCCTATCCGGTTTGGGCCATTAGTTTTTTTCTAAGACGTTTCGTTTAAGAGATACAGGGTTTACAAAAAGAGTAAAAAAAAAATAAAATCAGATTTTTTTTAACATTTTTTTCTCTTAATTTAATTTTAACTCGAAAACCGTTTATTCTAGACGATACGGGGATATAACCTAATTTGTATATAAGCGAATTATCTTTAAAAAAGGTCTAATTTATTAAGTCTATAAAATCAATAATATCGGAGCTATGGCCGTTTGAAATCAGAAATCCACAATATTGCTTTAAAGGGAGGTACCCCCCAAGGGTATGGACTTGGACAAAAATTGTATTTGATAATTTGTCTTAGAAAAGTGCCATTTATACCACCTCAAAGGTTCTCCACGGTCACGGGGACACCCTGTATATGTAATAAATTATGGCCTATACAGTCTTATATATTCAGGATAATTCGTTTAGTTAACTGACCGAACGGCCATGAAGAGTTGGATCTTCAGCATCAGTCATAATAATATTATGACGTATTGCTTTATACATTTTTGTATATAACTAATTGCTATATTATGTATTATAATTTATATTATCATGTTTTATACATAATAAAATTGTAAATTTCTATGTAAATTAGTTTATTCGTTGGTATAAATACATAAATAAATAAATACTTGAACAATTTAAGTTAAATAGAAATTACTTTGAACTTAAGTAATTTCGTAAGAAGCAACACATAAACTTATTTAATTAGATCATGATACAGCACGAATAAAATGCAAATAATTGTATGTAATTTTTTAAGAATTTACTTAAGTTGAAAATAATTTCTATATTAACTTAACTGCACATTAAAAGATTAAATAAATGCTTATATTTAAGACATATCATTCAGGTTAATATTTAAATTGCATTATAACTTCTTACTTTTTTCCTATTAAACTTCTATTTAAAATAAAAAATTTAAATTTGAACTCGTACATGATGCACTCTCAAATTTTCATAGTTTATAAAATACCAAAATATATTAAAATGGAATCGTCGTCGTATCAATAAATTTGCAATGAGCTATTGGAACCGCTCGGTTGTTCTAGATCGAATACTTTTAGGTGATGCTTACTTCAGCGCATAAGTTGGCCCTTTAGAAAACTTTTAATTTACATTTTCTGTACTATGTATAGTTGGTCTGCTCATTCTCTTATTGGTCCTGAATTTCTTTTCTTTTTTGGTGAATTTCTTAGTCCTGAAATTCTCCAAATACCTGAATTAGAACTTAATTTATATAATAATCAACCTTGCAATTAAAGTCACTAAACTTATTTATTTGTTAGTAGTAGATTGGTTTAGTGCTGTCACGAATCCTAATTCAGCTGCTAAACAACTAAATTTTATGTTTTTTATATTTTAAACATTACATAAGTTATGAGTATAGTTATAAAAATTTTCATCCTCAATGCCCGAAAATCGCTACTCAAATGCTCTACCATTTTGTAAAAGTTTGCTCGATTTTAAAGTTACATCGAAAGCCTTCGTCGTTAGTTTAAAAATCAATTAAATTTTAATTTTATCAAAAATAAAATTAATGGAAAAATTGTATTGATTTATTTTCCATAATTTCCAAAGAAATTGGAAACCTATTTATTTAAAAACTACAAAAATGCACTTAAACCCTCTTACTTGTGATCTCTCAAACAATTTTAAAATCTATTTGTCAAAGTAATATTCTAAATTAAAATTGAAAAATAAACAAGATAAGCACCTAAGTAATAAAAATAAAATTGTTCTGGAAGAAAGAAGCTTTCAGCAATATGTTATTGCTTTCTTCAAACGATATAATTGAAACGTCTAAGTAAAACTTACATATTGGCATATCCTGTAGCGAGCTTCTATACTGATATAAATAGATGATATACCTATGTACGGTATATTATGTTTTTTTAAAAATAAATAGCCATTAAGTGTATTAAAAATTTATAATTAAGCACTTATTTGATTTAATTGTAACATAAGAAAAAGTTATTAAAAATGCTTCACATTCACAGGTAAGTCGAATACGAAAGCGTAATGGCGCTTATTTCTAATAATACGGTTTCAACTTTTGCAAATTATATAGCTCGCTTATAAAACAGAAAGTAGCACTTGAAATGTAACACGTGTTTTTAAAAAAGCCGATTTAATAGTTACTCTCGGGCAACAAATAGCTTTGTAAGTGTTGATCTGTTAAAATTCCAAACTAAAAATTAAATCATACCGTGCATTTCTTTTTTTAGTTATTAGAGAGACTTAAGGCAAAATCTTTTTGTATCAAAACGCACACCGCTTTCAAATTACAAATTTATTAAAATAATTATTTCAATTAAAGTATTATCGATTTTGGTAAATATCAATAAATGTCCTACCACTAAAAATAATAAATTATCAAATACCACCCTATGACAGTTTTAGTAATACTTATAATTGATCAGCGAAATGGGATTAACCGAAGTGTCATTATTTATACTTACTAATTGTTCATATATTAACCCCGAACAAACAAATTAATCGCGGCTTAAAAGCGTCGTTATAAAAATATGACGGGGTAAGTGCTCTATTAAAAAAGATAGGGAGTATTGGGGAATAAAGAAGATGGGGCAAAGATGACATGGGGCAATATGATATAATATCACAGGCGGACGAGGTTGTAAACTTAATCCGGCCCAGCTGGCGGCGTCGTACTTTTAAATCGTTTAAAAGTTATTCAATATAAAAGAAGTTGGCCGCAGATTTAATAGGAATTTGTTCATCAATTCACGACGCCAGTGTAATGCGTTACGCTTTTCTCCCTTTATTGGAAATTGAGAAAATCTAAAAAAGAAATCGTAAACTTTTACTTTATTTTTAAATAACTCGTCAAATATTTCAAGTTAATCTCGAATTTTTAATAATTTCCTACTCTCGGTGCCTCCCAAAAAGTCATTTTCATCATCCCTATTCACATTTGCTACATATAGTATACGGTTAAAATATTTTTATGTCGTACTTGCGTCCACTTTTATGACCAAATTGCAAATAAATAAAATGGAAACCGCAACATAAGTTCGAGGCTATTTGATAGGGCACAAAAAGCATTTTCTCGACGTCGGATTTTTCTCGTTCGTGGTGCATCTAATGTGGCGGGCGTCTACAGTTTACTTAACATTTTTACTTAGGAGCCATCATCATGTACTAATAATTTACTTAGAAAACGCACGTCTAACGTCTACTTGAACATCAATTAACTTTCGCATTTAAACTTTAAGTGTGTGATTATAAAAATTAAAAATATAGACTGACGTTTTAGAGCTAAATTATTTTCGAGATAAGTGTAAAATTTTGATATCTGCAAACATATTTTATTGTATCATTTTTTAAGTTAGCAATTAACAATTTACGAGCTTCTTTGATGTAGTTAAAATTAGCAGTTAGACGAACGATCTGCTTGATTTTCAAGTAACAAGTTATGTCTTCGACTAAATCTAATTTAGTTGTAACTGTAAACACTTGAATTTTATTTTCCTTTTCATTTTTATATTTATTTTTCAAACTGCCGATATAAAAATTCAATGTTGCTGTTACAACACATATTTTTGAAGTACCTCTAACGCCGTATTGCCATAATAGCATCCAATTTTTAAACAAACTACGTCATATTTCTATAGAAATTGAAGTTAAATACAATTTTTATTCATATCAGAAATGCATGCATAGTTAAATTTTTGAAGGTTTCGCTACCGAAAATTGATCAAACGATAACAAAAATTGGCATATTTCTCTCATTATCTTTACAAAAAACTGTATATCAAGCAAGGTAATTTGAAGTTTTTTTGTAATTTATATGCTTTGTTTAATAATGATTTACAGGATGTTTGTATCATTTTGTTATTAAAATTAATTTCAATAAAGCATAAAGTTTAAATAATTAGTAAAATATTCAGAACAATACTTTAATAAAGTTTTTAATTTTATTACTATTCAAAAAATGACAATTAAATCATTCGCCACACCAATTTTATTAAACCGTGTAAATATTTTTTATAAAGTGTGATAATTTTTTTGAAATTTTTGGATACGATGCTTAATATAATATTTTGTTTTAAATATCACTGCAAATATCGAAAAAGAAATTTATATGTACGCATTTTAATAGTACTGAAGAATTATGTTAATTAATTGCAGGAATTCTTTTTAATTACGTAATAAAAGGTTAATGGTATTATTTAATTAGAGAGGTAATTAATTATAAGTTTTCTTATTAATTTCGATAATAATGATTTAAGGAAATTACCTAATTAATATTAAAAATAAAGCTCAAAAACGGGCTGTGGGATTTGTAGTAATTATTTTTTTAAACTTTACTAATACACAAGTTTTGTTCAACAGCAATAAATTGTCGTGAGGATATAAAAACATCCGGTAAAATTTACGGTTTAACTCAAAATGGAGATTTTTTAATTAAAATAGAACATAATTTATCAATAATTATAGTAGGATCAAAAAATGTATTGCGAGAAGCACCGATTAATATTCTTTTGTTTTATATGTTTCAAATTAACACAACCTTTTAGAATTTTCAGCTACGACTTCGTGGCTCTTGGTATTGGCTACCCCATACCTAATATAATTGTACAAGTATCTGGAAAATTTAAAATTGGTAACCAGAAACGTGATTTGCAACTATAAGTAGATAATTAGGTTCACTTACAATTTACGTTTAATGTGCTTAAGTGGCATTATACTTGATTACATTTACTGCGTTTAACACATGTTGTAGCTATCATACTTACCTGCCATTATATTATTGCTAAGGGGCTCCCAAAACGATGACACAGGGTTCAATTTATTCAAGGGTTGTAGTAGTCTCGACTTATTTGCCTATTACATTTTAATAACCAATGCTTCGGTAAGTAAATGTTTTATCGGGGGAGTGTGTACTGCTTTTTGGCAGTATTTAACATATACTGTTACTTACTGCCGCTTACTACTCAACATTGCTACTTACTATTTGATTGTTTTGATACTTCTCTATACTGTCATAACTACCTCATATTTGGTACAATAATATTACATAATATGTAGTATCTACATAATATAGTATTTTAGCGGCAGTACATAGCATTGTTAGACAATATCAGCAGTAATTGACTTTATTAGGTAGTTCCATTATTAGGAAGATATTATAATTAGCATATATTTCTAATATTACTTAAAAGAATTTATCTTTTCTACTAAGTACTAAATAATATTGACTGTTACTTTCATTTATTTACTATTTACAGTATCTATATACTGCCGGTTACTGCCTTTACTGTACTATAATGTTTCCAATATCGCCTAATATTGTTATTAACCGTCCAGACTTCCTGAGCGACCAATTCGACTGCGAGTCTCACTCGAGAATGTTACTTAATGATAGTAATATTTTATAATAGTAATGTCTTTTCTATTATTAGATGTAAACCTTTTGAAAATGTATGTTATTATACTCGTATTATTATTTATTGCCCAATACTGCATTTTGATACTAATTAATACTACATAGTACTGCAACATGGTGTCTGATAGTTTGTACTGCTGATACTGCCTATACTGCACTTTAATGTACACTATACTGCTGCAGTGGTTTACCTCTCGAGTTCTATAATAAATGTAAACAACTGAAATTATCACGTATTGGCGCTCCATATGAATTTAAAATTTTCAAAGAAACTTTAACGTAAAATCATAAAACCTAGTAAGCGAAGTCACTAAAAAATTAGTTCATGGATGGTTCTGGTTAAATTTCATATTAAAATATGTCGGAATTTTAAATAAATTTTACTTTAATTATAAAGTTAAGGAAAATTTGTTCAAAATTAATAGTTAATTGACTTAACTTTTAGTAACTCGACTTACCAGATTTTTCTATTGTATGCTATATAATCTAGAGAAACTTATATTTTACCTATAACTTTACTAAGTTCTAATAAATTATTTACATAAACTTTTATTAAACAGGTATTAATTGTGGGGTGATCTAGTCCTTGTCGTGATTTAAATACCACGTCAAACTATAGATTTTACTTGTACAATATTACAATTACTCCGTTATTACAAAATTTATTTTATTTATACAATATTGTTATACAAAGTAAAAAAATAGAGAGAAAATAATGTTATTATAATTTTATTTAATAATTTACAGTATACCTAAAGTAATCTTATATATTTAAATTAATACAAAATAAATAGCATCTAGAAGAAGAAAGAAGATTTATCATACAGAAAACAATTACTTACTAACTAATTTTATTAATTGATTTTGCCATATGGACAGTAGCCCTTCTGGTCAGAAGCATATGTTGTTGGTACTAATTCATGTGAAAGTAGGTATCAATTAATAACTTGGCGAAACTTTACGTGACCAATTTGTAGTGATAATTTATTTAGATTCAATAAATTTACTTTATAGAAACTTGTATTTGCGACAATTTACCATGTTTGAATATCTTAAGGTTCCAACATTTATTTCAATGTATGAATTAAATGTGATTTATTAAAAATTACATTGAATAGAACAATAGCAATTGATTTTTAATTCGAAAAAAACTAGGACACAAGAGGTAAACTAATTTATGCAGAGAGTTTTGCTATAAGCAAACTTAAGAATTATCACTTTTTCTACAAAAGTTAATTATTGTTTAATAAGTAGTTTACGAATCAAATTAAATTTAAAAATTCAGTTTAAAAAAATATATGACATATCTCAGGTCGGAAAAGTATTTAGTTTAAAGCATCAGAATAAGCCATGACATATTTTAGTTGTTTGTTTCAATGCTTATGATATTAAAATTAAGTTGTTAATGACAAAATATGCAGGAATGTATTAAAGAATTCACATTTTCTTCAAGGCGTATGTAACAAGTAGCGGCCAGTATGGGGAAGGGAGATGAGCTCGCTCTCTCAAAACAAAGTTTTGTTATAATAAAATAATAAAATCGTTATTAAATTTTAAATATACAATTACATATTATTATTATTCACTCTGAATAATATTTTTCATACGCTTCTGACTGCATAAGTTACTACTCCACTCTTTTAGTGCATAGTTGAAATTGGATAATTATCTATTATTATGAGAGATTTTCTTCTGAACAGAATCAGTAGAAGGCAATGTAAAAATTAACAAACACATTTACTATTTCAGTGTTATGATTTCAGTAATTAAAGCACTTATTAAGCACTAAATTTAATTAAATAAAAATATGTATAATATTCTCGTAGTTTTTCTTATTTATCAAGTTCCAGTATTAACATAAATAAAAAATGTAACTTGCAGAGTCAAACAAAACTATAATTTAAAAGCTTATACCGTTACGGATCTAGCATTTTTGGGTTTTTTTAACTATATTGAAGTATAATTCACCCCTGTATGTATTTTCTAATTATTTAATTTATTTTTCAATTTCTTCCAATTAAAAATATTACTAAAATGGTTAAGGTTATTAACATGTGATAATATTTTTAATAAAATTAATTTTTACATGTTAGATAAAATTGAAAAATAATTTAATTCATAACTTACATAAAATTGTTCAAAAACTATTTAAATGAATGATATAGCTTGCGACACCCTGCGTTATAACGGATGTTTCGATTTTCAGAATCTTATCAGGCAATTTTTGTTTTTACTAAAGTCAAATAAATTTGACTTTTAATCAAGTTTTGAATTTTGAATTTAATAGCATAACTTTTCAATCATTGCAATAATTTTTCCAGGTTTGCCTGATGAGATTCTGAAAATCGAAACATAAGTTATAACGCAGGGTGTCGCAAGCTATATCATTCATTTAAATAGTTTTTGAACAATGTTATGTAAGTTATGAATTAAATTATTTTTCAATTTCATCTAACATGTAAAAATTAATTTTATTAAAAATATTACTTCAATTTTCAATTTCAATAAAATTACAAACTAGAAAAGTTAAAATTATTCGATACCGATATTGCAGTCCGGTTTATCACTAACAATTTGTTATTCCTCAAACAAATTTTTAACTTAAAAATGTACAATTTTTACCATTTACTAAATTTTCCAATTGTAATTATTGTAAATTCCATCCAATTTTAATTTTCTATCTTTTTAACTTTACTTAGTTTTCGTTTAATTTTTATTTTCAACACCACTTTAAAATCTTTCTTCAAAATCAATTCAATTCAATTAATAATAAGAGTATTCATATCACTTCGTAAGTTTGTAGATGTCGTACTTTGTAAACTTCGTAGAATTGTATAATATGAACACACTCCCTTAAATGTTTCATAATTCGTTCGTACTTGTATTTTTAGGTTATATTTTATTTGAGGTTATATTCATTTGAGATTATATTTATTTGATATTTTTGTTGTTTATGCTTTTAAAATGCTAAATAAAAGTGAAAAACAGAAATTATTCGATTTTCTTGTGAAAAAGGTTATTTTTGATTAAATAATTTTAGAGATTAAATTATTAAATAATTTATAGGTTAAATTCACGAAACTACGACATCTACATAAAGTACGACAGTTTCTACCTGCGTAAACTTCGTAAACCAAATTTGTATTAAAAATTCTACGAAACTCAAATCTACAACGTGACACGAATACCCTTAATATCCAATAAAAACACTTTTATCAAAAGAACTTCATATATTTTCATAATTACAAACTTATTTCATTAAATTTCTCGGACACAATAATTAGGGTAGGGGTGTGTAAGAGTGCGCAGCGTACAAGAGTGCGCAATGGCATTAACAGATCAGGGGACAGACATCTGCGTCCGTCTTTAATTGTCTACTGTTCTAAGACAAGTTTCATATGTGGCTACCTAAACATTTAGGTTTTTATTGAATTTTGAAAGATTTATTCAACAAAATCTGTTTTTTCTTACTTTGATGTATTTTCTGAAGATTTTCAACCGCCGATTGCGAAAAAATTTGTTAAGATAAGGCTTATTTGTGATTTCTCAAGTCATTTAGTTAGTCTTCGAAATACTTGCCGACTGACACATTTGTCTGACGTATCTCATAAACAGCGTGATAATCACAGAAAAATAATTAGTCCGATGCGTGCAAGAGTGCTCAGTACCAATGCGGACAAGAATACGCGGGTACTCTTGCATAGTATGGATAGTATTAAGCTATACTGCAAATATTTTACACAGTTTGCGTTCTACAATGATCGTATAACAATATTCTAGGTATAAATTAAGGGATAAGTTATCCATCCAAAATTGGGTAGATATACCTGAAAGAAATTTATTCTTGTTTTCTATTGGTCAATTCTATTGAAAACAATAATTTATTTTCCTGTTAGATATTAACATATTAACAATAAGACGACGAAATTGTTGAAGATGTTTTGTTACGTCGACATTCTCAATTATGTTGAATACAATAATTTGGAGATCAGAATAAGCAACTACAAATTTAATTTTGAATTTTTTTAATTTAAGTTATACAGGCATAGCAAATTAATTTTGTGTTTTCGAAAACACTTTTTTAAGGTAACATTTCAATTTAAGGTTAAATTAATGTCAAATGATGGAAATAAATATGTCAAACGACCTAAAAAAGGTGCGCAGGAACGACTTTTCAGGAATAGTAATACTAAACGTATACGAGCCTTTCAAAACGCGATGACTTTTATACTTAGAATAAGTCATGGAATAAGTTATACGGAGTATACTTATTCGGCTCTTTATACTTCCATTGTAGAAATGGCCCTATATGTGATCATTGTAAGTGACGCTTATTGCGCATTCTTGCACGCCTGCGTGCGCATTCTTGTCCACTACATCGTACAAGAGTGCGCAAACGAATGCCTTGCAATTTTTGTTATTTATTTCTCTACCGTCTATTGTTCGTTAAGTTTTTGATAGTTTTTCTGTAGCCAGATGCCTAAGAAGTTAATATATGATAATAACTTTAACTTGATATGTTTTACTTTATTTCTATAACATCAAATCGTGAAAGTGCACACTCCTACACACCCCTACCCTACCCGTCCATCATGTCGACCATATTTGGCAAAAGGCCCGGTATTTTCGGTGATCCGTCCCCTCCTAGTCAATTTTACAGTTGCAACTTAATTATTAATACTCAAAATATGACTAAATTGTACAGGGTGGGTTCAAGCCATTTTGAAACACCGCAATATATTGCTATGATTCTCTGTGAAGTGAATGTTGCAAAAAGTGTAATTCTATATTATTTAAGGTGAATTTAAGGTAAATGGTAAATTAACTTAAATGAGATTGTCAGGTTAACCTAGTACCTTTGATCTCATTTTTCTAAGGGCGAACTAATTCGATCATTAAATTCGCAAACCTCTAATAATTTGAATATTAAAGATACATTTACCTATACCAGATCTTTGAATTCTTACTTATAGATACTTAAATACTTAACCATTATTTTACTTTTATAATTTGTTATTATATTACAAAAGATCAGCCGTAAACAGGATCTGATTTTTGTTATTAACATTTATAGTAATTTTCAGTTTTTTACACAAGGTGTAACAAACTATTAACTTTTTAACAAAAATTTTAATTATGAAATTAAACTTATTAATGGAACAGGTAAAACATTTAACAATTGAATTGTAGTTTTGATTATTACCTTCGCTTAAAGGCAATAAGTCAATTAAAAAATCACTTTTATTTAATAAATTTTTCCTTTTTATATTTTATAATTAAAATATTGAATATTTTAAATTTGAAAACGGTTCGTTTCGGTTTCGCGCCTCCCGTGTTGCGTGCTCAGGTTCCGCTGAACCCACGAAACCACGTTAGTTACCCCACTGTTTTCTTATCCGAATAGAAAAACAAGAAGATTAAAACTTTCAATAAAGCGAAAAAAATATTAAACTTATTAAAAATCAAAATTCTTATAACTAATCGCATTAGATCTTGCAATTTTAAAAATGAAAATTCAATTAAATTAAAAACTTATTTAAGGTTTAGAGATGGTTAATTTATACCAATATCAGTAACAATATCATCATAAACATCAAGTCGAGCGAGTAAGTGGATAATTGAAAATGGTAAATAGTAATAATTTACATGCAATCAAAATTAATTAAAAAGTACAAATTAGTCTGCTTTTCCAATTTATTTCTTATAATATGAAATAAAGTTTACTTAATTTCAAAACAGTTGCATGAAATTTTTAAGTATTTATGAAAACAACTTAACCAAATGTTGTAATATTTTGAAGAATTTTTACAATAATATATTATTTTTTAAACGATTATTTTCAAGACAAATTATTCTAAAAACACCTTCAAATTTACAAATTATAGGTATACCTGATGTAAATGGGTAGTCGATGTTTTTTGTGATCTCGTAGCAATTACTTAAATAAAAAGATTCTATAACACGGAACTTACAAATTACATATAAAAGCTATCAAGTAATATTAAATTATACTAAATTTAGCGTCTCGTGCTTGAGGAAATTTTTTTATTGACGAAATTATCCCGCAATCGCACCGAAGAGGTATATGTCGCAGGTCGAGTGGGCGTCTGTCTGCTGTCTGTTTGAAGTGTTCGTCTGATGATACTGAATTGTATGCAGCTCTCACCACATCCGTAGCTTTGAGCTCTCAACTTGTTATCCATGATGCTGAGCCATTAAAACTATTAGTAAAAGATTTGACTAACATCAAAGCCGTCTGTTTTACTTTTACTATCTCATCTGCTTCTGCTGCATATTGCACGTGTTTAATAAAAATCTATTATTATTTTAGTGGTATGATTTTTGTCTCAACCTTGATTGGAAACTGCAAAAATTTTGGCACCAGCCGAGCAAGTGTTAATTATACTATTTTTAAATGTCGGTTGATGATAGAACGTTCAAACGGTACAATCTTAGTAAAAATTTGACTATGAAACAAAGTTAGGTTTCCTTAATTACGATTTTTGAAAAATCCCACTTTTTGATTGCTATTTGAAGGAGGTATAAAGTATATATCGTTTTTCCGTACTTAATCTGGGACTGTCAGTTTCCCAGATTACTTCATTTCACAGCCTGGGTATACCTAAGTGAAAAATCTGCCACTTAGTACAAAATATTTCACTTTTTAAATCACAATAAAAATTTAAAAGATCTGATGTTCTTGTGGTTACATAATTCATTGTTTTCTTAAAATTGAATTCAGAATTTAGAAAAATATTCAAAAATTTTCAATACTATTTTCAAACGCATTAAGCATTTATTTAAAGATTCACTTTTATTTTATTCTACTCTGTAGTCTGTACTTAAATTTTAAATTATATTGCAACATTTCTTCGAAAAATACCTGCAAAATTGTATAGGTAGCATCTAGTTTTTTTAACTTTTATTAATAATTTTTGACAATTTTGAGTTTAACATAAAAATTTATTTTATAAAATTCCGTAGAGAAAATTCCGAATAGCAAACCACTGACTGAAATTAGCATATTAATATTCATTTTGGAATTGTTGAATACTAAGCTTGCCATTCTGTAATACTTTTCTATAATAACCACATCTTAATCAGTTTCTGTTGAATTTCCGATTTCAGAGTGATCCAATTGTTAATTTAACATTTTTTTATTTTTGTTAGACTATTTTTACAAAAAAATTAAAACTAATAATAGAGAGTAAAAATACGTTGTAGTATGATAATAGCTCTAGATAAATTTATAAAGCACGTACTCTTTCAAAAAAATTCTGTTAAGTAATATCTATTGAGTACTTCATGAAATTATAAAATTAAAAATAGCGATACCCATATTGAAATGCATTAAACTACGCAGATGTAGTCATATTAAGATTTTTAATTGACAGACTATTAAATATTTCTGTTTCTCGCAGGTGAGTGTACAATTAAATATTTACCAGTTTTTGAAACATGATCACGCACCTTATTATCATTATAATAAATAAAACTATTCTATACTGCTATTATAATAATAAAAATGTTTAATACGAAATTATTCCAACGAATGAGCCATTTATTAGTTAATATTACGATAAAACTTTTAAATAAAATCTTCTGGAAATTGCTGGATAGAAAATGAACATCGTAAAAGTATCTTGTTTATTCGAGAAAATAAGTAAGTACTTGAAAAATATACGACATTTTAAAAGGCGATCATGGTCACACCACGAACGTGAATCGCTCGCCACTTTTAATATTTTTTATTGATTATGCTTATTAATGATAAAAAGAAGAAGTTTACGATCAATAATAAATCGGGGTTAAAAATAAAAGAGTGTTTACGTGAGCGATCAGGTTATTAATTATTGCGATGAGAAAAGCGGTATCAATATTATAGAGCGGCAACCGAAACTACAAGACGAAGCGTCGATTTTACCCTGAATAAAATTACCATCGACAAACAATTAGAATTACAAAGTTATGACATGCTACTACATCTGTCAGATGTATTAATTTTGGATAGTAAATACCTCATTTGTTTATTAGGTTTATTATAATCAATTCAAAAATACCACGAAACTCATAAAATATATAGTATGTATGTTAAAAATTCCATTAGTTAAAATTCAAGGTAATTTTTGATATCGGTAACAAGTGGACATTTTCTAATATAAAAAAGAGGTAAACAATGAAAAAATTGTATAAACTAATATTGCAAAATGATTATTACATAGTAAATACCTAAAGTAAGCATAATAGTAATGGAAATTTTGAACTGATAAAATATCAAATATAAAACAAATTAAGAGTAGGTACCATTATGGTATTATTTATATAAATTATTTAAAAGCAAATGTTCCATTAGTTAGAAGATGAAATAAAATCAAAAATATTTTATTATTTACTAGGTTTTAATGCAATAAAAAAGAATAAATTCTTTGAACGAACATGTCAAACAAAAAATCAATCTAAGACTTATTTACAGCGTTTAAAAATTATTAATGCTTATATTCATCTAATTAATGATATTATTATAGCAAAACACATGTCCACATGATTTTAAAAGGTTTGTAGTAGATCTAATTAAAACAATTATATCGCTATAAAGTGTAATAAATGCTGGTAGGTTCATTATCAACAAATAATAAATAAAGCCTAGTATATTAGTTAAAAAATACCTGCATGCAATTATGTGCAATTGTACCCTCTGTAATACTATATTTAGCATTTTCTTTTGTGTTGTTATTCCGCTATTATTTTTTGTTTCAAACGTTTATTTTCTTATAATTTCTAATTTTGCAATTTTAAAATCGCTCATCGAATAGGTAAAAATAATAAACGCAGTTGGTAATAATAAGGTGCTATCCGACAATTGAGAACGAAAATGCTCAAAGGAGATCACTTTCTTAAGTGCTCTATCATTGAGTTTATGTGATTTCATTAATTATTTCTTTATAGTGACACATATAGGTAGATCAGCTAATAATAGTGAGGTGCATTACACGCTTCATTTTCTTCATTGAGAAAATTAGGCGAGCAACTTGTACCACTTGGGGCAATCTTCTTGTTAACTATATCATGGGTGAGTATTAAAATCAGAATTAAAAATTGTAGACGATGCAACCGCTCAATTTTGTCATAGATACCAATACGGATAAATAATAAATTATTAAAACCAAAAAATCGAGGTCCAAAGCTGATAAATGTATTTCATAATAAATAATTAATTATTTAATGGGACTAATAAAGTAATGTAATTATTTATAAACAGTTTTAAAAAAATTTAATATTCACACCTTTACGCGTATTTGAATAAATTTGATATGAAACAATGGTGTGCGATATTTAATTGTAAACAATGATGTAAAGTTTAACAATTGCGTAGAGATAGCATTTTTGTATGGATTATGGTGTGTTGATGCTTTAACGTATGTCAAGCAATAAAGAGATTTTTTATTAAGTTTAATCCAACTTTAACAATGATCCGTATAGAATTGTTAGATTATAAATTCAATTTAAGATCCACCATAAAATAGTTAGTTAATATGACCAACTCGACTTCATCTCGAGAAAGGAGCATTTAATCCAATGATTGATGGTAGAAGCAAGTTTTGCTTGGCCATAAGTCGATCCGACGCACTCCATTTAACCTGATGAGCTGCATGACTGTTACGCATAACATTATCAAGGGGTTTGGGAGGATAAAGCACGTGTACTTAACATGATAACAACGAATTCCGCCCCCGTGGTTATAAAAGCCACGTGACAGACTCCCTGTTTATTAGTTGCGCTTAAGTATCAATGCCAGTAACAAATTTAGTATTTAAATTTTCTTTTGTGATGCGAAGGGTGGTAATTATAGGATGATAAGATAATAAGAAGTAATAATTTTATTTTAAACTACAAACAAGCACCGCTTAACTCAAATTTCATCCATTAAAGATACACTAATGATATAGACATACACTTGCCATTACAAAACTGCGATCGCATCTCGTAAATTATAAACAATTTGTCTTTGGCATATCAACAAAAATCTACATACAGCCGATGCAAATTGCGGAAGTATGTAATTGTGTATCTCCTGTAATCAATTAAAGGTATTCGTAGTTCTGTTTTGCGTTCATTTTTTATGCAAGGAGAAAATTAATTTTGCTTTCACGATTTAATAAATCTTAATCTTTTGGGCATTTCGTTTGACTATTCTTAATGCCACAATGTGGCAAGAGCTAATAATACACCGAACTCAACTGTTATTCTTCGAACGATTAAGTAAAAAAATTAAAATATATAATTATATCTAAGTTATCCTAAATATTATATCATTAGAACCACAAGGTGGTGATTATAATCGTCAGGATAGATAATCAAATAATGTATATTATTATATGTAGCTATCAGAGCAATAACCATTTGACAATTTTTATCAAACCATAATAATAATTAAATTCGTGTAACGTAAAATAAATTTTAAATAACGAAAAATGCTCATGGGAAAGCCCCGAGGATCTTTTAATAATTAAATTAAAAATAATGCAACCACATAGAGTAGAACATTATAATATATAGAAACGTGTTCGAGAATCTTATTTTTCTAACGTTTTCCATTGATATTAATTAATTATAGGAAAAATAAACTTTCTGCTATTATTAATCTTTCCACTTTTTATGAGTGAAATATATAGTGGTGTACCTATGTTTAAATTGCTCTGTGTAGGTATGTATTATTCATGATAACTAATAAAAAAAGAGACGCTAGATGTTATGAATTATATTTTGACGAGCCTGGAGGTCTTCGTGATGACCGATCACTCTTCACTTTGACAGATGGCAGAGACCACAGATATCAGACAATGCGGAATGTTCTCATTCATATACACATAAACGACGCGTCCTATTTATATTTTGGGTATTTATCATATTAAAAAGTTGACTCTCTTGTAGTTAGTTTCACGCTAAGATTTCATTTAGATAATGTCGCTTGATGGTCTGTGACATGTGCAGGTAAATGGGGTATGCGTGCACCCTAACAATAAGTATTTTAAAAGACCATTATGTGTACTATTAGTTTGAAATCTTCTGGAGATGCAAATGATTTCACATGACAACTATAAAACGGTTACATGTTTTATGATAGATTAAGGCAATTAATAGCTCGTATTTTAACGCAAATATTTTTCATCTCGGAGATGTTCTCATTTGCGATAGCTACTTTAATATACCTGGTAAAGAAACCCTTGGGCAACGTCTAGCTTAATTTAAGATATCGCTCAAGACAAACTTAGAATCAGGATGATTCGCAACTTCTACTTCATTCATCCTTATCAATGTCAGAGCTAAGCAGATTATGTACTAGTGACGCGTGAAACCGTCTGTAATCCTCACTGACGAACGTTGCTTACGGCCCAATCAAACGGCACACGTGGCGGATTCAGCCAAACTATTGTCGGTGAGTGGTGCCTTTGGGATTTGTTGGGGTAATCTGCTTGTCGCCTTGCTTTTACTGTTTCCACAATTATTCTTTATTGTTAGTTATATCTAGCCATTCTCTTACTACTAACGATAATTAAATTTAAGTAGGTAACCCAATTACGAACAGCCATAATTCGATATTACAATCTACAAAAAGTGAAAATCCAATTTCACATGCAAACAGTATATCATAGACTTTTTTCTAATCATTCTATGAAGTTTATCTACTATTTTTGGGTAAAAAAGAATTATTAAATTACAGAAAATACTTTTTGGGTTTCGTCGGGTGAGTGACAAAAAGTTTAGAAACTTTTGTTCAAGTTTAACCACAATGACCTTTGTATAACACGTAACTTGAAAATGGGTCTCTAAATTTGCGGGCAGAGAAAAGCAGTTGGATTCCGATCCATCATATAGCTATGACAGCTTCTCATTGTATATCTTACCAAATAAAATTGTGTAATGCGCTCAATGATACTGTTTATGCCGCTAAGTAGCGAGACTGGGTGGTTTGCTTTGTGCAGATTACAATGAGTGTCATCTCATGACATGCGTTAAACTGTTTGTAGAGTCTCCGAATTTAGCACTGACTGACTGATGCGGGGTTTTAGACAGCTTTTCTAGTTTCTCTTTGTTAATATGTTTACTTGTAAAATGGAATTACCAAACATTAGCCAGTAAACATTTAAATCGGTAAATACGATATTTCGATGCAGTTATAAAAAATATTAAATTTTTCTGATTTTCTGCGCTCATACACAGCGTTAATTGAATTAATATATTTTAAATTGCGCTTAAAAAGAAAAACAGGAAGGTAAGACAAATGGTTCACGCAATTACATAATATTATAATATGTACTATCGCTTCTTGGTTTCAGACAAATCAATGTAGTCGCGATTTATATTTGGAAATCCGCTTCTATTGCCTTTGTTAAGCTGAAAATTAAAAGTTCATGTATATACAATTCGTGATACTCTTATTTTCTTTTTCAATATAATACATATATTATTCTTTAACTCTAGCGGTGAATAAGCAACAACCACCATAATTAGATGTCCTAATATTTTAATGTTCGTGAATTCATGTGTCTCGAAAACATAAAATGTTCCAAAAGAATGATGATAATAATTAATCACAAATATCACAAAATTAATAAAAATAATTTTAACCTGTTGCAATTATTACGTCAACTTAAACTCATTCTGGTTATCAGTCAAAATTCTTTAAAAAATTGAAAAAAAATTCAAATATAATACTTGGCAAGACAAATATTGAAAACTGTTAAATTTATTTCAGATATACTGTGTGATTAATTACCAGTGGCGTACTCCAAAATTAATAAAACTCTTGCTTTACTAATTTAATCCGGCGAAGATCAAATTATAAAGTAAGAACCATAACCTCTCGCTAAAGCTAAACCGGAAATTTTTCTTAGGTTAACTCTGTAACGGCTCCGACTTTGAGCTAGTACTGCTGGTTTACTGGGTATTATATTTATATTATATTATAATTATAATTATACTTTTATTTAGTAGCTGGATCATTAAATTCTCTAAATATTTTCACTGCAATAAAAGTCTGAATTTTTTTAATAAAAATTCTCTGGCTACCAGACAAGCGGTTTCTGATCTTTGCTCTGGCCGGTTTATGGTATATTAAATAGCAGGATTAACTGCAAAACTTGGTATAAACTTTTGTATTTAAGAAAACTTACGTTTTCTTTCAGATCAAAGTTGAAATTTGAAACAAATTACCATTAAGCTAATTATGACAGTCACAGTCCAGTGGCTTGAATGACTCGATTAGCTAAACATGCAAATAATGTCACGAATTTTGACTTATTTGGTTATGTTTTAGTCATGGATAAGAAAATTTTACTATTTATCTGTAAATGTTTTGATTTACACATTTTGAACTATATGATTTTTTTATTATTTAGCTGTTCATTGAATAAATAAACAAAGTCAAACTTTATGAGTATTAATGAAAATATGCTTGAATTGTTTTCCGCAAAAACATTACAATTTACCTTAAAATTCGAAAATTGTATATGGTAACTACATAATGTATATAATATAAAATAATAAGTAATAAAACTTTCTTAACAATAAGTAAATCTATGGTTTCATAATTAAACCAGATTAATTTGAGATAAAAAAAAATAACCAGTTTCTCTTTAGTGCAGAGAGTCCTAATTGATGTTACAACTAACCGATTTGCGCGGAAGCGAGAGAGAGGTTAAAAAGCAGTTTTTTAGGAAATCCAGCTTTTCAGAAAGAAAACGTACGCATTAAAAAACAGTATTTATTACACTAATACTAGAGAAAATAAAGATATGCAAAAATGAGGCGTGATCATGCTGGTAAAAATTATCGGTAGAGATACTCTCACAGAGATTAAGCAAATAATTTAAAAAACTTAGACTAAAGTTTATGCACGCCGTCGAAGATGTTGAGGGTCATCCTTCAATGTATAAAAAAAAATTAACCTAACTGCTTTTTCGAAAATATGGACACACAGATTAAAAGTACTACATTGTGGTGTTTCAAAATGGTTTGGACCCACCCTGTACAATTTAGTAAAATTTTGGTATTAATAATTTATTAAGTTGTAACTTTGTAAAATTGGTTAGGTGGAGACCAAACACGGGAAATTCGAGGCTTTTTACCAAGAGTGGCTGCACGAGCAGGTTGTGCGCTTTTTGTCTTTTGAGATATTTTTTGTAATTTTTGTGAGAATTTGATGCAAATGTTAATTTTGCGAATAAGAGTCTTTAAATTGCGTTGATTGTGTGAATTAGTTTGGAAGTATTTTAGTCGGATGTGACCGAAGCTTTGGTTTGATTAATTTTTGTGATTTGGAATTTGAAACTTTATTTTTGATTAAAGATTATTTCTGGTGAGCAATATTATTCTTTTATTACGAATTTGGATTGATTAATTTTTGGATTGTTGGAGTAATAGTTTACTTAAAAATTAAATTGGAAATTAAAATTACCATTAGTAGGAACCCAAAGTGTGGCGTGACAGATAAGCCGTCGATTTGATAAGTTAATATCGAAAGTTCAAAACTAAGAAAAAGTATAAAAATAATTTAATTTAAAAATTTGCTAAATAGAATTTGGTTTTGCAAATAATACATTTTTCACGATTTTTCTCTCAGCGGTAATTGAGGACTATCACGGGAACTCACTCCTGAGGGAGCTCAATACTGTCCGGCATCAAAAACTAGACGAAATAAACTTTGTGTTTAGCAAAGGATCTTTCTTATTAATAAGAAGAATAATGCTACAATATACAGCTCTGATATTTCTCGTAGAGAATTTTTAATCACTTATTTTGCCTCGCGATAGTCTTGGATTGCGGATAGTTGGTATTATTTTAGAGGGAAGGGTTCCAGCGTTTTCAAAATATAAAAAAAACTTCTAATCCAAAAAAAAAAAAATAGTTTTCCAAATATAATTATAATTCAAATCCAAAATCAAAGTTTAATATTTCCTCAAGGGATCGCAGTTTTGATTTTAACCTTAATCAAATCGACGGCTTATCTATCTTGCACATTTGTACCTATAAATTTAATTCTAATTTTCAATTTTAAATAATCCAAATCTAATTTATTGGCTTTAACTTATTCTTTCTTCAAATTAACCAATCTAAATTGCTCGGTAGGAAATTATCAAAATAATATTCAAACTAATTCCAATAGCTTCAAAATAATACGCAGTAATGCAAGCGCATGAAAACACTTTATTTAAATTAAAATCAAAATATAACTCACAATTTCAATATAACCAACATCTGAAAATATTACACAGAGCCAAAAATCCGCACAACCGCTCATGCGGCCATCTTTGGCAAAAAGCTCTCTATTTACTGTCATTCGCCCCCACCTCTCAAATT
Source organism: Cantharis rustica (assembly GCA_911387805.1). Taxonomy (NCBI): domain Eukaryota; kingdom Metazoa; phylum Arthropoda; class Insecta; order Coleoptera; family Cantharidae; genus Cantharis; species Cantharis rustica. The sequence continues at coordinate 110,168,175 of OU426877.1, read as the reverse complement.
TACAATCTTATAATTTAAAATTATTACAATTTAAATTTTACGAAAATGTACAGGGCGGGTGCGAATCCCTTTGAAACACCAAAATACATAGAATACAATACATATACCGTGAAGGATTAGTCCTTAAAGTCACTGAATTGTATTCAAAATATTTTAAGTTGCTATTAAATTTTCCTTTATACTAAATTACCAATTACCAATTTGTATACACCATATCACAGAACAGGCTATTTTAACATCCTATTGCAGACCTGAATATTTTAATAATAATCAAAGCTACAAGTGATGGTCGCCATTTTAAAAACTACGTGCTAATCATGTGCCTATATGAAACATGTCATTTATTAGATGTTAATATAACCTTTTTTTAACTAGCTGCACAAATACCAAACAATACCACAAATTTGTATGGGTAATTATATATATATCGACTACAACCAAATCTAGATCAAATAAGTAAAATTTATTTTTAAAGAGTAAAATAACGTTTGTGTTGTATTTTTACTTATAATAACAAAAAAGGAAGTAAATAAAAATTTTGTTTACTTAACTTTCTTTTTTTTTATTTTTAAATAAATAATGTTTTGTTAATTATTAATTAAGAAATCATTATGTAATAAACGCGGTTAAATTTAAAATTGTAATTCCGTCATGACGTCACCAAAGAGAAATCCTCCATGTGACGTCGTATAACTATACGATTCACTAACTTGCCGTTGACTGGAAAATACGAGAAAATTAATTTCAATCGTGAATTATAAATGAAAATAAAAAAAAATCATAAATTGAAATAAAAGCCATACCTTTTTTCTAAATAGGTTTTTTCTAACCTATTACATGCGAATATCTAACACTATTCAAATTTATATAAAGTTTTAATTTATAAATGCTAAAAAAATTATTAAGATAAAATAAATTATCGAATAAAAATTAATTTATAAATTGAGAGAAAAACTGAAAATTGTTGAAAAATCAAAAACAAAAAACAAATAGTTTAGGAATTTTCTGTTTGAAACGGTAAAATATAAATATGAGAGCAAACATGACTTTCATAACAGTAATGATTAATATTGTTTCCTGTTTTTTAAAACAGGAAACCTGTTATCAAATTTTATTTTTGCAAGAAGGTAAAAAATTCCTAACTGTCGTAAGGCACCAAAATTTAAGAATTTTTGGAATTTAAATTATGTTCGAATTAAAATATTATGACTTTTTCACTCTTACATTTTTGTCATAGAATGGTAAAAATTTTTTCTAAACCACACCGTCATATCCGAGATTTACTAATAAATATACTTACTAAATAGAAAATTCTTTAAGTTTTTAACGAGGCAGCTATCAACGGAGTTTTATTTTTTAAAGTTTATTTATTACGGTTTTGAATTAATTTCTTGAAAACTTAATTACTACATTTTAACCTTAAAAAACGATAAAAGTGTTGTCGAAAATTTAAGCTTATTCCTACGTATAAAAAGGTAATACCAATTTAAATTCTTGCTGTGCAATACCTAGGACACATAAAATATCCAAATTCGTTGAAAGGGACAAGTGTGATGGAACACTGCGGGTGAGCACCAACTCCCCACAGATAGCTACCAATAAAGTAAGACGAATCCAGTTTTTTTACAGCCCATTATTGTAAATTACGAGTTATTGAAATTTATTCAAATATTTTGACAATGTATACTCACGAGTTTCTACAATTATTATAAACAAATTGCAGGGTGTATAAATCACATTATTTTCATGCTGGTATGGAACTCGTTTATGGTTTAACCGGATAATATTTCGTACAAGACATCTTGAACAGTTGTAGCTACTGCTCATTCATACAGCTTTTGATTTCTTAAGGTGTTGCCACTATTTCTTTATACAGATTGTGTCTTCGACTAAATTTACACAAGAATATTTGAATGAAAATTAGTTTGTATAACTTACGACCATAAAATATATTTATCTAAAATATCTTGAAATTTTATCGTCGACCAGTTTTTATTAAACTAAAATTTTTCTATTATGGGATGGAAATGATATTTTAGATAATAATAAAAGCAATAAAATATATTGATGAAAGTTGTGCTATCTGAATACAATTAACTCATTAAATTATTCAATCAATTAAATCTTGTAAAATTTAATTACGTGTGTATAATTTGAATAAGGAGTATCTTTTTTATAATTTTAACTAATAACTCGACAACAAAGTTTTCAATACATCCTATAATAATATTAAAAGCAGAGTAAATATATTTATGTATGGTCATATAGTTGCGTTAAAGCGTAAAAGAATACTAAATAAAATTAACTAACCACCTACATGCATACCTACCTACCGCGGAGTAATGCAATAACAAATGCAACATGCAGCATCTACTCCCCATTCTTTCTTTCTGTACTACACTTTAAAATGGTTACCGATCGTGTACGTGGGTGTTTTATCAGGAAATAATGCTCATTTCTTTTTTTTTTTTGCTTTAAAATCAAAATATTTTTGCTATAAACAAATTTTTATGTATAGCTACAACAAAGCGGAGCGCCTCCACATTCGTTTTATTACATTGTTTGGTATTATGCAAGAAAATAAAACTTTCTTTAACGAACATCAATTGACTGCAACCAATAAATCAACGTGCAGCTATGCAAAAGAAAATGCACCTACTTGGAAAATTAATTAAACTTTTAATCCTCTTGCTTTAGAAACAAGTCGAATCCTCTGCTTATGCTGTTAACGTTCTAGCAGAAAAACATTAAGCAATAAATCTACTTAATCTTATAATAATCGTAAAAACAACTTAATCATCTTAATTATAATTTTCAAAATACTAATTGCTATTATGCAATGTGCTTGAAGACATGCCAATTAGCTGTCGCTATAGAAAATTAAATAAGAACTGTCAATAAATATCTGCTTACAATTATTATATTTGTTTATCCGTCATCCATTGCGAGCTATTATTAGGTATTATTCAATATTAAGAGAGTTGAGGACGTTGTCCTATACTTTAACCTTCAGTGTGGTTAAAATACAAACAAATCATAAAACAAATAAAATAATAAAAATAAAAAAGTACAAATCAAACATACAAAGTAAATAGGCAGTGATATTTAAATATAATCAACATTATATTACAGATTTAGATATATTCAAAATTCTGTCATGAGAACATCCAAACAATTCTGGAATAATCTCTGCTGTAGATTTTCTATGTGACTAGTCTAAGAAAGATAATTGTGGTGTGGTTGCCATATGGAGAATCAAAGATAAGATTAGAGATAGTAAATTTGTACAGCATGTAAGTAATAGCAATGGACTAAGTCTAGATATTTTAGGGAATATCATAGAAAACTAAGTGTATCGAACATTGGTTCATAGAGCCCTTTGTTCAACTCATATTTTAAAAATTCGATTACTAAGAAACGTCCTTTAATAACAAAATGCGTCAATTTCTTTAGAAATCCATTGCGTAGGTTAGGAAATTTTTTTTGAGTACTCTATCAAAGACTTTAAAAAATACCAGAGGATAATTTCAGTCAATAATAATGAGGCAACCTGGTAGAAATCCGTGATGTAGTTATAGGTTGATTGGGCAATAATTGTTGGCCTCAAGTTTATTACTTTTTTTATGAAATATAGAGTTACAAAAGATGGACGCCATACTATGTGCAGAATCTCGTAGTCATCAAACGAATTCTTCATGATAATCTGTGTTATTCTGACAGTGTTTCAATAATCAGCTGAAAATTGAGTTAAACGTAAAGATATCTCACTCTTTAGTCTATCAATAAATCTTCCGATTTGATTAGGTGGGAAATGGAACACTGAAAAAGTTCCGGGATGACAGCGTTTCCAAATTAAAACATTCAAAACAAAACATAGTATGAATTCTAGTTTTAAAGAAAAGGATATACAGTAAACCAAGTCTATTTTGCTGTTTCTAATACAGCGGCTATCAGCATTACAGCTGTTTAAACCACCTCACTAGTTAAGAAAAATTAAATTAAAATTAATGTAGGTAGTATTTTTCTTGTACCATTTATTTTGAGCAATACACAGATATTAAATAAACCAGACTTAATTATCTTTAAACCTCCACAGAACAAAGTTTTAAACTTAATAGACTTATTACTTGTGGGCTTATTATTGACTTTTATAGTATAGTAATTATATTATTCAGAAAAATTTATTGGATTTTGGCGAAGAAGCAATATTGAAGATGGAAACTTAGACGAATCAGAATTGCATACAGAAAATATTCGTTAAACACGTATATACGCGTCACCAATTTGATTTTTTAATCAAATTTCTATGCTATAGAGCCTAATCTATTTAAATTTAAATATGTCACAAATTCAATTATTTTTTCACCGATTTATGTCTCGATTTATTTCGATTTATCAATCTCCGGTTATTTCTCATCGAAGAATAATTTCTATAAAAGTAATTCTTTTAATAAAAATAATCCTTTGGTTACGGACAAGTCAGTATAGCCAGTGAAAGAAGATTATTGTACTAATTATTCGATTGTCAATTGTAATTATATTGAATTCATGGACATCCGTCATCGCGAATTAGGAAAGTAACCTATAGTATGCCTATAGAACGGTTGTTCTGTTTCATAAAAATTTTATAAGTTAAATAATTATTATATAATTACATTAAATATTTAATTAAATATTCGACTACGACTTAATTCTTACGGTTTGCTTCCGAGAGCTCGATATATTCCAAGTTATTTATTTTAGTGATAAGTTTTAAGATTTCGTTAAATTTTAATAGTGAAAGTAGAGATCTTTTAATTTTTAATGACTACTTTGTAATCAGGATAAATTGATTAGTTTGGTATATTTAGTGTAAGTTGTAAAATATTACCATCGGGTGTTTTTCAACTTGAATTTAACGATACTAGTAATTAAAATGATCAATAAGCTCGGGCAATTACAATTTTTGTACAAATTTGATTTCACGTAATAAACAAAAGATTTACCGAAATACCGCATTAAATTATAATATTATACAGGTACTATATGAAATAAACGCTTTCTGAATTGAATTCTAGCCCAATGCATCATTCATCTTGGTAACAGACTAGTTTATTCTTGAAGTATGTTAAAAATTTATATCAATTTTCCAGTTTACACTTTCTGAGTGATTTGTTTCCTACTTTTTTGTAGCGTGTAAGTTTTTTCAATGTAAAGTATGACTTATAATATTCAACTTGTCATAAAACAGTAAGGACAACGTCTAGTGATTACTGTGGCCGGCGTATAGTGGCGCCCGTGCAAACTGAACGTGACAGTTGACCTGATTCAATTTACTCGCCAACCCCAAGATTTGTTTTCCAAACCATAAATCAGATTCACTACAATCCCGATATCCATTATCGTTAGCAGTGTTAGCCGAGCAGGGCTAATAACGTATAGATTTGATTGTACCCTCGTTTAAAAGGGGAATCAAAAGCTGTAACATGCACCTAGTTGTGTTTTAAAGCAATGCTAAATTTAATCAAATTATTGACGCGTAAAAGTGGTTATTCAATATTCTAATAGATATAAATTTTACGGAGTGCAAATTTAACAATAAATTAAACTCGAAAGTAATATAGATGTTACTACACATCGTATAAATTATTTGTAAAATATCTTCATATTTATTTTCACAATACCACACAACTTCAAATATAATATTTATTAACAACATTCTTTTAAAAGGCACTCGTAGTAGATAGAGAACATAAAGATAAATAGAGCAAGGAACGTGATAAATATTAGGCAATAAGTGGCAGAGCGACGTGGCAAGTTGGGGATGCTGGCAGTGAGAAGCTGTCGCGACCTCATCCGGCGGACCGTGTAATTGGATGGAGTGCAACTATATCGGCATCCGACATCCTTTGCTCAACTCGAAAAGTGGAAATCCGAAGAGCGAACATTTTCAAGACAAAGATCAACGCGTCGTATTTGCACGAAAATAAATTGCCTTTATTTTTATTCCCAACTCGAACTGAAAATTTCAAATTGTTCTGAAAGAATTGGCTTTTGATCATATAGAAAAACGTAATATTTTTAAGTTTTAATATTCTCGTTTCACGAATTCTTTGTATTAAAAAATTTAACCGATAAATAATATCGCTGGACAGCGGTCAGAAACGAGTGGTATAAAATACGAAAATGTGTTTCATAACGTAAGATAACATCGAAAATCTCTAGGGTGGCTGCAATAACAATCTTTCGGTATGAATTGTTATAGTCGCTCTTATCATTCATAAGCGACTGGACATCTCATTGTAAATAACCGCAAGTCGTAAACACATTTCATCCCAGTCAAGTCCATTCACAGTTTCACGAAAGCACTTGGCTACTGGTTTACCCCAAAAGAAATTCTAGTATTATATCGCACTCTTTTTATTTTTATTTTATTTTTAAAGATATTCTCGAGATTTTAATATAATCAGTGTAGTAAAGTAAATGCATAACAATGATAATTTATTATTGCTATGCTAAAATTACAAACTTAAATGAATGCGCATTGTCGATGACAACTACAGATGGAGAAACAGTACAACTTTACTGTCCCGATAACCCGTCTCCTTACTTAACTAAATTGAGATTCTGATGCAAAGCCCTAGGCACATCGGATAAACAATGGGCTACAGAATAAGGGAGTGAATTTGTATAATGCTCTATCCAGTGCTATTTAAAGTAGGGAACCAAGTGAAGAGTCTTATCTACTAAGCAATCCTTCTAGACAACAAACTTTGTCGCCATTTATTCTGTCTCCGAGCTTAAGACGATTCAAGAATAATTCGCTTTGCGATAAAGCACGCATAACGCGAAAGTCGAGTAAAAGAAAGATGTTGTTCGGTGATATCGTATTTTCCTCTCGGAATCGTTTCCAACATCAGCAAAGCAGCATTGTGCTAATGTGATGTTCGCCTCATCGCTTCTACACTTGGCCGCTTCTCGTCTCCATTTTACGAAGCTTTCTAACTTCTCGTGGACGCATATTTCATACTTGAATGTGCTTCTAGGCAATTTGAAGATTATTCAACACAAAGTAGAGTTTTATGGAGGATATAAAACGCCAGGTTATTTTTTATTTATGTTCTGAGTCACAAAAAGGTGTAAAATAATACCGGTATAACTAGAATGAACATCACTTCTTATGTATACTACAATTTCTACTTTATATTTCTAACTTAACAAACGAGATGATAAATACTTCCTTTTACCATTTTTTGATTCACAATAATATACTATTACATACTACATAATATGTCATAATTTTAAATTTGTTTTTATTAACTTAATCAGAAAGATAACATAAAAATTATACTAGAAAATTTATAGTTACCTTCTCACATAACTTTTATATCTCAAATAAAAAAAACTTCTTTGTATGTGGGTTGTAAATATTTTCTATTTTAAAGAAAATCAAATTATAATAATAATTATTACGGTTTTATCAAGTTTCAATAAAATATTTTATTACCAATACTAATTGATTAATGTTATTTTAAATGTGTATAATAACCACAATTACATTGGAAAGATTTTAATTGTAGTATTTAATTTTTATTCGAGCATGATTGATTTTGTTCAATTCAGCACTTTTGCATTACTACACTTCCAATCTTAAATAAACGTTACAAATTACTGAATTTAATAACGACTTTGTACATTATGGCAAAGACAATAATATGGATTACCATTTGTCAAATAGAGACTTACGTTTAAATTATGTGAAAAGACTTGGTCAATTAGGCGTAGACTATAGTGTCAATTTGCCCCTTTGCACAGTAGCTTCGATCAAGATATTTCTAGCCAAAATTATGACAAGATTTTTTAAATTTTTGGAAAACAGGTACATAAACAATGGACTTAGTAAGAACAACCTTTATACTTGGTAGATCAAATGGGTAGAAATGTTTGTTTGATTTGCTTTCCAGGAGCTATTTATTCATATAGCTATGTATTTTGGTGAGAAAGCAGATTTTCTTCGGTATTTGATTAAGTATTTATATTTATTTTAATACTAGTAACATGCGCAAGATTGGAAAAAAAAATTTGATAAGGAAGTCGACCACAAGCAATGGAATCGGTCGGAAGTGATTTTATAAAAGCGTTAAATAAGTTTAATTTAAATTAAGATTCGATTTATAAAATTCTGGAGATTGGTTTCATTTAAGAAATAAACAAATTGTGATTAAGTTTGATAATACCTAAGAAATTAATTGCTAATTATTAAAAATAATCTTATGGCAATTGATAATTATATTATTTACAAGGTTGAAATATAGAAAATATGAAATAAATAAATAACGCATTTTATATAAAATTTATTACATTAAAAATAATTTCTAATTAAAATAAAGTCTAATTATTGAAATATTGAAAATTTTAAGATGCAATTTTTAACTATGGAAAATATCACAGCAATATTATAATATGCAATATTTGATATTTAGAAATTTAATTTATCGAAACTAATATTTCTGACACATAGCAATATAAAGGCTGTAATGTACATATTATTGGTGACATTGTTTACTTTTTGGTATATAAGTTAGAACTTATGATTAATGAGCGGTTTTACTTGTTAAATTTAAGTAAATCTAACTTTATATTCGTATAACTTACTAAACGCTGATTTTTGGTTTCAATTGTAAAAAGTAGTTGCAGGTGTATGAATTTCACTTTGAATAAATTAATTTCGGATGTAATTGGTATTGTAATGATTGACTCAATGTAATTGAAGAAGTCATTTGATAGTAAAAATTTAAAAGTGTAATTTTGGGGTTAAAACACTATTGTACCCGGAGGGGCTGCTATGGAGCAAAAATTCCTCCTGCTTTTTCTTGAAACTAAAATTAATAATAATTTTAAAATATCATTTATTTAATTTGAAGGTCAAATTCGTCAACATATTGAAAGATTTACAAATTTATTCAGAAATTTTGATTTCCACCTCTCGAAAACAACCCCTATTTAACGATTTTGGTTTTCTATGATTTTGTAGGTCACATTATGGTATGTAGAAAGTTTCATAACCTTACTCAGTTAGAATAATCAAACTTAACAAAACGTTAAAATAATAAAAATTTTAACTGCTAAGTAAAGAATAGATACTACAACGAAAACATAATATTTAAAAAATACTAAAATGACAATAATTCAAATTTAACAGCGTTGAACTTAGAATATTAGAATAAACAAAAAAATAGAATTCTGAAAAAATTACGCTATAGAAATGATAAAAATTACTTAAAAATAAAAAACAAAAAACTCTGTAACATAACTAATCTGTAATCTTTTGTTTTTTATTTTTAAGTAATTTTTATCATTTCTATAGCGTAAGTTTTTCAGAATTCTATTTTCTTGTTTATTCTAATATTCAAAGTTCAACCCTGTTAAATTTGAATTATTGTCATTTTAGTGTTTTTTTTAAATAGTATGTTTTTTTTGTAGTATGTATTCTTTACTTAGCAGTTAAAACTTTTTTTTTATTATTTTAACATTTTGTTAAGTTTGATTATTCTAACATCACATACTATTAAATATCACAAAAATACTTAAAACTTTTTAAGTTATTTTCTACTTACTCAGTTATTTCGAATTACACCCCGGAAGAACCATCCTAAGAGAAAACTTTTGAATCTGTCTTAGACATGGCTAAGCATAACTTTCAAAGAAACTTTCAAATGAGTGCTTCATATCAGAAGCATCGTGACGCTTTGAGACTAATTATTTTGAATGGTTTTCTTCTATGATGTTTCTCCATCGACTTCTGTTCCTGGCTTTTCTTGTTGCCTGTTTCGGTGTGCCATATGTAATGGTATTGATTGGGTCGGTCCATCTCTTTGGCAAGCGATTTTGTACCTTGAACCATCCCCTGAACAACCAATTTCTCTATATTGTCGGAGTCTCTACGCTGTATATGACCATAGAATCTCGCTATTCTTTTCTGGATGAGACTAGCCAGTCCTTCCGAATCTTAAATTTTCTTTACAATAAAGACATTTGTTTTCTTTTCCGTTCAAGACACCCTCAGTAATCTTCGCCAACACACATTTCAAAGGCATTCACTTTCTTTTCGGCATTTTTCCTTCAGGTTCAAGTTTCCACTGCGTTTTTGCGTTTTTAAGAAAAGATAACAATACTTAAACATACTTTTTACCCAAAACTAGACTAAAAGCATAAAATAACACTTGAATATTAAAGCCCGGATTCTCCATTTCTCTATTCTATACTATACATGAAATCTTCTCAGACCCGTAAAATTTAATAACAAATTTGAAGCCACTAGAATATAAAACTAGCTTTTATGTTGTTGGCTTGTATTAAATTAAAGCGACCAAATGATGACGACCGGGTCGTCCTCTAATAGAAGATCTTCCATAGAGATCTTATAGATATTACCTGCAGAAGTTTTCTAGCAGACCCTCTGACGGAAGGTATCAGTTACCAAATTGCAGAAATTATTTTATGTCAAAGTTAACTTTTCCTCGCCAGATAATCTTGATTCCAGCGATTTTCAACATGATTGAATAAAATGGTTGTTGATGTCATTAGAGTGATCAGTAAATGACAACCCTCCTTTGCTTCTAGAGAAAAAGTTACTAAATGGGCTAGCAACGAATATGACTCGATGCCAAATAGCCTTCTAACTTATTTTTCTGTGCAAAAATAAGCCGAAATCATGCAATATCTCATTTGTAAAACTCCTCAGATTTATTAATTTGGAAATCTAGCTCTCAGTTTGTCTGTAGAATAAAAGAATAAGCTTTCCAAACAGCCGGGTAACCTACATAACTTGTGTAGACCTAAACACTTAGCAATTCTTACAACCTGATGCTACATCTGGGCATAAAGTTAATAGAAAGATCCATCATTGTACCTATTTGATCACTGATATTAGAACAAGTAGTTCTATAAAAGTTTGGTACAATATATTCTCTTGTAGTGTCTTTGGAAATTAAACTCGTAGTGATTGTAATTTAAAGTCTATGCTGATTAAATGCAGTACTGTGACTTATCACATAACTCCACTTGCTATTCCAGTGCGTATGAATGGAGTATTTAATTCGGAAGTACACCTTAACTGCTCGTTATAGATCTGCCCAGTTTTGCGAAAGTCCCTAACAGATTTCAGGGCTTATGAATATTATGTAATGTACGTTACGGTGTCACGATTCCTTACCAATGTTTTCATTTTTTGTTAATTATATTAGATTATTTTCCTCCAACGTCATAAATAATGTGTTTACTTAAAATTTATGTTGCCTAATAAAATCAAGCTATCACGAGTAACATGCATGGTAATTTTCGGTAATTATACCTACGGGTTGAAAATTAAGTAATATAATAATGTACTCGTATGTAAGTACCTATATTTTTATTATTGTAATTAAAAAAATTTTAAGAAAAGACTAGTATTTTGGCCATTTATTTTTGACCTACCTAAGGCGAGCAGATAGATATTTGGTGAGTAACAAATTGTATAAATAATTAAACTAAACAAATGTTAAAATAATAAATTTTAACTGTTCAGTAAAGAATACATACATACTTACATAGAAACATAATATTTAAAAACCACTAAAAATGACAATAATACATATTTAACAGGTTCGAACTTAGAATATTGGAATAAACAAGAAAAAGAATTCTGAAAAATTACGTTACTATAGAAATGATAAGAATTTTTAAAATAAAAAGTATGTAATACTATATAAAGGTCTCTATTTCACAATTATTTTTGATCATCAGTCGTATATAACATAAGAAAAACGTGAAAATAATGAGAAGTAAGAAAAATACACCAAACAAAGATTGACAAAATTAAAAATTCAAGAAATTTATTATACTTTAAAATGAATGAGTGTGCTTACTAAATAACCAAAAACTAAACATATCACGTGTCCGACTAAAATCATTAGGTTAAATAATTTAAAATGAATCTTTAACCTATACTATAGGTTGTGAAGTAGAGGCGCACAGCGTCATCTATCACTTCAAAAACTTAATTTGAAAATAATTTTTCAAATTTTTCAAACTTAAAAAGTAAAAAATTGTACGCCACGAAATTCAGACCCATGAAACTTGCCATAACAGGTTAGCACTTTATGTGTAATCTAATTTAGTTGATTTTTATTTATTTTCTATTTTTTTTTTTTTATTTTTTTTTTATTTTTATTTTTTTTTCTTCAAAGGAAGAAACTTATGCTTTTATTAAGATAATAGGGTACTGTTGCGTATCCCATCCCACGATTTTAACTTTTTCCTATTGAAAATACGTGAAAGGACACTTTTCTAAGCATACTATGAACAAAAATTTTGTTGGATTATAAATTAGTTCTCGAAAAAATCGAATTTGAAAAATTTAAATTTACATGTATTTTAGATACACCTTTTAACACGGCTGCATGATTAGCCGATTTTGTGTAAGGCAAAAAAATTTAAAAATATCCCTGAAAAATGACAGAACTCGCCAAGGGTGGAACTCGAAGCCATAGAACTCGTACGGGTGTCGACATTGAATGAACACAACATTAAGACTATATCAAAGCACACGTACCGTCAACAAAACGAGACCGTACCTCAACGTGAGACCGACCGTCACACATCGGGTATATCATATTACATTTGCCTGCTTTTCGTAATTTTAAAATGCTGTTATTTCGACAACTATTGCATAATTCACAATAATTTTTGTGTTAATATACTCAGAAAATTGTCCTCTTTCCAATAGTCAATAGGAAAAAGTTAAAATCGTGGGATGGGATATGCAACAGTAACCAGATAATAAATATAAATGTTGGCATTATCAACTCAAGCATATTAAAATGAAGGTTATTCTTACAAAAGATGAGGGAGCAGGTAAGGAAGGGCTATAAAAGTTATGTATAAATCATATTATGTGCCGCAAAAGATTTTTACAAAATTTAGCAAATATATACGTTTTACTCATGTATTTTATATAAAAACTCATACCGGCGAGAAACCTTATTTGTGTCAATTTTATCATAAAACATTTGCAGCACAAAAATTCTTAAGAAATCATTTGAAAACTTCTCTGACTGTAGAAGTTCTCCTATGATTCAAACCCTAGATTTAGAAACATCAAACATATCGGCAGGTATTTAATGATCAAATATTATTCTCAGCTTCATCGGTAAAAATTAATGGAAAAAGGATTTTTTTATAAAATCTCTATATTTATGCAGAAGAACATAATACCAATGGTTGTATAATGAAAAATTACAGTTGACCACGAAATGTCGCACAGGTAACATATTGGATAAGTCTATTCCAATTGGCTCTCGTCTACCATTCGGGCCGATTGTTGCCGAAAATATACAATCTAACTAATCATCAACTAAACACATAGATATTATAACTGTGAGTTTTTATTGCTCAATTCAATTAATAGAAAACGCGATAATTGTGTTTTATAGAATTATATATTCAACCAATTAAATATTTAAACAAGAAAACAAAATAATTTTGCACTTGCACCTAAAAATGTCTATGGAGAAAGTATTGTCCTATAAAAATCTTGCTTAGACAATATTTTCAATTTTATTTTTTCCATAAAGTATATTTTTAGCATTTAACAAATTAATTGTGGAATTTAAATTACTCAAATACCTTCTGAACACAACTTTTTCACTTCATAAAATCGATTAATCACCTTAAAATTTAAAATTATAGCATTACGGGAAATTATACCAAGGAAATATGCTTTCCAATTTTGTGGCCGTATTCTCACCGTTTTATTACTTTATATTTTTTCTTATTTCATGTTTTCTTATAAACACTTGGGCTAAATACCGGCAAATAGAAAATCCACATAATTTTTACTACAATACGATTTACGCTGGAATTCTTTGATTTTTTTTAAGGAATAGGTGTTTACTGTTATACCAGTTCTCTTAACCAAAATATGTGATTATTTCGTTGAAAATATATCAGTGGTATTTTAATTTTAGAAAAAAAAATTAAATTCCAAATAATTTTAAATTGAAATTTATAAGCAAAATTAGAAAATGTTAGATGTGGACGAATTTCTTTTACGTAAATCCCAAGCAATCTACAATACAGATACCTTAACCACAAAATTACAAATTGAGCTTAAAACAACCCACTAGCGCAGATTTTCAATCCCCTGAGGGATATTTGAAAGTATTTTAATAAGGGATTTTTTTGTCGTGCGCTTAAGGAGTTTCGAAGAACAATTGAGATTACTGTGTATAGTAGCCACCTGCGCCAGTGACATCGTATAATGTGCTTAGTAAATTTTTGCTTTTATTTTGCCACACAAAATATTTTCTTCTTCCTAATTGTAGCAATATTAGTTGTAAACAATATAAAAAATATTATTTCCATCGCTGCACGATATTACCTGTGATTAACTATTGAATTCAAATTAGTCTCTGTGTTCTCATCGAGCATAATGTACAATAGTAGATTAAAAAACAATATCAGGAAAATGCGTGTAGGAAAAATATATTGCAAATACTGAAGCATTTATTCCTGAATTATAGAGCATCTTACAGTCTTACACTGTTTCGCTTGTATAAGTACTTATTTCTATAATATATTAGCATTTTTAACCCACAGTGGATAATGACTGTAATATTAGTACGTATCTTGAGGTAGAAAATAATTCAAGAAAGCTGCTAGTTTTACGTAACGCAACGTTAAATGTAAATGGATGGCATTTTGTATTTTGATTCAAGATAATAAACTTATAACAATGTGTATAAAAAATCAACAATTATGCGTAAGATGTAATTCGTAATTAGTGTAACTCTAATTATTACTTATTAATTAATGATATATAATTTTTTTGCAGTTATAAGTGCACCTTTTAATTTAATTTACATCTTCATTACACAATATTATTTTTATATTTGAATTTAACTATTAAAAGCTGTAATTTACCATTGTGTGCATATAAGCATAACTAAGAAGTTTCTTATTAATATTTCATTACGCCAATAGTTACATGTGTTTTTTAATATTAATGAGTTAATATTAAACCTAAATTGTCATAACTATAACGTTAATTTTTAATAATATAAAATTATGTCCTTAATTATCTACCAGTTTACGCATTTATTTGTATCCTTTTCGTTTCAATAATGAAATAATAGACATCAAGTTTTTATATTAAGTAGCATGCATAATAAATAAATATAAGTATAAATAAATTATTAATTTCAGTAATAAATACAGTTTTTTCATATGGAATATCCCACTAATTTGCATATTAACTTTTAATTTTTGAAAACTATGTTGGTATGTAGTATTAGAAGGAGTTTCCATAAAGTTTTGTAAATTTTCATCTCTATTCATTTTATAGTTATGAATTTTTGCATATAACTCGCCAAAGAAAAATAATATTGAATATTAATAAAAATTACACTAAGATTTGCAAAAAAATGCGTAACTGTTTACCACAAAAGTGAAGCATTTATTTTATGAAAATAAATTGTTGTGTTGAAGAAACAAGAAGACGCTAAAAAGTTATCAGTTTTCCTTCGAAAGGAAAAACATGACCGTTAAACACGAAGTTGTTTTATAATAATCAAAACCAGACAGTTTGAGGTAGTTATGTAGACAACAAACATAATATTCGTTGATTTGAATAAAATTGTCTACATTTTCAGCATACCATCTTGTATAAGTATTTGTCTGATATAAATAATATTGATATAGAATAACTATGTATGATTATTATAATGCTATTATTACAGTATCAAAAAAATTCTAAGCAAAAATGTGAAATATATTCCGATAAGAAAACAAAACCCATTGATGGTCATTTCTTCCCATTGAATCAAATAAGAATACATAAACTGAAGAGAGTGATAAATCTCATTTGATTTTATAGTGATCAACTATACCATCACCATTTTTCATTTTGTTCTTTTATTGTTTTTCATTGTTCATAGAATATTTTTTTGTATTGCTGTTATGTAATAGATATATTGATATAAATAATATGTACGTACTATATAAACATATAATACATGATATATCATTGATATAGTAATTGTTATGTCAGCAAACTATGTATTTTTTACTTCTTTGACAGCCATTTGCAGTATACCGACAATTCCACAGTGTATTTGTGTATTATCCTATTTTTTTCCGCTTTGAAAATCTTGAATTATACACATATTATATATTGTCATGTTTCAAAAGTGATTCAGACCCACCCTATACATTTTGGTGAAAATTCATTTTGTTATTTAAGTTGCGTTTAAATTGATTTTAAGTTGTAAGATTGTAAAATTAGCTAGGTGGGGACGAATCACCGGAAATTCAAGACCTTTTGCCAAAAATGTTCGACGTGATGGACGTATAATTGATTAGTCCGAAAAATTAATTAAATAAGTGATTTTAAGGTCTTTTGCCAAAAATGGTCGACGTGATGGCCGTATTAATTGATTAGTCTGAATAATTTTTGAAAAGATTTGTAGTTTTTGAAATATAAGTGATTTTTTGATGAAAGTGTTTTATTGATATTTATAATTGGAGTATATTAATTTTTGAAGGAAAGTTGAATGATTTGGAAATATAATTGGAACGGAAGCTTTTGATGATAATTGTAATAAGATAAAGAAGATAATAAAGCAAGAAGAAAGAAGAAAGTAATAATTTAAAAATGAAGTAAATGGTAAAAAATTTTAAATTTCCATATTAAAAATTGAAGGTACTACAAATTTAATTGATAAGCGGACGACTGCGATACGGCTATCGTAGCATTTTGCATTCCCATTTTTATATTTTATTAAATTCAAGTTTCATGAATTATTTTGAATAGAAATATTTTTAATTGAAAGCAATTAGAAAATAATAATTAAATTTGAATAAATAACATCTCAATATATATGGAGTTTCCTTCATACTTTCATTTTTTTATTCTTGCTAGACATTTTTTCACTTCAAATTAATGTTCACAATTTTTACAAATAAAATATTATATTTAAAGTATAAAACTATTGGTCTAACGGGATATTCCAAAACGAAAAATTCCAACACTTTAAATTTCCACTTTTAATTATGGTTTAGTTAATCTAGGGTTTAAATTAATATCTACTACTAAACTACTAGCCTTAAACGTTGTACGAGTAATACAGCCAGAAAACGAAAAAGATAACTTTTATGTTACAAAATATGATTGTTATATAAATTATAAAATAAGTATAATACAAATTTTACATAGTAATAAAACGTCAATGAAATTCAACGACTAATGTTTATAGACCGGCATTATTGAATTTTTGGCAAGTTGCAACTACTGCGCAGAATTTTTAGGAATCATGAATTATGACCGTAACTATGAATGACATAGGATTATAGGTGTCAAGTTATGAACAGTATCTATTGATAGGTGTATTTAACCTGAGCGTACTTGTGTATCGGTTTGCCAAGTTTCAGAGTTTTGACAAAGTTTTCTGGTCTGCTATTTCACTGATCAAGATGAGAGAAAATATATTCCCAAAAAGAAAATATATAATTACTTCTGTTGTTCATTATTTTTTCTCAGCTTATACTTTTTTGGAAATTATTGAATTGCGATATTTGATTCCAGAATGTTTTAAAGTATAGAATAGAAATTTTGTTGTTTGGTTTGTGCGGTTGAGAAAATTAAAACATCAAAACTGCGAAAGTTGTTTTCCCAATAATCAGATATTTTTTCTTCGCTTTAGACCAAGGTTTTTGCTTCATTAAGAAACAAATGACAACCATCAGAGGCGGATGTATACTTTTGCCGCCCTTAGGCACTAAGGTTTTTGCTGCCCCTATTTAAAAGAAAAAAAAGTTACTGGATATAAAGTATCAAGTAAAAAACCTTCACAAAAATATTTATTGTGCATATTTTTATATAATTATTTTATATACTCACAAAAGTATTTGGACGCTCCTATGTTAGCAATGTAAATGCATCTTGGCATATTATAAAAATTGCTTATACAAAAATACTTTTCAGGCATTTTTTGTAGATAATTTCTTTCTCTCCATTTTTGTTTCCTTACACATTTTTATTCGTCGCTTCGTTTTCGACCGAGAGTGACTTAAAGCAGTCTCGATAAAAATCCCATGGGAATCCTCTGAGAAAACCATAAGAATCCCATAGTGCATTTTTAATTTTATTAAAAAGTTTTACCGAATCTTGTAACAAAATTTTGAATTTTGTTAGATTTTTTGGGCTACACCTCGTATTTGTATTTTTAATAATACGAGAGGATTGGGAGCCAAGATGTTGGAGGCGCATGACGGGAGATAAAAAAGAAGAAAAGGTGCGGAGTGGTGAGAGAGGAGGCCGGATTTTTGGTCGACGAGAAAGTTGGTTTGATTTGATTTTGGGGTAGTGATTGTTGATATTTTTTTGTGTAGTGAAAATTACCGGGGTCAACGCCGCTCCTTTCTTGCGGATTTACGCCAATTTCTAGGAAATTGTGTTCTTTTGATTTTTTTTTCATCATTGGATTTCTTGAACACCCGGAGGATCGAGCGATAGCGACCACTCAACAGCAGCAATAAGATAAGTTTTTACCTTATTACTTCTTTTCGTTTCTTTCATCTGCAAGCTGTACAACACCGATATTATTTTTGATAATTGCCAGCTGCGTTCGTTGATATAGCCGACGCTCGCTTCGAATATTTTTTGATCTAGTTTTGAGCTCAAGCACCCTTTTAAATATTCCAATTATTGGAAGTATTTTAGTTAACATTGCCTACTAAACGCAAAAAGAATTTTGAAAATCCGATCATAGTTGATATAAATGTATTTACTATTTACCTTATACTTAACGTACTACCTAAAAAATTATAATAAAAGTAGGGTACTTATGAAAAGATTCTGACCCACCGGGCAGGAACAGGTAATACAACAGGTACAGGTACTCAGTACTTAATGCGTTATTAAGCTGATTTTGAGAAGAGTTGAGGAGAAGTTTGAGGGTTTTTCCGGTTTATCTTTGAAGTTCCCGATCCAATACGAATGAAAGTATAATGGGACCAACTTGGAACTATACTTTAATCAACGCCGAAAGAATTTTGAAAATCGGTTCCTAAATGACAAAGTTCTGAGGTAACAAACATAAAAAAAAATAAAAAGAAAAAAGTACAATCGAATTGATAACCTCCTCTGTTTTTGAAATCGGTTAAAAACTACATATAATCAAGATAAAATAAGGGAAAGAGGAAATAAAATATTATTAAACCATAAAAAAGTTGAAAAAAAAATAGAAAAGTATTCCATTAGAATCAAAATAGCAACAAATTTTATATTTTATAAAAAAAAATTTAATTTATTTTATATAGAAAACTTAACATTAAATAATTACTTAAAATGTTATAACTAAAATTAATCTCTGGTTTTTAATGTAATTTAATGGTTTTTCTAAACATCTCAGTTATTTGGCAAAGCCCAATGAGCAGCTTGTGTCATTTAAATACTGATACAGAAATTAATAATTTGGGAGGTTTCCGAAAGATTTACAAATTATTATCACAATAACAATCTATATATATATATATATTATATATTAACAGTTGTATTCATAAAAAGTTACAACAGGTCTATAAAGCTATTATAAGCAAAATGTCAAAAAACATTATTCATAATCGTTTAATAGCGCTAAAACACTGTTATAAGACTGATATCAGCGGTTTATAACCTAAAACAACCAATCAGCTGTAACCCATAACCAATAACAGTATTATAACTAAAACATTCCTGAGCGACACTTTAAGAAATTTTTATGAATACGGGTGTAACAATATAGATATATTAACAATATATCACAAGTTAAAAACTAATATTATTATATATTAACATTTTGCTAGTATTCATTACCAAACTTTTTTAAGTAATTAAAAAGTAAAAAATCGATGCATTTGGTAAAAATCACGAGTGGTAGCGAAATTGGGCACTAAAATGTCCCCCGTAGAAAAATTTCCTAGTGTCCTAGTAAAGAAATCTCCAGGAACTAATTAGGTATTGAGCGACACACCTACGGGACTACCACAGACTTTCTCAGACTACCATTTTAGCTGTACACCAAACTGCCAAGGTGGTTTACTCCTTGTAATTTTTCTATTTTTTTTTATCTAGTGTAGATGGTTGGTATTTCATAAGATTGTAGAACAACGCTATCCAACAGTTAATGAAAATGGTAGATAGATAAGTTATACAATTATGTAGGTATATAAACCAGGGGCGGTTCTATCATAGGAACTGCAGAGCTGCAGAACCGCCAAAAATAAGAATGAAGTGTACCAAATTAATTATTACTTATTAGTATAACCACCACATTTCAAATTATTTCAATAATTGAAGCATAATCAATTTTGGTTTAAAAGCGCGCTTCTTATGTTGCCTTGAGTTATAAGTACCTTTATCAGTCTGTCAAATAAGTACTGTAATAATTAATACAAGTCCGTAACGCTTTCGAAATCACTGTTTAACTTCGATGTGCTGGATATGATTCTGAACATGAAATGACGCTAGCTATCGGGTGGAATCGTATCCATATCCAGTATACATCGTGGTGTTAGGACAATCTTAACACCACGGTATACATTACAAGTTGTGCTGCATCTTTATGCAGAATTACATGCCGTATTTTTGTCATATGATTTAAAATTTGACTTATGAAAACAACTAGTAAGTTAATTTTTGTTCATTGATTGTTCAACAACATTGTTAAACAATAAAATGCAATCGTTTAATACTCGTAATATAGTGTAATTTGAAAATTTATTACAAATTTTAATTTTACCAAGTTTCTTATAAATATTATTATCAAAATAGAAGTAAAATTATTTTTTGACAGATCCTATATTAGAAACTCGAAATCAAATTACGTTTAATTATTAATATCAGTAAAATTAAAATTATGTAGGTTTTTTCTACAATAATAATGTTTATTATTAAACTCGCAGATTACAAGATATAGGAACAACCCACCATGATACAACGTACAACCGTTCTGCTCATATTTCAGCTCTGGTTTTCAAACATATACGATTTTATTTTAAACACATCTTGCGTTATGAACTTTAATTGAAATTATGAATATCGAAGATAGTATCTTATACCTACTAGTACATAAAATAAATGCTTATGAATATTAAACGAAGAAAAAATAAAATGAAATATTACAAATATTTTTAACACAACTCCTCTCATAAGCCGTATTTCATAAAAATTTTTCGAAAATTAGTTAGGATTGCAATTTATTGTAAAAATGTAAAATCATATAAAGTACTATATTCTAGATAAGTGTTGTACGTTTAATATTTAAAAATGTGCAATAAGTATATGTTTATTTTTTGAGATTGCCATTTTCTGATATC
Source organism: Cantharis rustica (assembly GCA_911387805.1). Lineage (NCBI taxonomy): Eukaryota > Metazoa > Arthropoda > Insecta > Coleoptera > Cantharidae > Cantharis > Cantharis rustica. Next base: position 110,146,803 of record OU426877.1, on the reverse strand, counting down.
TTGCCATTTTTATAATGCAGAACACCCAAAAATATTTTTCACGAGCCGCCACTGATATAAACCCTTTCTATGTTTACCATATTTTTTAAATAAGTAGGTTTGGCATGAAAAGTTACTAAAGGTTTGCTTGCTACAAGAAAAATACACGAAAACCTGTATTTAAGTTGAGAAAATGGTATAATATATTATATGCTACATCGCTGGCTGTTAAATTACAATATACCATACCAACAATTATAATGTAGTGATTTCTGATTCACTTCTTCACAAGAAGAAGCGCCATTGTATATCATATTGTTATTATTAACCATCTTGCTTTTTAAAATATTTTAAAAATTTCCATAAAATATCTTCTATACCATATAATTTTTAAATTGCCATTATTTGTTAATTTTCTTAGTGAATTATTTTGCAATAAAATATAAATTATTATGACCAAACATAAAAGATATCGGAGAAATGTGTGTATAATATTTAAGTTTTATTCCAAATTAAGAAACCAATCAGTGTCAAATTAATTTTTAAATTATGACTGGGTAAGCATAAGCATGTAAAACTTGAACCTTTTAAAATCTCTGATATAATATAGGATAAAGGTATATATTAGGTCTTGAAACATTATTGTCACAAACCAGAATATACACAATGAATGGATGGGTCACTTTATGTTACTTAATTGTAGGTAATAAATCTGTTAGTTATTATTCTTTTCAATTTAAACAATTCATGAGTTAAATGGGGAGGCATTTAATACGCATTATTATTGAGGTATGAAAGCATTAAAGTCAATTATCTCGTAGTATTGAAAAAGTTGCAGTACTACTGTAAAAAAGCTTTGATTAAGCTTTTCCTTGATAAATTAACTTATTGATTGATAAATGTCTTGACACATTTCCAGTTTCCAGCAAGCCGTAAAAAATATGTGCTATTAAGGTAAGCACGACGTGTAAAACTTCCAGTTTATGGTAAAGTGTTTCTGGAAATTAAGAGTAGACATCTGACCACCCTGCTGGTTAGGGCATAAATAAAGTATCTTGTATAAGTACCCACATTTGCACAATTGCGAAGACCGGTCGGACGAGTGGACAACTTATCAGTTTGTACAATGACAGCCTACAGTAACGATTGGGCAGTTTGATGATATTACTCTAAACTTTAGCTGCAGGGCAGATGTACGCTCGACAGCCAAGATCGATTATAGGAACTGCGGGAAGTCTTTCAGGATGACCACTGGGCATTTAGAGCATTGTTAGCGGTTGCAATTCGAGCACGCGTTATCAAAGTGAGTCATCAGGCTTCAGCTGCAAGATTTAAGTTAATAAAGTGTTTATATGAAGTGCTTTATGTTCACCACAACCCATCCTAAAATCTTTTACTCATCACTTCAGCACAACTAAACAAAGAAGTAAAGAGAGAACTAAAAAAACATTTTTCCCTTTAATTATGCGCTCATTAGTACACGTCAAAATAAGTTACGCACTACATTAACTAAACAATTTTTGCTGGTTAATTTAAGAAGCAATATAAAAAAATATGTTAGACGGTTGCAAGGGTGAGATAAATGAAAAGGTGCAAGGGTTTGATATAGTTCTACGGGTGATATACGATCACCAATCAATCTACACAAACAATGATGGGATCTTCAGTGACCATTCTGTTAATAAGAGTACCTTTTAGTCACTTTTTTAAGACGTTCTTTGATTGTTTATAATGCAAAACAATACTTGCCTCCCTAATTTTTTTTACAAAATTATAAAATAATTATCTCACATTTACGTCGAAATAAAACAGAAAAATATCTGGTATGAAATACCCAGCCATCAACTGTGGTTAACGATATACAATTATAATTACCGCTATCAATCGACCAGCGGTTTGCAACGAGCGTCTATTAAAGTGATGGATAATAATGTTTTTATTTTGCATAGAGGTGATGTACCCTCTTCACCATCACTTATTATAATATTTATTCTTTTAAATCGCAGTAAATATTTTATACACATAAGCTTGCCGTAATTGATTGTAGTGGTCAAAAATTTTTATTTAAATTTAATAAATTTGTGAAGCGAGGGGTTTAATATGTTTTAAAGCTCATTGTATATTAATTTCAAAATAACCGGTTTGATGTATTTTATTCTTTTATCTGTCTAAACAATTTCCGACATTTTATAGCTGCCGTTTATTAATGCTTTTGACCTTAGGTTAAAAGTGATTTTAAATTGTATTTTGATTTCTATATATATGTACTTAAAGATAACGAATTACGGGGCACGAGGCAATTTTACTAATTACTTTTACGTACTTATCAATTTATTTGTTCCACTTCTAAGATAACCCTTTTCAAAATTAACGTTTAAAAAGAGAAATTCAATTTCTTTACCCTGTGTTTGTGTAAATTCTAATTTGGTTTGCAATTATTAAAAATGCCGATCACTTGGTTTGGTATAACGTAGCCTTTAGTATTAATAACGTTTTCATGTAATTATCCGACAGACATCTGTTGCAACTTAAAGAGTGTTATGTAGTTTAAAAGATTATACGTAAATGTTTATACCGGCGCATTACTTCAAAGGGATTTAAGGTATAATTTTAACACGGTAGCAGTTTAATTTACTTAAAAAAGTAAGTTAGTGATAAAACCAAAAATCAGAATCTCGAAACCGAGAGCTTAAATTACGTCAATAAATAATGAAGTAGCCACTTGAATAATCTTACGGAGGGATGTTTTTTATACATAAACAACAAATTTTAAAACACTTGAAACATATTTTTTTCTTGTCGGTTTCTGTAAAGCTAACAGCTTTCTTAATTTTCCTATGCTATACGATTATCAAAGAGCGAGAAGATTTAGTGGTAGGTAGCAGGAAGTGTGTTTATATTTAGGGTTTTCTGGTTCAGATAAAGAACATAAGGCCGCTTCTTTTTGCTGATTTAGAAATTATAATAAGGCAATTTGTCATTATTAATGTTTCGGCTTTGTTTTAAAGTGGTTTTATGAACGATTAACGACACTCGAGTTTTTTTGAATGTCTGCCGCCACCCTCTGTCGACTTATCTATACTTCATTCAGTTAAGATCACTAATACTTTAAGTTTTCCGTATGAAAAAACATTTATGCTTTTTTCGATCTAATTTAGAACAAATTTGGGAAGAATTGCGTATAATAGTTAAGAGAGTTATGGTGATTAGATAAAATCAACAAAAGTTCTCTCATTACAACTTCAAATAGATATAAAGGCAATTTTATAGATTTAAAATATAAAATGAAGTGATATTTCTATGTCACACTGATATAGATAGTCGGGTCTGGGTAGTGAAATATCACCAGTGGGAAAGATTACAATCCGCTTAGCTGCGCGCTCGGGTGTTTGTTACTTTAGAATTTATTAGGGAGCTCTGGTAGCGCCGCTAACGCGTTTAGTGCGGTGTGGGTGGCCGGGTGTTAGGGTGGAGGTGTCGGGGCTGACGGATGGGGTCACTTGCAAGGCCCTCTCATTAGCACATTGCCGAACAACCCTTGCAGTTCCCGACAACCGCTTCATCATTGCCACTTCTGTGCGTTCATCGAGGTGAAAGAAGCTTTTCCTATGGGCTTTGTAAAATTCCATGCAATGACAGCTTGATGTACAAATACTCGAAGCTCGTGCGTTTCATTCATCGACCACTTTTAAAACAAACTTCCTAAGTGTTACTTCATTTGCAAACTTACTCTTTATTACTGCAATTTCTAACATTGTTCGTAAACTAAAATTGCAAAATAATTCGTATAATCTATTCACAGTCACAGTCACAGCATTTGTTGATATTTAAATAATCTTAGAGTGAAAACCCGCAAAAACGCGACGGAACTGATTGTAGTAAACAGTTAGAAAATTTTGCAAATGATGGCTTATCACGAGAATAAATCGTCTTTATAATGAAAGACAAGATATCTAATTTTTTTTTAATTACTTGACAAATAAAGACCGTTCTTTTCTTACGTATAATTAAAACAGCAAATTTTAAACATTGTATGGTAGAAAGTAGATAGGTACTTTGTATTTACTTAAAACATTAACAAGATAATTATTTTACTTTTTACCTTGAATAACTTAAGTATATTTACTTTGTGAAAACATTTAAAACATTAAAAACAAAAAGGTAGGTCTAAGCATTATTAAGCGAAAAGGGAGACATCCCCTAACCGAATAATCTAAAATAAAACTACTAGATTTCATATAATCTCTCTCATAATAGCATTCACCAAAAGTTTTTCAATGATATTAGCTTCGAGTTGCAATTTTCTTAACGAGCTACTTCAGATAATCTTACTTCCGTATATTTGTTATCAATATGGCATGAAAGCTCTGTCCTGTGGGCATATTATGTAATTTTGCGTCCATGTTAGTGGGTTGTAGCTACCTTTAATTTTTAGTAGTATTATATTGTACATGTGTTATATTATAATAAGTATTCTGGTAATAGCAATACGTACATATGTATGTATATGACGAGATTTGATGTTCGTATTGCATGTTTGATATAATTTTTGAGACCTTATAAATTGAAAATACCCATATCTTGATTTACAATTATGTTTCATTGCCATGCTTTATAAATTAACAACAATGAAATGCAATAATAAAGTAAAAAAGAAAAGAAATGCATTTATTTATATCCATTACAAGTCAACAATCGACAAATTTTCAATTCTAACGAGACTCATATTTTCATTTAAAGTTTTTATTCCTCATTGTATTTTATCTTCATCTGACAAATTAAAACGTGTCCCCCAAAAGCAATTATCCATTTGTTCGAATTAGCTCGGGTCGAAAAGCAGCATCAGCAATTGTGATTGACATTTTCTTATAAAATAGATATCTACTAGGAAATAACCTTTTACGTAGGTTCTATAAAAATAATCTCGTCATTTTATTGTTACTGAACGTTTTCCATTATATGAGATTGTGATTCCTTGTGGAAACCACGTTTCAACAAAATTGTGGCATATAACCACATCACGATTGCTTTAATTTTACCAATTTACCAAAAAATACGTACGTCTTTTACTGCTTAGAAAATGTCGTAGGCGTAGAACCAAAAACAACCCTCCGAATAAGCTCCATATTAAGCGTCCCCGGACTATTGCGATTAGCGGACAAATCACGCGGCCTCGGGGGGCGAAGACTTATGTGCTTGTCCAGAACAATCAATGCCCAGACACTTGCGTTCAAGTTGTTTTGCTCTGTTTTTACGTTAACCGATCGACTTTGAAGGATTTATTTGTTTGTTCCTGGATACTGTTTAATGTTTTGTTAATTCAGCAATTTTATTTTTTTTCTCTAGTTTATAGATATTTACTGTTGGCGCACATAAAAGCCGTTAAGCTAAAAAAAAGTATAATACTCAAATGAATTCGTTTTACATTCAATTAGCATTATTGAATATTTTGAATATGCATTACATAATTGCTTCTACTCGAAAAATTGCAACATTTCACCATAACAATATCTATATATTGGATCCCAGTTTTTCAGCCAGATGTACCTACAGTGTGTTTAGAATCGACACAATAAAATGTAAAGTTGAATAAAAAGATAGTGTTGAATATTTATTGAAATAAAAACTTACAGTCAATATTTACCGATATTATAATTCGTATAGAATATAAATATTTTAAAAATGGCATAATGCATTTTGCATTAAACGTACGACTTTTTATTGTATTTGTTTACTACAAGAAAACATTAAATTGCAGTTTAGTAGTAGTTATATGTAAATTTGTAAAGTATTTACTATGTTGTTACAGTGACCGGACATTTCGCTACCGGACATTTCGCTTCCGGACCCCTTTCGCTTCTGAACATTTCGCTATTATTTCCAAATTGTTACTAAAATATTATACGTTAAAATATTTAAGTTATTTATATAATTACACCATTAATTTTTTTACAAATATTGCTTTAATTCTTAATTAATTTTTTATTTGTCGTAGTAAGTTATTGTTTTTAAATTTTGTATTAGTAACAAACCAAAAGTGTTAGCAAAATGTCTTAGCACTTTAGCTGTATTCTTTTTACCTTATTTAAGTGAGATTGTACTGAAATACTCAGTTATTCAGTTAAAAAGTTGTTTTTTTTACCGTTTTGACATAAGTACTGTGCCGTGCCGAACTGAGTTTTACGTGACAAAATTATCCCTTTCCATACCCAAACTGATCTTGCTGTTTTGAAGTGTTACAACAGAGACACATTGAGAAATGGCCCGGATTGGTTGATTTGAATTAAATTTGTCACTTATTGCAATCATTTTAATATCTACTGCACCTTAAATTCTAAATTCGTCTTTTTGAAGTTTATGTTGACATTATACAATAATACAAAAAACAATTTGGTTAGTACTATCAAACGTCAAAATAATTAAATTCAAAATTCACTTAGTACTAAACTTTCGTTGTTCTTTTTACATTATCTTTTTCTCACTTTGACTCAGTTCGTCTCAGCTCACTTCATCTCAGTTGTACAACTGAGATGGAAATAAAGTAGGTAAAAAGAATACAACTATTGTTACCTATTTTTGATAAATTTATCTCAGATAAGCTATGCGATATGCATAAGAAGACATTTTAATTAGGATAGTTATAGGTTTTTAAGGGAGTACAATATATAAGAATTTACTAGTGGTGGTCCATCTATCAAAAATTTATAAACTCAAAGAACGTCAGAAGCAGAGAGGATGTCGACGCTTTTATTTAAATTTATATACAGTTTAAGTAGAATAAATTTACTGGTGCTTTTTGTTTTGTATTATGTATGTATGTACATATGCAGGGCAGGACTAACCGACCGACTGACAGGGTGTAAGAGAATCGTTGATCGTCGCACAGTGGAACGAAATGCTAAAACTGTAAACATCATTTTCAACCGTTTATTTCTTGTCGATTTGTCATTTTTTTGTTCTAAAAATGAACATAATACATAATTATAAAATTATTAAGTATAGAAATCTCAACGTGCTTTTCTGTCTGATGATTCTATGTAATAGTCTAAAATCAAGACTGTGTTTTCATCAATGTTGAAATACTTCTTTTATATTTAAACCGTACATTTCTTTCTTTCTACATACGTTTTGAATAATTTCACTAGAATTTCAACCTTAATTGAATTGTGAAAATATTGCAGCAGAGATAAATTAATTTTTGTGTTCACATTAATATGGTAACTAGTCTTCTTCTTCGACTTATCTTCAGATAAGTCTTCTTAAGAATTATAAATGTTTGTTGATTAATGAATAACTTTATATGTTGGTTAGTAAATTTGTATTATATTTTAATTTATAACTTTCAAGCACATCCAACTGTATTTTTTTATTTAGTACTTAAATCTTCAACTTATTAATAGGTACTATCAATACTTAATCCTTAATCGTTATATAATATGTTTAATTTTTTAGTTAATGAATTAAATAAACATCGTCAATTTCAACTGCTTTTTATTTCCGTTATCATATTAAAGCAACTCTTCAATTATTTCTTTTAATTTTTATTATAATAAAATAATTTCCCATTTATGATAAAGAAGCTGATATTGATTTAAAAACTTTTGAATGTTTTACGAAACACCCAAACGCTCTCAGAACTGTTGAACAAAATCTTCAAGCTAGCTAACGCCTATCTACGCGTAGGTAATTGTCAGCTATGGAAAAACTTGAGTAGCTTTCTTTATTAACATACCGATAAGAATTATTAGCACGGTTATAATGTTACTAAGTGAATTAATATTGCAAAATACAATAAATTAATTACGTAAAAACTAAAATAATTTTAAAATCAACCGGCTTTGCATATAATTAAGATACGTAGACTAATGGTTTAGTTTTAAATTGTGCTACATAACTTTATCGGGAGTTGAACTTGGTAATTTCACCGCGGTAGTCTAGATTCATCATCATACGATTAAACTTGATGCCATTTAAATGCCTTATAGCAAATTTTGTTTAGAATGCTACATATTACAGCTGTTCCCACCAAACAACGGGTAATTTGACTTGACAGAGTTAAACAAAATTATGACAATGAATCTATAAAAAGCAAGTAATCGAATGCAAGAATATAAAAACAAATCAAATTTAGCGAATTAAATTTTAAGAACTTAGTAGCTGAAATTAGAACTACTAATTTTCAAATAGAAACGAGTAGGCACAGGGTTGGTTAGTATTTATACATTTAATACCCCTAATATTTTCCAGCACTTTGTAAGAGAAGCATAGCCGTAAAAACCAGGCATACTTGGTTGGCGATCCAAGCAAAAACTGCAATAGAGCAATCAAGAACTCTAACTACTAGCCTACCACCGATATCAAAATTTCAAAATTAATTTAATAAAGTATTCAGCGCTTAAAATTCAAACACTCTAACTAATTAATTATTGCAGTATTATTTTATAACTTTCATTCGTTAATTTTATTAGTTTCTTATCCACCACTTTTCATTAGTTTCAAGAAATATCTTAGAAGTTTTTCATCATTAAAATTTTTGCATGAGATAAATAAATACGTATGTGTATCGACTTTTACAGTTAGTTTTATCATACTTAAATGTTTTAGTTAAGGTTTATTGTAAATTATTGTAATTGCAATATGTACTTGCTGTAGTAATTAACACACATAATTACCTGAAAAACATTTTGCAACGTTAATTGCTATAACTAGTGTATTAAGTCAAAATTATGTTAGGTATATTTACTATGTAGTGTGATGATGAATTTCTCAACATTTTTGAAGAATTCCAATCAAAATCTACCTGTATATTTGAAATTGTACTTATATTCTATTTTACCAAATTGGTAAAATAACTCAAACTTCTTTAATAATAATAAATTATATGGTACTATATTGTATGTAGTAAATGATATTTACCTCACAAATTTCATTACTTCTTACGTTTTGTTTTTTACATATGTTTTTGTTCACTTTTATCAATCTTCATGCATATTTATAAATTTGTACAAATTTGTTCGTAAATATATTGATTAAGCATGCATTTTATTTTATACAATTTAAACCAACTTGCAAAGGCATAGATAGAAAAAGCTAGAAGACATAATATTTGACGTATGTATACAATCTAAAACTAAAGTAGCTTAATTTTGATATTTATCAATATTCTGCATTCTGAAAACACTTTTCAAATGTTTAAGAAAATCATTCATAAAATATTGTAATGCCTTCTCAAATTAATATAATAATAAGTATACTGTAAAATATTCCCGGGTAAATTTGCACTTAAAATTGGTTACTATTAAGTTGCCGCCAATTTTAGGGGTAAATTTACTAGAAGTATAATTTTCAACAAGTGTAATATAATTTTACAATCTGATTTTGTAAAATTCAACAATGTTTTAAAATTATCCAAGAAAAGTAAATTATAATAATTATGGAAAAACTTTTATTGTTTTTAAATTCATGATAATGCTTTATTTCATTAAAATATTTTTTAATTACATTAGCTTAATATGGTTCTAAAAAAAAGAAAAAAGTAAAATAAAGTTATATATTACAATAAATTTAATACAAAAATTGTTTATAAAACATTAGTAACGAATAAAAATAACAAATAACATTAAATTATTAACTTTACCAAAACATTATGATAAAATTATGATTTACTCCAAAACATCAATGATAACTTGAACACCAAAATATATTATTTCTGTAATTAATGTTCCCGTGTTAATAAATTGATTATTAATTCTAAAACAAAACAAAAATAACTATCTTTGATCAGTTGAGATTTATAAAAATCATTTAATAAAGTATAACTTATCAGTTTTAACTATGGTTTAATGTTCTGGCTGCAGCTATTAAAAGGAACTATGTTCAATACAAGTTTTGTAAATGTTCTATCAAGTGTCTTTGTATAGTATTTTACATTTCCAGTTTAAAATTTTTGAAAATACGGGAGTCAATAAAAATAATCATTTAGAAAACAGCATCAAAAAGGAGAAATAAATTAATAAAAGAAAAAATCTAAGTCATAGGTATAGAGTGTTTCATGTAAATAAGAAATTAGTATACTAGAAAACAGAAAAATTAATAGAAAAACAAAGTTGCCAATATATAAAAGCTTGATGGAACCGGTTGTTACATCAGCAGCTCAGACCCTCGGCATCACAAAGAGAAAAAAGAAAAAACGACGAATTAAAAAAAATACTGAGAACTATACTGGGCTGAAAAAAACATAATAGAGTGTTTAAAATAAAAATGACATCACATAAATAAAAATGTCTGAATCCGAAGACATTTTGAAGTATAACAAATATCAATAAATATGAAGGCTGGGATATATAATGAGGCAAGAAGAGCACACGTTCACAAGGTAACTATAATAGAATGGACATCACCCGAAGAAAAACCTAGTGAAAGTGCAGTTAAACATAATCTGAGCACATTGGGTGTCAAAATCTGGAGGAGCAAGTGAAAAGAAAATTTTTTTTGGAAAAGTGTGATTAAAACGGTCAAACCACACAAGTGGCTGTGATAAAAAAGGAAAGAGAGAAAAAAATTGATTCACTTGGAAATGGATCGAAAAGACTCCGGAAGACGTTGCTGATATTTTAAAATAAGAAGAAGAAGTTTGAAATAACACCATGCACACATACAAAATTTGTTTTTAGTACAAATATTGAAAAATGTCTCCAAACTAGCATTTACTTTAATAAATAATATTTAAATGTCTTCAAAATATTTCCCAAACAACCTGCTGTAAAATTTTAAAATTAATATTTCTAAAAATAAACTTTCACTTCAAAAAACCACTTAGTAGAAATTATGAAATTAAGCCTAACCCTTATGGATCGGATTGCAACATAATTTTCAAACATATATACATAGGAGGAATTTACATACCCCGATAAATTAAAAAAAATGTAATATTTTTTCGAATGTAAAATGTCTGGTTAGTTTTACATTTTCCGGTTAATTGTAAAGAAAGCAAAATGTGCTTTTATCAAGTAATTTCACAACAATGTTAAATTTTGCAAAGTTACATGGTAATTAGTCGTACAAACTTGTAGAAAATTATACCACTGAGTACATTTACCCTAATATTTCCGAACTAGTTCTATATTCTGGGTAGTCCTACATTTTTTAGTAAAACTTAAAATTACATCATTCTTAAGGTAAACCGGTTAATTTTTAAGGAAAATTTAGTATTATTAAGTGGGTAATTTTCACCGATAAAATGACACTAAACTTTTATAGTGTGTAGTTTTTATTACTTCTTCTTCTTCATGTGCCATATCCGGCTCCCCGGACTTTGGCGACCTCTCTCCTATGTGTATGTTGTGCGATTGAAGTATTATCACAAACATAGGGGACCTACTGCTTAACGCGGGCTCTCGGCTTACATCTCGGTGGTTTGCCATTGCCTTCCGAGAGAAGACGGTCAGAATAAAGTTTTTACTGAGCCCGGAATCGAACCAGGCATTCGGAATTAGCAGCAACGCACTTAACCGCTTTAGCTAACGACCGTCTTATTTAAATTATATTAATAATTATAGGAAGATGTTTTGTTACTTCCTCCGGTTTTATAAGTTTTAGCACTATATAAACATATTTTACGTGAAAAATAAATTTAAAGATATTCTTCAATTTAATTTTTATCATTAATATTTATATGCTATATATTGGCGATTAAATAATATTTAGTCATGATCTAATATTAATGCAGTGAAATCATATTCTAACATTTACAAATGCTAGAGTTAATGTTAGTATTGTTAATAAGTAATAACCTATACATTGTTAGAACTAACAGGTATCACAATATTTGATGAATTTCTTGCTTGTGTGATTTCAATCTAAGATTTTCATTGACGTACAAAAACAGAAAGTACAAAATCGGAATTGTTTTATTATAAATCCTTGGTAGTGTAAACAAAATTAAACTGCATCAGTGTTGTAGATATTATGTTAATGTAGAAAATAATCATGTTTTATTGTAAGTTTAATCGTTAAGAGCAATCTTATTTTTAATTTAATTCTTTCATTCTTAATGTTTTTATATCTTTTACATTTTTGGTATATTATCTTCTGCTTTTATTAGAATATCTATTTTTTTAATATCATGTCAGCTTTTCTAGTTTGCTAGGTTTACATTGTATAGCCTTTTAAAAAAATGACTTTTAACAAATTCTAAATTTTATAATTATGTTTACTGAAGCCTTCTGCATAAGTGCATAGCAATGAATAATGCCAGTTTAAGAGAAAAACCTCGCTATAAATCTTTTAATCTGTCGAACCCGTACTTACTGTTGCTACGAAAAGTGTAGCAATCTGAATGATGTCTACAATTTACTTGTTTTTGGGGTGTAAGTGAATATTCTTAATAAAGCGACAACTGTAAGATTTTCATGGTATTGATTACACAAAGAAATAATAGGTAATTACTTTGAATTTTGCATTCCACAGACTTCATGAAGCCTTTATTAGACTCACGAGATTTGGTAAAGATTGCACAGACTTCAGAAACTTCATAATGATTGCAAGACTTTATGAGACTTTACAAAGACTACGTTAAATTTAACGAGAATTCATGAAGGCTTTGCGAGAGTGCATAAAAACTTCATGAGACTTTACTAAAATTTCACAAAACTTCACAAAGACTTCGTGCAGACTTATTTTTTCCGATCTATTTTTTTTCATTTTTTATCAAAAATATCTATGTACTACATAAACTGTAAAGATGCCAGACCATCTTGCACTGATAATGTTTTCCGATATCATAATATAGTATCACTTTTATTGTAACTTGAAAAACATTAAATTAATTCTTCCATGCAGATACGAAACAAATCGATTAAATTCATCACAAGCGTTTCAGTTGGTGATATTTTCAGGTTTGCCTAATAAGATGTACCTATCATTAATTTTGACAAAACATTATTGAAATATCTGAAAATTACGATGTAGTGAGCTATTCAATTTTTCACACAAACAGCTGATATTTTAAATATCTCTTTTGGGCTAATTTTAAGAGTATAAGATAAAAAAAATACATAGTACTAAAAATTAAATTAAGAGTCCCAAATAATGCTTTGTGTAACTCTAAATAGCTTTAACGCATGAACAAATTAATATACCATCGAATTAATAAAATTAATTCTGTCATTCGTGAGTTTACCAAGAAGTATAATATCGTATAAATTTATACAATAATAAATTGTAGTAAATACTTTTTATTGTATGTATACTTTTCTTATTTATATTCTAAATTCTTTTTATAAATTATAAAACGTAAAACACTATCTGTCCGTGTGCAAGATTTGGCAGGCATTTATTTTATTCTTCTATTAGATATTATTTCTAAAAATTATATCGAAACCAGGTATCATCATCCCTGGTTTAGAGTACTTCATCGCTTAAAAACAAGCACACAAGTTTTCGCAGGCGGCGAGCTTTAGGGGACTTGGTTTGTTGTCGTTTTATTTACTACCGGCCCATTTCCGTTATTGATGCCTATAGTGCTGTTTCTTCTAGTTGTGAATGAATCTCAGATTATGTTAAGAAGTGAGAAATTATTATTTTTCATGCTAAATTTAGGAAAAACTTTAAATTTAAATTTTTCTTACATAATGCTACTATTTGTTATTTATTACTCATTGCAAATTTACTTCTTAATCAACTGATGTTACTGACGAATTATAAAAAGTATGAGATTACGTAACTTTTGATATTACAGAGCCTTTGTATAATTCTTTTAAGTTTTTCAATGACAAAATTGAAACACACCTTTTTTTCAGACCGTTCTCTTAAATGTATGTGAAAAATTTACCATAAAATTTTAAGATATCACATTAGGTATTCGAAATGGGAAATTTAAACATATTTATAGTACTGTATAAACAACAAAATGAAGTTAAATATAAATCTTATAATTTGTCATCTTTTTTTAAATATAACGCCTTCTTCGAGGGCGTATTTATGTTTTTAATATGTTAATTAAGTTTTATTTTGAAATGCCAACAGAAGCTTCCGTTTATTTATTGCAACAGTAGGATGCCTACAAATTTATTAATTGTTAATTTTTACGTCGATGGTTTTCTGTCAACATAAATATGTTTTAACTACACATATACAATTGTAAATGTTACTTCTCGCACCTTTAGTTTGTCAATTTTTTTAAGCAGCACGATTTGGCTACTTGAAATAAATTATTGGAATTAATTCAAAAGTAAAATATTGTAAAATGTTTAAATTAAATTTTGATTAGCTTGTATCTTAGTTTTACTACAACCGTTCTACGTATTAGCATACCGCAAGACAGAACGCGAGTGGGCAACTGTGCTTATTCAAATTTTTCATTTATCCGATGAACCTGTCAAGTTGTTAAACGAGATTTAGCACAATGAAGGTAAACGGTGCGACAACGGGTGCACTTAATTAGTAAACCGTACACATATCGTTTAAATATTAATATCTTAAAAATGTTATGTGGTGTAAGATAAAAATTTAATTGCGGTGTTAAAGCGAGGTAGAACATAATCTAGTAAACATTTTATGACTGTTGAAATAGTAGGAGAGGAATGGCACAAGTGACAATAAAATTAAAAACTATAGTACCGGTTATAAACACAGGTAAGCAATCGGATAATATCGTCAAAAAGGCATGACCAAACATATGGGTACACCCAAAGGAGTGGCGTCTTTGAGTTCCAGCCCGCAATAAGCCTGCACGATCAAACAAGCAGTTTGAGAATAAAGGATCTCGTCGTGCGTTATTTCCCGCCCAGGTGCACCTAAACGAGGGGAGTTAGAAAAGGGACAAACTCGGGGGCACAAAAGCCTAGCACGCTGTCATCGAATTGAATGAGAGGAAAGAGGGGTTCGTGCCACCAAAAAATGGCAGAATCACCGTCGTTGTGTCGGCGCCGTTGCATTCCTCGATAGCGTCTCGACGGTGTGGTCAGTCGTAACAAACCACCGACACTTTCAGGCGTTATCGTAGCTCTCGCATTTTTACAATCTAAGTCATTTGGAAGCAACGGTGTGTAAATCAATTATAGCAACAGCGTGAAGCTGAGCCGGAACGCCTCTCAAAGTGGGAGCAGCCAATCTGGATGCTCTCGCCGCGTATCAAACTAATCTTGTTAAATGTGAGTCAAAAGATTCTAAATATTCATTCTGTCAAAACATCTTGCTTCTGTTGTGGCGTGTAAACTACCTCACACCTTACGCAGTGAAAGTTCTAAGTGATCTAGTTTCGAAAGTTACCCCTTTACATTTCACCTCCTTCGTACGGCAGTCTCACATTCTAAGAACAATACTCGCTTCGGTGCTTCGAAATGACAATTTTACATTTATTACTACTTTGTTCTTACTGCTTATTTCACTGTGATTATGAGAAAATTACAATTGCCACAATCTAACATTTTAAAGTTTTCAACAACAAATCGCTGTGATCTATTTTGAGTGCAAAATTTACCTAAATAACAGTTTAATTATTTTAAATTTATTAAGGTGATGGTGAACTATAGGTGATGGAGGAAAATTGCACGATGAGACCGTGTGCTACAGACTTTAGCATAGCAGCGATCATGTCGAGGCATGGTAGAGCGCGAACTTCGTCTCGATGTCGAGATCGTGATCCGCCGGATACAATATCACCACTTGGTAAGTTTGCAAAAAGAGCTTTAAAAACCAATTTTATAAAATAAGTTGTTTATTCATATTTCATCGACATTTAACTGTTGTAATTGCAAACGTTTAATTGTTATTAGAAAAAGTAAATTAAGATTGACAGCTCTGTTATAACCATACTGCTTATTAAAATCGACATTCTTGTATTTATCCGTAATAATTACCTTACGAATTAAAACGGAACCTACATTGAATATCTTTTATTCGCTTACAATAATAATTATTAGTAAACTATTTATTTTCAAGTTCAACATCATAAAAAAAATCTTATTATAACATAATGACAATAATTACGTGCGTTGATCAAGCGGAACAAAAAAGGGCATCTAAATTTGATAGGATAATAAACTCGTTTTCATTTTGTTACTAAAATTAATAGTTTATAACTTATTAACTCTAACTAAATTATATATCTAAATAATAATAATAGACAACTCAATTGTTTACGTTAGGTAGGTATAATATAAGGCACATTACTTACTGAAATTTTAATATTCATGCTAGTGTAATTTAAAAATATTGTAACCTATTATACATCTAAAAACCTTATAATTTTATTATACGAAACCTGGGTTATTTAAGTACACAGATAACTTTTCAATTGATTGAATTACAATTTACAAGTATGTAATATGTGTAATAAATCAAAAATCAGCTTTTAAATGATTCTGGAACTCATACAAAATAACATAAAAACTACCTATTTGAAATTCAGAATAGTTTTTAAATGTAGGTATCATGAGAACATTTAAATTTTATTTATTTAAAATTATATTCAACAAGTTGGTTTTCATGTGGTGGTAATTAGTAATTTTAAAACGGAAACGGAACAATTGTTAATATTAATTATGATACCGAACTGATTATTTTTTTAAAAATAATAAAACCAGGCAGGTACATTTAAGTAATTATTATATCATATATAATTAAATATTTAAATTCTATTTTTAAATGATGCTGTAGAGTACTAAATATATTATACCGACTGATTCAAATTTAATGCTATACTATTGTTGATTTTATAAAAAATGTTTTTTATAAATACTTGAGAGTTGTTAATCAAAACCAATGTAGGGAACACTCCGTATTTTAGGTAGTATAACGTTTTCGAAAATGTTATCTCGCTTGGAACGAACATAAAGAAACTTATATTCTTAGGTATGTTAGCTTTATTAATTAATAGGATGTATGCACACCGAAAAAACTGTCTTTTAAATTTTAACATATTGACTATACGATATAGGACAAGCATATAAAATATTATCAAAATATTGAGTTATAAATCATAATATTTGATATACTTGTCCTATATCGTATCGTCAATAATGTTAAAATTTAACAGACAATTTTCTCAGTGTAGGTACCAATAATATTCGGTGGTAGAAGTGCAGTGCTAGCGACATTGTCTCCACAGTATAGTGTATCAAAGTGATTAAAGAAAGTACAATCCTCATGTTTTGCATTCGTGATGCAAAACAGCAGCTTTTGGCTTCGTAAAATTAATATTCCAATATTTCCCTCACGAAGTTCCCCAAAAATAACTGTATCTGCTTCTAAGCTATGGATCTACTAGGCCGATTGTACTAAACTATTATATTATTACATAATCTTAAATGGCACATCAATTAATTTTTGTCTAAAGTAGCATCCTCATTAAACCGACACACAAAGTGTCACTATAATTTTGCAAAAAAGATCAATGGTGCCTCTACAAATATATCAATAGCAACGCTTACCGTAACCGTCTTATTGGGGATATAGCTTAAGATTTAAAGAAGGGAAACAAAATTAACTAAATGCAGTTATATTGATAAGAAACCCTCATAGTGGAATTTTTGCACCTCCCGCACAAAGCGCTCGCGTGCTGCATATACTTTGAACGACCTGTTAGGCGCTGGCCTGGCTCATGAATTCATTATTAATAATTAATTAAGATGATATAATATTAGTCAGTTTTTTAGTTTTCTTTTTTTTTCATATCAAATGACATAAAAAATTATATCAATTATTTAAGTTTATTACGATTTTAAAATTATCAATAGCGAGTATACTTAGAGTTGCTATCTCATGTGTTTCACCCATGTGTTTCACAATTATGAGATTTTACTAATATCATTGATTTTATACACTTATAGATGTACCACGCCAAGCTAACAAATATTTTTTAATCAAAAGCTTCTCAATTACCTTCAATATAAATTGACAACTATATTTTTTTGCCAGTACTAGGACATAATACAATAAATTATGTATTAGAACCTGTTCATCATTTCTAAAAAAAAAACGGCAAAATATTAGCAATATTTCAATATTAGTAGCAACTGTAATTTAAGAATGTTGTTCAATGAGGCATAAGGTATATAGATAACTAATGTTAAAATTAGTTAATGTTAAAATTTAATGTTAAAACCGAAATTTTGCACGATTAATAATAAATAGCAGATATATGTTTCCAACTCATTATTCGTTATCAGCAGGCATAATGAGGGTATACTTCTACCTTACGAGTTGATATGGCGAGACATTATAGTTTGATGTAATTAAATCGTACACCGAGAACTATTTTCTACAGGAATTATTAATAACAAGCATACAATTAATCAATTCTATCTTATTCACAGATGAACTTATTATTACTGGTTCAATTATTTTCATTACATTGTAGACTGATAAAATATCCCGTGAACGCGGTAATTAAACGCTTTTGATGCTAAAACGAATTAAATATTATACTACTTATATATTGCTGTCTTTGTGCCAAATAGAATTTTGATAACCAGACCAAAATTAAATTGAATAGTAAATATTGAAAAAATTAATCTTCTATTCGTAATACTTACTATACCTACATATATATTATTTATATTGTTGAAAATCACAACAATGGATTTTTCCAAACTAAATTGCGTCTTTAATGATTACTCGATTTTCATTAAAATTCAAATATCAAGTATTGTAATAAATTGTAAATAAAAAAATTGGAAACTTTAATAAGAAATAAAAAATCAGTAATTGTCGTTAAATATCTATTAGAATGCTTTTCAAACTTTTAGCTTCTTTGGTGGTAGGTATATCCATAGAAAAGACAGATTCCAGATAAATTTGAGCAATTTCTTTGGTTTTTTTTTTCTGATATTATTGCATATTTTCCTATGTGGAGATTTCATTGCAATTGTGGACATGATAATTATAATGTACTATTTACGTTTTATTTTAGGTCTGTGTACAAAATAATACTATCTACTATTTTTTTTATATTGTTATAAAATTATATTAATATATAATTATTATGTTATTATAATATTATATTGATATACATAACGATGAATACAGTTACTACCAAAATTAATGAATATAGGGCCATTTAAATCATTCGAATGTATCACCGAATCAGAAAATCAGTAATATCGAATGCATAACAAAAACCCGAAGCTTTAATAATATGCATTTTAGAACCAATAAATAAGATAGAAAAAATATCAATATTATTAATTAAGTTACTCATTAAAGTTTTATTCTACTAAATGAACCCCTATGTTAATTAAAAAGCGAAGTGTAATAATGTAAATACATTTTACGTACACAGTATTAAATTTTATAAACTAAAATACTCACAATAGTTACATAGAAAAAAATTAAGTTGAATTACATATTATATTTTTACAACATTATATTCAATCTTTTGAATTTATTACCTACACCGACCGACTAGGAAGCGGGATACCGCGGTTCAAATCCTGGTCGCCTTGCATACACTGCACTGCGTTTGATCTAAAACAAAAAGCAAAATTGATCAGTAAGCTATAGGGAAGGCAATGGAAAACAACCCCATTAATTAGTCAATTTCCTAGTCAACTGTCTTGGCTTTGCAGAAGAATAATTTCTCATTTGACCATTGATATTAATTTCAACAAGGTTATCCGCATTTATACCTATTAGTTAATGCATGTAAATTAAAACAATTGTACAATCAAGGATGAATGAATGCCTTTCATTCTTGATTGTTAACTTTGTTAATATAATAGTCAGTTTAATGTGTCGACAGAGTGAAAAGTCGTGAGCGCGATGGTATTTGAAGAAAGATTGTGTGAGGACGTACTTCTTGTTCCAATTATATGAGATCACCAACCAAAAGTGCTAGTAAAACTTTCATGTATATACGGTACTGATGATAACTTATAAATAAGAAACACGCATCTGCCGTTCATTCTTGATTTTGCAAAGTATTCATTTTTCTGGCAATGACAGTTTTCTAGCCCAGCTTTTCGATAAACATTAGATATTATTATAATTATATTATCATATAAAATTATTTAATATAGATATTTTGCATTTCTCTGGTCTTACTACTTACAAGCTTTTTCTATCTTTCCATCCACATTGTAAGGTTTCTACTACACAATTTACTAAACAAACAACATATTATATTTAAAATCTTATGGAATTTTGATTTAATTTCAATAAAGATATGGATTCTATTATTTTACTTTAAATATGAGTTTTATACAAAAATATATTACATGTAGAAATTAATATATTTTTGAAACTATTGCATAACGCGTGACATAGTTGGCGTTTTTCTTTAAATCAATTTTCAGTAAAATATTAGTTTTATTTTGTATACATATATTTTAACTCTATATTGAACACAAAGAGTGCCATTTACTATTGCACAAACAATGGTTTCACTCGTAGAAAATCCAAGTACACGCAAAAAAATGTTAAAGCAAATTTTAAAAACCTCTACTTTTAACAGAAAATTGAAAGTATTTACTTTAAAAACAAAAAAAATGCAGGTAAAATTAAGAGAATCGTAGTTTTACTACTTTTAAAAAATGCTTTTGTTTTGAAAGTTCATATTACTTTTAAATTGACATTATAAACTTTAGAAGAAATAAAAATAATTTTAAAATAAAAGAGTTTTACTATTAAAATAAATGCTATTCGCTCTTAATGAAAAACTAAATATCATTTACTATTAAATTAAAAGTGCGTCTTTCAAAAGAAAAACGACTAATTGCGTCAGCAAAAATTTGTTGCGGGTAGCATTATAAAATACGAACTAACTTGCAACGTTTTGAATTTGCGTACCATTGGCAACAAGAAAAGCGTCTTGATAAGAAGTTACATATTATTTTCATACTTATATTTTCTGTGTTAAAAATAATGAATAGTTCTCCAGGTGCTAGCTATTGGTGTGATCTAGACAGTTGTAGTATTGAAGAAGTAATTAGTGAACCCGAGTTACATCAAGTTTTAAAAAATTTAAATGTCGAAGAAGCATATAAATTTTTAGCAGGTAAGTGAAAATGTCTTATTGTTAGCTAAAGTAACTTGTGTACTATGTACAACGTAGTATATAAAACATACACAATGTACTTTCTTTGATATAATAATAAAAAATTGGCATTATGGGTTATTGTATTTATAAAGTATTCGTACTATGCATTCAACTTTTCAGGAGTCGCGTATAGAATTCACAAAAAAAAATTGCATATACGATCTTATGGATATTGAACATCAGTTGGCGCCATAATTATGTCGCCGTCACGCGACTACTTAAAAGTTAAAAGCATCAGTAATATAATAATCAGAATATAATATACATTATGTACCTATATGCATTTGTCACTTCAGTGATTCCCCTTTGTAAGATAATAGGAAAATCATATTTGCTTACATATCAAGGAATTATGATTGTATTTTTGCGAGCATACGAAATTAAGGTACCTACATTTGTATCATGTTAATTTTCTTCTAGGAAAACAAATTACAACAGAGACATTGAAATACCTCAATGAATTTGATTTAAAAGAATTAATACCAGAGTCAAATTTCGGTCTTAGAGTTTTTTTAAGACGTCAGTTGAAGCACTGGCGAGCTGTAGAAGTAAGAAATTATACCTGTAGTGTTTAGTAATAAATAAATTGAATTCAAATTTTTCAGTTTGGGGAATTTACCGATACTGACACCAATACAGCAAATATTACAAATTGGATTAATTTAAATCGACCTGATGTGGGAAGTGACACGGAAGTGAAAAATAAGTCTTCAGATATTGTAATAAATTTTTATATTTTTAAATTTTATATTAATTTATACAATTTTTGATGTTAGGATGTAAAAGAAATACTTGGTGGTGACTATATGGGAAAACGTTTACTAGCAAAGAAAAACTTAACCAGTGAGGAAAGATTAAAAATATGTAGAATTTTAATAAACTACGTAACAATTGAAAACAAACTTTTAGACAAAAGAGAGTTTCTTAATATAAGTAAACAAATTTGTACTATTTTTCCAGATGAAAATTTGGTAAGCTTAAAATTTCGATACACCTACAAATATTATTTTTGTTTAAATTATTTGTTTGTTTGTTCATATTTCGAATATGTTTATAGTATTAGATCTGATATTATGTACATATGTATTACCCTTTTTAAGGACTATTATTACACCAAAGGATGTAATAAAAGACGTCAAAGTGGGGCACTGTACTACAGGTACATTAACAGTAGGCACAAACGAGTAAAATTAGCAAGTACGACTTCCTCAGAAATCTCTTCAAGTGATACTTTGGAAATTAATGATCAAGAAATTGACGATAACGTTAGCGAAAATTGTAAAAAGTGGTTAAAATATAATTTGGAGCCATTTGAGGCTGTATTGGAGAAATGGCAGCAGACATTTGAATACCGAAAAAAAACTACATATGAAAATAATATTCAATATTTTCAAGATTGGCCCATCATCAAGTCCGTTCATGGAGCAAAATTAGTAAGTATTATTTCAAATAAATAATGCAGTATTAATTTTAATTATACTTTGTTGCTTTTTAGTTAAATGCTGAATTTAATTTAATGTACCCCGGAAAAGACTTGTCGCTATTTAGTAAATGGGATGCATTTAAATTAAAAATTATTCAATATTTTGTGGACAACATTAAAGACAAACTGTATCGCACGTTTTTAGATATTATAAAAGAAGATAAGAACGAGAGTAAGTTTAATATTATTTTTTTTTTATATTTTAAACCTTAATATTTTAACTCTTTTGTGCAGATACTACAAACTTTATTATTTGCCAACTCCTGAACACTATTTTAGTTCCTACAGGGAGGTACAGCACTAGAGAGGATACAAAAACTCCGCAGAAGAGAAAACGCAGATACACTATTCAGGACGGTGTTGAAAATTTTGCGATTAAAGTGAACAGTGTTATCGAATTTAATGAAACTATTGAAAAATTAAAAGATAGATACCATAAAGAAAAATCATCGCTCCAACCAACTATAATAGTAATTGAAACGGAAGATTTTGTAACGGAACAATACGTTTATGTAGATGGTATAGTTTTTAAATTTACTAGTTTTATAAGTTGTTTGGATACATGTTTTAAAACATTTTTTGCTTTAAATCTGAAATATCCATCACCTTGCATTTCTTCGTGGATATTTATACAAAAATACTTTTATGAAATTGAAGTTGCTAATGAATTACCTTATCCAAATAAAGTATCGGGACTATTAGCTTCTTTAAAAAATTAATTTAAAATGATTTGTTTTACCTGTAAAAAAGGTTATAAAGATGCTAAATCTCTGTTTCACCACATGAAAACCAGTCACAACTTACAAAATTATTCAATAGTGAAATGTGGGGAAGTAAATTGTTTACAAAAATTTTCAAATATAAAATCGTATAAGCGTCATATAATAAACGTTCATCAAAATCATGATTTTGAAAATTTGAACATTAACGAACCTTTAGATACTGCAATAAACCATAATACTTTCCAAAACTGTAATACCAATACTTAATCATCATAATGTAATCAATTCTCCTCAAGAATCGACAACTCAAGAAATTCATTTATCATTAAAAACAAATACTCCTAATATTGAAACAAGCAATGAAAGTTGCAATTCTTTAAAAATTATTGATAAATTTCAATCTGATTTTATAGCTCAAAAATTGAAATTTTACTCGAAAAGTAATTTATCTCGAAAGGATGGACATGAAATTAATGATTATTGGTCTTCATTTACTACAACATTAATAAATAACTGTGAATTGTTAGTTCTATCGGTAGTTAATGAAGATGACAAAAATAAGGTATCTAATGCTTTTTCGCTTTTTAAAAACATTTTAGAAGATAATACATCCGAATATAAATTTTTGCAGTTATTACGTACTAAAAATTATTATAAAGATCCAGTTTGTTTTACCATTGATCACTTTTATTCTGAAGTTATGAAAAATGGTGAATGTACAATAGATGATAACAAATTCAGAGGATATTTAATGCCTCTTAAATTTCAATTCAAAAAATTCTTTGAATTAAACAATATGTTGAAATTAACAATAGACAACATGGTAAATCTGAAACAAAAGTCTTTAATTTGTAATTACATTAATGGTTCAAGTTATAACACCAAAATTCTAAAATTTACTTCCGATCAAATTATAATTCCGTACAATCTATATCTAGATGATTTTGAAATAAACAATCCATTAGGTGGTCACACAAAAACAAATTCAGTATGTGCTCTTTATTATAATTTTCCAACAGTTCCACAATTTTTATTATCAAAATTAAGTTATATATTTGTAGCTGGGTTTGTTAAAACTGCAAATGCAAAAGATTTTGGAAATGAAAAAACATTTAATGCATTGATTGATGAATTAATATTCTTGGAGAATATTGGATTAGATATTGAAGTAGAAAATGAAATTATTAATGTTAAATTTGTTCTTGGTTTAATATTGGGTGATAACTTAGGTTTAAACTCAATTTTGGGATTTACAAAATCATTTCAATCGTACTATTATTGTCGTCGTTGTAAACAAAACAAATTACAGATGCAAGAAAATTTTATTGAAATTGAAAATTCTCTTAGAACTGTAAATAATTATGACATTGATATAGATGCTAATGATTTTAGAACAACGGGAATTAAAGAAATATGCCCATTTAACAAGATATCATCATTTCACGTTACAAGCAATGTAGTTTTTGACATAATGCATGATATATTTGAGGGTGTTTGTGTATACGATATTTGTCATATAATTTTACATTACTTGAACGAGGGCACGTTTTCTTTGGATCAATTGAACAACAGAAGAAAATGGTTTTCGTATGGTGAAACAGAAATTGGTAATGTAAATTTATCTACAATTTTAGAAAAATCTAGATTACAAAATTATAATTTAAAAATGTCTGCGAGGGAAACATGGTCATTTTTACATTTTTTTCCACTTTTAGTGGGGGATTTAATTTCTGCAAACTGTCGAGTTTGGCATTTTTTGTGTTGTCTGCTTAAAATTATTGATATTATTACTAAATCTGAAATTTGTAATTCTGATTTAGATACTCTTCAATATTTAATTGAACAACATAATAAAAATTATATATTAATTTTTGGAGATAAGTTGAAACCAAATCATCATTTTTTGGTTCATTATCCTAATGCTATAAGAGCGAGTGGTCCTCTTAAACATTTATGGAGTTTTAGATTTGAATCAAAACATCGCGAAGCTAAAATGTACACAAATTCAATTAATTCTAGAAAAAATATTATTTATTCATTATGTGTAAAATTTTGTTTAAAGTTCTCAAACTTTCTAGTAAATAACGATGGTATAGCTGAAATATTTTATAGAGATTCTGTTAAAAAAAACTTACATAACGAATACAATTCGTTATATATTGATCCTAGTTATAACATTAACACAGACAATGCCACTTCTTTAAAAGAAGTGCAATACAGAGGTACAATATATAAAGTAAATTATTATTTGTGTCATTATAATAATGAAATCCTAGAGTTACATAAAGTTCAAAATTTTCTGTTAAATTCTAATAACGATTTATTTGTAATAACTCACAAAATTAATATTAAGTGTTTTAACGAACATTATCAGTGTTTTGAGGTAGGAACTAACTCAAAAATTTTATTTATAAATTCTGTAAAATATTTTACGAGTCCACCTGTACATATATATAACGTACAAAATAAGTACTTTGTTAGAAATAAGTTTTTATAAATTAATTTATTATATTTAATTTTTAATTTTTTATATTATTTTAGTTTTAAGTTAATAATAATTAAAAATAAATTGTAGTAAATAACAATAAAACATTAATTTTTAAATAAAAGCATTTTACTTTAAATTTAAAGGTACCTGCTTTATAGAACTTTTAATTTGAAAATCGAATAACTCTCAAATTGAAAACATGGTGCTTTTAATTTAAAATTTTTAAAAATCAAGTTGAAAGTAGCTGGTTTTTGTTTTAATATTGGAATTGAAAGTATTTGCTTTTAAAATAAAATTTTATATATTTAATATAAATTAAAAACTGTGCCATTAAAATAAAAGTATTTACTTTTATCATATCTGTTGAAAGTAGTGCTGCTTTTAAAAGAAAAGAATATGCTGTCGACGCATTATTAAAAGTAAATCTTTTAATTGTACTTGCAATTTTTTTATTTATAAAGCAAAATTTCTTTGCGTGTAATAAAAATTAGATCCCCGAAGTCAATACTGAGGTCAAAATCTTACGATTAATACGATAATCCAGTACTCGTGTTCCGTGCCTATTAGCAATAATCGACTACACATTGAACTGATCTTAATCAATTTATGATAAAAATAAAATCCTTCTTGTAGGGAATCATAAAAACGTTGTTTGACACTTCAATTTGTTGCTTTAGATTAAATCAATCACGTATGTTTCATTAATGTTTTACGTAATACTTATTTTTTACAGAAAATAAAATTATTGCTTGATAGAAAATTGTATTTATTTATGAAATCAACATAAGCATAATTTTCCTACCATTTAATTAATAATTCATTTGTCCACAAATGATATTTTTCTTTCTGCATATTATAATCATTGAGTGAATATTATGTACACAACAGTAGTATAATATGTACAAAGCTCAAGTAAAATACCTAGCAAGCAATTAAAATATATCTGTTATGTTTATCACATTGTAATATATACCTATCTAACACTTTTACATGTAAAAACAACATTTGTTGTTTTAATTAATGCAATTATATTGGAGCCCTGACCAAGATTTGGTTATAATCAACAAAAATGTTTTAGCTATTTTAAGAATCAACGGTTTTTTTATTGTTGTCGAAACAACACAATTTGTTTATAGACTGTGCTGGTAATATTCCTGATTTCCTAGCAACACTATTGTAAATATTCTGCAAAAATCCATGATTTTCTTTTCAGTTTTGTTCATCACTGTGTTCGACTATTCTTTTAAAGTTTTTCTTATCTTATCCTTTCGATAAGTTTTCTGAATTATTCCAAATATGATGTTTAAATAGAAGTTCTGGAATCCACCTGATAAATAAATAATAAATTTAGTAATATTTACAGTATGTTGAGAAGTGTTATATATAGAATAAATAATTGTTAAAAGTTGTATCTTCAACATAAATTCCTATTTATTACATAAGAAAAGTATTTTCTTCAAAAACTATTTTATTATTTGTTATAAATACCTAATTAACTTTATTATAAACTATGTACTTACTAACCGATAAATCAAATTACAATAATTTTTATAATCTTTTATACTTACATGAGTAACCATAACTTTGTAGACCTGACGATTATCAAAATATTATTCTTATCGGGATGTATTTAAGCACATCTCTTTAGATTACTAAATATGTTCTGATTTTATGGGTAAAGTTAAATTTTGTGAACTATTTTCGTGTCAAAAATCAACCTAGTAATAATTTTGCGTGCTATAATTTGACATAAGCTTTGTAATTTTATGAAGCACTTAAAAATGCAATGATTTATTATTGTTGTAAATATTTTAAATTACAGTGCACGGCGTCGAAAGTATTTTTCGTAAGTCAAACTTCAAAATCGGTAGCTTTCAAGCTTCATTTAATATGCAGACTTTGTTTTCCTCGTATAAATTTTAATTAACATAACATTGGTGTAATTTCTTTTCGAATTGTAAAGTAAGCATAGGTAATTAACAATCAGTATGTGCATTTTAAATTTTCGATAGTTTGGGTAGAAAAATTAACATCAACTTCTAATGATGTTTTATAAAGCCGTGCAACAGAAACAATATAAAATATGATGATAATAATTAATAAACATATAAATTAGTTTAGGATGTAATGACTTAATAGAATATTAATTATGTTGTTTTAAACTCCGATAAAACCTATCTAATCTTTAAAACATTTATGTTAAACTGTAACACATTAATTTTTTTAATTTATGGTATAACAAGAAGAATAAAAAGATATGAAATGAAATTAATTAATCGACTTTTTGTCAAACACATTAAACACTTGATGTTATATATTAAAGAATGTTATGGATGATGTTTAATGATCGTTTACAGCTCTTTGTTAGAGAATTGAAAAAAGGTGCCTACTGTACGAGGCATAAAGTAATTACAGTTCAAATTAAAATCGTTATTGCTTTTATATAATACAACTGATCTTCTGTTGACACCCAATATTTGTGGATATCTAACACTAAACTAATGTAGAAATTGCATGCACACAATAAGTAACAAATAATATAAAGTTCGATAAAATTAGTGGTTAATTTGAAAGTACATTAAGGACAATTGTTTGGAACTACAACAAAACGTATCATTAGAACAAATGTTATGAAAGTGACAGATATAGGGTTAAGTGAATATCGTCTTTCACATATTAGTAATTATGGTTACAAAAGTTACAATTAGTCGGAGGGTTTTTTCTGTTTATATGAAAATGCCATTATTTTAGAATAATTTGTTTTTGATGTCCGTAATTAATTATTCGTTTCTAAAATTTTTAACCCAGAAAATGCTGAAAATATTAGCTATCCAATTTATTGGTTATTAGTTAATAAAATAATCAACTGAAGCACCTACTTACGTTTTGGCAAATTAGAATTTGATTAAGTACAATTATTTGGAAAATGTGGTATGCAATTTTTTAATTGCGGATTGATGAAAAAATGTTCCCTTCCATTATTATAATTTTAAATTATCAGCATTTTTTTGTGAACAACTGAAACCTCGATAATTTAGGTTCGGCAGGAATTTCTAAAGCGGTTGACAATATGTAAAATGCCTCGGGACGACCAAATGCCGAAAATAACACCAATTTTATGGTACATAATTAGAAATACCTATACAAGCCAAAAAGCTTGCCTTATAATGAAAAAATGTGGGATACATTTACACAAATCTTATTTTAATTAAAAAAATTTAAAATAATACCAACTGACATGAAGCAACCACAAAGAAGGCATTTATATTATTATATTAAATGTATTCGGTATAACCACATATCTAAACCCGATACTTTTCAATTCAAAAGTGAAGTTTCTCTAATTGTATAATTGTTGCGTGTTACACGCAATAATCAGTATGTCGTTAGGATGCCACTGTCAAAATGATTATAGCACATTTTATAACAACATAAAACGTAGTAATCTTACATATTTTTTTACAATTACCCGACATTTAATTTTAACACTTGCTCCAAGCAACACATATTCCTACCAGTTGGACAAAGTGTAAATATTATTATTCAATCAAAAATTTTCCCGTAATTACAGGGTAGGTGTTAGATTTTTTAAGAGAAATATTTAAATAATTCGAAAACCTCTAGCCCGAAGTTAAATTAAACAAAAAACGTTGTTTTCAAATCAAAGTTAACCGTTTGAATCAGATAGGTTTCCTAAAAAAAATTAATTAAAATTGTATCAGCTGTTATTTTCTTTGCCAATAAAAAAATATGTAATTAACTTACATTTTAGTAAAATTTCGGCTATCTATAAATTTTAAATTCTCTCCTAAGTTCCAAGTCATTTTATTTTGAACTTCAAAATATAAATTGTAAACGATATTTTAAAACATATATGATGGACGTAAACTTTAAACCTCCTAACTACTAGTTTAGCAAATTGATTTGGTTCAAGCTTCTTAAACCTTCGAGTTGGACGTTTTTATCTGTAAATACATTCCATATAGAAAATCCATTGTTCTGTCAGTAAACCTCAATCGCGTTATTATTGTTATATTACTTGATCTAATGGACACGCCTTTTAATTTCTACAAGTAACAACACCAACAATAATTGACAGAATTGGGACATAATCTTAAATGTCATATTGATAAAATCCAGTTTCATTATACAAATTCGCTGTAATTGAATGTTTGATCGAGGTCAAAGATAAAAATTACATTATATTTTCGATTTAGTTTAATAAATCACCTCTTTTTCTCTAAATTTTGTGTTGTATTTTGTTATAATATATTATGAATAAAATTAATTGGATCGATTTGCTTTTAATTAAAATGTGAACAAAAACGTTTCAATTTTGATGAGTTGGAGCCGACATCGCGTTGAAACAACTTCCGATAACTTAAATTTTTCCCTCGCACACAGTAACGAATTTAACTGAAAAAGTGACATAAGTGGCACCAAAAAAATATATTACAAATTGCTTTAATAGCAGTGCGAATGAAAACAAAACCAACTAAGCGTCTAATGTGAACACTGATACATCATCTAATTGTTGGTTTTTGTAAGCGTCGAGGGTATTAGGCTTGTGTAATTTACGGTGTCATTACATACATGATCCTCTTATCTTCTGATAAAATCTCATCACCGTTGTTATTAGACTATTGTGTTGTGAACATTAGGTGACTACTTCCGTTCAGTTTTTATTTTGCTCATGATGGGCATGATGACAGTAAAGCTCCTGTGTGCACTTTTTAAATAACGTTCGTAATTATTTTATTTATTCAAGCAAATTATAAAGTAATCATGGTCGTAATTTCGTCATTATCATTAACAGTCTTAAATAAACGGCGCAATAATTAAATAATTTTTGACTTAAGTTTGCTTTCCAAAAATTATATCTCGAAAAGAAATATAATTTCAAGTCAAAAATGCGCATACTAATTATTATTCGTATCGTGAGCAAATCGTGTGCTCGAAAGCGTTTCCTTAGCAAGTGCGAACTAGAAATCCACAATTGATTTGTACTATAACTAAACTTGCATGATCCAATGACAGTAAAAAAAAACATAATGGTGGTTATAATAATGGAGCTTTTTGATCGACGTTTCGTTCTTCCACATTCACACACCTACTCGTTTTGAAAAAATTTGAATTATTTATTTGCGGATCGAGTTTGATTTTATGTCTAAAGAAAGCTTTTTGTGCATTTTAAAAATCATGTCAATTCTTTAATAGCACAATAAAGCTTTTAAGTAGATATAACTTAAAAATTCTATTTAAATCGTCCCCTTTTGAAGTTTCGTGTGCTCACGATATCAGTAAGCATCCTTTGAAAAACACAAAAGGAATATTATTTTTTTCAACTCCTCTAAGATCATAAAGTGTTATTTTGTCGTTCACGTATTACTTTTTAATGTAATAAATTGCTTTAAAAAGGCTAGACGGTGGCAAAAAATGTCACATGCTTTAACAAAACGTTCACGGTAGTAGAAAACCGAAGGGCGAGTCGATAGTATATAAACAAATAATGACATAAAATATCGAGCTTTTCTTTACGTGACAATTTCTACTATTTTATACGTTAAATCTACATAATACGTTTTAATTTTTCTCACACATGGCGTTAAAATTATAACCTACCCTTAACAATTCAAGAACTAGCTTTAAGGAAATCATATATAATTTTTATAGGTTAATTAAAATTAAGGGGTTCCAGTTTTAACCCTTTTAAATTTTACCGCCATGTTTTAATAGTGCTTTATTACAAAATGGGACATTTTCTAAATTGCCTATAATTAGAAATGAATATCATTACACACCAGATAAAAAATAATCAAATTTATAAGGTACCTAAGTGATACAAAATGTCTAATATTAAAAAGACATAAAGTGTGATATTTAGATGTTGCACGATAATGCCATTATAAAAATTGATAATTATCTAAATCTAAATCAGCAATTTAGTAAATCGTTTATTGAGTACTCCAATAGTTAATAAATTAACTAATATAAAATGATTACATAAGAAAAAATTACCATCATTACGGGGAAATTTAATATTTAATACTAATTTACATTAAAAATATACAGAACTTTTATCAAAGCCGTTTTAATAATTAATTATTTTATAGTTTTAATAATTATCATACAGCCAAATTAGAACTTCTCTACCATAACGAAGTTATAAATCAAATTGGAAGTGTCTGCGTGTCTTCTCCTCAATTATAAATTCTTATATTTAAAAATTTCAATTTCAAATGCAACTTACACTATAAATAGTACTTGGTATACTCACGATAAAACGAAACTAATTTTCTAGCATTTTCAAATTTGTTTCGGTACTAATCTGCGATAAGAAGTACAAAAATTTACAACTAAATGTCACACACTCCAACATTTTCTCAACTAACGATAATTCGGTAGAATTTACACAAATTAGCTGTGCTAACCTTCTACTGCTACTGCTTTCCACCCACAAATGTCCAAGGATCTACTAATTAGGTAAACATTACAACATTACTGTACGTCAAAGAAATTAGCAGGGATATAAATGTTGATGTTTAAATATAAATTAATAATCTTGGGTGTTATAAAAGAATTAATGAAAAGAGAAACAAAAATAAATCATTTCAGATTATTTACATGTTAATAATCAATTGTTTATTATTTTTAACATAGTAATTAGTACTTTGATTTCAATTTAGTTAAATTATTTCCCGCATCAGCCCGCATCCAATAGAATTGTTAAAATTCGTGTCACATGCAACCATTGACAAGGCCGCATTTAATTCATCAATTTTTGTATAATATCTGTATCTATAGCACTGTATCTTATATAATTGTAATCTCACTTCTTATTTAAATAATTATTAAAATAAATAAAAAAATAAGTATTGAGGAATATACACAATCAGTTACTAAAAGACAAATAAAAAGAAAATATTTAATAATTTTATTAAACTTCGCAGCTCATGAACAAATCACTTTCCGTCTGGTAGGTCGGAAAATATAACAAAATACTTTCAGCAGATTGAAAAGTGAAAGTAACTTCCCAACTTGCTCAAATTTGGTAATTGGTCGATTACTAACTGTTTGTCTAATCACAATCTCTGTAAAAACAATAATTTGACTTCATCGTGTCGACTGTAGATGGATTAACGAGATTCTCTTTAGTGTTAACCGGATTAACTATAGGTATAATAGGTATTGAAAAAAATTAGTTTGGTTTACAACTTTTATTTTATTAATTAATATTTTCAATTTATAAGTGAATTGAAAATAATGGTGAAAAAATAAATAAATTTTGATTAAACAAAATTAATCTATGCTGATGAACAAATTTAGAAATTCAATAATTTCTTTCATGAATACTATAAATATTTGATAGCTTTATTTAAATACAAACTAATACTAACAAAATTTACCGTTAGAAAAATTTTATTAAACAGGTTTTTCTCAAATCAGTATATAAACTCTAACCGAAATAGAGTTAATGTTAACGTAATAACAAATGCTCCAATCTAAAGCCATCGTTTTGACGATCTACCAATCAAAAACGAGCTTTCGTTAACATTGGTACTATTCTAACAAGGCAGTAACTCTATATTTTGTTCATAAATAAAGGTAATTTTTGCTCTTAAATTATTTGTATACCTAAGAAGAAATTATAATGGAAAAGAATCTAACGCAATAAATTTACTTATAAATAGAAAATAACTTAAAAAAGGAAAAAGGAAAAGGATAGTTAAAAATTTTATTTTTTTAACATTTTGTTAGGTTTAATTATTATGATTTCCTTATAACCATATAAAAATAATTATTTTTACAATAATAATTCTCACCTTTGCTCTTTATTTCAAGGCAATGACGTTTTTATGTAGATTTTTTGTGGCGTTTAGACAAAGTGAACTTTTTTTGCAAAATCATAATAGTATATTACGTTTTATATAGAGTACGGTATTATATTTGTAACTTTTGGAAAAATTAAAAATAAAAATATATTCTATGTTGACATTTATTAGAATTTGAAAATTGTTTTATATTATTAATTTGTTAATTTATAATAGATAACATGTTTTTCTGACGTTAGAACATATTATGTATATTTATTTACTAATAGCCTTGTTTACAATATTTTTTATAAAATAATATTTTATAAACTTATGTTATAATAATATACAACTTAACTTCTATATGTGACGTAATCAACATAACCTCATTTTAGCAAGTGAGACGGCAAAAGCCATTTGTCCCAGGTGCAATAAAAACCAAATTTAGCTATTTTAAGTTATGTAACTTTAAAATTAAAAAGCCACGCACTCGACAGAAATGAAGGTATAAAACAAATAAAAATTTAGAGATTATAAAATGCTTTGTTTTTTAGCCCTTATGGAAAACACACCATTGATATTGTAAATACAGAAAATGTTTGATAATATAATAAATCGCCCATTGATTTTATTATTTACAATAAACTTAGCACCGATATCAAAATACCAATAAGTTGCGATTATTTTCTAAAGCTAGCTAATGCTAAAATTTATATTTTAAACAAAACAAAAGTTTGTATTTTGTTAATTTTTAATTTTTACAAACTTAATAACTATTTTAAGAAAAGTTTGCATTAAAACAAACTATTCTCGATATATTAATTTATTCTATAGAAAAGTTCCGGATCTTACAGTCTCAAGCTTTTAACATGAATTAGAAACTTTTCAACGGTTTCCAAACCAAACTTTAATCTACCTAGCTATTCTATAATATTTCTAAAAAAATACCTTAGCTTTAATCCAGGATCCTATCCAACGTCGCCGTTATTAATCAACTAGACATCACAGGATGCGTTCGAGTTGGGAACTTAGATAATATGTTACTTTTGGTATTAATTCTCACACTTAAATGAGTAGGGATTGGTGTACAAAGTAGAAATTAGT
Organism: Cantharis rustica; assembly: GCA_911387805.1. Classification (NCBI taxonomy): domain Eukaryota; kingdom Metazoa; phylum Arthropoda; class Insecta; order Coleoptera; family Cantharidae; genus Cantharis; species Cantharis rustica. The sequence continues at coordinate 110,112,179 of OU426877.1, read as the reverse complement.
AAAAAGAGTAAGTTTTCCAACTCGAACGCAGCCATAGTAGTTTCCATATACATAGTTTAATAACATAATTAACAATTGCAAACAAGCGAAATTGAATTTCTAACGAATTAACCTAATTGTTGCTGTTTGCTACTATACTTTATTATCGTATTGAAAATGTGGAAGATGTATATAAGAGATAGATTAGGTTAGATATTAACGCTTAAAGGAAGACATGTCTTAGGTCAAAATATATGTAGATCAGAGCTCAAGTTTGTAACAGGGTGTAAACTTGCTTGTTGTCATGTATTTTGCGGTGTTGTTTACTCAACTGTCTTCAACATATAAACTGATTGCATAATGGCGACTTTTTTCAATAAAATGAAATTTTTTGCACCTTTGTGTATAAGGAAATTCTTGCCCTTAAAACCACAATATATTTTTTAGACCTTATCTCTTATAGTATATACCTAAGTATTATTCTTATTAAAACGTCACATCTATAGTAGTTTTCGTCCAACATCTTTAAGGGAATAGTTCTCAGCACCTAGAGCACATTTTGTTCTAAGAGAAAGAGTCACCAAAACTTGACAAATTTAATATTTTTGTTCTGATGTCACAGTATTTTCAAGTTTTTAATTATTGTTTCTTGAAAGAAGGTAAATTGCAAACAATAAATTTAAGTAAGAAGTTAAAATTAGTAATAATTAATTTGAAGAGATCGGATAAAAGAAAGAAAACAAAATGAGAAATGAAAATTAAACAGTAAAAAATAAAATATACTATTTAGAAATTAAAAAACTAGAAAAATAGAGTAGTATATTTAATATAATTTTCCTACACCTCAGTGGTGCATAGAAAAATTGTAAATAAATTTACAAAAAAACTACAAAATGAAAACAAACAGTAAGAAAGATTAGATAAAAAATTATATAATTTTTGCATAAAATCATATTGTGATCTTGTAAGAAATTTATCTTATGTAAATCTACTATATTACAATAATCAAATTTATATTAATGCACGATGCCGCAATATCTTAAATTAATTATCTGTAGATATCAACCACACGACACGATAATATGAAACTTGATTGTAAATAAAATTAAATTAAACTTTATATCTGCATGATTTATGTCGACAGTAGTTGTGATAAGCTTTTGAAAACCATTCAATGTGATTCATGGGCAACGTTAATTTTTTTACTATTTTAAGATAAAATTGACTTCATTTCGATAAATTTGTTTCAGAAAAATTTGTGGAAACATCGGGTTCATCAATTCCTACAACGCCAGAACCTGTGGGATTAGACTGTACTATAGTTTCACCGGCAGATTTAGAAAGTGGACGGGAATCTCCTGTAGATGTTTCTTCGACGTCGGAATCCGGAGGTGCATGTAACTCCAGCGGTCGAAGATCCCCTGTCCATCACCGGAATCCTTTATTGCAAGATCGTTGGAATTGTGAAGAACTTAGAAATACAACATGTCATCTAGAAACCAAAGACCTGTGGGATAAATTTAACGATTTAGGAACGGAAATGATTATTACAAAAACTGGAAGGTAAGAGATTGCCACTTTAATGTTATAATTAATTTACATATCAAGTTAGATTACTTTCTTTGATAAAATTACAAAAAGGTTAAATTAATGACGAAATTATAGTCAATTTGATTCATAAATGTTTTTTAAGCTTTGATTAACACTACGATCAATTATTTTTTAAATTCCAGTTCTTTAATGAATTTAAAAAAGAAAAATTATCAGAAACCCGACGTAGATTTTAATCAGTTCAGTAAAAATTTTGCAGGTGATCTATTTTATTATATATCTATGTATTATTTTTCATTAAAATTCGTTTATTTTTATTAAAATTAAAAAGAAATATGTCAGACAACACATCTTTAGCCGGTATTATTAATATATTGTTTAGTAATACAAATTGATGAGATTATCTTCACCAATAAGTTAATTGAAGATTGGATATAAAAAATAATGGTTAGTTATATTTGGTATGCATAAAAAATTTAGGTTTTAACGAAGCACGCAAGCAAATATTATGCATTAAAATATGGCAGGTGCATCACAGTAATCTATCTATAATGCAAAATATCAAGCTGACAAAACTGCTTAATTTATTAACGTTGTTTGCAATGTTCGCAGTGTTTGCAACCGTAAAATAAATCTTAAGATTCGTTTATGGAAATAGGTGTCACGCACTGAAATTTTGTTATTCTTAATGCTACCGTGCAAGGAGGTGGTAAATTATTGCATATCTACTTAAGCTTTTCATACATTTCTACAAAATGGAATTGTGATCGCCTACGTAAATAAATTTTAAATATGTACATTTATAGACATAAATATAACAGCACTTTCTAGATTACAAATATAATGCGCGAGCGAAGTCTACAACAGTTTCCATTTTAATGCACAATTAAGTATATGAACAAAATAATTAATATTATGTAGCAGGTAATATAATGCAACCAATATCGTTTAGGTAGTACTTAATGTGGTGCTAACTTATTATTAACTTTTTACTTAAACAATCAACTTATTCTTCTTATGACATCCATCGGTTGCTAAAATTTTTAGCTTCACTATTGTTCGGCATTAAAAGAGTTTGGATAAAAAATTTTAAATACCTCCCGAAGAGATGGAAGTTTTTTTACCACGGAAAGCTTCATAATGGGCAACAAGTTAAATTTAAATGGCGGTCATTATTTTGTTGAACAAAGGAAGCATTAGTTGGTAGTGGAAAGTAGCATATTAACTGTATGATTTAATATGATTAATTGATAAGCAAACGTTGTATTGTACAAATGACATTTAAAAATACAACCAAAAGCCACACACAGACGTTGACTGAAACACTACCATCACTCAAGATAATGCCCACAATATATCACGATCTGTAACACCCAGGGCAACTTAATTTAAATAGGTACCAAGTACGCCAATTTTTTATTACAATATTACTTAGTACTTCATTTTAAGGTATTTGTTATAAAATTATACGCGGTTTTTTATACTATTAAGCGATAATTTAATTTTGATAATAGTGTGAGTAGATGATTAATGTATTTATAATATCAATCAATCAATATTTTAATAAATCAATTTTCGACAGCTGTTCGACACCTGTTTTGTTTCCGAAACCGTTCTACTCTTTATAAGGATCTTTGAAATAGAACAAAAAACCCTAATAGGCTTTTTGGTTAAACTGCGTTGTAAACTAATCATTACTGCTCATCGAACACTTTTAAAATCGATTAGTTATCTTTTACCTGGACCGACTGACTACCTTCTGTCTTACACATTCTCCGGTTATAACTTATTTAAAAGTTTTATTTTTCAACTTCAGCCTTTAATGAACAGTTTAAAATAATTAATCAATTTTTTGTGTATTTTAATTTTTTTCAATTAATAAATTGTAATTCACTTCCGCTAAGTTGATTATTTCAATTTTTAACAGATAATTTACTTATTGAAAATGCAAATTTTAATTATTTTAATGTAAACCACTTTTGTCGAAAACTGAAATTGTAATTTAACCCGTTTAATTCTCTCGAGACGAAATACACCAACTTCTTAACGATATTACATTATACGACGAGGCAAACAGTTTCGCATCAAGGGTTAGAAGAGTATTTAACGCGTTTAAATTATAAAATACATTTTGGGAGCAGGAGAAAGTTATCAGGATGACGACGTAAGTAAAACTAAATTTGGAGTTGATTAAAATGACGGCGTGTCAAGCACTGGCGACGGTAAGTTGACACGAAACGAGGCACTCTCGTTGAAATTATGAGATCTACAAGATCGTAATAAATGAAGCTGGTTGAAAATACAGCTAACAAACGACAACTGTCGGAAAACTGACATGCAAATAAAGTTACAATTGAAAATGTAAAAATTCCATTTCCTAATTAAATTTCATAAGCGATTGTCTTTTTTTAATCCAAATACAGAATTAGGTATTATCCTAATTTGGATCGATACTGAAATCAAGTCGACCAAAAGCTGATTTAAACTTAATCATAAGAGTGGTCGACAGCATCAAATAGGAAGATTAATCACCCGTCTTATAGCCAGATGGTAAAACTTGAGAAAATTAGCGCATTATTTTAAGGACGATTTTTAAATGAACTTGCTTCTAAATTTTGAAAATACACTTCATTAAACTAAATTTCTAATAAAGTGTTCAAAAATTTAAAGATTATTAATTGAAAACTGTACATACAAAATGTGTCTAGTGACATAGCTACTTTTTTTCTTTGTAACTAATTTACGTATTATCAAATAATTAAATTAAAATTAAAAGAACTCTTGCTAAAACGTTGTCTGACATTAAGGGTTAATTAATAATCGATAATTACAATTATTGTAAAGTTATGTAGCCAAAATATTGTATATCATAAAATCTACTGCATTTATAAACAACATATCATGTAAAAAAATTATATCTACTTATCAAATACTTCATCAGTTTACAAAAATAAACACTCACAGTTAATTTATTGTACCATCTCAACAAAAAAAATTGTTAAAAAAATTACAGGAATTGAATATTCAAAATCAAAAACGACTTAAAATTTGCAAAATTAGTTCTAGTTTTATACAGGATTTTCACAAAATAATCAAAAATTCATTAAGAGTAATGTGTATAATTTTAAATAATATTTTGTTTCCCTGAATTATGACCATTTTAAATCTTCAAGTCTGAATTTTGCTAAAACTACTAACTATTAAGTTAGAGAGAAAAAGAAATTATAAAAGCCCTCTGAAGTTTTTTAAAAAATTCGGTTTCAAAAATTGTGTACGCTTACTTTCAAAAATTCTAATAATGATTCTGTGATGTTGTATCCAAATATTTGCTTGCTATTTTTAAATATTTTCAACCATCGGCTACTATAAATTCGTAAAACAAATTGGATATTTGGCTTAAAATGTCTCATAATCTGTATATGTACATAGTCTTCAGAAAATGGTGAGTCGTCAAAATAGCCCACAAAACGAGTTGGGTTAACCAGTTCTGTTCTATACTGCAACTCTACTTTTTTTACATTTTTATGCTAAAAAATGAATAAATGTTATATTACTACATAAAATATCCTAATATAACTAAATCATACTAAAGCAGTTTATATCGTACTTATTTTGCAAATACAAAAATACCTTTGTTCTTTTGTTCACTTCTGATTTTAAATCATAATTATAATACCATGTATGTACCTCACTTAAACTAATACCGATAAGTACTACCTATGTATAAATAGGTATTCATGATAGCTCTGCTATACACAGTAGGTGCTTAAAATATAAATAAAGTTATAAATAATACTTACTTATGGTCGATTTATCAATGCTTTGATAAAATTGCAGAAAAACTAATAAACTAGCCAATAATGAAGTTTACCATCCCACTTACTTCCTTTAAATATAGATAAACTAAAGATAAATTATTTAACAGACCATTAAAATATAAATAATTATAATGTAAATTAAATAAAAAATTTATTATTCATACTTCCTTATACTGTATAATATACAGAGTTCCCCGCGAGAATTCACACATGTTTCACAATTCATCAAAAGACATTTTTCTAAGAAAATCTATAGATTAAATTTATTTGTCTAAATTAAAACCATTGAGGGCCAACGTATGTTCAGCAGGGCTGTTGTAACCCTTTATTGCCTAAAAACAACGGATCTCCAGTAACGGATTAACTTCAGTAACTAAATGTTGCAAAATTGAAATTTTAAACTACTTATAGTACCTACTATTTTTTTAGAAACTATTATCCTTAAAAGAAATAAATTCACAAAATTTAATGTTAATAATTAAAGAATAATTCAAATAATTCAATTAAATTTCTATTCAGATAGAAATCTCAATTTTTTTCTGAAATATTTCGTTTGAGGTACAGAGTTTTCAAAAAGAAAAGAATAATATTTCGAGCTTTTCAACATTCTTTGAGTAATTTAAGAAACTGTTAAATTCTTACTTATTAAACTTTTAACTCCTACAAGAGGCGTACGTCGGTAGCGGAATCCTGTATTAGAAAATAGTTAATTATTCCACGAGCTATAAAATGATTTGATTTTCAAAATCGTTTTCTTCAAAAATAGTGCTGTAATATGCGAATTAGCTATTAGTTCATGTTTTTAGAGGAAGGAATTATTGTTATATGGAAGATTATTTATTTAAATTTTAGATAAATAATCACCAATAGAAGGTAAAATTGAAAATCAAGTTTGGCAACTCGTGTAGTCAACTGGTATAACACATAAAGTTTAAATTTGGTTTCTCATTAAAATTGTAATTGGAATTGAAGTTGAAATTTGTTCTATTTTGAATTATTAAAATTTTTGGCAAAATAGGTAGTAATTAATTAAATGGATAATATAAAAATTACGTCAAAATATGTAATTACATTTTTTGGAAAAATAAAACAGCAATAGGTTGAGATAACGGGAATTACAAAGCAGGCAAACGCTAGGTCACTTCCGCTGAAACCTGGTTTGAAGCAGGCATACTGATCAACCTACGTTGGTTCTGTGGATTCCCCCCCCCCCTCTCTAGCCCCGGTTCTGCAACTAGATGTATAGTTATAGTTAACGTCTTAGCTTTCTTTTTTTAAATAATAATATATTTTGTCTTTTATAGATATTATAAAAATACCAAAAAAAAATTATAAAGATACCAAAAAAAAGACACCTTACACTATCAGTAAAAAGTTTTATATTTGCTTATAGTAATTTTATTCTTTATATTTCAATAATAGCAATTATTTTCTGCATAATTAGATTTCTTCTTAGTTGCATTCAGTTTTATTCTGATGCTATTGTCATCTTTACCAAAACAATAAGAAAATTTTAGTTACAAACTGATTTTTTTTAAATTCTCTGAATAAGCAATAAAGCTGTAATAAGGTTAAGTTAATCATTTAATGAGTGTATGTATTATATTATAATATAATGGTACAATATACCGTAAAAGGTATTACGAAAAACTTAAATAAATTAATATTTTTGAAAAAATCTACACCATCAAGAAAAATTTGTAGAGTCGTTCTTCTTATTTTTTTTAGTGTTATGATAAAGTATAATAATTATATCAAAAGCTGATTGTATGTTCTGATGATGGTTTACTAAACTAAAACCAGTAAACGTATAGTATTTACTTTTTCACAAGATCTTGTCGATATCTAATTTTTAAACTCATATTTGAAGTCTACAGTTTTATAAACTTCGGTTATAAAAGTCTTGCTTTATTTCAAATTTGTACTGCTCTTCTTGTAATGCGGTTGTATGTATCTATACGTATCTCGTAGAACCATAGGCATATAATTTTGAAATAACTGAAAATCAAACGGAGAATGATTAATCTAACCTCTTTATAGCTTGGTTGCTTATCCTGGGAATTTAAAAAAATTCAGTTCGTAACTGAAATTTTCTTGTTGTTTTGGTAAATTACTATTTTAATCTTTTAAAATTTTAGTGCTATTGCTATCAAGTTCTGGACGTTTGTTATTCACAATATGAAAACAATAATTATTTAATTATATAATAAATTATGTAACTTAACTATAATTTTATTTTATATGTATTCAGTATTAGGTATTGCAAAGTAAAATGTATACATTGTAAATAATTTAATTAGGAACCTAAGAAGTTGCTCGTTAGCAGTGCTTAACATATTTTGCACCATCATAATCGTTCCCATATGGTAAAAAAAATAATTTTCTGCAGGAAGCATTTTTTTGAGTGTTGCCTTGTTAAGCTACCAAATATTTTATGTTCTTGATTAGATTTCACAAACATGTGATATGGTAGTAGTTAATTTGAACATGGTTTATTAGATTTCTAGGTGTGTGGTCTGTCCACACATCACCAGCACATGCCCACTACCCATATTGGGTTACCAATGTAACCACCAATATTACGGTAAGCCCACACTACCCTTACATCTGAAAGAATCAATTTACTTTTCCATCCTACTACTGAATTTGATCTTTATACGTAATTGAAAATATGACTGGATAAATTTATTGTTGTAACTTTAATTTTATATATTAATTGGGAAAAAAGTTTATTCCTACGTTTTGTACATATACTTAATTTAAATTAATAATAAAAAAGTTTTTATGCATAAATTCTTCAAATTTAGGTAACACAAAAATTACGAGCATACTTTTTACTACTTAATATTTTTACAAGTCTAATTATAACTGAAACCGTTGTTCGTGTCATTAATTTTCTTCACTCTTCTCTTCGTTATTTATTTTTTTGCTTATTCTCTTTAAGTATAAAGAGAAATGCCGAAATGCCAACGTCACAATAATTTCATTATATTTTTTTTAAATTATTGTATTTTGTGATTTATATTTCTCAAAATTGTAGTATTTCATACTTCGCGTGAGTTAATTATGCAAAAATCGGAATAATTAAAATAAATCAAGTTATTATTTCAGCCTGAAAAGACTTGTAGGTACGTCCAATTCCCATTAGTAATCTTACGATGTGCCCCGAGCAATGGCTAAATTCAATTTAAAGCGGTTGATTGCGATGAAAGTATTAATTTATTGTATTCTGACTTCAAGTGATGTTAGTCATTAATAATTTTTTCACTTTTATTGTGCACTTATAATAGTTAACTGAATTAAAACGCACATCAACGTGTAACTTTACCACTTATTTTTGTAAATGTTGCGTTTACCTGCTTATTAATTAATCTTTAGTGGGGTCCGAGGTTAATAATTATTTATAGGAAAGGTGCACTCATGGTAGTTATTTTCTTAATTCTAAGTAATTCCTAAGTAGAATAATTCAGTGTTATCATAAATTTAATTACAGGTAAATTGCTTATTATTTTAAATCAGGTTTCAAGTTGAAAAAATTACTTACCCAAGTGATCACTTAAATTAAAGTTAGTGGCTCTATTATTGTTTTATCACCAACAATAACCATAATTGGATTAGCTTCAAACATAGCGACTAATATTACATATTCGAGTGGTAATTTTAGAATTCCAATGTTTTTGCTTTTGTTTAGTTACGCGTAAGTAAGTATATGTCATGGGTAATTTTCTACGCCAATCAATTAAAAAGTTTTTTTTGCCGATCGAAAGGTTTAAAAGATGTAAAAAAAATAACGCTTACACCTTCAAAACAAAGTAAGCTATCTTAGTTTGATTTGTGTAGCAAGTTACCAATAACTACAAAGATCTGAAGAGATATCGAAACAAATTAGCGCTGAAATTATAGGCTTTTAGAAGCCGCTATCTTCATCGCTTACGATTCGCCTTAGGACCAATCGATTATTGTTCCTGAACATCGATGATAATAATCCGGTTTAGATGTTCCAGTAATAACTCATTTCTTTGTATTTATAAGTATTTGTAGTTTTGTAATTGGAAAGCGGCACCGTTATCATAACGTTAAAATGTTACTTATAAAATAATAAAGATTAAAAAAGTGCAAAAATTGACGATCCGATTTATTAGCTACAATTTTATGTACCACAATCATAGGTATAAAGCAGAGAGGTTCGGCTAACCTTTGACTGGATAATAAATTATTTATTTAAAAATAACTGTTGAAGTGTTTATGTAATGTTCGTATATAAAAATATCCATATTAATTACTGCCATTGTGTGTTTTAAAAGACACTTAATTGTGTCACTTTAGAGTCTGTGCTCTTTATTTCAAAGTGAAAATAGTTGCACTTCAAAGGTTTGCCAAAGCTTAAGATAGCATAGCAGCGTCTAGTTATAAACGACCGGTAACGCACAATTAGGATGCCATCAGCGTGTCACCACGCAAGAGTTCATCAGGTGACGTCTGTATCTAAGATGACACATTACATCTCGCACTTACAATCGGTACGTCCATAAATTATCGATAATATTCTGACAATTTCTGCAAATTAATTATTTACTTGGCAATCAAATTTCCTCCGGATACATTTATCCTCGACATACAGTCGATAATAATAAAAATTAATTACTTATTGGTTTATATTACATAATTTTTAATGGGACTCCTGAAGACAATTAATTTCTTACACCACCCCACACACAGAAACACTAAATCAAATGTGAAGTCTATTAAATCATACATCAGTAACAAACAAATATAAACTAGCGGATCTATGCGTTTTAACGGCTTATTGCGGGCGGTCTGTGTTAATCCATCAACTCGGCTCGTATGTTTTAATTAGAGCAAAAATTTTAGAAGCAGTCAAGCGGGCGACATCACAAATGATGCGTGATGGTCTCACTTCAGCTGCTCAAGAACGCATTTAGTACGGCTCTCCAACGTAATTACAATTTCCGTTATTCTAAAAGCTAATATCAATTTTAAGTATGACTAGGTGAAACATTATGACAACTTGGTAGTGAGAAATAGTATGCTAAATTTCCCCAAGACGATTTATGTTTATCGACCAACTAAATATTTTTATTGTTACAGGAGAATGTTTCCAACCGTTAGGGTTTCCTTTACTGGCATCAGACCCGAACAACGATATTTAGTAATTTTGGATATCGTACCTGTAGATAATAAACGCTATCGATACGCTTATCATCGTTCTTCGTGGTTGGTAGCCGGAAAAGCCGATCCACCTGCACCTTGTAGATTATATGCACATCCCGACTCGCCGTTCACAGGAGAGCAACTTCGAAAACAAGTGGTATCGTTCGAAAAAGTCAAACTCACCAACAATGAAATGGATAAACACGGCCACGTAAGAACATCAAACTATTTTTAACAAACTTTGACTTACAAAGCCGACACCTATTATTAGAATCTCATAAACTTTAGAAAATATACGATTAGTTAAATCATATAAAAATCTCTTCACGTTCTAAAGATACATCACAATAATCTCCGATGTTTACCTGAAATTATACAAAATAATGTCGAGAAAAAACGAAGCCGTATGTGCTAATGGTTTTTCTTTATTTTTCAGCTTGTACTGAACTCGATGCATAAATATCAACCACGAATACATTTGGTAAAAAGATCGGACGGTGCTTCTGGACACATAATAGACTTAGAAAACGAAGAGTACAAAACTTTTGTGTTTCCCGAAACTGTTTTTACGGCTGTAACGGCATATCAAAATCAGTTGGTAAGTGAAAATTTTTGATACCATATTATAAATTAACTTTAATGATCTAAATGTTAAACATGTGGGATCACAACCTAGCACTTGAGCCGATATATTAAATTTATTGTTTATAAAAAAAAGCCTTAGTGTAACATAAACCGTATAATAAACGGCCAAAAATGTCATGATTTTTAAGTGCGATCACTTCACTTTGCAAGACTGTTAAACTATTTTCGTGCCTACTTTAAACCGAAGTACAAAAAGATGGTCTTTTAGTCGTTAAATGTTAAGTGACATTGATGACCACCTTTATCCATACCTACCAATATATTCGCCTGCTCGTGAATTGGTAAAATTGTCACTATGACCAACACCATTTATACAGCTATCAGCACTGGGTCCTGGGTGGGCTTGAGGGTTGGCTATAAGCCAAGCGTCGAGTTGCGAGGTTGTTAATTGAGAGATAGTTATTTGGTCAACAATAATTTTGTTTAGACAACTTTAATCTAGAAGTGTATAAATATTGTCACGTCTACAAGTTATGATTAAATATTTGCATCTGTTCGTATATTCCGCTCGGTTGTAAAACATTCTTTCACAAGTAAATAATTTTCTTTTATAAAACCGCATCTTATTTTTAACCAAAATAATATAACTTTCAGCTTACTTCCAACTACTTGATTATGGTTCTGTCATAGAAATTGTACATTGTTTTAATTGCGTCAAATTTTGCCCATCAAAATTATTGTATTAAAACCATAAAATGATAACATAAAAATTAGAAAAACACAAAATGAAGAAATGGAATTATTTGTGGAACTTGGAATAGACTTTATACAAATGAATGATTGGGGTTGGGATATTTACAGCTTAATACTATCGTTTCACATGTTTTACCGACACAGAGGACATCAATATTTGCCAGGAAATCTTCCTCTTATATAAAAATAAAAATTTGGAAAATTGTAGTAAGCTGATGGAAGTTAGTTGAAAATATCCGAAATACAGATGTTAAATTTGGCAACGTATAAATTACAATAAAAGTGAGATACAATTAAACTTGATTCTTATATTATTTAATCCCATTGTTAGTGCAGAATTAAAAAGGAGATGTGAATTACATATATCCAGTGGCACTAACCACAAGAGTGTGAAGGTGTTTTACGAGTATCATCCCCCATGGGTTTCCAAAAATTTTAAAAAATAAACTTCTCAGTTTGTATTTAGATGACTAACAATAAATTCTGTTATAAAAATGTAAAATATTGAAACTTCCCACATTCTCTTTGTAAATTGGGAATAAGCAATAATTATAATTTCGATTAAAAAACTCCCTTAAAATGATTATAGCTCTTGTTTAACGAATTATAAATAGGTACAAATTCAATTGATTTATAATTCACAATTAATAAGTAATTGTTGTAAAATCCAATTTTAAAAATGTTTATGCGTGACTGTACTCAACTCTCTCACACATTGCATTTTAATCGATTCTTAACAGCACGTTGGCGTTTAAAATTTAATTAATATGAGAGTTGTTTATAATACACTTGTTAATACATTATAAAGACTATTTAACATTTTTTAGCGTTTGCAATTAACTATTTGAACAAATACCTAGTGGGTTATAAAAAGCTGTGCAGCTTAACTATCTGATGTGGTAGAACAAAAAGGAAGCACATTTTTTACCTCGCACGACTATCCACATTTCAATTTCATTACAGTTAACTGCTAAAGTTAGTCGAAAACAAAGGAAAATTATTGCACTTGTATTACCTAGGTTTCTAATAATAGGTAGGGCGACTTAATTAAATATAATAGTTTTCAAAGTTATTATGTCTATAAATACCTACTTAACAATTGTTAAACTGCGGTTTTTAAATTTTGTTATTTTCAAATGAACTCAAATGTTTTTTTTAAGCTACTTCTTTGATTTCGAATGCAATGATTGAGCCTCTTTGATATAACTATGCGAATATTTTTAACGGTGTCACTTAAAAGTCAATAGAATCGATAACAAAACAGCATTGAATTAACCCCTAAAAATACATAAACTACACGATAAGAATATGATCAATATGAAATATTAATAGTACCTATATAAGTTTAACAGATTTTCTTAAGAGATCTGCATTCACAAAGAACTTTGACTATCAGTTTGGTGAAAACCAAAATTATTTACAATAGAAATCTTACTAATGTGGTGATTTCTTGTTGCCCTTCCAATAGCCCACAAATAGATTTTAAACTTTAGAGCAAGGAGGAAAAATGGAATAACATTTAGCAGAGCAACGTGCGATTTACACGGCGCATTATTAGAAACATCCATCTGATGAATGTTGGAACCTTCCTGAATTTCTATATTATGTAAAATCCCCGGCAGCCTACACCAGATCTAATGATTTTTTATGGTTGGGTGCAGAATTAATTTTCATTTCCTTCTTTTACGAGTTTTAAATTGGTGACTAGAACTGAAGGTTCTGCCCATATTGTTTAAATGCAAATAACAACTAAACCATTTTGAGATGGTTGAAATGGAAAAAACCTCAAGCAATTGAATGGCTTAACAACGATAAATTGATGCTGTATAGCAATGTTTTACAAAAACTTTAGAAATAATATTTTATTGGAAAAATGCACTTCTGTTCACAATCACAGCTTTTCATGTTATTTAGAGTAAATTGAAAAATAAATGTATGATTGATAAAATAATAAAGTTCTCATAAACTATCATAATATTAAAAAAATACAATTATGTTCCAAATGACAATACAAATTATTTTTTTACAAATTCTATCTCAACCAATATTTCGTGAACCTTCAACGACAATCACGTCGATTTTGCCGAGACAGGAGTGACTTAGATAATATAAAATGTCAACAACTTGTAGTAAATTGTCTAATTCCGGTTCAAACACAAACTCAATTTCTAATCTACTAGTCATCTCCAGTAACCATCCTCATGCCAATTCTCCTCACATTAGTAAATTCAAATTAGAAAATCTTTCTAAACATGTACATCGAAATTGTTCACCCATGTGTTCCTCAAGCTCGATATTAATTATTATTAATTGATTACTATTAATATTGTTGAAAAATGCTAATCCCACATTAAAAGCTAGAAATTATCAATATAATTACGCTGATATTAAATAATTAATTACTTACTTATTTATAATTAACAGCACTTAAACAAAATAATTAAGAGAATATAAAATAACGTTAACTTTCTGTAACAAAAGTCAGCAAAGTAACCAACCTACAAATAACAAAGCAAAGTCTCTGCAGTCTATAAAATTAATCAGCTTTTGAGTATAACGAGCATTGCCAAACAAATGTTTCAATTTACAATAATTTTGAAATGTAAACGCCAAGTTACATTATTACCATGGAATAATCATTGGCTTGCAAAATTTTAAAATCAAATGAAATCGAGATATAAATAAGTCATACTGGGGTCATTTGCACCTACTAGTGAAGAATTACTACTTTGGCAGAAGTATTTTTTGTTGGAAAAGGTAAAAATCAGGAGATAAAGGACTTTTATTATTAAGATGTATTGTAGTTATAGAGTAATTCGAAAAGATTTGGTACTGAAATTTGTAGTAAGTAACAAGTTTTTCAACACATATTTTTGTTATTATAGGCTTTGTCATTTTGTTACAAGATCGCGTACTCAATTACCCAAGATTTGTCTTTATTATGTAGATTGTACATAATTATGTATTTATTGGGTAAATCTCAGTGTTTTCTTTATTTTAAATATATTCCTTGAAGTAAAAATGTTACCATAGCTAATAAATTATAAGAATTTTTATTGCAAACACATTAAAAAAAATTGTGCTTAAAATCCTTTTATGTTTTCTTACACGTTTTAATTTTAAAAGAAGAAACATCTAATTAGTGCATAAAAAGCAACATTTTATGTGGTGAACACGACTAATTATGTAACTAAATATAGAAAATATAATTTGGAGTGTAACAAACGAAGTGATATAATAATATGTTAATTACTCTATTATTTTTACCATCTGCCCGACTGTACTATTGAAAATTAATGCTGTTATTTACGTAAGGCCATTAAATTTTTTAAATATAAAAACAACCAATGCAATAAAATTCTTACCATTTTACCGACCACAAAATTGAAGAAAACGAACCTCTTTGATGTAGTTCTTATTAATTAAGCTTAAAATGTCTGAAGTAACCTGCACCATGTAATTAGTAAGATATAGCGTAAAATAAACACCAAATTTAATAACTTTCGCTCACCTAAGTGTTATTAAATTATTAATAGAGTTAAATATAAAATGAAGTTTTTCGCATTTCGATTCTAACATTTTGAAATTAAGTATCAACAGATCAAAAATAAACACCCTCTTTTAAGTAGCATTCCTAGCCAAGAGTGTACATAAATAATAGTTTTTAAATGAGACAGGACGTTTCACACGACGCGCGTGTGTGGCGCGACACATGATGCGTTTGTCGAGTGACGGATTACCAAGGGGACTCGCATAACGCGGATACATGACATATTTCACAACATCGTAACCGAGGAAGCACCTAATGAGCGAGGAAGATGTAGTATTATAAATAAAATTGTCTTAATTTTCCGTCACCCCCGAGATAAATAGTTTTGCTATCAGGAACAAGACATAAAATAAGTGTAACTGTCTCCTACTTTTAAATGTGCCATGTTTTAACATCTTTTTTTTTTGAACGAATAAATGTAACTAAAATTGATATATTTGATTAGAACTGAATTAATTTACATTGCGTTGCTGATTTACCAAAGTTAATGGTAATAAATCAAACTCGGCAACAAATTGCTTGTATTACACGAACTACAATATAGAGACCGGTCCTGTATCACGTCATCTACTGAGTTAAAGCTGTCTCATGCATCATAAGCTGCAGATGAAATATTCGAGCTCCTAGGGAGTCTGCATTCTTAACATACTCTATCGGGTGCTGTCACTCCCCGTGAACAGATAATTGGCCCACCCCAGGAGTTCCATCCTGTTTGTTTAACTGATTTTCCACATATTGATATCAATTTATTTGCGAGATTATGGTGCATTTGCATGAAATCACTTTAAAATTCACATTCAGGACATTTTATCATGCCAAGCTGTGCAAAATTGTAAATTATAGTAAATAATTATTATCAATTGGCGTAATGGTTTATTACCTTCAAACATATTTTAAAATTTTAACCGTCTTTTTCGTTGTTGCAGATTACTAAACTCAAAATCGACAGCAATCCATTTGCTAAGGGATTTCGAGATTCTTCTAGACTTACGGAATTCGAACGGTAATTACTAATCATTACTTACACAACTTTTTATTTATCTAATTTTATTTTAATTTTAACAGGGAAACTATGGAATCGATGTTGGCCGAGCAACATTATTTACGAAATCCTCTTCGTCCATTTGCAGAATTAGATACCCACAACAATAATTTATCTTTGGAAGAGAAAGCTTTATTGGCTGCGCGTTCTCAGTTATTTTTAAGAGCTGCTGCTGCAGCAGCTGGTCCTTACGGGCCTCTTATGGGAAGCCTTTATGGTGCGGGTGGTTCTCAATCAGTAGGAGTGCCGCCGGGGGTGTTGTGGAGTCAGTGGGCATGTTTGGGACCTTCGATTCTTGCTGCTCAACATCAACACCAATTAGCGGTTGCTGCAGCGAGCGGCTCCCAGTTATCGCCATCCCCAATATCGCCTTTAGCTAGACCTTTAGCGCAGCATAGATATTCGCCCTACGCACCCTTACCTAGATCATCGCCCGATACGAGTTTACGTGAAGGACATGATTCGCCTCATAGTCCTTCGTAGAACTTGATCTTGTCGATATCTCCTATATCTTGTGATATTATCGTTTTCTATTGCTTGTATAAAACATAAGAGTATTAATAATTTTCTAAGAAAATTTAAGTAATTTATTTTTAAACAAGTGTCCTGTTCAATTTTTTATAATTTTACATATTGGAATATATCAAAACGATGAGCAAACCGATATGGATATAAAGAGTGTTCCGATAAAATTGTACAATATATTTGTATATAGCTATAATTTATTTTACAATTTAACTAATGTATCTTGGCACTGTCATGTCTCTCAACAATAATCGCATTAGCCAGCATCATTATTTATTTTATTTAAAAAGACAGCTCCAAACAACTACCGATGAGTGACATGATAACAGAGCAGTAGAATGTTAACCTCCTCGCATTATTCATTACTGCTAGTTTATGCATGCGGTTCGCAAAATATTGAAAATATTGGTTACACATTGTCTGAATTGATCGGCGTAGAATTAATTATGTATTGTAAATATTAAATTAATTAAGAATTATTATTATTTAATTAATTTCGTCATTCCAAAAACCAAAATATTGATATTTAGTTAGATAATTACTACATATAATTTTTTGAAAAAATGCGTTTTTATTTATTAAATTGTTGATAAAATAAATTATTGTTGATTTATTTACCTACCTTTTTTTTGGATTGAATAAAAATAACCTTTAGTACCTACTATCCTAGTTCAACAATGTACCGACTTTACTAATTACTTACTTATATACTATATATAATCATTAGGCTGATCCTATTACAGTTGTTACTTATTAAAATCTATTAATAAATTTTATAATGGCTTTTCATTATTGCAATTTACGCAATGAGCGGTTGTGGAATTTAAAAGCATAACCAACATAACTGATGCTCTTTTCTATCTCTCATGTACAGGTTACTACCAGAAATAGATGGTACATTATAATAAAGAAGAAATAAGAATTTGGAAGGTTTTCATAAATGAAGTAAGAACGCCCTGTAATTTACAGCAAAGAAGGGATAAGTTATGCAGACTAATTTACCTCATAACTTAATGAATGAATTTTGCAAGTGCCACTCCTTCATATGAGCAAACATTTTATATAAATTTAAAACTATGAAAAAATAATAAAAATTAATCAAAAATTGTTATTAAGTAATTTAACTCGACATTACAAAAACCATAATTGTACGCATTCTATAGACTTTTAATTATTCTTCTTTACTGGATAGGCGGATTTGAGATTTAAAGGCATAAATTAGTTTGCAATTTCTTCAATATCCACTTTACTTACAGTATATTGGGTTTACCTGAACTTCCAAGTTATTTATAATAATAATTATAATTATATTGAAATTTTAACGAGTTATTATTCTACTTTGGTAAGTCAGCATCCAATCGCTCTCACTGTATCCGCTGCCACTGAACATAATAATAGTACTACTATTAGCAAATTATAATATTTAAAAAATTTGTTCTAAAACGAAATATGACGACACAGTATTATGTTTACTTTTGTAAAAATATAATTTTCAAAATAATGTAAAGTAATTTAATTTTTACTGGGTCTAATTGTTCGGCTAAAATAAAAATTAGAAATAGGTATATAAGACAATAAAATTTAAATACTAAAAATATTTAAATTAAAATAAAATAATGAAAATTAATAAGCAATATTAAACTTAATACAAATTTTAAAAACTGAAAATCAAAAAGTTAATGAAATAGCAGCAAATAATTGAAAATTAACATAAATAAAATAAAAGCAAAACAATGATAATATAGTAAATAAATTTAGATTTGATTTTAAAAATTCTTATATTCTATTGCTAGTAGTTTCTAAGCATCAGACCTTACAACTGCAATAGAATTTTATAAAATAATTTGAAAGGGTTTAAATATCTATTTCAACAAACTGCAAAAACCACGTCGCTTTGAAGAATTTGACAAAGTTATTCTTTATTGCATTTTTACTATTTCGGTTGTTATTTTTAAGAATTTTATAAGATAAAATATTACTTCATAGTCAAAAAATTTTAGTGATAAAAATATAGAAATTGCTTATATAAAATATGTGCAGCGACATATTGATTGATAAAACTCGACGCCCTATACTATCAATGTTTAGAAAATGTCAGATAAAATATATTTGAAGGCGCGGTATAAGTTATGTGCATCAAGTAGTTTTACTTTTATTTCATCAGTTTATAATGTAGTAAAATTGTGTTGTATCATAACAAATATTTCATCAATTTTTGCATAGCAAATAATATTTATCATCTTGTTTGTTTATTAGAGCAATAATTGTAATATTTGTAACTGATCAATATTATGTTACGAATGCTATCAAGTACTGAATTTTTAGAAGAACTAAATTTTTTCGGTATATTTTTAAATTATAAAATTATCTTTATGCATTACGATTTTACAGTAGGGCACAGTAAGCAAGGAACTTATTGCATTGCAGCTTATGGTTGGATATCATACCATTTGAAAATTTATTCAAATTGAAAATTTCAACAGAGGTGGATTTAGCACTTAGGTATTTATTATAAAAATTTTTCAAAAATAACTTATCTAAAATTTATTTCATTTTATTTTTATCTGAGCCGGTATTTCATTTATTTCTGCGCTTCGAACGTTTCAATTTAATTTCACCATTATTGCTTACATTAAAATGTTTCGTAACTTCCTGAATTTGAACACTTTTCATCTTTTTTTTGTAGTTTTTATATTATTCAAATTATGTTGTGTGTATTAAATTTTTTGATTAAACATTCCCGAACAGAATCAGATAAAATTAAAGGAATTATTGACGTATTAATGTACACTTTTAAAATTCAATTTTTTTTTTATATTATTGTCACCTTTATATGCAAAAAATATCATAATAAATAATGTTTAAAAATGTCTTCTTGTATATAAACAAGCAGGTAAGTACCTAAATTAATAAAATACAGTTTTAATTTCATTAAATATCACAACAGTGCCAAACATTCATATCGTGAAAATTCTAATGGAAAAGCAATTTTCTGGAAATGATTTCACCAACATTATTGCTCGGACCTTGTTCAAATTTATAAAGATGAACTTCGGGGTATTGAATAAGCTATTGGCTAGCCTGAATACGGATCAACTAACTCATTCCAGTTGAACAAACAACTCTCAATATCTACAGCTATTCACTACGTAGTCCAAACAAAATCAAATTACATTCGAAATTAGCAAATAAGTTTCATACAAGGTTAAATGAACTCTTAAAGATACTATTGAAATGGTAAGATCTACCTTATGTCTGTGCCTATGTATAGAAAATGGCAAAAATGCTATTTTATATAACATTTAATTCTTAATATGAAAATATGAATTTGTGAAGAAACATTCTAAGGTAATGAAACGTGTAATTAGGAAAGTTTTAAAAAGCATATCAAGTAGACTACAGAAGATTTCAGGTTTTTGTGTTGCTTTGCACTAGCTAAGCACACAAATACAAAATAAGAACAGAGAAAAGTAATTAAATCTTTCAGTTAGTATACAACCATCAATAGCTGTAGTTGAAGTCATTCAAACTTTTTCTAAAATAATAAGCAGAAATAATGCTTTTTTCGAAATTTAATAGAAGTTCAATTTAATACAAAATGCAAATATACAATAAAAATGATCACCTGTTTAGAGTTTAACTTGTTGCCTAAATAGTAAGAACAACTTACCGTTATTTAAGCTTTTCTGTTTAAAAAAAAGTATTTTCAATAAATTTAAATTTATGAAACTTTTCTTAAATTACTTTTTATTGCAAGGTAAAACTAAAATTGTATTATAGCACTAAAACTTCTGATTTGATAGTCTTTTAGCTAGATATGTACACCACTTTTAACACCACTTGAGGTTGTGTTAAACGGAAGCGCCGTTTTGAATTAATCAATTTATATATTTTTTTAAATTTCTAAACAATTCAGCATTTCTTAGTCGAAAAGATTTAAACTGAATTTCCGGTCTAGTATTATGCCTTAGCTTCATATTCCTCTTCATATATATCTCTGTAGATCATAGGCTCATCGCTAAAGGCTCATGGAAAAATTGGTATGGATTCGTCGATCACGGATTCCAATTAATCACATATAAAATTAAAACTTAAAAGGAAAAGCTATAAAATAATGCTCAACTGTACTTAAATACTTAATTAAAATTGCATTTTAAATCAAATATTTATTATTTTTGTGGATTACATAATATGGAGATTTCTTGAAGCAAAATTATAACAAACAAAAGTAATATTTTAAAAAACCCTTCGGTAGGAGGTTTCGTCAACAGCCTTGGCAAATTTCTTCAAGAAGATATCTGAATTAACACTTACGGGTTGACCGTTTCCTGTTCATTCTATATTTAAAATGGATATTATAAGCAAAATTGAACTATATCAAATTCTACATAGAACTAAATATTTATGTTAACTCTTACGGTTTACGAGATACAGCCTATTAAATGTCACACATTTTTTCAAACGTTGCCTACAAAATTGCAATAATTATTAATTTTTGATGTAAACTTTTTTATTTTTTAAGTGACACAAACGTGGTTTATATGTCAATAATAACTAATATAAATTCTTGCTTACAGCAACTCGAGATTTAGCTGTCAGCTTACAAAATTTATTATTGGTTATCCTATTTTCTACTTTCCAAATATCTAAGGTGCAAACATATTAGAAAGAACCCATATTTTCGTTACATTTTGGATAAAAATATTAGAATGTAGTTTTTATAATTTCTTTTATAAAATATTTTGAATAAATGTTACAAATAAAAAAGTGTTAAAGAATTTAATTCTGATGGAATTTCTACCATTTTTACCAAAATTATTTTATTTTACATTCACTTGTAATAACTTTATATTCTTAGCAATTTTACATAAGGAGTTTGACTATTTGGAATTTGCTTCACTTGAATTTGTCAGAATTTAAAAAAATCTCATCTGACTTAAAAACAATAAACAATAAATTTATTAGGAGCAGAAAAGTAAATTAAATATTTAAAAACATTAGTGCATTTATACCCAATGCGTCATAATTATAAAATGCTTAAATATTTAAATGGATAGTTTATTAAATTATAGATGCAGTCATTAGCCTAGTGGTTAACGTGATCAACTGCTAACGTTAATTTAAAATCCGAGAATTTGACAATAGTTAATATTCTTATATAGTAGGTACATCCATTATTAATTTTAAATCAAGAAACTCTTGCAATTGTTTTATAAATAAATTTTAATAATAAATAAATATAAATTAATAAATAAATTTTATGTTACCTTTCAACGGGCTTGCACGTGCAATCCACATATGCTCGCTGGTCTAACAAATTCGTTGCGGCGTACCTTCATGAACGAGCAAAGTTTTATTCAATAATTTTTTATTTTTTTTAATTCTTACCCTTTCTAAACACTTCACTTCACACTTCACACAAACAAAAACGACCCCCAACTCAAATTAAATTATTTTTTATTTTTAAAACAATTAAAAAATCAAAATTAGAACTTAGACGAGAATGAACACTCGTCCCGCCTTTAGCTAACGCACACCACGTCTGCTATCAACATCTTCTCTCCTTTCAATACCTTCAGCACGGTTACCAACACAACATTATTTACAATTATAATCTTATGTACAGCATGTTGATAAATAAATAATTACAATCATAAAATTAAACAAACTTCAAAATAATTTACAATTAAAATAATAAATAAATGTTTCTTACGTTTACATAATATTATAACTTATTATAATTATTATGAATCTGTTACTATTATTAATTTATAATATATTGTAAACTGTAAGTGTATTTTATCAAAGTTTTTGTAGTATATAATCAATTATAAATTATGTTAAACTCTAACTTAAATGCACAATTGAATTATTCCAACAAATTTATTTTCTTTATTTTGTAATTATGCAATTTACTCAACAATCTTGGAAGTGCATAAATTATCTAATTTATTTATTTATTTACGAATTAAACTTCTTCATTTGATGTTATGCATGATTTTTATTTATTTTTGTTTTGAAGTCACTGTTACTCTAGCAAAGAGTATTTTTGTATGAGTGGAATTTTACAAATTTTTTTAGTTGGGGACATCTCAGTATAAACATCAAACTATCCAATAAGGCCCAATAAGGCCCATAATTGCCTCAGTAAGCATCGACCCTATTACAACTCCCTCGTTGGCTGATCTTTGGATTTTGTTGCTTTTCTGATCCGTTAGACCGATTCAACAGACCAAAGTCTTTGCATCACTACTTCACAGACCCAAAGGTTTTACAGCAAAAGCTGAGAAATCATAATTATCTTTTTTGATATACTTAATACTTATTATTTTTTAAGGTTTCAACTTTCGTCGCAGCCAAACTTCTCATTTGATATAAAATATCCAAGTGATATTAAGCCAGGTTATCCACCCTTGTTGCGTCCTACGCCAAACTTTTCTTTGCTACCTTAGAACCAAAGTCACTCCATCTAGTACCTTATTATCATGTGAAATCTCTATAGGCTCTGAAATGCTAGAAATGCTTGCAGTCTAATAAGTTTGTTAAAAGTTGCATGTCTGGTTAATCTTCCTGTATTATGTAAACACAAAAGCCTATGATGACTGAACCGATCGACTAATGATTCTCATACACAAGTATGTTTATGGCACAAACTAGCTTCTATTTAAAGACTCACGTAAATCTGCATTATTATTTAATAAAGAACAGTTTGTCAGTTTCGAAATGGGTAGATCTTATTTAGTCTGAGAACTTGCTTCAGATGGCAAAACATCTGACGGACATATTGTCTGCCACGTCATAACTGCTTCTTCTGCGACATAACTGCGACACGGTCAAAAATTGCCAAATGTACTTGGTCAGAGATCGAACCCACGACTGTGAAGTAGCAATCTTGCACTCTAACTCCTAGCCTTCCACCGCGCTTATCTCAGTACTGTACATAGAAGAAATAGAAACTGAAAGAGTCTCATATGCTATTTTTCTAATTCCCAAGCCATTAAAACGAACGACGAGTCTTTTAATTCAATATTTATTAAATTCATTGAAAGCTCGGTTAAAGATATTAAATCTAAAAATTTACATATAAGACTTGTACGCAATAAATAATTTAGCGGTAGAATGAAATTGTAAGGTTTTAAAAAAATTAGTTAGAGCTTGTGAGAATTAATTTTTCTTTGGCTACTGGAAAATAAAAATATATTTTCATGCTTTAAAGTGATCAGAAAGATGACTATTAAATTAAATTCTTACCGTTTAATAATTTCTTGCTTTCTTTTTAAAGCCAAATGTAACTCGAAATGTTTTAAGGCAATAATTAGTTTGCGTAAGTTGTCAAATACCGTACTGCCTACCAGTAAAACTTCCATCATCTAAATACCAGACAGTAACTTCTGATGACAAAGAACTTCATTAGTTTGTTGATTGACATGGTAAAAACTGCAGGTCCCAAAGAATCTAAAATATTACAGAAATAACATTATAGCAACCAAAATATTTTTTAAATAGCATAATGCTAGAAGTTCAAGTATAAAATAAATTTTTTTATTTAAAATTGACTAGAAGTTTCCAACAGTTTTTCAACATATACTTTAAACAGTAAACACCTAAAACACTTTACCTTCATCATTAAAAGGTTCTTATCGGGAACTTACAAAATAATTACAATTTAAAATATCTTCCATTAGCAATCCGTTTTGATAACGCATACATGATTTACAGCTATCTTGTTATTTGGCTTTTTTCGAATAATACATTGAACACGGAAAAAATAATTTATATAGCTTTTACTTTGCAGATTTTAAACTATTATATTTTATATCGAAAGAATGCCAACTTTTCGTTGTCAACAAAAACGTTCAAGATCATTTAAAAAATTTTCTCGGATTTTTTTGAAATATCCTAAAGAAGGGGTGATTTTTTGCGCTAGTAATTTAATATATTATACTATATAAGTAATAACTTTTGTATATTTCACAACTAAGTATCAAATGGTATTATGTTTAACTCGAGTTGATCAAATAAAATCGAATGAGAATTGCCGAGACAAATTATTGAAAATTTTTTTTAAAAACTCGAACAATTCTTTTATTATTACTTTTATTTATTCTAATTCGCTTGAAAAAAAAATAATTTAATCTGAAGAACTAACTAGTATTATAATATTTGAAAGTGCTATTTCTGAAGTTAATGAATTACTTTAGAGCTGCTTATACATTTAACAATCGTAATATTTAAATATTATGAACATGCTAAGTATATAAGGTACATAATACTTTATATCATTGGAAAATAAATGACAAATAGAATGCTTACCCGACCGGTAAATTTCAGCATGAGAAAAAATGTGTTGTTGAAGAAGATGAAGCGTTCGGTGATATTGCATCAGTAATAGAAACACATAAATATTTTGGCTATGATAAATGATCAAGTATGTCAATAGTTTTTGAGGAGTGTGAAGGGAAGTGAAACCTATCCTTATAACAGGTCTGAAACTGATGGGGGAGGATTCGAATTGCTTAATGTGTGTTGTGATTGATGAAGACCACCAAATGAAGAAATGTTTCCCGGACATAAATATTGACTAGGGATAATTATCATTTTGTGTTACATTAGTTAGAAAGCTGCTTGCTATGAACTTGGTTCAACATTTGCTTTAACATACTGTTCCTTTAAATTGAATTAGACACGGACATGCTGGGTGGGTTACTACAAATTTTTTCCATCAACTTTAATTTCAAACCTACCTACTAATTAACCATCTACGAAACTTGTGTTAATTAACTTTTAATACGAAAGTAGTGCGTAAATTTTTCGTTAAGTTACACAATAGATCGATAAGTAATTACTTAATGAGTGCTTCATTTTAATATTTAAAGGTTAAATCAATTCAAACTTCAAAGTGTAACATTTAGCAGGCGTCGGTCGTTCCATTTGATAATTTATATTAACACAACTTGCAATCTGCTTCCATTCAATTAACAGATTTGCTTTTCGACATTATTTAATTACATTTAATGTTGTAGCTAGTAATATTGTCAAACTCAATTTAGACAATGACGATGATGATATAAATTAAACAGATTGTTTTAAGCATCATTTTTTCCGATCGAATTTAAATAAGTATGTAATATTAATGTATAAAGCTATTTGTTTATTGATGAGTTAACTGAGAGCATGTGACGTCTCAATTTAGAATTAATAATAATAACAAACGGTAAAGAAACTATTAAAAGAAAAAGGATTTAAATCAACAAAGCTCATATCGATTGACTCAGCACTGAGTAACAGATACTACATTTCATTTCACGCTAGATTAATATTGGATAAGTTATGGATAATTTGAAAGGGTGATAGATTTCCCTAGAGGGTGGAAATATCGGTGTGACGCCTTCGCCTACGGAGTCAATTTCATCAAGTGCCTTGCTATGCCGCCGACATTTTCCGGCTCTCTACGAACCCCGGCGATAGAGTGCAAAGTTGAAACCATTAGCGTCTTATCGCACTTTCACAAAATTGCCTCCGTATTTCTACGGTATCTCAATAATGCATCAGGCCAAACGGGCTATCTCGGGATTGGTTGCTCCGGAGGCTAAGTGTGGATCTGCAGTACCTCTTTTCTATATCAGCGCTCTTAGGGATGTCCATTCTCTTGCGTAACAGTAGATAAAATTTAGTTCAGCTCTTGAAAACACCAGCTTCATCCCTGTTTGTTTTAGAATCATTTTACGATAAGCGCAGTAAAAAATATGTGGCGTACTTGAGCATAACCATTTGGTTTATGTAGTCTCTAAAGTGGCAATGGTCCTGCAGCCACTTTATAACTTGCCATCAGGTGTGTTGATATTGGAGAATTTTATAGTGCACACGGATACCATTCTACATTTTCCATTAAGTAAAACTAATCTGTCAGAAACTTGGCGGCGATTAGAACAAACTAAGATTTGTATCTTGCTGTTGATCAACCTACGTATTGTGTTTACACGGTCAGTATCAGATACGTGCAGTAATGGCTTGTAGACATTGACACGGGTCAGAATGCCTACCTTTACACCCAAATTATGTAAAACATAGTCACAACTGAATGAGATTGCTATTCAAAGAATTTTAATTTTAATTCTACACAATAATACATAATTCACCTTAGATCTAGGTAGGTATAGGTCTCTCGCCGATTTTCTCAGATTAAATAAAATCGTTCAAAATGCACGTTTCAATCGTTTGACGTGTTTACGTCGTGTTGGGATTCGATTTTAAATACATGTGTATGATAAATTTAATAAACGTTATAAATTTTTATATAACCTATCTATGCAAAAATTAACTCATGCAATGGCCGTTTCAATCGTGCCGTCAAGATCATTATCTTCGAGTGCATTACGTATTACAATATGTTACACTTATAGTGCAAGCATAATTCAAATCGATCAAGGTAACTGACAGTTTTTGCCTTTTAATTCATACCAAGGTGTCCGATACATCATTTCTGTCTTATAGATATAATCATATAGCCGCAGATTATAATTATTAAAAGAAGTTAAGGAACTACCGACCACCCTGGTGGAGGGAAATCCGACACTTGATGCTGCTAAGGATATTTTATTTTCTACACAATAAATCACTAAAATTAGGACATAGTTAGAAACTCACGAAGAAATTTGTGATATAATAAATAATTGTTGAAAAATATAAAATTATATTATATGATATCGTAGTTATCTAACATATTTTTATATATTTAGTAGGTACATCAGGTTAGTCAAAATTCACGTTTTCTTTTTTCATCACATTTGGTCATTTTTTATGTATGTAATGCAACTGCACAATATCAAAGTTCGCGGTCTAGTACATTTACAGCATTTTTTAAATGGGTCTTGGCTGTGCTTTAAAGGACAATTCAATTTTTCTTTTTTATTTTGATCTTTTACTCACAGTGAAAAAATTTAGCAACTTTATCCGGCTCCAGCTCAGAAAATATTGATTTTAGAAAAACGATTACAACAAAATTTTAAGAGAATTGTATCAACTTTTGTCAAGAGCATAATCATTTTAAATTTTGCGTTCTAAAGACTTCACAATACTTCGTGATACTTCACAACAAGATAAACATTTTGAATTTTCCGTTTTACAGACTTTATGAGATTTTATAAGATTGCACAAAGACTTGATGTAAACAACTTTTTTATCCCGTTCCACAGACTTTATTTAGTGTTTATCTTGACTTTTAGGTAGTATAGATCTAGATATAATATAGATATAGAAAATTGATCTTTGCAAAAATATGTTTTACTCAAAATGATTTGCCGATCAGTCACGTAAAGTATCTCTATTATTATGATAATTATTATCACATATTCATGCAAAAGAAACTATTCTTTTAGTATTTAAGCTCCACGAATTAACAACATGTAGCTATATCGCTATAACGAAGTATACCTAATATAATAAATATAATACTACTACCATATTTATACAACATACTAATATGTCTTGGTATACCCGATTTGTTGTTAAAACTTTTAAAAGCCCTTCAGCTTCAGTCAGTTCAACTAAAATCAGCTTAAACTCTTATTGCAAAAGTGGCTTCAGAGAGTTAAAATTATTTTCTAAATTATGTATTTGCCGTGATTTCGTAAAAAGCGTTTACTTCGACGTGGGTTGTCTATAAGTGCTGCAGAACTGCAGACCCATACAAAATTAGAACAATGATACTAATTATTAATAAAGTATTACATTAGTACAATCAAATTTTAGATAATTAAAAAACAAAATAAATTGTGCGTTACACCTTGTAATTTTTTAAGATTCTGAGAGTAGTTGCGTACGCAGTTATATAGTCAGTCCAATAAATAAAATATATACAAAAATTCGGGAACTTCGTGTATATTATATCTTGCCCAACAAATACACTACTTATTACCTACTTTACTATTTTTGATCACCCCTCTCTACAACCTAAAACCTAAGCACGTCATTGATTTTGAGTATACCTTTAATATTATAATAAAATTAAATTAAAAATTAACAAAATAATCAAAAATAATAAAATAATGAATTTTAACCGTAAAGTATACATACTGTAATGGTATTTTTGTAGAAAATTTCCACACACTTATAATTGCTCGGGTAACTCTGGTGTGCGGGAGCAATTGATAATTTTTTAGGGGTCGAAGGGTTCTTGCGTTCTCAAAAATAAAATAATTGAATCTTTTTATTCCAAAAAAATTATTAAATTGTCTAACAATTTCCAATAATCCAAATCCAAAGTAATTTAATTTAACATTTCAATTTCACTTTATATGGAATGAAGTTTGATTTCTCGCCTTATCCAAATCGTCGAGTTATCAGTCACAACAGTCGTTCGCTCAAATATAATTTTAAATTTTCCAATTTTACACCAAATCGAAATTTATTACTCAAAATACTTTTTCCAAAAATTATTCATCCAAATCAATCAACTACTGCTCGGCAGCAACTCATCAAACAATATCCAAAATTCAAAATTATTATCCAAAATTGCGCAATAATGCATTCGCATCAAAATTCACTTTACTCAATCAAAATAAATACTCACAATCTCAAAAATAAGACAAATCTCAAAAATAACTCACTCGAGTCAAAAATCAACGAGCCAAAAGTCGCACCGCTGTCTGTCGCGGTGACTCGTCGGCAAAAAGCTAATATCCTCGTCGATTCGCCCCCACCTGTCTAATTTTACAATCTTACAACTGAAAATTATTAAAACAAAATTTTCATCAAAATGTACAGGGAACATACGTAGATACATACATACGTAGAAAAATATTATTAAGAAACAATAAAAAAACATTGATTTACATTTAATAGATTTGGACTTACTTGTTTGGACTTATTTACAGGTTTGAAATGCTACTAATCGCCACAAAAATCTATTTAAAAAATTCATTTTGTAAGTTCTTTTTCTATCAAAAAGTAAAATTAGGTTTCAAAATATACAAATACAATAAAAAATTCTAAACTCCATTGTTTTAAGAATATATTTTCTTGAAGAAGAATTTTTCTGTATCTTGAATTTTCTACATATAAATTTTTATTTACTTTATTCGCAAATCCTTTGATAAAATACCAATTTTTTCTTCTCACGTCAGATGTTACCTGCGTTCATCCTTTTAGTTCTTGGCTTCGATTTTATTAATTCTGTTTTCCTCATATGCATATTTGTTGTTCTCAGTTCTCTTCCGTTCCATCACTAATTTTTTCCCACTGCCAAAGTTCTTATTACGTTTTTGTGTCCTTACAAATTATTTTTACAGATTTTTCGAAAAAGAGGTAAAAGTTAAGTTATTATTACAATTGTTTATATCTAGAACTTACTTTGTTTCAATAGATAACTAGCGCATTGTGTTTTCTCATTGAATCTTACGACTTTTTTTTACTAACTTAATCAAAATTTTCTTTGCTGTTTCATACTGGTACTTTTTTCAATCGTTAGACTGCGAGTTTTCTAAGAGTTTTGTCGCAATACATATTATAATATTCCTCTGACTTAAATTAAAATCTTCTTTACTAAAAAATATAATTTAAATATAACGACAATATTATTTTGATACTTTACATCGGCAGAATACTTTACATCAGTTTTGACAATAACTTTTCCAACGTTTACATCCACAATATATTTACGATGTCACTGCAATTTACTATAATTCTAATAAAATAAAAAATTTTTCCGATGATGACAAAAATTGTACTGCATTTAAATTTAGAAATTGGTTGATAATGCTAATCTGAAGAAAATATAAATTTGGTATGAAAAGCTCTTATATTTTTTTCTAACAAAGAATATTATTGAATACCAAAAAAAAATACAAAATGATAAAAAAAATATAAATTAACTAAAATAAAAATTTAGTAAACTACATATTAATATGCAACCCAGAGTGCAAACCTCGGTGGTTTGCCTTTGCCTGTAGAGAGAAAACGGCTAAGATCGAAGCACTTAAATGTTCAATAATTAAGCATCAGACCGTAGCCATCCTCAGCAATAATACTAATCGTAAGCTTAATTATTATTTACATATAAAAAAAATAATAAAACTTTTCATGTTACATACCAAAAATGTTAAAATTATCACTAGAATTTATATAATAATCAAGTTAGTAAATAGATATAGTGAAAATAAATAGTAGGTAAAAGATTAATTGCATTACAAATAATTCTATAGTGTTTTGAATGAATTGCTGGTTGTTTTGAAAATTTGAATGAATTGCTCGATTTTTCCGAAACCAACAAAATAGTATGCTATATAACAGGGTTGAAAAAATATTGTAATTAATCAATAAAATATTCTATTTTCTGTAAATAATTTAATATTTGAAACTTTCTAATTATATTTTTTATTATTTCTTTTTAACTTATTGACTATGTGAAATGAACGATGTTAATATTACTTTATAAATTATAATCTTGTAGGATGCGTTGAAAAAGAATTTTGTCGAAATATATTTTAAAATCTCGAGGAAAGTGGTTTATTTACCTTATTATAAGTCATCCCGAAGAGTTGTGTGGCGATAAGTTACACTTGAATTCTTTACAAAAAAAATTAAGGTTACAGGAAAGGTTTCACTGCATTAGTTTTTGTTCTGTTCTGTCAAAACCCATACTATTCACTGCTGCCCTCTATTCCTGATGTAAAATTGAAATAATTTCAAAACTAAGATTACAAGTTTCCCAATTTATAAATTTAGAATTATGTGATATTTAAATATACAAGTAATAAATGCAGTTTACAAATAATGTGTACATCAACCTTTTCTTGTTTCTTTTTTTTTTTTTTGTTATTATTCTGACAATTATAATGTACACATTTTTATGGTAAGGAAGTTGCAGGTTGGCTGGGATTTGCAAATCAAACGCTATCTCAGTTTGTCGACGTTTTGGACGCCTTTATTTGCCTTTATTTTCGTACACATTTTTAGCATTTTGGAAATAAATGACTTAAACACGAATTGCTCTATAACATAATATACAAATGTATACTATACGAGTACATATCAAATATGAAGAATCGTTCAAATTTTGGTAAAAAAATTCAAAAGGTAGTAATTATTTTTGGCAGTCTAAAAGTAATTATCGCTATTATTTTTTTATTTTCTTTTAACTTCTGGTAACGAACCTGTCGGCTCACGTATTATCTAGGTATACAATAATAACTAATGTTTTAACATTGTGTTTAGTGGTTCAACATGTGTGATGCAGCCTATTTTTCTAAATGGACTAACCACACAGAAGGACAACCTACCAAATTTTATCAAAATGTTAAATATGTCTTCGGTTTCTATACAATTCGTACGTTTTTTTCATTGTACAAAAAATACCACCTATTGATTAAGTGAGAAAAATTTACAACAATGAATCAACAATCAGAGAAATAAAATTGGCTAAATTATCCAATTTTACATAAAAGAAATCTGATGGTGTTGTACACCAAATAATATACATTCGAGTTTTCATTATGTTAAACTTAACTAAGGTTTATATTTTTTAACACCTGGCAGTACTACAATTTACAAATAATATATATTTATTAAATTTAATACGTTTAAGAAATTCTTACTGTTCCAAAATTAACTGATTCTTTGAATGACGATTGTGTGAAATTATCATCCGTTATATTTCCTTTATTTGTCATAAAACATGGGTTTGGCTTTCTAAAATTTGTATGAATAAAACTAACAAGCTACATATAAGTTAGTGTAAGTATTTATTAATTTTAACAATATACTGTAATAAACAATTTCATATGCTGTATAATCAGCACATTCGTCCCTTTTATTTAATGATATTCGTGTCCAACAAAATTTATTTCTTTTAAAACCTTTACAATTTTACATACTATGATTTTTTTTAGTTTTTCCGAAAACTCCATACCGGTTTGGAGATGCAATTATTTATAACTTACAAGTATTTATTAAATTTAAATATATCGTTGTCTATTATGATACCTAACAGAAAAATAAAATTCAATTGCTTATATTATTATGCTCTTTTACACGAAAAAGACGTTTACAATGCAAACGAATGACTTAATTTGACCGGCTGTGATTCTGTTACTTTACCAATGTATTTAAATACCAAATACATGTATTCAATAATCAACATCCTCTTCTTTTTCTTTTCAATAAAAAATGATACCCACTTGTGTAGTCTTATTATTTCTTTCTTTTCTTTTAAACACGTTTACGTTTTTCAAAATTCAATACAAGTGAACGTTCCATTTGGCAATATTATCTATAGGTGGTAGAAATATAAAACTTGTAGTAAAAGTAATTTTTGCATTTAAACTTTTTGTTAAAAATAAGTAATTATATGTAATTTACGTTGAGTATTTATTTTACTTTGCACTTACAGCTTGTAGTAGTATACGAAATGTTGAAAAGCGTCTACCTACCGCTTTTGCTGTGTGAAAAATTTTTGTTAATTTTGAGTTTCTTCCTGAAAAACGAATGAAATCCCAAGGCAGATTATAATGATTTATCGCCACCGAAGATACTTCCATTTGATGGTAATAATAATAACCCTGGTTTATCTTCGAAGAATTTTATAGATTAAAGAATAACTTGAAGAGTTTCTGAAAAAGTGTTCGCAATTAATTTGAAATTGTATTTCAGTATTTTCAAATACTCTGTACCTCATGCGCAGTGATTTTAGAAATTCTCAAATTTTGGTTTTGAAACCGTATTCTGTAAGATCTACCTTTTCATAATAAACCATTTTGTGACTAAAACACTGCTAGACGGTAATTAATTATTTTAATTGTTAAATTTTCTGTAACTTTTTTTATTTTGAAATTGAACATTGTTTATAAATTCTTATTATTATGCTCGTCTGTTGAAGAACTATCAGATCGAATCAAGAGTTGTAAGCTATCTCATTTTGTTTTATTTTTTATTATATTTACTAAAATATTTTATTTTATGTTTAAGTTTTTCTTCAATTTTTTAGAGTGAAAAAATAATTAACGTTTAGTTATGTTAATTTTGTTAATATTTTTTTTTAATTTCAAAATTTTCGGTCGTAGAAGAACGGTTGTAACTTTCCCAAAAAGTTAGATTTTACTTAAAAGTTGAACCAGCCATCACAGCTGATCTGTAACATAATGTTACCTCTTTCGTGTGGAGAGATTAGTCTTCTCAGAGGCAATAAAATATTGTTTCTTAAGTACTTTTACAACAAAATCGAAAGGTCATCCAAGACGGTAGATTTATTCCTTCTCAGTCTTATCACTATTTCTGATTATCAATGATCAGACGGAAAATAAACTACGGAAGATTTTTAGGAGGTTAAAGATAGTAATCACTTTGGCAACAGTGGCGGATTATCGCACAGGAGCATGAAGCACGCGCTTGGGGCTTTCAAATTTGGAGGGAATTTGTTCATTTGTATAGTAGACTTTAAATTTAAATTTTTTTACAAAAATTGTACCAATTAAATATAAAACATTTATACGAGTAAATTGGCATTAGTTTCATCTATTTATAATTGCTAATTAATCAATAAGAGCGAATAGATAGTACCAGTTAATTATTACAAAATGTTGATTCTAATTTATAACAAGGATCAACTCTTTTAAAGTCTCTTACCGAAATTGAAATGAATATGCAAAATTCGTTTGATCGTGTTGAAAAATAAGGTACATTATTAACCAATAATTGGAATTATGAGGAGATAAGAATAAAAAAAAAAAGTGTCAATTTGATAAAGATAAAACTGCCGACAACAATACCAGTGAGAAGAAAAAATCTTTTATAGTGAACATACACGATATAATTTGTGACAAACTTATGCTCGAAATTAATTCTAGATAGTCGTTTACGACTATGTTATGTATGATTTTAAACTTTTTCTAAATCATAATTTGGATGAAGATGCATTTGACGAATGCATGAAAGAAATAGCGACAAAGTATGAAAGTGATATTTATAGTAGATACTTTCAAAAAGAAATTATTCGTTTTCTTCAGTATGACAAGGAAGAATATAAATGAAATCCCATGGAAATGTACAAACTTATATTAAATGGTTAACAATTTACTTTTCTTAACGTGGAAACAATTTTAAAAATATGTAATGCAACAGTCGAACGTTTGCTTTCGGTGTTGAAAAGAATGAAAAAACTATTTACGCAATTCTTTGAATTATTTACATTTAACAGATTTATCTCTCATGTTTATCGAAAATGACTTAATACAATAATTATTAAATTATGATAACTTAAAGGAAGGGGGTGGATCTCCATCGATGTGCACTCGATGTTGCAATATTCGTGACTTAACACGCTATAATCCCTAAACAATTCTTAACTTACTTAATCCTAAATAAATTACATAATTCTAAAGGATTATTAACTAAAAACACTAAAAAGATTTAGGGTTGATCCGAGATTTTCCGTGATTGCATTTGTGAAAACCGACCCTCCGCACCTTCTATTCTGAGCAGTTTTGACAAACGCTGTACTTACTAAAAATATTCTATTAAACCGACCCTACTCGGCAAAGTGTGCTACTAGGAAGAGGGTGGATCTCCATCGATGTGCACTCGATGTGGCGATAATCGTGACTTAACACGCTACAATTCCTAAACAATTATTAACTTACTTAATCTTAAATAAATTACATAATTCTAAAAGATTATTAACTTAGAGTAGGTACACAGGTACTACTAGTGCCCAATTTAGGACCGCCCACTGTAACTTTATTATTTATACTGACCAAAATATTATCATAATATACTGACTTTTAAAAATATACTGCAGTGATACTTCTTAAAACGGAAGTTTTTCACATGCACTAAAAAGTGCTGCGACTAACCTCTTCGCGGGAGATGAGATAATCGTCTCTGAGGGTGGATTCTTAAATTGATTTGAATTGCTCTTGCCCAAATTAAATAAATTTGTTTTCCAAATATAATTAAATAAAAAAATTTCTTGTAAAAAAAAATCAATAAACCGTATTTAAAAAAAAATGCTTCTCCATAATTAATTATCAATCCAAAAGCCAACGCAAAGTAAATGTTAACTAAAATTTCAATAATCTTCGAAGAGAACGAAGTTTTGTTGTTAGCGTTATCCAAATTGCCTGCTTATCAATATCAACCATTTGTTCCTTTAAATTTAATATTTAATTTTCCGATTTTAAAACAATTTCCAAAATAATAATTCTAACTGTTTCTTCCAAGTCAATCCAATCAATCAATCTATTTCTATTCAGTAGCCACTCACAAAAAAAATTATCTAACTATTCAAAATAATTCCAAATTCAAAAAAATACGCAATAATGCGTTCGCATAAACTCACTTTATTCAATATCAAAATATTACTCACAAATTCAAACTTATTTCAAAAAAATCTCAATAATGCCTCGAGCCAAAATCGCACAATAGGCTCGGCGGCGGCCACTATCGGCAAAAAGCCTTGAATTTTCTTCGATTCGTCCCCACCTGTATAATTTCACAATTTTACAAAATTACAACTATTTAAAACAAAATTTTTTTAAATGCACAGGGTAGGTGCTAATCCTTTTGAAATACCACAATACTGATTAAAAAATTAGTTGCCATAACGAAGTACAGATATTATGTAATTTAAATGCCAAAATGAATGGGAATTTTAAGTTTTATGAATTTGTTATAATTATTATGTGATTATAAATAAACTTATTGAAACAAAAATAAATGTTTAATGGGGCTTCAACGAGGATTGCGCTTGTACGTCACCGATAGCTTAATCCGCCAATTTACAATTCTTTACAATTTTTTTACTTTTACAATTACAATTACAACTATCACACGAAAATATCGAATAAGAAGTTTGAAAAATTAAATTTTTGATTTTATACATATTTATTATATATCGCAGTAAAATTCAAATATATAAAGCAGGATTATAGAATAGAAAAAGATAACATTAGAAACAAGATATTACAGATAAATCTGCTTTACTTTGTTTTGAAAATGTTTGATACGTAATTTAATTTCATCACAAAACGTAGGATTTTCTTTTTATCTTATTTTAGGACAAGCTTTTTTCACATTATATTCTATTGCGTGCTATGTCATCTCCTATTTATTAATTTCATTTCATTTAATACTGGTTATTTCAGTAGGGTTAAGTAGTACTCGACTTTTCAAGAATTGTTTTAAGGTAGAAATTAATAAGTATCTAACGTTAGATCGTAGCGCGACTATTGTAAATGCAAAGTCAAAGTGTAATTCTATGAACAATGTAAAAAAATATTGTGGAAAACTATTTTGTCAGTTTTTGATATAAAGTGAACTGTTCTAACAAGGGTAAAGTTAATATTAAATAAAATTTACTTGATAAAGTAAAAACAGTAATAATTAATAATAATACTTTTAGGGAGTAGTCGTATTTGTTCTAAGGGAGGAAAATATTCATATTTTTGTTTAATAAAATCAATCAAATTACATGCACACAAATCCTCGATCAATTGTTTGAAATCTTTAGCTTTACACCATGAACTGAAAAGGTAAAGTAGTAACAAAATATGCAGAACTTTGACAAGTTTGACAACAATAACTTTGCATTTAAAATTTAATACTTAGTCTGTTTTCTGAGACTGATGTCCCGTCCAACTCCCTATATCAACCACCACTGTAGGTATCCATTATTAATACAGTAGAGCCTCCATAATCCGGATTAATTGCGACCGAAACCTATCTAGATTATTAAAAGTTCAGATTATCGAATAGAACCAAAAACAGGGCCATTTGACGCCTTAAACATCATGAAAACAAGCTAAAACCGTTAATAATTCGCTGTAAGGGTTAAATAATTAGAGCAGATAAATAAAATCATTAATTAATATGAACTTGCAAGTACATATTTTAATGAAATTAGATATGTAATACAAAAATACATATAAGTACGATTATCAGCTAATATTTTTTTTCACTGGAATTGAATTCGGATTATCGACGTTTGGATTATCGAAGCTCTAGCGTATTAACAATCGAACTAGTTTTTTATAAAAAAATATTTTATAACAATAATTTATTTGATTATATTTTATTGGTTTTCAAAAAATAATATACCTACTATTTTATTATGACTGAAAAACAAACTTTTTTAACTAATATTATTAGCAAGTTTTATATAATATGCTAGGCAAAGTGAAATGTTAAGGATATAAGTTCAACAAAATATTTAATAATAATCTCAAATTTTTATGTAAATAATAATACTTGCTCAATCTTTATGGCAAAATTTACCATAAGTGTAAACGTAAGGAAATCTAAACGTGTTAAAAATTAATAATACGTACATATTGCGCCTGATTTTAAACAAAATTTTCTAAAGTGATTACAAAGAAACAGCGCTATAATTAAATTTATTTATAAAACTTAAAAATATTATTTATGTATATGTGTAACTAATATTATTGACCTTTATGACTACATTAGTTCTGCAATTGGACATTTTTAACAAAAAACAGTAGAACATACAAATGCGTTAAATTTAAAATTAACTTTATTTAATTTGTTAATTAAAGATGATATTTTAATATAATGGAAATATAGAAAAAAATTTAAATTGATCATTAATATTTTACGATTACCAGAATACCTATATATGTAGATAAAACATTGAAATCAAGTATTTTGCAAAAATATATAATTCAATTTTTATTCTTTGTATCTAAAGAAAATTTAAATAATATTAGAAATATTAAAAATAAATTTTCAATTTTCGTTACTAACTTAAGTACAATCGATTACTGTTTAAAGGTAACAAAGGAAGTTTTACTACTTAAAAATTATGTTGTAAATTAAAAATTTAGAAATTAGTATGTCATTTTAAATTATGGAGTATCTAAATATTGCTAATATTAATTTGACCTGAATCATTTCTATGACAATGTGACAACACGTTCCCAATATTGTGGCAATTACCTAGCTAACGTAGTCTCAGGAAAGCGGAAACGGTTGTCATTTCCTGTGGAACGTTATATTTAACACATTAAAATTTTTTATAAGGCGTTTAATAATTTCTATATAATTTTAGTGTAACATGTTTTTTATGGTTTCATTTCGTTTTGGTGTGAAATTCATACAAAAGTGTTAAATTATTTTTTAATAACTTGCTAATACTTTTAAGTACCTCGAGTAAATTTCAATTTAAAAAGTAAATTTATTTTAATTTGTAATTAAAATTTACTATATATATTTACTCGTATGTAGACGGAGAGGTCATCGAGTTGTTTATGGGAAAATGATTTACCGAGATGGGATTCACAGTTCATCTGTCACACTCTCTTCGTTCAATAAATTACAAAAATTGTCTTCACAAGACTAACGATTTCTTATTT
Organism: Cantharis rustica; assembly: GCA_911387805.1. Taxonomy (NCBI): domain Eukaryota; kingdom Metazoa; phylum Arthropoda; class Insecta; order Coleoptera; family Cantharidae; genus Cantharis; species Cantharis rustica. The sequence goes on along the minus strand of OU426877.1, from coordinate 110,072,843 downwards.
GTAATCTTAAACCGAAAGCAGTAGCATTCTTTAAAATTAAGTCAGCAAATTGAAAGTTTCTGCTATGTGTGAGGTCTAAGCAATACATCAATTCGTTTTCTCTCGTTACTTATATTTAAATCACTTATAAAATAAATAATGTTGACAGAATCTGAAATCAATTAAATTAGTTTATACTACAAGTCAAAGTTATTACAATTTTAATTAAATTTAATGTGCAAATAAAGAGCCAATCAAACAATGTCACACAATACTCCTCGTTCGTTATATTATTACTACTTATTTATATTATTCAAAAGTTGCACTTGTAGCTCACGATTCCTTCTATACTTCTCTTTTACGACTTTCGCGAACTACCAACCTACCCACCTTCATTATCCAAGTGCCAAACTGCAATCAATACCTACTTGAAACAAAAATGCCTCATAAATCATAATAGATTTATAAGATTTTGACACTTACAAAAACTGAAAACTTGAAATTATTTTAAGCGATTATTTTTAAGAAAAGCAATTAAATTGTACTAATAATTCATAGCTTTATTTGCTCTTTTATTAGTGACACCTGCTTTATGTCACGTTTTACTACATTATTTTAAATTTACTACTACCTACCATACCTAGTTGTGGTTATAAATATAAATTATACGAAACGTACCTTTTACTTGTGAAAGATAAAATCCCGCATAAGTTAGGACGCTTTTGGCCCTAACAATCTGATTCAACTTTTACATATCAATAACCTGAATTACAAGTAGGTATGATTTTAAATGTCTTTATTACGTTCAAAGTTGAGCAAACCATTGTAAAAATCAACCGTAACTACTTTTTACCACAACTAATTTTTTTGGTATACTCAATAATTAAAGGCAAAGCAAAAAGATATGGCATCAATTAAACAGTTTAAGCTTAGATTTATAGCTAAACTGTACAATTCAATACTGAACTTTAGAAAAGTTGTGCTTAATATGAGATAGTCGGGTAAAATGACATATCGTCGTATTTCCAATTATTTGTTATTATTTATTTTTTAATAAAAGCCACCGAAGTATTATACATACTTGCATTATTTGTAAAAAAAAAGTCTATGTTATGCTTGTATGTCAAATTAGGAATATTTCGTCTATATTCATACTTCTTAATAAATTTGAAAACGAAATTTGTTGAGAATTTTTAAATCGTCCTGTACATTTGTCATAATTCTAGTGCAAAATAGTAATTTAAGAGTGATAATCCGTTATTATAAAAAGAGCTATATTATTCACGCTATAATAATTGCAGGAAATTTGTAGCTCTTTTTACTTATCCTTGTGCTCACTTACTTCAGTAAAAAAGTGTGAGGAAAACTAGTTTTTTATAATTTGAAACACATCATAATAATTATCACACCTATTACCTATGATAATTTTAACATTCAAAATGACTCCTAATTACTACCTTTTAGGTTTATTAAATGAAATAGTGCAACTGGCTTTTATTTTTATTGAAATCCGTTTTTATTTGGGAAATTTATCACGTCTAACCAGGATTACCGTGTTAAATCCAGAAGATTGTTTTCGACGATACTTTACTTTATGGGTGTACAAAACTATAATTAATTGATATATTGTTAGTTGGATAAACCAGCGTAATACTTTAATACCATACTATATTGCTAAAGGTACATAAAATTTCTGTCGTTGCTTTCTTTTCTATAAAAACTACAAAATTCACAATCGGCATCTGCAGCAACAAATAACTTTAAAATTAATTATTAAAATTTAGCCCACAAATTAATTAAAAATTTAAATTTTGTTATTTAGATGTTTCATTGTGTTTGCTTAATTTGTAATTTTAAAATACACACATAATTTTAATTTTCCCAAGCTAATAATTTATACCTACATATTATGCATATTTCAATAATATTAAAGTGCCCGCAAAATTGCTTTTAACAAACAATTATGGCGCATTACAGTAAATATTAACTAAATTATCTAAATTAATAAAAATAAGGGTAGGTACTGTATGAAATACAGATAAAATATTATTTTTACAAATTTACAATAAATGTAAAATTGATGTTAGAATATCGCAAAAATAAATTCAATTTTCAAATATTGCGTTCTCTCCAATGTCATATCAATTTCAAATATCCATTACCATTCAAGCACGTGTCTTTCGCGAATTCAACATTTCACAGGCTTCTCGTTCAAATACGGTTATCACAATAAAAACGGGACCACCCTCACAACACACCCGTCATCCCGTAAATGTCTTCCTAATGCTTTACGGGATAGTGTCATAAATAATTTTACGGTGAGAACACAAATTTCCCCAAAATATAAAACTTCGCTACATTTACTGCTTGGAACGTAAGTTCAGTGACTGGTAAAAAAATTGTATTTTGTCAGATGTAATTTAATACAAAAATAAAAAAGCAGAATATCAGTAATATAGAATTCTTTCGTATTGCCGATATTTTGTACTTCACACCTTAACCGCAAGTTATTTTTGTAACTTAATATTTTTTTTGTAATATTAGATATACGGTTGACACCAAAACGTTCGGTCTAGTTATCTACCTGGCTTAACTTAGTTTTGAAATGAACTTTCAACAAACATGAACGATCCACAACATACGGCCCGTCAAAGCGTTAAAGGAGTAAACACTTCGGCTACTCACACCAATTAGCTATACTCTGAGAACCAATAAATTGTTAGATGTTTCCAAAATAGGGTGAATTGAACCACATATGAAGTGATTTCCCAAGAGCAACGCTCGGTTAGACTTTTCCTTTGGGAACTGTTCGACATGGATATGTTATGTTTGGGAAGCTAAACGCTTAAATTGTCATAAAAACTGTGGTATTGAAGAATCAAGTAACATTGACTTAATTTAATTTTTATAAAAAATGAAGTGCGGCGTTGATTGATTATTTTCTGCTACTTAAATACTATCTATTTTTAAAACCTAATAGATTTTTAACTTGATACAAATTATATTATGTAGTATTATCAAATTAATAAAAAAATAAAAATAGACAAAGGTATTTTATTAAAATTGAGCGATTTTTACAGTATTTTAAGTAGTATTTTTCCAGTCAAGTGATCCAGATGATTTCGAAAAGAAATAATCAAAATTGATATTATGCCACTTAAATGATAAACTAATTTTGATAATATAAAGTTCCCCTAAACTATAGAATTCGGCATATAAATAACCTAAAAGAACAGCACAAGTTGCCCGAATCATCAATTCGAATCGGTCGGTGGCAAAATTGGGGTCGATTTGAAAAAGTGGCTCAAACTTGACGTCAACGATGTGATCCGGCTATACAAAAATAGTAATGCAAGGCTGTAACAGATTCGTGTGAGTCGTGATTTTTGGAAAATTTTGTTGCTGACCAGAGGGTACAAAGCAAAGCACTAGAATGAGGGTGTAACACTGATTTATTGTAATGGCTGTTCCGCCTCACTTTAAATTGAGATTTAAATTAACAGGCAGTCGATATGCTAAAGCAAGCCGCGCTTATGGCGACAGAGCGTCAATAACCGGAAAATTGAATTTGAGAACACAGGCAGTCAGCCAGTTACAATTGAAAATGTACAGATGATGAGCTTTTAACGAATTTTATGCACAAATACATAAGACATGATATGCATAATGACTGCAATTAAAATATAAAATTGGCATTAAAAACTGAAAGATTATTGTTAAGCATTAAGTTTTTATTTTTCTTCTAGAAAGCAAATTAAAGAAACTGAAGGTTTTATTTTATGAATTAAAAAAAAATTAATATAATTAAAAGCCAAAGACGACGCCTTTAAAATTTTTTATTATACCTCCAACCAGTGTAAAACAGCTGCATTTTATGTAAATAAATTTCATATGCAGAAACACTCTCGACATTTTTAAGTATCTACTACAAACTCTGATCAATTTAATCAGTAGGTAAATCACAAGACTATGTCGAAATTTTATTAGGATAGGTCAGTCATGACTTTCAGTTACTCAATTAAACGATGAACAATACATCAATTATTTGTAACCAGTCGTGAGCATCTCCGGTTACAATCTCAGATTTCTCTTTTGTTTATTAAGTGCTACCAACTAACATTTAAACTTGAACATCAATCACCCAATTAATTAAATTCTTTCTTTTTTGATTATAAGTAAGACAGAGACTTCAAGTGGTAGCTACATTATGCTATATGTATATGATTTGGTCACATCATTTAATTCTTCGAAAACACTAAAAATTCAAATTTAACTCTCGTTCAAGTTTTGGCCAGTTTTCTAATAGTGATAACTCAGGTATCAAATAAATTTGTTTAACAGATATTAATTAATCTGAAAGTTTAAATTCAGGTGAAAAAATTGGCTAACTCCTCAAGTGTAACTCAAAAATCCGGTCAAGCGTTGCTAGGTTGAAAGAGCATTAAAATTAAACAAACACCAGTGTTTTGAAGAACTGTTTCTACGAAAATCGCGTTTAAAACTTTGCATGCAAGTTTTTTTAGCTAGTTTATGCAACAAAAATCTTCGAGCAGAGATCTTCGAGCAGAGATTTATGTCTAAGACGTCCGCCAATGAATTGGAAGGTCCAGGTTCTCTTCTTTTGTTCTAAGGGTCGTAGAATATAACAATTTTAGTTTCGTGTTCGGAAAGATTTAAAAATATCTGAAAAAAACTATTCCTGCCCCGGAATCAAACCTGGAACCTCCTAATTCATTTTCTGAAGCATTATCATCTTATCAGCTAGAAGACCTTCGGATTATTGTGGCAGAAAGTGGTTGAAAATTTACAATTAAAAATTTTTATATCTTCGAATGCTTTTCATTTCTTCTTTTGCTTAGTGTGCTCACTTTCTTACCCTATAACTTACTCGATAATAACAAACAGCATACTAATAACTTTTACTTTTTCTTATTGTTCATAAATTGTATTATTTTCAAACTTACCATTAGATTATTTGCATTTCTAATTTTGTTTAAGAATGTTAAATGCAACTATAATTTCTGATAATAAACTTTTATGTATACATTGATATTCGATACACAATATCAAAAAATTTATCTACGAGAAAGATTAGCATTTCTGAGATTATCTCAACTAATTTGTAATAAACACCAGCGGCTTTATACCTTAGAATCAATTAGTGTACCAGTTTAACAGATAATTCACCATCTAAGTGCATTATATTAGATCATTAATATACTTTTCAGGCTTATACATGTATCTCGACTGAGATACACTAACATTAACTATAATTTGTTATAATTTTAACAAAAGTTGGCATTTAATTAACACTAATAACCATAAGAAAAAATAATAACATTATGAGTTCGTTTTCAGAAAATAATTAAGTTACCTAATAAATAGGTACAATGTACCTAATATATTTAAAAATTATTTTAAAGCATGTTAGATATTTTACTACTTATTATAGTTAGGTATAAATAATCACAATAATTAATTAATTTTAAAAGAAAATCGTATAATTCTATAACAACCAGTAAACCACTTACTGAAGGATTGAATGTTGATCCTAGCACACTAGTGTGCTCAAAATGTCGAAAAAATTCTGAATTTTAAATAGCACTAAAGGTAATAAATAATATGGTCAAGATCTTTAAAAAAATAAGTATTAGCTTTTTTAAATTACAATTTAATAATACCTTTACGTTCAATATTCCTCGAAGGGCCTGAAAGTAACGAAATTGTTTATTATATGAAACTTGCTTATTTTTTAAAGACCTTTTAAAAACTACCACTTTCAATTACCCCAATTTAATTCTTTTATAAACTTTTCAGATATCGGCTTTTCCGGAGAATGCCTGTATCAACATTTGAGTTTTTGTTAAAGCTATGTATATTTATTGCAGTAAAACGTTTTGACCGAGCTCTCTACGACTAATACCTACTATTTAAAAAATAGTTTGAGTCTATATATTATATACTAAATACAATTACAAATAATTGAAATGTTATATAAATAATTTTTATATTATAGAGAAATATACCATAATAAAAGTTATTTATATTTATTTATTTATTTATTAGCTGTATTATATTGAATTGATAATTTATAATATCAATATTCAATGAATGGATAATTATTAAGACAATTAACTAACTTTTGGACTCATTCCATTGGCAAAGGCGTGTAAATATTCACTTTTTATGAAAGTAATTGTTCACTTTATTGCCGGTTACGAATGGTGCTTTAGTGCCGCCTATTACTTGCAGCAAATATAAAGTTAATTATTTTTAATAATAAATAATAATTATTCTTTGTTTTTAGAAAATATGATTTCTTCAGAAGAAATGCACCTACTTTATGCGGCTCGGGTGTAATTATTTGCTTCCACTACCCGCTGGTCCAGCATTATTTATTCTCACTATGAGAAATTTTACATTTACGTCTATTAAAACAATAATATACTTATCATTTTCATCTTACGTCAAAAGAAATTCATTTTATGTTATAAGTAAACGAACTTTAATGTTCATTTATTTGCTTCTTCTTGGGGTACCAAACACTATACGGTGCCAGATCAGTCCCGTCTAACATTTGCTTAATTGGCAGCAGGATAATTAGGGGCCACCATTTGCGACGCATGTAATGGATTAAGGAAATTTAGGAGATTTTTTCTTTCTAAAGATGTAGTTTGATTTGGTTACTCATTTCATATACTACAAGAGCCCAAATTGCAGTATAGTATTTATGAGTTAAAAAATTTATTTAGATCAGAGAAAACATATAATCTAAAATTTTTGAAGAATTTGACGTCGGAAACTACATTTCTGATGTTCTTCTACGAAAATAACTGAACTACACCTTTAGAACATACTACTTAAACGTGGGAACGTAAAAATATTTTGAGAAAGTTAGAAAGACAGAAAATAAGAAGGGCGTTACCGTTCCTTTCAATTTAGATTTGTTAATTATAAAATATTTGTTTTTATATAGTACTAACAAAGCTGTAATATAATAATAAATAATGGATTTATAGAATTATTATCACAGGCATTAATAATTAAATTTCTTGTTATTTAATTATTATAAGCTGTCAGTTGTCAGCAGTTATAAGTTGTCAGCAATTGAAGCTTTTATCTATAAATTGATATAATATAATAATAATTATATTATTATAATCAGTGGCGTAACAAGCAGTTGAGGATAGCCTGTGTGCAAAGTTGGGGGGCCGGGCCTCTGTTCTTGTAACAAGATAAAAACAAACAAAAATAAAAAACTTATATTACGCATAACTGGAAAATAAACAAAAAAATTATATTAATAGAATAAAAAATACAGATATTATCAATATTTTAAAGAAATTATTAATCAAAATCTTTTTTTCTTGCTACACAACATATTATATTTTAAATAATCATTTTTTTAAAGATTTAGTAGTCACAGCATATCCGGGGGCTCTTTTAGCCGGAGCCAGCGTGCGTGGCACTCACTGCACCCCGGTAGTTCCGCTCTTGATTATAATATTTTGCAAATATTATAGTTAAGAAAATAATCGTTATGATCTACTAAAGCTCAAGTTGTTCAGTTGTAGATTAAATCAAACAATTTAAGTTAACCTATGAAATAAGTTGAAAAACTCTTTTTTACAAAATATTATCGGTTATCTTAAATTTTTTAATTTTAATTGAACTGAACAACTGGGCCTTTTAGTAGATAAATTTTTAACTAACAACATTGCAAATAGACATTGTCAATCAGGATCGTTTTTAAAATTAGTTACGAATAAAAAAAAGTTTTGATCTTATTTACGGATCCCATCAGATTGTGTGTAGATATTCAGTATTTTAGATTGTTTTATACTGTAATACATTTTATTATCAATTTCAGCGTGTATACTTCTATAAAAATCACGTAGATGAGCTCGAACCACACGAATTTGTATTTTAGAATTATTCTATTGAATGTATTTCAATTTTTAAATTTTAACTTATTTTGCCACTGAATCATTTTAAAAATAATAACCTAATAATACAGCAATATTTAAAACAGATCTGATACTTATAATTATCCTACGTAATTATCGCTCTACGCAATTTTTGTTAAGCTCAGGGCTGGCTTATAATAACTGATTTCAAAACTCAATAGTTATGATACTATTGTTTTTTTATTTGTCTTGCTCTCTTTCTCTCTATCGTATTTACCATTTATCCTACAATTGTAACATGCGTGCAAAGTGTTATCACATATTATATCTATGTATTAGTAAATACATACGAGTAGTTATACAAAAACTGTTATAATATAATAACAAGTTTTGATTTCTCTAAGAATTGACACAAAATTATTATTATTTAAATCGATTTCATTTTAAAACCGCTTATATGATGAGGAATCGTGTTAGAATGTCTATCAAACTTTGATATATTATTATATATTTTATAATATTAGTATAATACACCTATACTTAATTATATACACAATAGAGCGGGGTCGTTAAAATGCTCTATTTTGATAATTGTTGCATTGTATCGTAATTGGAATCGTGTTTCAAAATGAAACGAATTTATAAATAATATAAAATTACTAATTATCAAATCTAAAGAAAATTATTACCATAACTACAAAAAATTGTTGGAATATAATCGGTTAGGAGTTTTTAGCAGGTAGATCAAAAGTATGATTATAAGCACCAAATTTATAGGTTTTTTTTTGCTAAAATTATATAAGAATGTTCGTAATGAGTAGTAATTAACAAATAAAAATTTCAAAATTCTTTATTTACGTAACTGACGTAGTTTTTATTTCCTTGGATGGCCATAAAAGTTTTAATACGCTTATTTCCGTTTTGTTTTATTAAAAACCATATTTATTAAAATATATAGTAAACAATAAATAATAGTCTCATATATATTATAAAGTTACTATATTTTTAACAGATTAATTGGCAAACCATGGAGATTAGGTATTATATCGTACAATATCAAACACTTAATTAGTTTGTTTTAGTTCCTTTCCACTTTAATTTAATTAACCAACTCTATAAAACACATTTAATTATTTAAGTACAGATATGATTTGTTCGTTATAAGTTTAATTGTTAAATTTGATATTCTTAGCTATTTTAGCTATACATAGTTTATTGTATCAACAGTTCGTTCCAACTTTCTAAATTTTTTTTTTCTGAAAAATATTAACTTGGGAAGTGATAAGCAAATACATACCATTATATATTTTACAACACCAAAACCAAAACAATGCAATTGTTCCTTATATAGAACCTGACCCCTTTTGCATTCTTGAAAGTTAAAGTCATTCAAGTCAAGCTTGAAATTCTTTTGGGAATTGGCACTATAAATTTCTTGTGACAAGCAAACGACATTTGTGTGGCTAAACAGTAATTACAATATTCGTGCCATATTCTTCTCGATAAATAGAAAAGGTATTTGCACGCCCTAGTAAACTTACAATAAAAATATGTAGCACTTAGCAGTACTACGATGGATATCTTCAGGTTTATTTTTCTTTTTGGGTTTATTATTTAGTAAAAGCTTTATTTTCAAAAAACAAAAGTCGGCAAAATTAAAAATATTAAAAAATTTTATTAAAGACTTTTATGTTTAGTCGAAAATATTTGGGCTGTTACATACGTCAGCGACATAAATAAGCGTTCATAATTTAACATACCTTGAAAAGAGCATTCTGTAAATTCGAAACCCACTTGATTATTGAATGGTGTACAACCGAAAACGTCAAAATATTCCTTTTCACTTTTACGTTCAACAAATTTACAAGCATCACTAACACTTATATTGTTATAATTTTTATAACTGTAACTTTTTATGCTTAACTTTAACTTTTCAAGTTGTCAGAATACAAAAATTACTTTGGAGAGTATTCGGACTTGCTTCGTAGAAAAGTTATGCTGTTTTAATTGAGTTCTAATTGCGCATCAATTCATTATCAATAAATGTAATGAGAATAAATGAAAAGTTTCACATCAAAGTTTTTTGTTGGTTCTTATAATTAATAGCCTTGTTGATTAAGATTGATGTATTCAATTTACTATCAAGATTTTAAGCTATCAGCGGGAGCACTGAAATATCCAGCATTAAAAATTATACAAACAAAGAAAGGCAGCAATTTAATATTTTAATAATTTTGACTGACAGCTTGATTTGTCTTTGCGGTTCGAGAAATAAAAGGCATTTCATAATTTTTTAATTATATTTTATTACATCTATAGTAGTAATTATATATACATAACAGCAATTTCGATATTAATATTTTTAAATAAAAATTATAGATTTATACCCATATCTAAAGATGACATACAATATAATAAAATATACACTTCACTTGAATTTCACACAAAATATTTTAATAAAACTCAATTTATTAAGGAACACAATTACGAATTCGAAGATTCGGTACATATACATTTAACGTAATACTGTCATAAATTTCGTCACATCTATACAAAAAATATATCAAGTTCTTGAGCTTGATACAATAACAATTGCTTAATCTAAATAATTGGCGTATTATAAACAATAAATTACAAATATTGAATGCCCTATATACAAATTAACTATTTCACAATGATTTTAGTCTTCACGAAAGACTTCTTTGGTAGAATTTTTGGCTGATGCCACGAATTAAATTAATGAGATAATCGCGATTGCGGACTTATTGACGAACTGGAAGTTTGCCTCAGCAAAGGTGGAGTGTACGGACTGTAGCGATGTAAGGTGGAAGGATATAGAGTTTTTGAAAGACGCATATCGGAAGAACTATTTACGCTGGTAGGACTTGGCGATCCCGACGAAGAGCTAGGAGTAGACGACGGCGGCGGAGGTGGAGTAATTTGTGATCTGTGAGGAGCCGGCGGCCCTAACAAACCCGGAGGTAAACCACCATGAATTGGAGATTGCCACGATACACCACTTTGATTCCATAATTGAGCGGGTAGCCCCAGAGGAACTGCAGCACGTGCTAAATATTGACCTGAAGAGCTATTAAGCAGCATAGCATGCAGTTCGCTAGGATTATAAGGATTACTTCCAGCCCTACCCCACATTTGTATATGCGCTCTAGCCTTTTCCATCATTGCTGCGGAAAATAACGAACCGGAGTTGTTGTTTTCTGCATCCAACGGATCGCCGTAAATGCGAAGTGAATTTCGTAGAAAATGCTGTTCCATAAATAAATTATCCATTGGTTCTCTGTAACAAAAAATTAAATTATAATTTCGAGAAGTTTTAGGTTCGCAAAAGAAATTTTGCACGAGTTGTTTATTACGAATTTATCATACGTGGATATCAATAATATTGGGTATAAACACGCACAAATTAATTTCAATAATAGTAATAACACCAATTATGATTAAACACGTACATAAATGACGAAAGTGATAAATATAATTCATGTGGAACTAAGTGAGCAAAAGAATTAGCTTATTGCTGTTGTGATAGAATTTAATTTACGTGTTTCAATCTCAGCGCGGCTTTCTGTAGGCGGAGAAGTGGAAGCCGCTCTGTAATTTTAGACAATCGTTGTCTTCATGACGATGAGTTGATGATATAATGAACCCGACATATTTTCTCACACCTCAGGTAGGCTATCGTGAGCTGTTTTCCCACTTATTTTCTTATTTTGAATTTGTGTGTGTCTATAATTAGGGCGGCGGGTATCTAGCAACCCCTGGTGGCAGCCCGTGGCTAAAGGCGGAGTTCTCGGGTCTCTCATTAACGGCTCACCGCCGATCATTCGGTTTTAATATTATTGATTGTTTTTAAGTTTTGTAAAGCGCCCGAATCCTATTCTCTATGATTTGTTTAAAACGGAGGCGACAAAATTAAAAACCCGCTCGAAGCTATAACTAAATACTCCTCTTTTAAGCACCATCGATGCTACCATCGAGGATGGTAATCTTTAGTTGCCTACGGTGATCCGGTTTTGTCATGGAAATTAAGGCACTGCAACACTTTATAGTCACATAAACGTTGAACAATTACAAAATAAATTATGTGGCATAAATGTGTTAAATTTTTTAGCACGCAGTAATGTCTAGGCGCAAACACGTAAGTTTTTAAGAATGCTGCTCAAATAAACTAAAACAAAAAATAAAGCTTTTCTGCGCGGTGGCAACCGCAAAATCGTCATATGTTTTAGGACAAAGCGACAGATGACTAAAACTCATCACGGCTACTGTTCGGGTTTATGAGCTATAAAAACTACTCACTAATAACAATTCGTAATTACTTTAGAACTCATTTTAAAAAACCTGTTTTGTTATTTTTGTGATCCATAATGGTCTTTGCTGAAGATAGTAAATTATAAAATGAAATGTGCAATTTCAACGCTAGCTTTAAAAATAAATTGCCAAGTTCTTTTTCAAAATTAAAATCAGAAGCTTGTAGGTACTAAATTTGCATTAGTCAAGCAACAACAATCAACTTGAAATAATTTAGCTTTTTTAAAATTTTAATCTACTGTAATGTAGGTACGAGTAAGTACGAAAAAATATAAGTAGTAATTTATAATGCACATGAGCAACAGTTTTAAAATGCAAAACTCTCAGTGAATTTAAGTGATTGCCTCACGTACAAGTATATTTATAAATTCAAAAAATATGAATTTATAATTATTTTAATAAAAAGTTTTAATTTCTTGTTGGCTCTAAATTAACCTTCATTATAAATGATAATTTTCGTTTTATTAATTATATTCATAATTTTTAGCCTTTTTATTATAATATTTTTGTGTAAGCTGTACAAATGGAGATATCTATTACATTTTATGGTAATTACTGAATAATGGTGGATTATATAAGAAATATAATTTCCGTAACGGCACTGAAAACAATTTACACTTTTAAATAGCCTATTTAAATTTTAACGAGCATTTTTTTATGTGAAATTATTTAACGATATAATATCTAAAATGGTTGTCACTTACATTTTACTTATCAATATAATACATTAGTCATTGCCACAATAATAAGTTAATTTTCAAGTACAACTAAGGTGTATTTTTTACTATGTTGACTACAATAAAAAGAATACGCGGTTTGTTTGCATTCAAAATGGCACTTGCAATAATTATAGTTCGAAATATTAAAATTATAATTACTATAAAAACCAATATTATTCATTCATTTTATACAAAATGGGAATGTATTCCTACAATACATAAAATATAATTTTAAAATTCATGCGGGGTTATAGATTAACGTCAAAATGTAAATGGTGAAAACAAAATTAAAATAAATTGTTTAAGTATACAGCGCATTTAAGTGTAGTTACCTACATATATTATAAGAAAAATAAATATATTACTATAGTATTATATAATATTATATGAAAGCCGATATGCCTAACAAATTAAGGTAAGAAAATTAAATTATAACCAATTTAATATGTAGAAATTACAATTTTTTGGATAGCACCCAAAATTTTAATTTAAAAAAAGCACTAGCAGCATTTTGTTCTTTCTCGTATGAGTGCAAACTTTTGCAAAAAGTTATAAGAAAAAGCAATATAAAAAATTATCTTTACCTGTCAAAATCTGTCAATCTCGATGAATCCCTAAATCCTTTGGCAAAAGGATTGGAATCAATTTTTAGTTTGGTTATTAATTGATTTTGATAAGCTGTCACTGCGGTGAATACGGTTTCGGGAAATATGAACGTTCGATATTGTTCCTGTTCAAGATCCGTGATAGGGCCGCTATGGTCCTTCCATTTGACCAGATGTATTCTAGGTTGATACCTGTGCATAGAGTTGAGGATGATCTGGAAAGAAAAAAAGTATTAATTTAAAATAATTCGCGTGTCAAAATGTTTACTTAGCATTATTTAAAACAAATACAAAATGTTAAATGTTAAATGTTAATTAGCTCCCTTTGTAAATTAAAAACATGTAATTTAAATATTTCAATCGCTAAAAGCAATCATATATTAAAAATTTTTGTGCGCATATAAATTATGTTTTACGGTCGTGACTAATTCTTTTTGAAATAGTAGATTAATAGGCTTTTTATATTTCTTAAAGGCTACAGGTAGTGTTGATATATGCAAAATCCTATTCGAGTTAATAGCGTCGTTATCGCGTGCGGACATGGCGGCCATTGTAAGTTGCAACGCCGCCAATCATTATCGCCACCAGAAATTACGAGTACGTTGCTTGGCAACACTTAAAATGCGGGGGAGCCCGTGTTCCGGGTTGATAAACGCAAGCGCATAAAACTAAAACTTTTTCTTTTTCATTGTTCTTTAGATCTTTTTTAATTCTTGTCAACTGCAATTTCCTTTACTTGAACGAAATGCTCAACTTGAAAGTCATTAAATCGCATTATGAAAGGGTTACGCAGCTCCGATTGATGGTATTAAATTAAATTTTTAGGGAAAAGGATTTAATACTGTTTAATCGAATTTTTCAGATCCTTCTTTTAATTTAAAATTTTCAACTTTTTGGGCTATCAAAATTTCATGCAATATTACAAAATAGATTTCTAGTAGGTAAATTATAATAAATTTTATATTTAAAAATAAGTTGGGTTGTAGGTACCTTTAGAAATTTAAATTTAGCGTCAATCTTTAATTACAACAATAAATCTTTCCGTAGTTGACAAGAGATACTGAAAAAAATACCAGATGACTGTAATAAAATATAATCTAATAAATAATACCCACTTTGATACACTTTTAAAACTATATTAAAAGATTATTGTACTGCTAGGCAAGATAGTTAAAAACCACAGACCACCCTGATGCATAAATGACGAAACGTTCAAACTTGGTAATAAATAGGCTAAACGTAAAATGACCTAAGCGTAGTATTATAGTCTGAATATGCAATAAATCACTTAGTATTGCTTTCTGATCAGGTGGATAAGTGTAAGGAAAACTGGCTGAATCGATTTTGAGTTTGAGCATTGCTGATAACGTGCATGCAGTTCAATCGAGAAGTCACACGCAAACCTTGACATATCAATTTAGTAAGATTAAAAAGTAATAATCATATCATTTTCAAAAAAATTGGCACGGGTATTCTAAATGGAAACTGTCATCATTACACCCCAACATTATAATAATTGTATTGATTTTTAAATTCGGGTGTAAGAATAACGAAATAATTATTATGCACAGGTATTTTATTTTTGTAATGCTTCAGTCACACTAATATGATTTTTAACAAAAGAAAATAATTCTGCTGTTTAGACTAAATCAAAATTTTGCTGTACATATATGTTCAGTCAAAATGTGAGTTTTAGCACTTAATTCTGAGTTCAATACGTTACATGTTTAAAGTAATAAATTTTTAGTTGACTGAACGTTCCACAAAATTAATCAACTTTTATGGCAGTTCACTATTATGAACAAAACTTAGGTTAACTCCCAAAAACAAAACTCTTTTGTCTTGTCTTGACGTATACAAATACATATTACAGAATGAAATTCTCAAAACTAATGTTTTTTTTTTCTATTTTGTTGGCTACGAATAAGGTCGCATTATTGCAAAGAAGGTTGCATCTGTTACTTTCTAGGAAACTAAACTATTAAATAAAGTACAATTTTTAATAAATTTTTATATGGAAAACGTTATAAATATTACACACAAAAAAATTACTTTAGCGTTCCAGCAAACACTGCTATTATGCTAGGAAATTTTGCATTATAATAATATGGAGGCGAGGACAAAAGATTTTGTTACTAACAAAAAATGTAAATGTACTTACGTATATTTACACAGATATTTGTTTATAATAGATAGGGTTAGTAACAGGTTGTAATTGTTTAATTTATTTGATTATAATTATTTTAAAATAGATATAAGATGTCAAATATCTCATTAATCAATAACAACTTACTATTTGTTTCATTATATAAATTCACTTAGCACTTTGGAAAATGATTTTATAGTATAAATGTTGTGAATGTGAAGGTTTTTAACAATGAAACATTTTTCTAATCTGCAAGTCAATTATTTTACAATTAGATGTAGGCAATATAATCATGTAAGTGTAATAAGAGAGTAGTTTTCTAACTATCGAAATTTATTACAGAACGATGATACTTTCAAACGACATGTACAAAGAAATTTTGTTCAAGAAGTATAGCTATTAAGTTGCAATATTTAAAAATCTAGCAAAACTAACTAGTACAATGCAATGGTGTAAAAATTATTACATATAAAACTAAAATACAGAAATGTTTTTAAATATATTCAATTAAAGTTGTTAAATATAGACTTCCATATTCACCAAAACAAAATCTTGACTACAAAATAATAAATAAACATAGCAATATGTACAAGAGTTGTAAAACAGCTTCCGCCATTGCCTCGTTCCTTCTATTCTACATCCGTAGTGAGCGTAGTACAGCTCATAAATGCAAACTTTTGCATTATGCCAATAAGCGTTCAAAATAAATAATTTAAGCGTTGAATATAAAGAAAAAAACCTTTCGACTTAAAATTAAACTTGTAACAATGTTAAAATAAAATAATAATTGCGTTCAATAAGTGTAACAATCATTATATTTTTGAATATAACATTTTTTGTGCATTTTGAATTTGAATGTATCGGTAACGTGTTTTAACGTTTATTTTTTTTCGCGTAAATCTGAAGATTAACATTAAAATTCTATAACTCATTAAAGTGCAATAAAAACAAATTTTAGAAAATCCAAAAAATGCACACTTTTTAGAACTAAAATGTTCTTTAAAAACATTAAAAAGGAAAAAAAAGATATGATTAAATAAGAAGTATAAAGAGTTGATTTGAATCCGATTTTACTTTATCCATACTTTCCATGGATTACTAAAAACAAAATTTTTGTTTTAGACTTAGACTTGAGTAAGAATAATAATAGTAAAATTTTCACACTTTCGTTTTTGGTTAAACAGTATAAGATGTCAAAAGAGTTGATTTTAATAAAGCAAAAGTTTGGGTTGGTCGACTAATGCCCACATTTGGTTCTTCATCAATATTTTACAAATACTGTAAGCAGCTCAATAGAATAGTTTCTATTTCTACGAACATAATGCCACAATTGAATTCACAATAATACAATATCAGAGATGTAGGTTGAAATTGTTCCAAGAAAATTTAAATTTTGTGGTTACACAAAGCTAGGTATGTTGACATCTTTAATTTTTTATATAACGCCTATGTGAGATATCTAAAATATAATATAATAAACAAGGATGTGGTATTCGATGTGGGATTTAGTTGTTAACAGAATCAAGATAACACCATAATTTATTGAAGAATTATAAAATATTATAGTTGTGGATATAACGTAATTTTTTACTTACAATCATGAATGAGCTAAGTCAAAATATATATTTCTAAATTCCAGGAGGCATATCAATAGTGCAGGTTACACATATTAAGAAAAACTTAAAAACCTGTCGTTTAGTATTAATCAAGAGCTTTAATAAAAAATAATCCCAAACGTATTAAAATAACAAGTTATGATTATGTGACAATGTAAGCCTGAAGAAAAGTGTCTTGTCGCAGATGCATTAATCGCATGCTGCGTGAGTCGTATGCATATTACGAAAACCGCACACGTTTAAATTTTCCATCAATGAAATATATGTTTGGTCAACGAAATGACTTTGTGTGTGATTCTCAATACGCTACCTGGTGTGTCCGCGCTCTTCAGGGAGTCTTGAGGACAACAAATTTCTCACCTAGAGCCTAACAAGGCAACTCGTTTAAAATTCATTTCATGGAGATTGAAATATGAGCATTTGTATACAGGCCTGGCCTCAAGGGGGTCCATTCATGAATGACGTAGCAATCGAGACGAGGAATGTTTTTAATAAATGTCACAGGTCTGTTTAAATTGAAGATAGAGCGAGATTTGTAAATTGTGTCATTTTAAATGTCAAAAATTTGCTTTACAAATGCAACAACTTTTATAGTACCAATTTAAGCCATTAGCAATTTTAATAACAGTAATATGAAGTGGCAGAATGATAATAAATTATATATTTTATTATCATTAAGTAATGACGTGAATTTGAATCCAGTTGAAATGAGTTGAAGGTGTGTAGCATTATTATACTACTTCCCAACGTCACAGGTGTTTAGTATAACAAGAAATCGATTTGAAAATTATTTAAAACTATTATATTTGGTATTCTGATCGATCTCCATAGATTGCTACGGCACTTTTAATTTCTCACGGGATTATTTTTAACGTTGCAGTTTTAACGTCCCAAAATATGCACAATTTTTCTGTAACGACCAAGTTATAGCTTAAATAATGTTTATGATAATGTGCAGCTTTAAAAAATAAAAAATTACGTAAATAATTATACACTTTAAGTGACATAGTGTATTTAATAAATCATATTTAAAATTTTAACGTTTAAATTCTATATAATCTGAATTTAATTATTCTTGGTTATAAATGAAAGTTCACGGTTATACCTATGCATATAAAGTGACCTAAAAAGTAGCCAAATGCTTTTAGTCAAATTACTTACAACTAAATGAATTTGTAATTAATCATGTAAACTTTAGAACAGTTGACGTGAAAACATAAAACAATAACCTAAAAAGAAACACGAAAAATTTTGTTCGAGCTTAAATGAAACTATTTTGCATAAACGTTTCGCGATAAGTACGATGAAAAATGTTAATAATCGCTTTTCACGTCCCTTTTTGAAAACAACATTTGACAGATTAAATATTTTCTATATACCTATACAATTTCATGTTCATTTTTCAACATGAATCACCTTGAGAAAGATTTAAAACTTGCAAGCTTGTTGATAATACTCAACATTGACTAATTTCTAACGTCAACGTTGAATTATGAACTCGAGAAGACTTTCATGCTGTGAGTTCATAATCGCATTCCCGATCTGAAGCATTAAACACACTCAAAAATTAGGACTAAACATGAGACACTATTATATTTCACCAGCTTTCAAAATTATACCACATTTAAGAGAAAAAGGCATCGAACGGCTTGTAATTTCGTTAATGTCCTATATTAAAAATATTATTGATACGAATTCTAATTTGACCCACATACGTTCGTACATAATTATTATTTCAACACATTACCAAACTTACATTAAGTTTTATTTTATGATTAATGATTTTGTACCATATAATGTATGTCGATTTAAACTTCAACTTTTATCGTCTCCAACTTGTATAATAAATGACGTTAAATGTAACGTGATTCCGTAACAAATTATTTTATTCAAAATACCATTTTATTTTTCTCTGAAACTTTTAGAATATATAATATTATATATCTATAAAGGTATGTGGTTCAAGTTTCCATTATGAATACCTACTTATATGGAAAGCAAATCTTTAATTTACGTTTTCAATATGCTGCATAAAAATGTCATATAAACGCAAATTGGGAAGCCTTAAATAAATCCTTATTTCTTTTCAATTTAAATGTCTTATTTCGCACGTTAAGCTTTTCAAAATTTATGTTTCCCAAATTATTTTAAACGGTTGTTAATCAGCTTCCTCGTTTTATAAACGCAACCTTGACTTCTTTTGCCAATATGCAAATAATTTACATAAATGAGAACAAGACTATGATAAAACGATTAACGAGGTGGTATAAAGTCACGTTCGAATATTTATTGCTATGTGTTAGCGTATGGTAAAGAAGGAATGCTGTTGAGCACCACAAATTGTCGTTGAATGTGTTAAGTGTTGGTCGACCACCAACAATTTTTATTTCCATTCAGTTTTCTGGTTCCAACTTACACCCACTCGGCTACTTTATGTTTGCAAATTATCGTTAAATTTCATTTTGATTTCTAATTATTATTATCCTCGCACCACAGTCAATAACTAAGCAATTCCTTTTTTATTATTAAATAAATATTACGTTACGGCCATTTTAGTTTCCACCTATTCTTTGCCATTTCTACGTGGGTGCTTATTGTTCGGTTTAGTATACCCATACTTTGGAATGGTCGTCAAAATTTTATATAATTACTTATCACATAAATAATTATGATTTGTATTGTGTCTGGTGTAAGTATTTAAATTTTTAAATTAATTCGTCAAGTTCATAATTAAAGCAAGGTAAGTTATACGAATTCTTTGAGAACGTATGCGAATTGTTTTCTATTTTTCCCTTGATAAATAAAAATCACTGCAAGTAATTCAATACATTTAAGCTTTTCTAATTGTTACACGCGATTTGATCGATACTTAACAGAAAACGAGAAATTTGTAATAAGCAGGTTGAAACCCGAGTTAACAACTTAATTCTGAAGATGTCACGAAACGATAAGACGTTTACAGTATTTTAATAGTTCGTGTATTATTAACGATTTATATTTGTATTAGAAAATCCATATTTTATAAGTTATAAAAAAAAATTGAAGTGTTAAAAATAAAATGTTATCCGTTTCAAGACCACGCAAACTACCTTCGTGCAAAAATAAATCAGGTCACCTAACATTTGTTGCAATGTTTAATACATAATAAAAATATTTCTGCCAAATGGAGAATAAATTCTAAAATAAAAATTGTAAGATTTTCACATACCATTAAATTGTATTTTAAAATTTTATCGTTGTTCCTTTTCAACCCAATACTGTTAAGCGTTGTCTGAAAAAGAAACATGAGCCAACGTGAACATATAGGCAAGGTACATAATAGATACTATTGGATATATTCTACGAATATTTCTATAACTTCATTAAAGTTTAGTCACACAAGCAGTCTTCGTGACCTAATATTTCAACTGGAAATTAAAAAACCGTTTGTACAAGCATTTATAAAACAATTTTATTTGAATTTTAAGTGCACTCATTTCTCAGTTAACCAAGTGTATTTTATTTTTTTATTTCAAGTTGGTTTTCTTGAATTGCTTTGTCACACTTACAGTAGCGGATCGAGCTTCTGTGGAGCCTCACGCTTAATATGTTATTATATATCGACAACTGACTTTCATACAATAACAGGCATCCTACCAAACAGTATACAAATCGTAAGAATCATGTAATATTATTTATATTACTATCGGAAAAAAACTTTAAAATGTTTTGAAATAGTGACAAAAATATTGCATAATTATTTCAAATACTATAAATTTTGAAGTTATTTCGCAGGAAGCCTGATAAATCTGCACATCAGTTAGTTTACTAACCTTCCATAAAATTTTTAGTTTGGGTAATGAACAATTACACAAATTACCTATGTCCCAATTTTGGAATCGATTTAAATTCCGTTCCAGTTTTAATGTTTATATTATGAAAGAATGCAAGTGTGATTTTCGCGTTGGTTGTATACTTACAGATAAAATTCGAATTAAAGAAATTAGTTTAATTTAATACGCTTTTTAACGCAATTACTTGAAGAATTAGTATTAACTGATGACGTAGCTATAAGGTATAACGCTACAATTGTTAATGGTGGTTTTAATGATAATTAAATCATTAGTAATTGATACAAACATATAACAATTAGTGACATATTCTACAATTTAATAATTGACTTCTATTGCAATTACGTGATGGTTAAAGCGGCTACGTTATTTTCCCGGTGTATTAATAAAGAGTGTAACGAACTGTGAATGAGAGGAACTGATGTCTTTACACTGAAATTGTGTTAAGAAAAGAAAATTAAAAGAATTGCACATACAATTTTATATTCTGTTTTAAATTGGTGGTTAATTAACTCGATCAGCACTTAATTAAACGATTAATGTGGCAATTCTACAAATAATGCGTTATTACTTTCTAATTTTTTTCTAACAATCTTTATTACATTTTGCACGTGCATAATGTCAACACCTTTGATTTAATATTTAACGACTTTTGTGTTCAACTATGCTCCATATCGATTTATCGCAAAGTAATTAACTTTTACTTACATGGCCGTGTTTATCCATTTCATTGTTGGTGAGTTTGACTTTTTCGAAAGACACAACTTGCTTGCGAAGTTGTTCTCCGGTGAAGGGCGAATCTGGATGGGTGTACAAACGGCACGGAGCAGGTGGGTCGGCTTTTCCGGCTACCAACCAAGAAGATCGATGATATGCGTATCGATACCTCTTATTATCAACCGGTACGATATCCATAATCACTGCATACCTTTGCTCCGGTCTGATTCCAGTAAAGGATACTCTAACCGTGGGAAACATCCTCCTACAATAAAAGAAATGTAACAATTAAAAAAGATCTGAGGAAAAACTAAAATAACTAATTTTAATATGCAAGAATTTGTGGTTTCTAATAAGTAGTTTCGAAGCTTATTATCACAGTAGCCGTGATAAGCTATTTTTATAATAATTATTTAAATCACGAGAATAGCCTGAAGCATTAAATTTATAAAAAAATACTAACTAATAATTTTTACACCTCAGTGTACACGCAAATTTGTACGAGCACTGCTCTAGACATCAGTTCGACAGGTCTTCACTTGCACGGAAACCCTAATAATAGGCTGTCCATTTCAAATGCAGGTAATTTAGGTATTTTAACACCGAGCACATTTAAAAAACACATTAAGGATTACAAACATGTGCAGGACGTGTTCTATATTATAAATTTATATTGACCACCTTGATCTATTATTTGTTGTTCTACTATAATTTTCTATACCGTAAGATTCGCCCTTTCTTGTCAGCGCCTTTATTTTTTGCTACCACACGATTATATCAAAGCAAATAAGTTTTAAAATGCGTAAATATAATTTTAATCGTACGGTCTAGGAAACGTCATATCAAAAATTATGAAGAGGCAACTTTTTTAGTGTTTTTCAAAATTTTAAATATCAACTTACGCAATCCGGGTATATAATTATATAATTTATATAGTACCTCGTATTAATTAGTAGTCGTAGTTTATAAAAAGATAATAATTATGTTCACCATAACAAAATACTTGGATATTTACTTGTAAATTAGCTTGGTCAATGTCATAAACTAGTTTCGATAAACATTTATAATTTTTATTTCATATAAGAAATTTATCGATATTGAATTCAATAATAGCAATAACAATACCGGTAATTACTATGTCTTGAAAAAAATATAGAACTGGATTTAACTGCGCCATATAAGTAAAACATTTATTATTTTTATTAAGCACCGATGAG
This sequence comes from Cantharis rustica, assembly GCA_911387805.1. Lineage (NCBI taxonomy): Eukaryota > Metazoa > Arthropoda > Insecta > Coleoptera > Cantharidae > Cantharis > Cantharis rustica. Next base: position 110,049,778 of record OU426877.1, on the reverse strand, counting down.
TTTTCTTAATTAAGTAGGTTATGTTAATTAATAAATAATTTGCATAACTAAAAATTTTATTACAACATTTATGTCATCGCAATAAAAACTTTTAATAAATGGAGAATATAATTTTTACGTTTCTGTAATAAAATATTTATATTATAAGAATATCAATTTTAGCATAATACTTTTTATATCGCCAGGTGAATAATATTAATTTACAGCACCTGACTTAGCTATCTAATTGTTGGTAAACGTACACCAAAAATTATTTTGAAAATCGATACATTCAAAAACTTTTAACAATGTCGATAATTTTTATAAGTAGGCAATAAAATGCAAATTTAAATCACCTGGAAGTCACCTTTCTTATCTTACTAGTTTTAAATTAACTGTTATTATACAAATTAAGATAATTATAATAAAAATCTCTGATGCTCAGCACAAACGGGTTTTGTTAACTACAATTTTTTCGACAGAACCTATGTAGTACATAATAGAATTGTTTAATTTGATGTAGTATTGAGGGATTAAAACGTGTCTGTCTATCTGTAATGCTAACCGGAAAGTGTTAAAATATAATATTCTTTAAGTTATTCTTATTATGTCGAAATTTGCTTACACATAGTTAACTAATCATAATGATATATGTTTGGATTTGCATATTTCAGATATAAATATTTTTACTTATTTGAATAATTTTGCAAACACTAACATTAAAGGTTTAAAAATTTCAAAAATGTTATCACTATTATCGTATACGTTCACGTATTTAGAAATATATGCCACAAGTTTCGAATAGCTAATTTTTCACTCTGTCTACTTTATTTATTTTATGCATTATACAAAATTTATATGAAGTTTTTAAAAATTCCTGTCGTTGTCATAGTCAACAACCACAGTCATAAAAAAAAACTGATAATACTTATGTGTAGTTTTGTAATTTTCTAAAATTATGTATCTTCTCATCAGTATTTATTTTACAAATTTAATTAAGACATTAAAATTAAATAAGTTATTTTTAATTATTCGTTAAATTATTTAGGTAACAATACTAACGAACTCGGTTACAATGGTGCACATTAGAAAAGTCATTGCCGTATATTCAGGATGACAACGGTGACTTGGTGTGACCGCTGTTGAGTTATGGATCAAAAATTCGTAGAACACCCAACGAAGGAAAACGACAAAAATAATATTATAATAGTACAAGTATATTAATATATTATAAGTATTATAAAACTCGACGAGATAGACATATAAAATAAATATATTTTATGTACGAGTATTATGCATAAAGTGAATTCATTTTTTATACTATTGTGGTTTTAAAATAACATTTCCGGTAATATATAATTGTTATTACAATGCAATATAACTAATAATAATATTTTATTAATTTACATAGAATAAATAACTGAAAGAGTCGTTTTAAAAGTACCGATTCACTATTTTCAACTTGACAATGTAATATAATAATAGCAAATTTAAATTAGGTAATTTTTCTCATTATAATTTGACGTTATATCCATTTATATTTTTATAGCCAATTAAGTAATACTAATTATGTAAAATATAATATAGAGAAAGCAATTTACAATTTTACAACTTGCTCTATCTATACTAATAATCCGTTTCGCACATTTTATATTTAATAAGGTGCTATATAATGAGCATAAGTAATTATTATTTTTATAAGTAGTAAATATATAAATTTTTTACAGTGAGTTAACAAAATTCATAGTAACTTACATTGTTTTATAATAATCTGTAATCGTAGAGCACGCAATATGTTAAATAGGCGGTGTGTATTTTGCCGAGGGTAAAAGCTTCCGTTTAGTTTTTTCAAAAGTTTCAATATTAATATTTTAGTAATTAACACAATGGTAAAATAATTAAGAATTTTTTACTTACAACACGATTTATTATAATTTGTTTGAATATTATTAATACTCAAGTAGTAGTGGGTACTAAAATATAAATTCCAAAAGTAAAGGTTATAATATTTTCGAATATTATATGCAATAATCATATACATATCAAGAATTTATATTGTAAATCTCTAAGGTACTGTATGTATTTTTACATAATGTGACAATAAATTAAATTCAAATTATCTACTATATCATAAAAAATACTTGAATAGGTGTTAAGAATTTTTATTTTAAACATTAAACACAGAAGCATAGCAATTAAAGAAAAATATCGCCACATTTAGTGCTCATTATTTTAAAAACAAATTGCCAACGCTAAAATGTTCATCCAAAACTTGTATAGCAGGTGAACATAAATACTACTATACATAACCTGGCGACTATGTTACCTATACACATGTTTATACGTTTTATCGTTAATCGATACAACTTTTAAAAAAATCGTTATCTAGAATAATAATTGTGTAATGTGTCACACATAATTTATATTAATTTTTTTTACTGTTCGATAGATTTACCTTACTATCATTGTCTGTGTGTGTACATAATATAAAATTGTGCAATATAGTAACTGCATATTTTCGCATCTTCATGAAGCAGTCGTAACTGTTAATAATTCAATTTTCTAACAAACAATGAAAATTTAAAATTAAAAATATTATTATTTTATTTATGATGTATAGGGTAGAACTTGGTGGTTGCGGTCTCATCATGAGCGTGATACACACAAACACACACTTTATGGAACCGCATATGTAAATCTAGCCTTAGATGATTAGCGATTACAATAAAAACTGTTTGAATACAAAATATCAGCTTGATCGATCACTTTTAATATTACATTAACACTTGGCTAATATTTATCTACCTACTATTTGATTTAATTTAATCTCTTGCTTGTGTTAAACAACATTAATTAATAGTTTTATCTAATTACAATAATTTCTGTCACTAATTTAAACATTTCAATCATATACCCACGCATCTTGACTTATCTGATTCGGAGATTTAAATATATAAAATAAATTATTCGAAAAGCGTGTATATACTATTTTTTTTATATATCATAATCGTGCAATTTCGAATAACCCGAATACATGTAGTATATAATAATAAATACATAATATTATTATGCTAATTATAAAGTATTGGTTAATAAACGATATTAAGTACTAAAGTAACCATGTAAATTTTGAGATAAGAAATATTCCAATTATGTGATAATGTAAAATGTTACCTAAGCATTAATGAATAAACGTGGTAATAGAAATTAATGCTAATTATCTTGCAATTAATTTTTTTCCAATTTAATTACGAACTATTACAACTACTTCATAATAAAAAATGAACCAGCCTAATTTTATATGTTAATAGGCTTCAAACGCTACTTAATGGTTGTCAGTATTATAATTAAAAAAGTGTTTACGATTAAAGTAACGGATTATGTCAGCGACTGATACAGACATATAATTTTAGTTTAAATGCAACGATAAACAGGTATTTAATTATTCTTTTATAGATATGAACGTGTTGTTTAATTAATAGTTTGTCCCTACACTTAGAATGCAGATTGCTGAGTTGGCACGTAAAGTTGTTAATCAGCAACTGCCGTGTAAACCTTGCAGGTTAATCATTATTATGGTCAGACCATTATCGTTCCCAAAACTTTTAAAGAAAGTTTATCATAAACATCACGACAGTTGTATAAGCTTGAGAAGCTTTCCCTGGTGCAAACTCTGCTCCAATATGTAAAAACTATCAAGAAGTTGAATTTCCTGATTATATTATATAGAACCAAGTGCCAGTTCATGCCAAAAAGATAAATATCTACCTACCTACTATATAAGGTGCCTACTTCTTCAAAGGGACAAATTATTTTTTAATTACCCAAAAAATTATTTTTTTCGGTATTGTAGAGTTGGGCCTTGATACCCTAATTTATTTAACATATTTAATATTTGTATAACGTGCTTAAATTTTTTGTTAAACTAAGATACACCGACGATAAGACTTAGTGTTAACATTAATTTTATAGGAGAAAAATAAACAAAGTCAATGTTTCGTTATACTTTTGACGTGCCCAGCAATTAGTTTTTACTTAAAAATATTCAATGTAAATTTTTCAAATTAATCTACGTAAGTTAATAAGCTATAATTAATTTAACATGAAAATATAAAGCATAGGTAGCGTAAGCATACGTAAACTTCTCATCTAGAAAGACCACAGAGGAAGTGAAATCCAATTTAGCATAAGTGAAAAATTAACTTGCGACATTTAAACACAATGTAAGCATGAGAAACCTTCATAATTTTAGATTTTTAAAGTCATTAAGTATTTTATGATAACTGTGCATTAACATATTATAAAGTTCTTCCGTTGATTTCAATTTTAAAATGTTATAATACCACCCATACAGATTTTATGTTTAGAACTCTTAATGAATGAGAATAAACGTGAATTATTTTATATTTTTCAAATTAGATTTTAATAAAACAAAAAGACGAGATGGCATGGGTGTCCAAAGCATCTTAACGACTTGAAACGGTAAACTTGTAAACGACTTTCTTAATTATATTTTGAGAGTTGAAAAAGACTTCCTTTGTTTAACAAAACTGGTAAAATATCTAGCAGTTAAACATAGAAATACAAATAGGCTAATTACACTTAAATTACCTACTATTACCATGCTCGTGTTCTATGGTAACTGGTAAAATATAGATTAGCTTGACTTATCATCAAACTTTTGCTTTTCTCATTGTTTAAATGTGTTTTTCCCTAGAGTGCTTTTCCAAAAAAATCTAAATCAGTTATTAATTTGTGCTGACTTTCTAATTTATGTACTTCCTTACAGATGAGGATTTATGGGTATGTTAAATTGGGATTCTCAACCGTTTCAAATAGCAATCAAATATAATTATCAGAAAACACGATTTTACTTCAATTCCTAGTATTGTCAATATATAGCGAATGCACAACTTAAATATCCAATTAAATTTAAACTTCTAGTAATCAGGAAGTTTTTAATAGAAATATAATAAATTTATAAATCACTTTCAAGTTTTTGAGTTGATGCATATTTTGTTATATTATAAAGGAGGATATAGGACGAAAAAGAAGTCCTAATTCCGTTTAATACCAAGACAATTGAGAACCGACATTTGAATTGCCACCTGAAATCCCACAAACTTTACTTGCAATAAATTAATAATAAATTGCATAAAGGTGCATCGAGGATAAAGACAAAGAAATGCATAATTAAGAATTATTATTATCGGTTTAACTTACAATAGGGGCGTTAAAATAATTATAATTTCTTAGCCGATTATATTCCAGGTGTATTCGCAAAATAATTGTGCCCGTATATTATACATATACGGGATATCAGCGCAACAATTAATTGCTCCCACTTTTGTTATTTCGTAAGATACCAATTTGAACCTTCGTAAATGCATTTTACCACTTCCACATTATATGTCTCTGGTTTACATGATTTCCTGTTATCGGACACAGGAAATCTACAGCTTAACGTGCCTTCAAAACCACGGGAATAGATGGTTCATATAATGGATGCGTATAGACTATATATTGGTGTCACACATGAGACCAGCAGACAACCCCACAGAAGATACAACAAATATATTTAAAAAGAAAATAAGAAAAATAAAATGTATGGTAGCTATAAGGAAATAATCCATAATAAGGAGTAGTAAAATTATAATAGTATAGTATATAGTAGTAGTCTAATAGTGGTATGTTTAGTGTTATGTAGTGGTTGAAAGTGGTTAATTACAAAGCAATCATTAATATATGTGGTCCCAGCTGACATGCAGCTGCTTGTCAACTTATGAGTACCCTTCATAAAACAAAAAGAGGAAATTATGATAAATATCTATTTATAATTTTTATTTATATTTATATTCTTGAATTCATTACTTTATAAGTGAGAATTAATCTATTTCATTTTGCTGCATCATGTTAGAGGTCAAAAGACATGTAAGTTATTCGTCCGGCTTACCGTATCCAGCTGACCATCATCATTTGTAAATCATATCTAATGTCAGCTCTGCCGGTGGTGTATAACAGCGACAACTCACAGAACCTGAAAACTCATGCTTTTCTAATCTTTTAAGCCGTTTTAAACTGGCATATGTTAATTTTTATTATTTTTTAATTGCTTGTCTGCACCATCCCAAACTTGAACAATTTAAAATTTTAGAATTAGCGATCATATTTAGGTCAGGTTACGAACCATAGTAATTATAGATGTTTATCTAAACAGCATCACTTCGGTATGCGGCTTCGGCATATAGAAAATAGTCAAATTTTTCGACAAAAACTCTTAATTACTGCCAACCACTTGTAATTATCTACAAAAAAACCATCACGATTTAATTTCTTAACGCTTTGGCGTAGGTACTAAACGATTAAAAATTTACTGCTACCATGCATTAAGTGCACAAGGTTTATTGATAAAATCCAGTTCGTTTTTTTGTAAAAATATTTTTTGTCTTAATTTCAATCTGAACGTTTTGGCCCCCCGCGTCAGTCGCGGTGTGGTATTACAAAATTTTTTATAAAAATCAAATTTTATTGGTTTCGTGTTACATATTTTTCTATAACATGCATGTAAACAATTAACAAGTTTAATGCTGTTCATATAACACGCAATTTTTTCAAACACATATATTGGATACCCGCACAGCTAAAATTGTATCTGTTCTTTTAATTTGTTTATGAAAATATATTTTGTCGCTGAACGAATTAATCTGTTCGCGTGTCATCTACGAAAGAGATTATAGGAATTAATGTAAATGTAATTTGTTACAGATCATTAATAGGTATCGCATATACAAAGGGTTCGAAAATTTTTCTATGATGGCAACAAAAGCTCGAGCATCGGTTTCCGGGTTTCGTGGAGTTACCAATGCAACACCCGTTCCCTAATTTAACGATTCGATTTAAGATAATCCTGTCAGTGCGAATAGGGTACTTCAAAATGTGATTCAGGAAAGAATAGGTTTTGAAAAATCCATTGAAAGGCAAATGGAAGAGATAACACATTTAAAAATATTTTGTGAAAATATGTACTTTGCGAGCAGTTGACGCCTAGGTCGCGTGTTGCCATTATCATGGAATTATCGTTTCAGTGTGGACCGCGAACTCATTAATTATGGTACATATTGGTGACAGGATAGGTGAGGCAGCTTCCCGGAGGCGTGGTGAGCATCTGCCGCCTTATCGATCGGTGGTTGCAATGGCGCTTTGCGTCTGTCTGTCTGCCACCACCGTCTCGCCGCCACTCGAGCGAGACGCCAACAACACTTACTACACCCTTACCTATCTATGTTTTGCTCCCTTTTATGTAATATCTACACAATTTCCCACCAACACTTGTGCTATCTTTCGACATTTGTGTATATATTTTCAAATAATATGAAAAATAGTCAGCTTTTTTAGGCAAAAAAAATTTACGGTACAAATTTTTACAACGGCCAACACTTAAAACTCTTCAAAAAACCTCAGAAAACAATTCTCAAACAACTTAACTGCTTTTGCATTTAAAAGCTCTCACGTTGGCCTGCGCCTTGAAATTGTGAAGCCGACGTGTTTCGATTACCATATTAAATTGTGGAAGCTCGTACCGGCCTGTTATTATCTTTTGCAATCCACGACCGCCAAAATTAATATTGACAATTACTGATAGGAACTGGTCGTGCGCACCTGTCACCGAGTTACAACACATCGATACGCGTATCGACCGCCCCCGCGACACCTGCGCTAAAACCATTAAATCACCCGATATTATATGTCACCGCACCTTCGGGACCTTTTTATAAAATATGCACAAACACGCAGAAAACGACGGCTTAGAAACGCGGTGGTCATATTCTTAATTACAACCACAAGCAAATTTAAATGTATTAAAAATCTTATTGTGTTACTGAAACGCTCATTTCATTTTTGCAGTCATTCTTTATAGCAATAACCGAAACTAACCAGGTGCAAAATTGGCTTGTCAGATTGAAATAATAAAAGCTAGAGCTCAGGTCTGACCTTTTTCTGCTTGAGGTCATTCGCTGAAGTTTGAAGCAATTCCAGTTGAGCTTTCAACCAACTCATTTTTTTGTATTATATTACTTAGGTATTCGAACTCGACAAATTACCTGGTAATTTAACAATTATAGTTTAGTGAGTCAAGGATAAGAAACACAGGCGCAATAAATATAACTGCTATAAGTTTCAAAAGCTCTATCTATACTATACCTAATATAAAAGTTCGACAAAGGCCAAAATTGTTCTATTGAAGCAAATACATGTCTTTCTGCAGAAACCAACATAACAATAGTTGAAAAGATAAGGAACAGAAAACAAACAAAAAGTAAGCAATTGTAGGACAAGCAGCGGGTGGGAGAGTAATAAATCTAAAATCGTCATCGCCGGGTGAGTTCGTAGCGAGGTGGGTGGCTCAAACTATAAGATTTAACAAGTGTGTTCATTTACGACCCGATGTCTCACAAATATCGCAAACCGGACATACAAAACTTTTAGAGCAAAACACATAAATATTGTCACGACCGTGGTCAGTCAAAATGAACCATAAAATAAGAAAGTTCTTATCTTAACGTTAACCTATATATATCCATGTCTATCCTGAAAAATCTATTTAAAATTGCTCGAGTAATTGCAGTTTAAAAAAGTAAAAATGGAGTCGGATTAATAGACAGCGATTTTGCTAAAAGCAAGGGTTCGAGAAACTCATCTAAACAAGTGTAATAAGCGGAAGTGTGATTTGATTTAGAGTGAAACTGAACCCTAATTAACTCACTCCGACAAGAGCATTATGGGGCCATTTTCCCGCACATTTCCAGAGATATTTCCGCTGGAAGTGTATCTAATTCGGATCGGCTCTGCGCCCCTCGAGTTGTCTTCATTGATTTCCCGAACTAAGCCCACTAAATTGCTTTTTCCTCTTTCCCCGGAACAGGCTGTTACACACAACCCTCACAAATACGCTTTCTTGTAAATACCGGATTCTCTAGTTAATTTATGGTCAAGGTGAGGCCCGGGGATGCCATTACAGGGCTAGCTGTCCGTTTCAATTACTTCTCAATATTTTATACAAGTTAAGAGAAGGAGTCGAACAGTGGGAGATCTGCTGTCAGCTCCTAAGCAGACAGCGTCAATTAATCGACAAATATTTGATTTTGTCCATATCTGCTCCTAAACACCCGCTGATAAAAAGGTGTTGACCTGAAGGTTATAATTTAAAATATTTTATACGAAAATATATGGCTGACAAAATTGAAAACTATAAAAATACTAAAATTTACTTGACAATAAACCTTTTTTTTATTCTCTTCCTCGAATGTCTCGTAAATATGAAAAAGAAGTTGTAACACAATTAAGACGATTTCCCTATCTTGCATAATAATCTTGACACCTGCTACGCGATTCATCGATACTCATTTCAAACTACATACTAAATACCAAGCTTTGATTCTCTATCAGATAGCTACCTAAACCGACTTTTAATTTTACCTTCGTACTTAAATTTGTTAAAGAATTTAGAATATGCATATTAATTAATATTAATTAAAATGTTTAGATTGAAACGACTGCGACTGTCCCGGTATGGATACTAATATAATATGTATGTAGTCTTTGGAAAAATATTTTTAATCCAAAGTTTAACGCTCGTAAGCTGGTGTAGTCAAACCGAGGCATGTATTGTATTGCGTAGGTTTTGACTGCAATTCAAAATTGTATAAAATGTAACAAACGCGTCATTTGGGAGGACAGATGTGGAAGGTAGACAATGATTGTAACGAGGTAGCTAACAATGTCCCATATATAGCTCGACTAAACAATTCACTTCAACGTCGTAATTCAGAATTTGTGTTGCATTATCGAGTTTCCTGGCCAAAGTTGTAATGAGCCTAAAGCTATTTGTTGTTATTATCCGCATATATAACTAACAAAAGTGTCAACAAAAAGTTTGGTAGATTATAATAATAAATAAGTTGAAAATAGCGAGAAGGTTTAATGATGAAGGCAATCGGCGGATGCTACGATATACTTTTACAACGCTCGACAGTTGTGTTGGACACGCGATTTGATCATCAACCTGCGACATTTGTATTATACCAACAACTAAAACAGACTATTCTCTAGTAATTGCTCGTTGCTTTGTTAGATGTAAACGGCATGTTCTACACCCGAAGCTAAAACGTTTATGTATAAAACACACTACAATGCTTTTAATTTAAATGTTTCGAAATTAGAGTTTTACAAAACTTCCAAACAGCAAGTAATGGAAAGCTTTCCTATTAGGTATACAGAGTATATTATGAAGCGTCCGTGATTTTAGAAATAACTCAATTGAGCGGGGAGTTGGGTAAGTGCAACCTTTCCGTAATTTAATTAATGCAATACTGCAAATTTTCTAAAAATCTAAAATTTACTATTTTTACACACAATACAAATTTGTGTTGTTATTTGTCGAAAGGTCAAAACATTAATGGAGTTATAAATTGGATTGGTAGTTATTTTTCTATACAATATCCAATGTACTACCCAATTTCCATTTCTTGTAAATCAATATTGATCACGTCATTTCGACATATTTCATTACACGGTCTACATCATTTATATATGAAGTTTTATTGTAATTTGCATTATTTATGAAATTGTAATAACCATCAAGTGCAGGAAGTTGTTTAAGTTTCTGCTATTTGTAATTTTGAATTCTACTTGATGCGGTAATTCTAACCTACTGATAATTTTAGCGCGATAAGTGGACGAGTAAATGTACATTTTTTGGATAAGCTTCCGTACTAATCGCAACATTAGGTTTGTAAGAACAAAGTGTACCAGAACTCGAGTATAAAATTAAACATATTTTTTTAGTAAAATATTTATGAAGATGAAAAAGAAACATAATAATTTCAATATGCAACAGGATGCGTAAGGTACGATAGTTTCCTGCGATACGTGATGCGTATATAATATATCATTAATGTATTCTATTATTGAAGTTATTGATTAAGTGCGTAGGTAAAGAATGTATTAATCGAGAAACAACTAAATTATAATCCTCATAACTAATGCAACAATAAATAATCTGTTAAATGTTTAAGAACAATCCAAAACAATATTTTCCGATTTACTTCTAATGCATTAAGTTTTCACTATCACATTGTAACACGATAATAGAGTATTGTTCAATTTATCAATAGACATTGATATAGGCATTAAAATTTGACAAGAATATAGTTTCTATTAAATAAATACATATGTTGTATGTACGCATTGAAAGCAATTTATGCATAAATTATCAAGTCTAAATAAAAAATATAAATTAAATTACATTTTGTGCTCGAATTAGGTATTAATTTTAAGGTTTGACGTTTTTAATTCAAATTTAATGTAATTATTTACAAATTTTATACACTTAGCAATTCATATTTGATTCAGTGGAAAAAAGTTAATTGGAGTGCGTCGCAAAAATTGAATTTGTAATTGAAATAATGAAAACATTTTCCTTTGGTCTTCGATGTAGGTAAGCAAAATGAGAGGCATATGACAGATTAACAATTAAATTAATTGTAAGCACGGCACTGTACATAATGCAATAATTACATCTAAAAGTGCAAACAAAATTTCTATCAGCATAAATCAAAGTTATTGGCATAAAACAAAATTGATCACAAATTTTGAATAATCTTTGATCTTGTTACTCCGCAATAATATTTGTTACAATTTAACTTTATTTGTAACTTCAATTATTACCTACTTTTTATATAGAATATTTTAATATCAATCATAAATTTTAATATACATATTTATCCATGAATATAGTAATTTTCTGCCTTAGCACTTGAAACTTATAATAAAAAAGTAAACAGAATCGTAAGCGTTAAAAACGCTATTGTTTATATAAATTTGATTTTGATAAAAAAATGTAAAAGTAATTTATTAAATAAATAACTACACTTTCAATTTTACACTAATTTAATTTAATAATTATAATTTGCCAGTTATGTAATTGGTTTCTGATCTCTTGAGACTATAATAGGACATGTCATTTAAAATTTTTCATAAAAAAATTGTTAACATTCTATCAACTTTACAGAAAACACAGTCATAGTAAAACAAAATAGATTTTCAGGATATTTAATCCTGCCTCGTATAATAATTCTTCTTGTGCGCATCCAAACCTATTTATTACAGCAGAGAAGACCAGAGGTTTTCTCAAGTTGCTTCCAAGTATAAACAGCTAGGTTACGGTTAATCGGTACTATTTCTTAATCGATTCTAGTAATCAAAATTTAAGTCAATTACTCAACGAGCAATCAAAAAATGTACACAGAAAGCTCAAATATATGACACAATTATATCTAGACAACTTTGTAGACAATTAAATGTCTCACAAAAAATTTTTTTTTAAATAATATTAGAATTTGTTTCTCAACAATAGTATGTCGAGTGACAAATAACCATATTATTAAGAAAATGATGTATCATCAACGGTATATTATGCAGTAATAGTAATAGTACATCAAGGGATATACTAACCAATTTACTTTCGAATTATACTACCTTATATACTGATTTATACGCTTCCAAAAACTTTATCATAATATTATACGAATTTACAAAATGTAGCAAAACAAAAAATTGAAATTAAATAAATCCGATATATTATCTAAATATTCAATTGTTGATTTAAAAAGTAATCTTTAAAAATCATTACATGAAAGAATAGTAAAACAACATAATTTATTGATAAAGAAACCGCATTTATCAAAATTTATATTCAAAAACAGAGAAAAAATAAATTTATTTTGATTAAAGCAACCGTGGTGCGTATCAAACATAATAAATTATAAATTAACACAAAATTAAAAAAATCTTTTAATTAAAATTACATTATTTTTTGCACTTAACTACCGTTACTAACTTTTCTAGTGCTTTGGAAAAAATTTTAATAGGGTAAAGTAAAACACAAACTAAAATTTAAAAAACCCTTCTAAAAATAGGGTAATTCTAGGAAAGATGCACCACATATCTAAAAAAGCTCATAACTTTTATTTTTTGATATTTTAAAGGTAATAAAAGTTACCAAATCAATAACTAATCATTTCTTTCTTATTTAATTATCATAAACTTACAAAAGAACGCAAAGCTTAACCTAAATTTCCAAAAAAGTAAATATATGTGTCGGCCCATCTCTCCTAAACAATATAGTAGAGATGGACCACACAGTATAATTATGTTTCTAATATTGTTTAATGTTTCTAATTGCTAATGTAATAATGTAATATTTTCCACCAAATTTAGAACATTTGCTATGGTTCTTCCACGTTTTCTAACTATTTTTATGGCTGAAATATTGAGAACAGGGGAAACCTTTACCAGGAGTAATTTCATTTAGTTCAGAATGTTGCTTGAATGTGCTTGCTTGCAATTTGCTTCAATAATAGTTACTTAAATTCGAAAAATAATTTGAAACCATCAAAATTCAACAAGAAATTTTACGTAGCAACCTTTCAACTATCCTTTTAAATGTGGTCCATCTCACCTAATTACATAGGAGAGATAGACCACACTACTCTAGCCGAATAAAGAATGATAGATTGTTTTGTAAGGTTAGGTAACGTTAGAAACAAATTATTTATTTAACACTATAAGAATTATTTAAAAATACTTGCCACGACTTCAGAAATCTTGTTAAATGTACAACATTCAAAAACTTCTGGTACTAGTAATTTAACAATATCTTGATAACACAAAAATTAACAAATATTTCGAAACAGTTTCACACCAGTTTTTCTATAATAAGACAATGAAGATAAATATGATATACACAATACCCTCTATTAAAAATAAGCAATAATTCTCTCACTGGTCCATCTCTCCTCGTGGTTCAACTCTCCTAGAATTACCCTATAAAAATTATTTCAAATACTCTAATAATTACATTTTTGATAACTTTGCAACGATAACAATAAAACATAATTTATTATTAGTGGGAGCATTATTTATTGATATTATTAGATTGCATCCAATCCTAGTTTTTTAATTTAATAAATTTAAATATTAGGTTTTCCAGTGCAATAATTTTTGGAAGTAAATTTTAAGTATGAGCTGTTCATATTATTTATTTGTATTAAATAAACAAAATATAAGGTAAAATAAGGTAAAATAAATTTAAACTATTATTTTTAAATTTTTAAATTTAATTTTTCTCCCAAAATTATATTTTTACTGATGCGGACAAAGTATAAGCTTATAATAGTTGTTATAAACTAAAAATATTATTATGTTTAAACTAACAGTTTTATTTTCTACGCTTTTTCTGTCTATTATGCTAGATTAATAATTAATCACATAAATATCGGATACATTTATTTTTCGTAATTAAATAAATGGTTTCAAAAAATTTTGTTTACATTTACTTTAATCAATTTTCGTGTTCGTTCCATCCTGAGTCTCTAGTTACTATTCCAATTGCAGACGAATATCAAGGTAACATAATATTTTAGACATATATGCGACAAATACGCTAATACTGCAAATATAAAAATATGCTTGATTTATTAAATAATCCTGGTTAGATCACCCCTTCATTTTATCATTTATAAATTACCAAAATATAAATATGTACACTTATTTTAGCTGAACCATATAAAAATTTCTGAAGCTACTTTTGAATTTCAAAAGCACTCCAGCATACTAATAAATAAATTGTTTTAATTATTCCTTATTTGTTATTAGAATATTACCACTTTAGATATTTTTTAATGTACCTACATAATATTATATAGGTATGTGAAAAACGGTTAATGCTTACATAAAATTATTAAGATATTAATAATGTATGACCAATGGGCGTGATATCTTATGCAGTGAGGCGATATAACAATTTTGTATAATGTAAAACAAGACTGGATCTTGGGCTCATCTTTGTTAAGTTAAATATTGCCTACTCCTGGCCCACCCGCATCCAAGTTCTACCGACGCCGCTGATAAAGAATTTTATATTATGTACAAATTTAAAACCTTTTCAACGAAACCATAGAACTTTCTAGTCCGATTTTTGGAAAACTATTCAAACATAAGAATAGAAAATTTGTCCATTGTGGAAAAAACTCGATAGCACACAGCAGTTATGCCACCGACCTTTGTCTTGAAGACAGTTATAATAGTAAAACATACTTACTATCTAAAAAAGGTGAAGTGTAATAATATGTTTCAACCACGAAAACTAAGCAAAACAATTTTATAGTTAAATATTGCAGACAAACAAAGCCACCGGTTCAATAATTTTAAGCTCCCTTGTGTGGTAAATTGATAAGTGTATAAAAAGTTTATTAAAAATTGATGTAAATTCATGATGAAAGATAAGTGAATCAAAAAGCATGTATAATTGTAATTAAGTTAAAGGTAATTTGTCCTTGTATCTTTATCCTAATTGATCTTTGTATGTAAATTTTAAACTAACAAACAGTCAACCGTTTCCTTATACATTTCTACTTTGCCAATAAATTTAGTGACATACAATCTACCGATTTATCAGTTGGCTGATTATTTACAATGAGAAAATTTTAACTTTAAACGGATATGCATTGTTAAAATACTGCACGCAAACGTTATTGCAATTGCAATTATCCGAGTGCGTTAATTGCAAATTAAATGCACTCCTATGCGAGCTTTGTTATTTCACTCGGATTTTCTAACCAATATTTTTTGTAGGCACAAATTTTTCGTATTAATTAACTGTAGGTAAGGAACGATAGGTATGTGGAATTTTTCACTTGTCAAGCAGCACGAAAAACATAATACCTGTTCAATATAAAAATCAGAATAACTAACTAATGGACCAAAGATATAACATAGCACATGTCAGATTTGAAGACTGATTACACAGGTGTTCGGTTTAAAATTTTATTCGCCTTATACAGGGTGTACACTTTTATTTTTTTGTTTTGAATTTGTAACCAATCGATGATTAATTCTTATTTTGAACTTGAAATAAACTTGCAAATGAAGCAGAAATGTAAAATAAACCATTCAAAAATTCAATTTAAAAAGTTGGTTGATTTTTATCCGTCTCAACGCTATTCAGACCCAAAAAATCTGACATGAATGACATTTTAAATGAGAGGCGCAGCAGGTTGACTGAAGCCGAAATTCTTAGTGATCGTTTTGAAATACGTGTTGATATTCAAAGTAACAATGCGTACACATTTTTAAGTTGTTTTGGTTGTGGATTATGGTGAATAGTTCTGTCGGTACTGCCTATTTTTAATAGGCGTGATATTGCATGTTGCGCTTATTTAAAGTTGAGAAAATTCGTTTTTACTTGAATATGACGACTGCCTCGCACTTTGTCACGTGACAGAATTGTGTTTTGCAAACTGCCTACTTTAAATTAACACTTTTTTATTGCTTGGGTTACCTTCACCTGCTACTGATCAAATCAAATAATCCGTATGAAATACGATATCGATATTCAGTAAATTTAATTTAAGATAAAAGTCTAACTAGAATTATTCAAGTGTAAAGCAGATGCGGTTCAAACATGTCAAAATTAATAAAGACGTTGGATTACTGTTTCTTCTCTAACGGCAATAAATTGGCCACTTGGGGAAGTTACAACGTACCCTCCAATTTAACGTAATAAGGTCGTGTAGGATACATAATAATTGTAATAGAATACAAGTGTCGTAAGTAAAATCCGATTAGGGGAAGACTCCCTCGCAACAGACGCAATCTGACGACCTTTGGGCCGTGATATTGTTCACTAACAATAGAAACACCAACGTTCCGGAACCAAATCTGCACTCACTTGATGCATGTTCACGCCACTAGACTTTGGTAATTTATTTAACATCGCCAATTTTATTTCTTGTGAGTTATATCTTATATTATATAAAATATATTTGAATTTATGCTTAAAGCGCGCCCTTTTCCCATTTACGCAACTGTACCTACCAAATTATAATTTTTCAAAGGAAACGTCATTTTTTAGTGTACATATATAATTTTTTGAGTAAAGATACCATCATTTAAATTCTACATTAAACCACAAGTAGTTGGTATAAATTTAAATTAGGGCTTATTAAAATACAATAAAGTTTTATATACAGTAAAAAAAACTTAATATGCCGACCGAACTTACTCCATTACTATGTCTTAATTATTTTCATGGATGAGGTGCTAAAATAATTTTCTGCTGCAGCATCGATAAACAATTATTTTCCTACGGTAATCACATGAACTGTCATCAAGTAATCAAAAAATTATTGTGATTAATTGCAAATTAATGATCATTAAATATTTTTTGTTGTTGCAATTACGTAACTTATTCCTGTCATTGTTATTTAAAATTAAAGGAAAAATTTTGTATTAATTAACAAAATGTGCTTGAAAAAGTTTTCAAAAAAATAAGTAATAACAAGTGTGTGAACTTAATAATATAGTTAAATAATGCGGTGTTAAAAAATTTCATAATAGAAATATAAATCATTTATATAAAAACTCACCTTCCAGACTTTGTAATTATCATCTCTGTACCCAAATCGTGAAATTTGTCCCAAAGGTCTTTCGTTTCTAAATGACATTCTATATTAACCAGCTCTTCGCAATTACAAAGAATTTTGGCTTTTGATATAGGTCTTTCCGGAATTATATCCGGAGATATTCTATCGTTATCTGCCAATTCTGATCCACAGTCAGATATCACTGGAGATTGACGTAAAATTTTTGTTTTTGTCGGTCTGGGAGATGGCTCACCATCCGAACAAATTTCTACGTCAACTTCTATATCGTCATCTTCCAGTGTGTCTTCTAATCCCGGAGAACTCATTCTCGATAAAATATCTGAAATTAAAGGTATGTTTATAATTTTTAAATTACGGTTGCAAGGTTTAACATTTTACAACATAATTTATAATACTAGTGGCATTTTATAATAAATAAATAAAATTCAATTTAGTTCAATGTGCAAATCAAAATTAAATTAGTAATAAACGACTAATTAAAATTACTTAATTTTGTTTAAACTTAGTAATTTAACGATCATAATATTTGTCTACAGCCTTGTATTTGATTAAAAATTAATATCTAATTATGAGCATGAAGGACATATTTTTTATTAATGTGGAATTTTATGAAACTTAATAAAAATTATATGGTAATTAATACCTGAGTTTGTACCTATGAGTATACCTATATGTAAAGTAGTTGTGTAGTTAATAACAATTTATTAATTACATTGTTTACACTCATTTTTTTTGACAGTTTCTCTTCATTATATTTTGAAATTTTATGAATATGTATTACAACAAATTACTTATGATTTGCTTAAAAGTTAAAATAATAATTGTTGGCTGAATTTTTTTTTCTATTTAACAGTTTTTTTCATAAAGGAAGCCATCATATTTTAATTTTATTAAAACAAAAACTACAGAGAAAAACTAAATCATGCAATCCTGTAATATTGTAGGTGTCAATAAATTTATACTTGTAATAATTTAGTATAAAAAATAATATAACATTTAAATAATAATGAACAAAACAACAACGCATAACCTTAAAGTGGTGCCTTTGCAAATTACCTATACATAATATTTGTTTAGTAGAATTTCACATACATAATTTGAGATAAAAATCAACTTGCATTATTATTTTTTTGTAATCTATTTTAATGCATTTCCACAAAAACATTGTATTTCTATCACTATGTACAGTGGTGGACTACATCGAAGCTAAAACTTGGGGTCCCCCATGCACGTCAACAAGGGCCCGAATATATTTTTTATTTCATTATTAGTATTATTTTGTTCAATGCCCATTGTGTGGAAAAGTGTTGTATGTAAGTTTTTTTTATTTTGTAAGTCAGTGCAATTGACTACAGCTACATAGGAACCCCGTAATGCAACCAAGCTCGAATAATAATATAGGTATTTATTACCTTTTTTGCATGGGTCATGTATAAATACCACACCTACTAACATTGACTATAGTTTAACCCTGCTATCGTAAATGTTTATTGATAATTGTATCATTGCAGCAACATATATTATATTATTGATGTTGATATGCTTATGTATCGTTTAGACAATACCTACATTTAAATTTCTATAATATTCATATGTAATACGTACCTATATACTTAATAATTATAATGTATGATATATCAGGTAGCATAATATATTATAATATAAATAATAAATTGTCATCGAGGTTCCTTAGATGATTATGTATCATGGAAGTATGCATAACAATATAAGTATATCTAGGAAATACCTACAATAACATTTCTTATAAAAAACAACTGGAATTTGAATCAATGATATGATTGTAAGATTAGGTATGTCAACTAGATTTAAAAAATGTAGTAAAAAATTTAAGATTTGTTTATAAAGAAACAAGTTTGTGCTGATTTTTAAACAAAATTAATGGAGTTCTTTTCAATTATCTTTAATCTATTTTTTATTGGATAATTGAAATATCAAAGATATAAAATGAAGATATATAGGTACTTGTATCATACTATATAAACATCTGTATGATACATGTATAATATACTCAATAATTATAATTGTTTTGAACATTGAAACTTGATTAAGATTTTCGAAGAATATAGAATTGTTATTATTGTTTCTATTTGAAAAGATATATGTTATGGATATCAAATAAGTATTTAGGCCTAATTATTTTCCAATTACTGGTGGTAATTAGAAGTTAATTTTTAATTAGCATGTAATACGATAGGGATCGTAAAAAGATGTAGAATAAAAATTAATATAACTAACCATCATTAGTTTGTCCTTCGTGGGAAGGTGAATGTAACGATGGTGATCGCGTACATGGCTGTGGCGGTCCGGCGCCTCTTGCCATGATAGCTGCTATGGAAAAGTCCGTTGCACGCGTCTTCGCCATCGGAAGTAACAACGCCGCTGCGCTTTCATCTGGAATCGCTCCTAAAAGCATTTTGCACTAACACTGAACCTAATTTATAGTCACTCACTAAAAACCGCCACTGAGTTTAGAACCGATAAATTTTTTAGATTTTAATGGAACTGAAACATAACGTGTGTCTAGTTTACGTGGGGCTAGCTAGTAGACTGACTGGCTTAGAAGTCAGTTGGTACCCTGCAGTACTCGAAGGCGGGGCATAATGTACACAAACATCAACCGAAGGCGGAGCTTACTAAAGGGGCGGTTTCAGGGAGTGTGTGTGGTCTGACTATCAGTTTTGCCTGACTGAAGCCATCAATCAGTGAACTATGCGGTTTCAGTGGCGACATGCTCTGTAGACAGCCACTTGATATCTACTCTCTCACCCTTCGGCCACCTACACAGCTGACCACGAGCAATCAGCACACCCAACCATTACTTAACATTATACACGCATTTCATTCTGTATTACATTTGTTTCGATTCTACCCATACGTCTCGTTACAACACCTACCAATGACACTGCCGATAACTTTTCAATAGTTCAATAAAGTGCATCTTAAAAAATATATTCTCTGTTTTCAATTAAATATTTTTATTACGTTCGTTCATAACCATCAATCATAGTTTAACCATACACAATGCCTAATAAAATAATATCTAATTAAATAAAAAAATTATAGCTGTATCCTAACGTTATTTTATCACCATTCATGAAGCGAAAAGCAATAATTAATTTTTTAACTTTCAAAACCTACATTATTTTATAGAATTCTTGTTATATTAACCAAAAAGTAATATTTTTTACATAAGTACTTAATTGTAATGAGTTTCTGCTCATACATCCCACGTTCAGGTAGGCGCCGGGAACGCCATTTCTTAGTATTTACTCGGAATTCATTTAATAAACCGCCCCGCGGTATAGGGCCGCTTTGACGAATTTGCTGACTTCATCTACATCTACCGATAACATATACAATCAAATCAGAGAAATCTCGATAACTTCTTTCGTATAGCGGGGTTATAAATACGAAAATTGATGTGTTGACTTAGAAATAAGCAGCAAAATGTTCAATAAAAATTTTATTTGAAACGTTTTATTTGTGAGATCTCGATACTATGTGCTATGACACCACAAATAAATCAACTTATAATGCGAAGTAAGTATGCGACTCGACTTCGGACAAAGTAAGAACTTTATCTGACTGGAGTGGTATAATCTGCTTATTAAACTTTGCCTAAATGAAACATACTATTACATTTTCCATGGTTTGAATCTAACTTTAAACAGTAACTTACAGAAAAATTTAGAATAAACCTATTCCCTAATGCCCTAAATCCTAATAGGTAGATACTATTTGAAATCAGAATGATAAAAAATTAAAAAAGCATAATAATAATAATTATATTTTATTTTAAATTTTTGCCTACACTGAAATTTAATAAAAAACACTTTGCTATTATCCCAGTGCTTTTTAATGATTTATGACAGCTTTGCGCTGAGACAAACATTGATAGATAATTATTATTATAAACATAAACCCGGAAAAAAAGCTTTTCTTCGCTAAAAATTTATTTAACCATTGCACCACTTGCAGTATTGAAAATTTGTTTAGGTACCTACCTATTGGTTTTAGTATTATTATAAATAATTTTTTAAACCTAGAAGTATTATTTAACCTCTACCGTTAGACTAATAAAAGCTCACACATTTATTTATTTTAAATCAATTTTGTACAAAATTCAAAAGCGTATAATTATTTTCTACTTTATTCTCATCATATCTCAATAGATTAAATTCTTCTGCGCTACTGAAAACGTGTGTGCACTATTCCAGAGGAATCTTGTTTTAATGTTTAACTGTTGTTCCCTAAGGACCTACTAGTAGAACAGACGCTTAGACGTTCTATCGCCCAAGATAAATAAAAAAGTATTGTTAAGTTTAACTGATTAAACTAAGTAACGTGAAATATACCGATAGTTAATTACTATGTACCTAATAGATAATAAGATAGTTATGTACATACATATATAAATAATTATCATTGCCATAATAATCATAATAATTTTAATTTTAATGTATTTACATCAGTGGCGGCTCGTGAAAAATATTCTTGGATGTTCTGCATTATAAAAATGGCAAGATATCAGAAAATGGCAATCTCAAAAAATAAACTTACTTATTGCACATTTTTAAATATTAAACGTACAACACTTATCTAGAATATAGTACTTTATATGATTTTACATTTTTACAATAAATTGCAATTCTAACTAATTTTCGAAAAAATTTTATTAAGTACGGCTTATGAGAGGAGTTGTGTTAAAAATATTAGTAATATTTCATTTTATTTTTTCTTCATTTAATATTCATAAGCATTTATTTTATGTACTAGTAAGTATAAGATACTATCTTCGATATTCATAATTTCAATTAAAGTTCATAACGCAAGATGTGTTTAAAATAAAATCGTATATGTTTGTAAAACCAGAGCTGAAATATGAGCAGAACGGTTGTACGTTGTACCATGGTGGGTTGTTCCTATATCTTGTAATCTGCGAGTTTAATAATAAACATTATTATTGTAGAAAAAACCTACATAATTTTAATTTTACTGATATTAATAATTAAACGTAATTTGATTTCGAGTTTCTATTATAGGATCTGCCAAAAAATAATTTTACTTCTATTTTGATAATAATATTTATAAGAAACTTGGTAAAATTAAAATTTGTACTAAATTTTTAAATTACACTATATTACAAGTATTAAACTATTGCATTTTATTGTTTAACAATGTTGTTGAACAATCAATGAACAAAAATTAACTTACTAGTTGTTTTCATAAGTCAAATTTTAAATCATATATGACAAAAATACGGCATGTAATTCTGCATAAAGATGCAGCACAATTTGTAATGTATACCGCGGTGTTGGGATTGTCCTAACACCACGATGTATACTGGATATGGATACGATTCCACCCGATAGCTCGCGTCATTTCATGTTCAGAATCATATCCAGCACATCGAAGTTAAACAGTGATTTCGAAAGCGTAACGGACTTGTACTAATTATTACAGTACTTATTTGACTGACTGATAAAGGTACTTATAACTCAAGGCAACATAAGAAGCGCGCTTTTAAACCAAAATTGATTATTCTTCAATTATTGAAATAATTTGAAATGTGGTGGTTATACTAATAAGTAATAATTAATTTGGTACACTTCATTCTTATTTTTGGCGGTTCTGCAGCTCTGCAGTTCCTATGATAGAACCGCCCCTGATTTACATATTAAATGACTACTTACTTGTATAAACTATTACGGGAAGTTTTTAAAACATGGCAGAAAAAAATTTAAAGTAGAATTATTTTGATTTTTTCCAGTTCTTGATAAGCAAAAACCTTGTGCTAGCAAGCAATTAGAATTGTAAACACCTCTTGTAAGATTTGTTAAGTAAGTAACTTTATTATAATTTTTAAAAATTATTGTAATAATATACAAATCAACACTTTTGTATTAAAGGAAAATGAATTAAATTATAATTTTTTATTAACAAAGTGGTACTAAATTTGCATATTTTTAAATTTAATTTTAATATCTTCTACGCCTTCCCATCTACCTACATCAAATAAAAAGTACATATACAAATACAAGAGCATGAAACCACCGTGAATAAAATTTGTGGTTGCAGAATAGGCACGAGAACCGTGTGAAATGCTTTAGTCGCGGCCCCAGGTGGGTCATGACACTATGGTTCACCAACTAAATAGAAACGAAATATCATCAGAGAAGATGATAAAAACTAAGGTGACTGACGCAAAAATGACTATAATGCTCTCCAACGTAGTCAGCACTCTTATACAATGACAAAGTTTACACTACACGTTACATTTTTTACACTTTAGACACGAAACCCATAAATTTTTAGCAGTGTTTGGTTGGTGACATCTATTAGGACCATTCATTGCAAAACGACAGCTAGAGGCTGGCACATATCCCTTATTGTTGGGGGGCCACCTAGGCGAAAACCTTGGAAATAAACGCACGCCTTTTGACACAATACCTTTATAGTCCAAGTGTTTTGAATTCGCATATAACAAATATATTGTATTAACCGCAGTTTTGAAGAATGAATATCCAGTTAATTGGCCGTTGAGGGCTGTGTAATTCAACAGTAAGGGACCAAAAAGAGTACTTAACAAGTCAAACCCTCTTACACTACTAAGCCGGACCCCCTATAGTTCTAAAACGTTTCTTGTATCTTAAACTGGTCGACCATTGAAAAGGTGAGACCTGGTGTTAGCTAAGCTTTCTGTTTTATAAATAGCATATAAATATGTGACTTAACAAATCATAAATTTTAAACATCATGAATATAATGCAGAGAACTCAAGTTGTCTGCTGAAAAACCTTGAAAAACTTGATTATTTTCAATCTTAAATAAATATAGTAAATTAAATACATATTATTTATGACTATATATTTTTAAATTTTTTAATAACGTTTTAATAAGTTTGCGATATTATTGAAAGTGATAGGAATGAATGAAACAGAATTTGTTCAAAGAAAAAAAATACAATATGAAACGCGATACTATACAGGTATTACAACAATAATTTATATAATTTGGGATTGATTTTTTTGCAATGATTTATTAAAAGAGGTAACAAAAGGGATCGTGAGGCCACCCACATTAAAAATTAACTTGAATATTTTTGGTTGCATAGGATCTAATGGTGTTGATGGCAGTGATAAACAGACTATTATTCTTCTAATACGTCAGGTATCTGATGACATGAAAAGGACTTGTTTATATTGC
This sequence comes from Cantharis rustica, assembly GCA_911387805.1. Classification (NCBI taxonomy): domain Eukaryota; kingdom Metazoa; phylum Arthropoda; class Insecta; order Coleoptera; family Cantharidae; genus Cantharis; species Cantharis rustica. The sequence goes on along the minus strand of OU426877.1, from coordinate 110,025,068 downwards.
TATACAAAATTTCTATGATTAATAGCCACACTACAATACTGCACACGGTTTTAAAAGGGATATTTTCAAACCATTACAAATGTCCGGATAATACTTAAATTGTGTATGTTCATATGCTATAGGTCTGTTTAGGTACGGTTAGTTTAATTCTTTCAAAACGAAATTTCAAAGCTTAAAATATATATAGAAAGGTGAATGAAACTTATTCTCAAATTTAAAATAACACAATATAAAAACACGACCAACACAATCCGTAAAACAAATTTTTATTTGTTTTTAATTCGTGTTACACATTAAATTTTATATTTTCGGTTAATTATTATTAAAGGTATTCAACGTATACATGAGAAGTTAGTAATAAACCGAATTATTCTTTTAATGGTTTTAAAATTCAGTAACATGGTTACAATTAATTTTCTCATACTAATTGAAATAAATCTGAACAATTCAACTTAAAATATTAAATATGTAGATATATTGTGGTGTTTCAAAGGGATTCGTACCTACCCTGTACATTTGATGAACATTTTATTTAAAATATTTTAAGTTGTAAGATTGGAAAATTGGACAGGTGGGAGCGAATCGACGAGGATATTGGCTTTTGGCCGACGAGCCGCGCGAGAGAGCGAGCGGGCCGATTTTTGGCTCGTTAATTTTTGACTCAAGTGAGTTATTTTTGAGAATTGTCTTAATTTTGATATTGTGAAAATTATTTTTGAATGAATAAAGTGATTTTTGTGCAAATGCATTATTGTGTAATTTTTGGAATAGTTAAAGATTGGACAATTTGGATAAATTTTGTGAGTTGCTACCGAGCAGTAGTTGATTAATTTGGATGATTGATTTTTCGAAAAAGTAATAAATAAGTTCTAAAATTTGATTTGGTTTAAAGTTGGAAAATTTAAAAGTGTATTTGATCGAACGAGTGTCGAGGTTGATAAGCCGGCGATTTCGATAAGGCAAATAAAACTTCGTTGAATTGAATTGAAATTAAGTTGGAATTAATAATTATATTTTACAAATTTGGTGAGGCTGGATACATCGCATTTATTGGCATCCCTTAACGTGGGGCTAAACTAGATTTGAACTTACTTATAGACCCTGAGATAAGAACAAAAAATAAGAAAAACTTTTAACAAACCGTACTATGGCGGAAATACAGTCAAGTTGGGACGATGTTCTTAAAGCATTAGCAAAAATGGAGGCAAATATGGAAAAAATGGAGGCAAATATGGAAAAAATGGAGGCAAATATGGACAAGAAAATAAAAAAAATGGAGGCAAATATGGACAAGAAAATGGAAAAAATGGAGGGGAATTTAAAAAAAGTTATAAACGAGATAAACACAAAGTGTGACGAAATAAATTACAAAATTGATAATATGGAGAATACATTTGATAAAGAATTGGAACACACTGGGAAGATATTAAATGAAAAACAAGAGAAAATTGAACAAAATGGGGAAGAAAAAGAATTTTTTATAACAGAAAAACAAAAAATTACAAGACAAAAAGCAAAAAAATTAAAATTAGAAAGACGAGATCGCCCAAGACAGAAGACCATGAAGAAGAGGAGGAAAATTTGGAAGTTTTGGATGAGTCGGGGGTGGAAGACAGCAATCAGGATCCCGGTGAAGTGGACGCCTCAAGCAAGGATTAATTTGTGGAAGGTCCGAAAAGAAAAATAAATGGAAACAAAAAAAAATGATGGATAAAGAATTGGATAATAGATAAGCTCCTTTATATTTTTATTTTATTTGAGTTGATAAATTTTTGAAATTAAATTTATTTTGTAAATATTGTAATGTCATGTAAAAATTTTTAAATTTAGTTGAAACACGCACGAGTTTTTGCTAATTTTGTTTGGAGCTGCGCTCAAAACTGTCATTAGCAACGGGGGTATTTAATGTGGTGTTTCAAAGGGATTCGTACCTACCCTGTACATTTGATGAACATTTTATTTAAAATATTTTAAGTTGTAAGATTGGAAAATTGGACAGGTGGGAGCGAATCGACGAGGATATTGGCTTTTGGCCGACGAGCCGCGCGAGAGAGCGAGCGGGCCGATTTTGGCTCGTTAATTTTGACTCAAGTGAGTTTTTTTTTGAGAATTGTTAATTTTGAGAATTTGACAATTATTTTGAATAAATAAAGTGATTTTTGTGCAACTGCATAATTGTGTAATTTTTGGAATATTTTGATAATTGGAATTGGATAAATTTTTAGTGAGTTGCTACCAATAGGTAATTGATTGATTTGGATGATTGATTTTTCGAAGAAGTAATAAATAAGTTCTAAAGTTTGATTTGGTTTAAAATTGGAAAATTTAAAAGTGTATTTGATCGAACGAATGTCGAGGTTGATAAGCCGGCGATTTCGATAAGGCAAATAAAACTTCGTTGAATTGAATTGAAATTAAGTTGGAATTAATAATTATATTTTACAAATTTGGTGAGGCTGGATACATCGCAATATAAATGAATAACTTATGTTCATATTGTGTTAATTCATTCTATGGGTACATAATGTACATATATAATATATAGCACAGTGCTACTAAATTACATAATGAATTGCTGAACAGTGAACGGTTAGTATTAGGTATCATCTGAAGTCTTATACATATTATTAAAGTTTATGATCAATAATAATCTGTAGTTTGTTTTTCTAATAGATACTCACCTAACTGACAGATGTGCATTTTTAACTATAAAGATGCAATTGAATTGCAGATAGTATATAAAAATTAAACAAGATACATACCCCCCCCCCCCGACTGATGTTGGTAACAATTATTATTATTTAATTTTTTTTTATATTATTTTATTTATTTTTTATTGATAAATGGTCAGTGAATCAGTAAACAATAATATTTGGTCAAACTTAGTCAGTACATTTATTATGTATAATGCTATTTTTTGGCTAATAAGATTTAGAATTTTGCACAGTATAAATTATAAAATAACAGCAATATTTTTAGTCAGCAGTAATTTTATTGATTTTTATTGATTTTTCTAAATCTTCATAGCTTTTGTTCAGAAATGAATAAACCAAATGAATATACATAGTCGATTTTATATTATGTAGAAAACTAAATGGAGAATACTCAAACAGTAAATTTTACCCTGATAGTATAATTTCAATATCTTGAAAATTCTATAGAATGTCTCCCTTCACGAGCAAAACCAACCAGCAGAACAATTAGAATATATTGCAATGTTCAATGAAACTTGAAAGAAAATTTATAAAGAAATAATAAAATTGCAAAAGATACCAATTCCTTGTGGAATTGATTCTTGTCAACAATTTATTGAAATAAAAGTTTGACATGCATTTTTTGAGTGACGGTAGAACATACATTTTTGTTCCCATGTGTGTTGACAAAGAAAAAACAGTCAAAAATATAAAAATTTGAAAACTGTAATATACAAAGGAAAATACATATTATGTACTATATATCGTTTCAATTATTAAAAATTGTAACTGCTTTTAAATTGTAGCACTATTTCTTTCAGAATTCGGGAATGAAAACTAAAAATATAGACAAATTAGCTTTTCTTTTCGACCGTAAGTAAATATATTACTTTTGTAAATTATAATAAAATATTTTAAAATTAAATTAATTTTCTGATTAATTTTTGTTTATACCGAAGCGCCCGAAAAATAATTAAAAATAAATTTTCTTGGTTTAATGAATTTAAAAACAAATTTTTAATCTTAACCTCATGAATACTTTTATTTCTGTGATACTATGAAATATAAAATATAGTTGAGTTATAGTTAAAAATATAGTTGAGTTAAGGGTCAGTATTAAAACAATAAAATTGTCCGACATTTTAAGTCTTTATTTGATAATGGGTCAATAAAGACTCTAAACGTCGGACAATTTTATTGTTTTAATACTGACCCTTAACTCAACTATATTTTTACTAATTAAAAAATGTTATTTTACTATGCATTTCGTGTTGTTTAAATTTTTTTCTACCTACCATATTAGTCTAAATTCATAAAAGGATTATTTAAATTATTAAAAAATATTTTAACTCAAAATACCGTATGTTCACTAAAATGATATGTAGAATTACTTATATGGTTCTTCCAAAACTCTTGAGTACAAATTCCATTAAGTTTGTAGTACCATTGGGTTCCGTTGAATTTTGAACAGGCCCTGCAAAACTTTGATTTAATAATGATTGTAACAGGTGTGTTTTTTCCTGGTAATTTGACTCCCAAAAGTTTACTCGTACAAATTTGACTTTCTGTGATTTAGTTCAGAGAATTTAGCCCACTTAAAATTTTAATTCTTAGATATATTATTATCTGTCTTAAGAATATCACACTATGAGTTTTTCTACCGATATAGTATATTTATTTACTACAAGAAACAGGTTGAAGACGTGATGAAAAGTGTTACCAAATAAGTTATTAGTTGAAAAATTAACATACTGTAACGAAAATTATAACGTTTATTTATTTCTAAAAGGCTATTACAAATATTTACAAATACGGTTTATAACAATAAAACGATTACTACACTAAGATTAACACTAAACTAAATTACACTACAATTTATTTAACACTAAGTCCAGATTTATTTAAACACTCTGTATACTAGATAAACGGTAACTCTCACCCAATATAGTAGTACAATGAAGGAATTTCAGGTTGTATTGGGAGGCAAATCAAACAAATTGTCTGATTTGCCTCCCAATACAACCTGAAATTCCTTCATTGTACTCTGTATACTGTTTATCACTTTACTATTTACCTAAACTTTATTTATCTTTACACTTGTAAGTTCGAACTGGAACTAACTCGTCACAGGAAAGCATCTGTATTTAAGGTATACTTAAATGCTACCTTCCCGAAATTTTCATAAAAGTCCTGTACATTCTATGAGTTTCCAGACTGAAATTCTAAGCAATACTTGAATGATTAATGATGCTATCATGCATGACTCATCACACATGACTTATCATATTATGTGACTCATCATGTTTGATTCGTCACACATGACGTCATATATTAGTCATCAAATGTATTTAAACGTTCTTTCGTAACAATACGAAGAAGCAAAAAGCTTCGATTAGGTAAGGTTGGGGTTCGTTATATTGAGTAGGATTAGATTAAGGTTAGATTTAACTTAAATAAAGTTTAAATTAAGTTATAAAGTGTTTAAGTTGGGTTAGGATTATAATAATTAATAAGGTTATTAATACTGACGGTTTTATGCCAATATAATGCTTCTTCTAAGGTTTTAAATGGCCCGAAGTGAAATTACCGAATGTGTAATTATTATAAACGCTGTGCTTCTTGAGCTTGAACTGAAAGAATTGTATAGAGTTTTGGTAGAAAAATCTTCTACGAAACTCTTCAGCTATGGCTGCAAATTTCCAGGTGGTTAGGTGGTTGACTCAGAGAAGACTACTGAATTTGTTAATCTACTCATTAATGGTACTATTTGGAAATACATAGAATCGAAGCCGTTGCAAACTGGAATCTTTTACAATATTATGCACTATCCTATACAGAAAGCACAATTTTACAGGAAACCGACACTAGAAATGCACGGATGGCAAAAGCTCAACAAATAGACTCTGGAAACTGCTATAAAAAAAATTCAACTTTAACTAAAAGTATATCGTTGCTTCGGATGAATCGCCGTTGCAAAATATAGTGTACCAAAAATTAGTAAACAACAAAATTGTAAATGCATTATTACCCAAATAAATTCTCTCTGCTCTGTGTATTTTTTCGAAATGTTGTAATGGGTAAAGTTACAAATACAAAATTAATTACACATATTTTGCTATAAATTTGATATGAAAGTAAATTATCTAGGCCCCATTAAATGTTTAAATTTTATAGAAAAATTACAAAAATGAGTAATAACAGAATCTAATCAAGTTTCACAAAAGTGTGCTTTAATCAAACCATTTGATGCAGAACTTCTGCTGCCATTTATTTATTTTGTTTGGTGTGTGTTTATCTGGCTTCACATTTTTCTCAACAAGCTATTCAAGAATTTCTTTTAGCTTTTTTTAGCTATTATCACATTTTATGTACAATGATGTACTACATATTTTTTTTATATTAAATTAATAAAAACCTTTTAATTAAAACTATTTTTAAATTTCTTGTTTAGATGATTTACAATTTTATAAATGCTGAAATAATATGTTTGCTATAATACGTTTATTTACAGAACGAAATAAACCTTTCGTATATTTTATTTTGCTTTTCCAAGATACTACCATCTAAAAATAATATTTTCAATTTTCGTACTATGTATTAATTAAAAATATATTAAAAAAAGCAATACTAATTAAAATATTAATTGTTATATATTACATATATACTACATATACTACTGCAAAGTTACTATATACTACTGAACACGTGAGACGTATTCAGAGATGCTAAGCTTTGCTCATTGGTTGAATATTTTATATCTTTAACTTCATACTTCAGATATACTATATAGTTAATATAATATCATTCAAAGTTTACACAAAGCATAGCTTACCACAAAGTTACTTAAAGACTGCTTATTTATGCTATTTCAGCTTATATTAGTACGATAATATACGTAATTTCTTTACATATATTATTTTTCTATATATTTTTATTAGAAATGTAATTTAAAATTCACAAAATATTAAAAGCAAACAAGATCTAATACTTTGGAAATGGTGACAATATATTGCTGTGGACTCTTCAAAGGAAAATCTATAATCTCTTTATGGCCTCGGGTTAACCCTGATGTGCGGAAGCAGTTGGTAATTTTTCAAAGGTCGAAGGGTTCTTGCGTTTTCTACAGCCAAAAGTTGCTGTGGTAGTTTGCTTTCAAAATAAAATAAAAATTCTTCCAATGCAAACAAATAATTTCTTCAAAAATAATTATCAAATCAAATCCAATTTAAATTCACTGTAATGTAAAATTTCGCTTTTATTCGAAGGGAATGAAGTTTGATTTGCTTTTATCCAAATCGACGTGTTATCTATCTGGTCTCACGCTCGTACTTACAAATATTATAATTTTTAATTTTCCGATTTTAAATGCACATTGAATTTATTATTTGGGCTTATTCTTCCTTCAAAACAATCCAAATTAAACAAACCAAGTCAATACACTACTGTTCGGTAGGGACTTATCAAAAATATCCAATTTAATCCAAATATCAAATATTTATCCAAAAACAACGCAATAATGCATACGCATAAAAATCACTTTATTAAATAATTCCAAAATATTACTCATAATTTCAAAATAAACAAAATCTCATATCAAAAATCAAATTCAGCGGGCATACAAAATTTCGCACCCGCTGTCGGCCATAGTTAGCCAAAGAAGCCCTTATCTCTATCTCCTCTCTCCACTCTGTATTTTTCAAAATTAAAACTTTTAAAAATTAAATTCACAAAATTTTACAATTCAGCACAGGGTGGGTCGAAATATTTTGTTTCACGACAATATGTAGTTTTATTTATTTTCAATCTTTCTCCTTAACTTTTAAAACCATATCCGCCATTTATCCAACCGTATATATAATTACATGTGTTAGCTAGCTTTTGAGATGTTAACAGCATAACAGTTCCAAGAGCTTACGTTTTCGAAATACATTCTTAAGTTTTTAATATAAAAGAAACAAGAAGATACACCAATGTAAACAAGGTTATACCGCAGTTAAAATATGAATTTCCATACCGAAATTATTCAAGAAACAAATCAGTAATAGAAAATATTATTGCAATTAAATAAAAGTATCATACATTAACTTTAACTACAACTGTTCTCTAGATTCGATTACCACTATTGGTTGCAGTATTATGATATCGTCATTTGAACCATTTAAAGTAACTTTCAAAATAAAAAATCTAGAAACAAAAAAACACAAATATTCTTCTTTTTCTTTTGTGGTGGTGTTCCGAAGTCATTAGTAGTATGATGATCATTTTAATTGTCTTAAATTTGAGGTAGCTTTCTAAAGTTGCTTCAGATTTACCAGATATGTGGTATCGGGTGCTAAGCTGGATAATAAAATTACAAATGTAAACGATAACACAATTTATAGAATTTGGTCTAATATTTTTTATTTATATTTTTAATAAAATTAATTTGTACATGTTACATAAAATTGAAAAATAATTTAATTCATAACTTACATAAAATTGTTCAAAAACTATTTCAATGAATGATATAGCTTGCGACATAACCGATGTTTCGATTTTCGGAATATCATCAGGCAAACCTGGAAAAATTATTGAAATGATTAAAACGTTATGCTATTAAATTCAAAATTCAAACTTGATTATATGTAAGTTATGAATAAAATTATTTTTCAATTTCATGTAACATGTAAAAATTAATTTTATTAAAAAATGTTAATAACCTTAACCATTTATTTTTTATCTATTATATTTTATGTAATATTTTTAGTATAGTTTTTAACATTAAATATTTAACGGATGAAAATCGACAAATTAACTTAAAGCTCCATTGTACTATACTAACGGTTAATTAAACAATAATACATTGCATACTACTAAAATATATACCACAATAAATACTTAAAAATTTCATTTTTTAAAGTATTTTTCAATTAATTAAACAATGTTTTTGCAATATTTGTTATAATTATTATATATATTTGCTATAATTATTATTCCGTTAAATTTTAGTGCAAAATTAAAAATTTATTTAGACAATTTCATACCGCATTGAACATGTGCATGTCGTTGTCAAAACCATCTAGCAAGGCTATTACTTTACTAAATTGTTTTATTTCAGTGCTCACAAAAATATTACTGGCAAGTGGCAAAGTGCTAAATTAAAAAAAAAAGAACAACAAGAAAGCTAATTAAGTAGGTATCATAAATTCAGTATCGTATTAGAATTACTAGAATTTCATTCTTATATAAAGTTTATGAATTATAGCTTATTAAAATTTCACGCCAAATTAATTTTTTTATTAGTTAGCAGTGCATATGTAATTTTTGGATTATTGCCACCAAGAAGAACGGATTTTGCGTTAATTTTTATATAATATTCCACCTATCCATGGCTTAAATGTATTTTTTTTATCTATTTTTTGATAAAGTGTAGACATTTTGTATCTGTTTTAAGTTTATTTTTCATTAATGCTTTCTTACAATAATAAATTAAAGCTGTAAATAAATCCCATGTGCTGTATACTTTACTTTGTAGAATCTTTTGATTTATTTTTTAGATTTACTACTTAACAAAGTGACCCTAAACTATTATTAAAACCAAATCGTTAATACGCCACTGGAAACTAACAATGCTTAAAGCACTCATAAATGTTGTTTCCTCATTTAAAATTTTATTACACGTTTTAAATTTTTCTTCGTATAACTACAATACATTAATAAAAAATATACCTTTCTAAAGGTCGATAACTTAAAAATTATAATTTTTACTAAACTGCATAAGATAGATATTCTTTAAATATTTAGTACCTATTAGTTTAGTTAATTTGAGTAGTTAAATTGTGAACACAAGTTAAATGACATAGTATATATAAAAAATTTAAAATACTTAAAACATTGTAAATTAAATTGTTAAAATGTTTTTGTAAACATTCGTTGGAAAGAAGAAAATTTATTTTATGTGAGCAAGTAATGTTCTATATAAAATACGAAAAGTGGTGTCTATATAATTCGTTATCATTATCAAAAACTTTAAACGATCTCGTTTAGCTAGATATTCTGAAGTTCATCATAACGAGTGTGATTAGACCCCGAAACGCGACGATAATTTGAGTATCTCGCAAGCGCGCTCTTCTTTTCACACCATTTCCCTCTACGCCGCCATGTTTTATCCCCCAGCTGCTCGCACTAACGCGCACCGACTAATTATCATTAAACCATCTAAATGCTAATTAATGCGGCTATTTTCGCGCAGAACGAAGCAGCGATTGTGCCCCGCGGACTGAATGCAAATGAAGTGCTCCGCTATCTGCCCCCGGGGAAGGCGGCGATATCGTGTCGACGCCAGTCTTTAGCTCGCCAACCGGCTTCTAATGTGTGCACTTAAGCGTCCGATTACCATACATCCATCCCGATTAGCTGCGGAGATTAATTTGAAAAAGAGATGAGCGTCCAGTAAGGGATTTTCAGTAAATGGATTTAGGCGCGATGAGCAGCAGACGGCACCGCGAGCGAGGTTTGAATACTAAACTTCCCTAGCAGTGCGCTCGGGACATTATAATCCACATGACTCCAAATTCACTTTACAAAAATCCCCATCCTCCTAAACCAACGCGATGCGAGCTGTCATAACAGGGAAGGATCGCAATAACTAGCAGATTAGACTAGGCTTTGTTGCTTTATTGGGAAATGCGAACTACAGGGGACCGAGAATGTGACTGATAGACGTGGGAACAGAAATTCTCTCGAGATTTCACTTTTAATTTTGACATAAAGTGAGTGTTTGCAATTTTAACGTTAAAAATTACGAAAGCATAATTTGACTACAACGTTATTTTTAGGTAACAGGTATACTCGTATATAAAAATATCGTTCCAATGCTGCAGCACTATCGTAAAGTTGGTTTAAGAAACTCGCTAAAGATCAAAAGTGCTGAACGTGTTCGTTAGAATCAGTAACATATATCAGTCGGATAACGCTTGACCATTGAACGTGCATATCCTACCAACTCGCGCCATCTGCTTACATTGTATCTAATATCTCTTTATTTATCTATCAGCGCAAAACATCCCTCTTTAGAATCGGTAAGTAATGCAAAGTGGCGTCTTATCTAAATGGCTTGACCACGTTCTTATATGTAAAGGACCACGATTTCAAATTCAAATCCACTCTTTATGTTACTGTTATTGCTTGAGAGTCCTGTCAAAAACACACGGCCTTTTGCAATGGCTCTATCTGCATGCAAACCAAGAGTCGTAAAATATATTTGTGCGCTCTACAGAATCAAATCCCAGAATTGAGTAATGTGAGCTTGTTTTGTATAGATATATGTTGCGGTCAGAAATTTCGAATAATAACAGTCATAAAAAGAAGCGATGCGCTGGAGACCGAATGATTACAAACGGTCGCTATTTTACATCCGATAAGCTACCCCCTATTATAATACTATTGCACTTAATATAATCAATCTATGCAAAGAAGTAAACTAAAGCGTCGAACCTCGAATCGATTTCCTTAAGTATCCTCTATAAATAATGCCCAAATTTTTTAACGGCGCAAGTTGTCAAAAATAAGTTTTATGTTCAATTAATTTTGTAAAAGCAATTTTGAAGTATCCTTAAAAATGATATTACGAATACAATTAACCACTAATCCTCGTGACTAAATCCCCAGTTATTTCTCCTCATATATCTGACTGAAAAGCAACAGGGGACTCATCTGAGTTATTATGTTATCGGATAAATACATGATATTTCCAACGATGCAATTATAAGCTTAAAATATCAATCTTCTGATCTAATAAAATTTGTGTAATTGTAAATACACTTTTACGACTGTATAATAAAAGAACGATCTTCGTAATTAAAAACAAAAAACTTCAAATCTTGATAAAATATTACTTTGGCTAAAAGAATTTTTTTCGTGCACTAAGCTAGATATAATTTGCAATTAAATTTGGTTAAGCCGAAAATCTATTTTTATCATCTGAGTACTTAGTATATAAAGTCTGTTTTCTTGAGCAGGTGCTTTTTTTTAAAAGAATTACTAACAAATCCGTTGCAGACTGAGAAAACGTCCGGACTATTAGTCGGGAAACCGGAAACCCAACATGCACCACCTGCGAGATATCCGTAATCACAATACCCTGAATACATTAGACAACCCTCAAAATCAATCTGTAAGTTATAAGTTGATATATTGCATTTTTTGCAATATAAAATGTTATTACAGGGAGTACTCCACACATACATAATGTGTGCAACTTATTGGTTTAATGTTCAATGGAAATCATAAACTTGACCCTTTCCTTATTTATTTTTAATGCAAATATCTTTGTAACATAGTGTACCACGAAGAATGTTGAGAATTGCTAAAATTTTATGTAGGTTTACATTTAAAAATTTGGCATGAAACAGCGAAAACATTTAAATATTGCTAAATTTTATTCTCTTCCTCATTTTATTTTATAAAAACATTAATAAAAAAGTAGATAAACATTGAAAAATTGGAATCAAGAAAATTTGCTAACGATATTAGCGATATTTGATTAATTCTTGTATTGCATCGTCTCGCATTAATAGTTTCTATTGATGAGGACCAAATTATGTGAAATATGTGCCAAGCCAATGCAATTGACGATTAATTTTGTTCAATGCCAATGCATTATACAAATACCAATGCAAAAACCTGATGCAGAAATACTAGAACAAATCAAATGCATTACATTTAAAAATATGTGATCTCTCTCCTTTCTACATCTAAGGATGAATTGAAACAAAAATATAAACCATAGCCATTGAAAGTTAGTTAATTTTAACAAGAACCGCAAACAATCGCAGCTGCAGATGAATATTAATAAATCCTTGCATTTTCTCGGCTGATTACGGGCGGCGTACCGAAAGGAAAGTTATGGCGGTACTTTGATGTGCGACCAATAATTGCGGTATCCGCTGCTGGCGGCCCGCGCGTGACCGCGGAGAATTGTTAGCTCCTGGACACGCGGAAATACGGCCCACTACTCAGAATTGAGAATTGTATTCATTTTTATGTGTTTGCATGCTTCTGTGTAAAATGAACATTTACTCTTTATGCAATTGCCACTAGACTTAGTAATTCGCAACATAATATATACACAAATTATACTACCTCAGGTACATGAAAATACAGTGGCATGAAGTACTGAGAGTGCGGTTTGCATTATACTTACCATTTACTCACTGAATAACACTCCCACATAATGAAGATATGAATATATTTTGCTTTATGACGAAAATGTTACAACGTATAATTATTAAATTTGTAATGTAAATTTATTTTGTTTCGATGCATATCAAAAAATTGCTAGTTACGAAACATTAATTATCTTAAGATCACAAGTTATCTAAAGACATTAAGTCCACGTGTGATAATCTCTATTTCAAAGAGTGAGAATATTTTTTTACGCACCGCTTGTCTTTTTTGTAAATTTTTTATTTTAACCAAGTTGTAAATCTAAACACCCGGAAATTAATAATATGATGCCCCATGCTCACATTTTATTAAGATAAATCACTTTTGTATGTTAAATTATTGTTTAAGCAAAATAATTTAGCGGTCATTTTCAAAGTACCAAGAATAAACTTAAGCAAGTATAAACGTCCGATTTTGAAATAGACATTGTGTATTTGATACTAGTAATATACAATTCGTGTATTTTTATCATTCATTATAATATACTACAAGCAAAAACTTTTTAACCATAAATATTACTGCTTTAATTACTTATAGATTGTCGATAATTTCAACAAGACAAGTTCTCTTACAGCAACAGTTAAAAAATTAAATGGCAAAATGATCGCCAAAAACTGGTAATATTGAATTAAAATTTAAATATTACATTAGAACATTAAATTTTAGGTTAAGCTGATATAAGTCTGATTAGACCTTGAAACTACTGGCGCCGACTATGTAGGTACTGCAATACTCGAGTAGGTACCCACGAAAGAAGCTCATGGAGGCTTAGGAATCATCAGAAAATGCGGTCTAAAATGAATATCACTTAGTAGACGAGAGGAACCAAAGTACGTAAATTCCTAGAACAATTTGCGTCCGGAGTTGGTACGACAACCGGGTCACGATAATTATGGCAGCTTATAGACATTCAAAACTTAAAGTAAAAATAGCAATAAAACCATATGCAATTATTTGGTTGGTTGTTTCCATATCAGCCACAGCCATGGCATGTTTTTGGGCATAAATTACACTCAAACATAGCAGATTTAAAAAAATGTAGAATTAAGAGTAGCTCAAATAATTAAAAAAAAAACACTGAAGAACCCTCAACTTGAAAATTAAAGATCTAGAGAGACACCGATCTCGGAGTAGCACAAAAAATTAAAGAAATCTCTGTCCAGTAAAACAAATGTGAAATGTGGAAAATCAAAACTTTAAAATTGATTACACCTTAGGATTCAACAAACATAAGTACATAGGATTAGCACTGCTCGATAGATCGAAAGCCCTCCAGTCATGTTCCATACCAACGTACAACCAGCACTCATCCCAGTGGTTGGCTCCTATCTGAAAGACCGACGTTTCAGGGTTAAACTCGAAGGCACTTGCTCTATGTGCGTTTCATTACTGCTGGAGTCCCACATGAATTCATCCTCGTCTACTATAATCTACGCAGCTTCAGTCTCATCAAGAAGGTCCTAGTCGTTCAAAACAGATATCTCCAATACGCCTTTTTCTGTCCATACTAATACAGAAACAGACGTCTTCATGTAGGTGCAAAATTAGATATCATTGACAATCACATCCAGAAGTAGACAGAAAAATTCTACCACTTCACCCAGATCTCAGATAACCCCTCATCGTTCCTCTCGGATAATACGAATCCGGCTACAATATAAGGCACATCCGCCTCAAGCACATCCTCATATCAAGCATCAAATTTATCTAACACTTAGGTTCCAACTGCCCTGGATCCGCACAAGAATCCAAGGATTAAAGTACCCTTCTCTGCAACTGCGATCTGTAAATCAGATCTTTTTTTGTTAAAATTATGCCTCTCAAATTCTACAGCCAGTCGCCAACTTCAGACGAAGGAGATATGAGGTCCACCATAAAACTTCGTCAAATTATGAAGTTCGTCGTTTATTATCGTCGTAAAATCGATTATTTTTTAAATTGAAAGAAAAGTTTAGGTTCATGAGTAGTTTAATTAGTTCATTTTAATCTCATCTTTCAAATTTTATAAGATTTTTGGTGATATCTATAAAAACTTGTGGACGCGGATATCATACTACATCCATCGTGCCCACCCAGTTCGGTGAAAAGCTACGCCAAGAAGACGAACTTAAAGCCTATAAAGTCGTGCTAGGTTTTCTTTCCGATCCCAGGTATGTAGGTTTCCAAGCATGGAAAAGTGACCTTAAGTAACATATTAAATTTATCCAAATACTAAAGTTCAATAATTGTTTATATCTTTTTCAGATCTTCTCTCCAGCAAGAATAAAAGATCTTTCGTTTGTCGCCATGAAAGGTGTAAAAAGCTAAAGAAATAGGTAAACATAATTTTGGCCCCATATAACCTTTCCATGAAGTTCGCCTGGATCCGCCCTTGGATGGTTAGTTATAGTGGAAATTTTTTCTTATCAACAATAAGCTTTCAGGATTCGTTTATAATTTTACGATGACATAAATTTTTATCGGTTAATTGTTAGGAAGTTAGAGTTTTGTTACAATCATTAGAGTTTACAATCAGTTTGAGTTTTTCAAATAACTTTTAAATACTATAATAATCAAAGTCGTAAGGGAGGCCACATCTTCAATAGTATACCGGTATTAAACCAACGTTGATATTACTTAAGAAGGTTTTTTAGCTGTTGAGATGGTAACGCTTTTGTAAGTGAATTGGAAAGTTTTAGGTTCAAATCGCAACAGCAGGGCCGTCTTAAGATATGGGACGCCCCTGAGCTACTAAAATTAATGCGCCCTTTTTCGAAAGAAAACTATAAATACAAAATAGAAAAAGTCAATTTATTACTATTACCTTAAACGAAAACATAAAGGGCTCTTTAAAGCATTTTTTTAAATTTTCACTTTCACGTGGCCGGTATGGCCATCGTCCGGAAAAAAATAATTTTTTAGTAAAAATTAATTGGTACTTTTTTAAAGAGCGTGAAGTAATCTACAAACTAGATTTAACCATTTTTCGTCTAAAATCAACGGCTTTTGAGTTATGAATAAAAGTACGTAAAAATATTTTGAAAAATTAGAGCTTTTTTATTCTGTTTTTTTTTTTTAATCTTGTATGTTTTAAACGAAACATTATACAAACATTCCGGATAGGAAATTTAACGGACTACAACATTCGTCTAGTAAAAAATTTTTTTTTTAATAAAATTAATTGTATGTAAGTTATGAATTAAATTATTTTTCTATTTCATGTAACATGTAAAAATTAATTTTATTAAAAAATATTATCACATGTTAATAACCTTAACCATTTTATAATTAATAACTATTAATTTTTTGCTTTGTAGCTGCCTTGTTTATTATTTTCTGATTTTCTGTGAAAGGGATTGATTTTTTTAAAAATTTTACTAGACAGAAGTCGTAGCCGCTAAATTTCCTATCCGAAATTAGGCGTCAGAATTTTTGTAATATAAAATTTTTCGTTTAAGAGCCGGGATTATAAACGACAAATAACTAATTTACTTGTGAGATTGTCAAATAAGTAAATTTACTTGCTAGATTGGGTATTATAAAGCACGAATAGTTTACTTTCGAACTAAATCTAGCAACTAATTTAACCCCTCGATTTTGTTCAACTAAATATTTACTTATGAAGTAAATTGACAGGTCAAATCATTTGTGAGGTTATTTGTTTTAAATGAAAGGAATTTCATAAAAAATGCAAGTGTGCCCAACCAGTGGGCGCTAGTTGTAAACTTACACATAGCCTATAACCGTTGATTGGTTGATACCATTCTTCAATCAACGTTATAACTATAAAATTTAAAAATTAGTTCTAACGCAGACCAAGACATCTGGTATCAAAACGTCTAAACATAATAGGAAAATAAATATTAAGTTAGTTATTTACTTGGTTACTTTCCTTTATAGTACTCAAATTTTATTTCGTAAATTTTAGTAGTCAAGTAAATTTACTTTGAAACTAACTAACTAGTGATTTATTTATGCTTTATAATACCGGCCCTTAAAGATACAGTTAAAAAAAAAACAAAAAAAAATCTCGAATTGTTTTACTTTAATTTATAATTCGAAAGCCCTTAATTGTAGACAATAAAAGGTTTAAATCTAGTTTGTAGATTATTTCACGCTCTTTAAAAACGCACTAATTCTTTTTTACCAAAAAATTAATATTTTCTGAGCTATGGCCATGTGAAAGTGTGAATTAAAAAAAATGCTTTAAAGAGGCCTAACTCTCGAAGGCTTGAATTTAGAAAAAAAAATTTTTTTTAATGTTTCTTAGAAAAGTGTTTTTTATTACCCTGTATAAACAGAAACAAACTTTAGAGTAAACAAAAAACAAAAGTAATTTATATTTATATCACTCGTATTTAAGTTATTAAGTCAATCTCTATTATATAAAATACTCGTATCATTTAATTTGCTCTGTCCCAAAAAGATCGTAAATATTTTTTTATTCTATTTAAGCCTAAAAAAGATCAAAATAAAAATTGTCGCCCCCAAAAGGCTTGCGCCCCGGGGCTATAGCCCATTTAGCCCTGTGGTTAGGGTGGCCCTGCGCCACAGGAATAATGTTTTTTAGATATTTTTGTATCTTTCCAAATACAATACAAAATACGTTATATTCTGCTGCCCTTATAATATGGCATAAAAGGGTATTACTGCGGACCTTCCAATCTACTTCTGGACGCGTTACCATCTTATCTAGAAGACCTTTAGGTTTTTATTGCATAAACTAATAAAGTACTGCATTGAAACTTTTAAACACTATTTTCTAAGAAACATAGTGCTTATAGTTAAAAAAAAAACAGATATTTGCTTTATTCTAGCGCTCTTTCAACCTACCATAATTTGTTCCGATCTTAGAATCATAGTTAAGTTCTCTTCGTGAGCTAAACCGAATTTAAATTTTGGATGCAGAAGTAGATACTTGCGGTCTGTAATTTAAAACTGCTGTTTTTAATAATTAGATCGTGCTGTTTAATATCATATTTTTAAATAGTTTAATCGTAAATTAAAATAAAATTGGCAGTTGCAATGATTCTCAAAATTGCTTCCAATCTTTCAGATCTGACAGTTGCTTGGCAGTTTAGGAAAACCCTTGCCAATGCGATTACACAGTTAATGTAACAACTTTACAAATTTGCATTTAATTTAGAGTTAACCTTTATTCGCCTGATTGGCTGATAAATTAATTTTAAACAGTTGATAATTGATAATAATGTTCTATGTTCGAAACGCGTTTGATTTATACTAAACGAACAAAATGTATATTATATTATGTACACCTATTTATGTACTCGTATATACCAATCCCAAAAAAAAATGCATAAACTACATTCTCACCTGTTATACAATAAATATTGGAATTGATCACCTCGTGGTTGTATATAGCATTTACACGTTTTGTAATGTTTATCGACACCTGCGACAATTCAAAGAATAATATATTTCTCATTCTTATTTAGTAATAGCTTCCTTGCACTTTATTTATTTGTTCTCAAAACATTATTATGTTTTATTTCTTGACAATTTAACTAATAAAATACATAATGTAATATGTTTCTTGTTTTCGTTAAATACAAAACAAACTAACTGCGAATAGCTTGATGAAAAGTTGCAGGATAATGATGGGTGATTTGGTAACTCCACCGTATCTGAAACTAGTAACGTTTTGATTTGCAATAAATAATTTCAGTAATTAAATAAAGAAAGTAACTTTAAATAACAGAAACACAAAAGTGATTTTAGAATATAATTTGCATTTAAAAATATTTATACGTCTCTCAGAAATTCATCACGATGGAAAGTTGTAAACCTACTTGGAAAAAAGAGTCATACAGTTAGTTAATGTGAATTACCTTAAGCAATTCCTAAATTTAGTAACACCTTAACGTACCCATTTTATAGTCAAAACTACTCTTCTTTACAGTTCAAGTCCATGCTGATTTTAAAAGAAACTTGATACGGTAAATTTTCTTAGTTAAATGTAGCTACATATGCAAGTAGTAAAACGGTAAGAAGTTTAACAGCGTAGAAAATCTTTTGTTAGTTTTGGTACTAAAATATTCAGATATATGCACAGCTCGTCGGTTTTTACTTGGGATTGGAATAAGCAGAAGGGAAAGATCACTTTTACCACCCACATTTGTACAACAACTCATCCTCATTAAAGTACCACAACAAATCTCACAGGTTAATAAAGCAATTTGCTTCTAGAAAACAAGTAAATAAATAATTTTTCCGATAATGACTTGGCAATTAATCATAATTGTAGGAAAATTATTATAATGGTCGAATATATCACATAGGTACGGAATTCAACCAATTAACCTTAACATATATTATTCCAACGTTTTTACAGCATTTATTTTAAATATTATCAAGTTTAATACAAACTAAATATAAAAACTTTTTTATGACAAATTCATGAGCTTTGTCTTGGACACAGTAACACATAAGCGGGTAATAATTTAAATTATTTAGAATTTCTTAAATACACCTGAGTTGTTCTTTTTTATGTCTAAAGAATTTCTTTTTTGTGTTAATTATTGTATAATTTCATTGTGGCCACTGAAAATACTTTTCAGTTAGTAATGGATATTATTTCAACAGAGCCCTTTACAGGAACACCGCTTCTATGATATACTGATAGAACCAAATAGTTTACGTAAATATGAATATTTCATATGTAGAGTCCACACCTATTGTACATTTGACATTGAAGAGGGTCCACATCAAATCTGATTCCGGTACTTAGTTCATCATGCGTGTAGACGTCAGTCAAAAATTTAGTTATGCAGCTCCTGCTGATTGCCTTTAGTTACGAACATAACTTACCTACCATTCCACTGAGAACAAATTAAATTTAGGAATTTTAATATGAATAAGTAGCTTTATAAGACGATTTTAATCTTTTTAAGTAGTCAATGATAAATTTATGGTAATTAATTTCACGTTTCAACAAAAATTATTATATATTATGTACCTATGCATTGCAAAGTCGAGTTTGCGCTAAAAGAGTTAAGTTAATTTATTTCTTAAACTGGCAGCTATTTTTCACTAAACTTAAAATATGCGAAACTAAGTCAAAGTAAGTGAACTAGGCTGGCATTATATGTAGAATGAGATGTTAAAATGGGAAAAAAATCATATGGGAAAGAAAGTACACCATTTGTTGTCACCAGAACGAGTTTTCTTTTGCACTTGGTTTCCCATTTTTTCATTGTTTATCTCCTAACCATGCATTCTCTTTAATATACACTTCTTTTACATTCCATCTTTCAATCCTTTACTATACTAGTTCTTACAAGTATCTGATAAGCTCGACAAATATAAATACATTGAAAAAATTGGTATTGCCGTAACTCATAAATGTATTCTATAAGATTTGGACGTTTGGAACGAGTGAAAAGTTTGCATTTAATTAAAGCAATCACATAAATTTTCTATTTCTAATGTCGGGTAGTTTGGAGGTATAAAATACCCACCAGTACACCAGATATTACGTCCAAAAGAAAAACTTTTAGGGCCAGTATTTCAATACTCCACCTCATTTTTAAGAACAGAGCTATATCGTTTCTGAAAAAATGTGTTTAAATGATTTTTGAAGAGCCAAGTAAGAGTGTAAAACCTAGAAGAAGCAACTTAAGGGAATTGACGGAATATTACTATAATAGAGTTGATGAATCACAAATTATAATACATTTACGATAAAATAAAATTATTATAATTAAAATTAAAAGTAATAGAATTGTATTGGATTGCTAAAATAGTCAAGGTAGAATCTCGGCTGTTGCAATTAATATAATATATTAAAATATTTGACATAGATATCATTTATTGTCTTTATTTTAATAAAATTTGTTACACCACTATCGTAATACTTTATTAATTAATCACATAAAAATGAATAACCATTTTTTATATTCTTTTATAATTAAACCGGAAAAAAGCTGTCTTCTTAAGCTTAGGTAACAGATGCTCAAAACACAAACTGCCGGTTATAATATTATTAATATATGTTTACTGCATCCGCATATTTAATATTTAAATATAAAATTTAATATTTAGTTGAACAATTACTATTACAAGTAGTAAATATTAAGTGTCGAAATGCAACTGCTTCTAATATATTTTTAACATAAAAAAATTAATAATTTAAAAATTATTGACATGTTAATCAATTCTTATTTACCTATATCGAGTATACTTCATCGAATAATAATATTATGTATCTACCTGTTTAGTAATGAAAACGAAATAATTTTATTTTTATATTAAAATTAAAATCCTAAGGATTTATGTAACTGTAAGGTTTCAGCTAATTACCTTTATTTATTTGTCATTTTTTAAAGTCACTTAGGGATCCTGTAGTTAGTATGAATGATCCACCCCTAACATTAAGGCGATTAGCTCTGCGGCAGACCTTTTAATATCTGTAACATCCGCATGATATGATAATGGTATTCTGTTTGTGTTTCAGAACAACCCTCTTCTCAGCGACACCCTGCTTGACTGCTTAGGTCTTTCAGTTTCCCTGCGGTGAGTGCTAAATTGTAAGTTAATACCATTTGTGTCTGTACATTTACAATGTAGTAAAGCGAATGTAACTACCTACCGATTAAACTTTCTTGAATTAATTTAATTGCTAACTTTACATAAGCAAAAGTAAATTAGTAAAATCTTGTGAAAATGTTGTCTAACATCAAAGTTATTTAACCATTAATATAACTTTTAATATTAATTAATTTATTTAATATGCAAGTACATCATATTTGTATAATAAATTACCTTACAGCTTCCGAGTTAACCTAATTACTTTAAAATTAATATTAATATTTTATTGTGTAATACATATAGTAAAAAAAGTGGGAAATAACATAATGAATGTATATTGCTATTTTTTTACAACTCAACAATATATTACAGAATTATATTATACAATATACATATTATTATTAAATTTGGCAATTCTCGAATTAGCAAAATACAAACCTACACGACTAAGCAGGCGGTTCTATTAAATTCTCGAAATCATCAAATAAAAATTACACAACTGCATAGTTTGAAAATGCACCCTATTCTCCTGCTCATGTAAAAGATATGTATAACATCATTCTTAGGGTATAGCTTACACAAATAAATATGTATGAGCGTGAATGGATTAACTTTAGGGATAAAATGTATAGTATGCGGTCAGCCATTTGAATGATTTCTGTTATTTTATTTCACTACTATTTATATGTATTGAAAATGATATCAGAATAAAGAATTTCTTCTGTTATGTCGTAATTACTTATTATTGAAGCAATAAACACAAATTATAATTTAAATATAAACTTTCTGCAAAATTTTTATAGAAAATTGAAACAGTGAAAAAAAATTATACATTTTCAAAACTATTTTATCTAAACTAAGTCGTAAATCATAGTTTCAATATTTTATTCACCCAATTTGTTCTGTTAACAAGATTGAATTAAAATGACGTTCGATTTTTAGGGTTGTTTAATTGTTAAAAGATTTATAAAGTGAATAAGTATGCAAATATTGAAATTTTTGTATTAGAATAACAACTATTTAGTATTTGTTTATAGCCATTTATATAACTTACTTGCATGGTATACTTTGTTTATTGTATGTGATAGGGGACAACATGGGCAGTTTTCTTGTGTGATTGACAGCAGTGGCTCATCGGTAGCGGCTGTGTCAATAGAATCAGAAATAGAACAGTAAACGTATTGCGTGTTACATGCAAATTAGGATACATTAATATGCGCATTTTACGTGCATCCCGTCCGTTGTACTAAGCAATATTGCACAGATGTTACCCTGCAATATTACCCTTTTTGAGGTCTTGTTTACACAAACAAAAGAATTTTTCACTTCTAACAACTTTTATATCACAGGACACAACCTTCGAAGTTCATAAATTTCTTACTCCGATAGATAGAGTAATGTGTTTACATATTGGCAAAAGTTTTCAATTTGTTGCAGGAAAGCATGCTCGCAAGTGCATATTTCCTGCTTCTCATTTTGAAAATTTTGCTCAAAGTAATTTTGTATGTTGCGCTACTTCTATTTTCATTTGTGATTTTTTTATTACGGAGATTTCGCAAAGCAATGTAAAACTTAAAAACTGTCAGCATGGTATTTTAGTGAAAATTATAGGATTAATCGTTTGCACCTGTTTGTGTCGTTCTTATATTATATGTTCGTTGCAACACTTTAATATATTAGCATAATTTTTACACTCGAAATTAAAACTAAGTTTTAGTTTAAAACATTCCAATAGCCCAATATCATATTCGGGTTTTCTAGCCGGGTCAGCACCCTACTATACAGAATTGTAACTGCTCAAAAAACCAATAAATATCAAAAGTCAAAAGTCTTAAAATACAGTCGCAAATAACAGTACTGACTTTTAAAATCATAGGAAGGAAAGGAAACTAAAAATTTTATTATAACTTTGGAAAATAGTAATCTGTTTACTGTATACTAAATTATACTTTGTATCTACTTCTATACATACTATACGATACGTATAGTGTACATAAATCAGCAAACATTTTTGTTTGAAATACTGTTATATTAATATGTTCTCTTTGTCAGAGTTTTCATCGCAATATATTGCGGTGATATCCTCTGGGTAGAGATCAGTTAACGAAGATAATTATATGATTTGCAGAGTCGTAACATGTTATAAGAGCTATAATACTTTGCAAGATTTACACATTCATTAGTACTTAAAACCGAAAAAATTCTTAATCGAAAACAAGTAATAGTGGTAATTGGTTGTAGTTACCTAAGACGTGAAGTCAAATTACAAAAGACGTAGCACATGTTAAAATGGTAAAATGTTCTTCAATGTTGTACCGTCTTTCAGTTACTTTCTTCAAAATCTTGTAAATGGGTAAGACATTTTGCACTTGCAGTTGGACCAGGAAACGGGGAAACAAATTCCATCAGGTATATACAAAAGCTGATTTAGTGTCAATACAAATGATATAAATTTATTTAACGTCATCACATAATTTTCTTTTAATTTAAAAATTAATTTAATACAATTTTATCGTTAGGTTTATTGGAATTAAAATGAAAAAAAAAACACCAAAGAAAAAAGTTAAAAAAAAGTGCGTGAAAAATTAGTTTTTCATTAGAAAGAGAAAAAGTGAAGAACTTAAAAAATAAATGTATAGTCGATCTAACATATGAATAATATAGGTGGCGCGTCGTTTGCAAAGTCTAATTTACATCGGGAAACTTCAGATAATTTAAATAGTACTTTTTCTTGTAATAATATTAAACATTCACCACAAAAAGCGAAATGTTATAGCCAAATAACTACGTCTATTCGATATTACATTTAACTTTGTTCAAATCTATCTTATTTATGACTTTACCCGGTTCAGTTTAGGCAACACGCATAGTACTTTAATTGCAAAAATTTTGTTATTGTAATAGCGTCTACCTTCAAAGCAATTTCATTGGTTTACGTTTCAAGGTTGTCGCTTTAGTACAAATTCCAATATTTTTCTTAAAAGAAACAGACTATAGTGCGATTGTCCGTGGTTTACCCCTTGGAATTAGCATACCACTGATATTATTTTAAAATAATTGAAATTTTTTTCTTATGTGAACTTTTCTGAAGCTGGCGGCTTCTTATGTTGTACTCTGTCGACGCGATGTCGACTAGACAACTTATATTATTGTGTCCAACTTGATTAAAAAAATTTAATTCGACTTGGTTTCTTGTTAAATTAGGTGCCATTTGGTCACTATTTTTAATAATATTCGTTATTGCTAGGATTTGTTTTTAAATTTTACTGTTGATGTAGAAAACTTCATTTAACCAAATAACATGGTTACCCTAAAATATATTGTGTTGAATCTCAATCGATATATTTATTTTTTCTTTCATAATTAATTAAAGACTCGGTTTTTTGGAAACATAAATTTAAAAGTTTAGTATCGTAAAATTAAAATTATTTAATTTAGCAATTATAAGGCAGTTAATTTATTTAGACAAAAAGCATTGAGCTCTAATGGTATTTTAACCTTTTAACTTGCATACTAACTTATTTACCCCACATTCATACTGGTTCAGATGTCAACGTTATAAATCTTAAGTTAGTTAACCCTATAGTGTTACATGAACCCTTATTTGACTTCTTGGTGAGTTATTGCAGTCAGTGAACGAGAAACAACAAATTTAAATGAAATTTAAGTATTTTAGTATGTCGTTTTAGTGTTCATTAAAATAAATGTTAAGGTAGTAAATAATTAGACATATTATTACATTTAGCTATTCAAAAAATATAACCGTTTCTTCTTATTTAATTTAATTAATATTTTCATAGTTATTAAAAACTTTAATTCGAAACACATTGCATTACAAGTTCGCAAAAAATAAATTTAATCGTGCGAAGGGTGTGAAAACTTTACTATAAATCGAGATGGGTGATATACTTTGCAGAGAAACATGCTTCGATATCATGACAGCCATTATACAAAGAGCATGGCTATTAGTGTTCTAGATGACCTGTTTTGTTTTGTAATCGGTCATCTCTTGATTGCGGGTAAAATATACCGCCACGCCACTTTGTTATAAATTTTTATATTCAAATATAAAAAAATGTAACTACAGTAATTCAAAAAATTAACTATACACATATTTTCATTATTACTATTATTATTTATACCTGTATCAATTATTGCAAATACTAAGACAATACCTATACCTACTCTAATTCAATTAAGTAACCTAAAATTAATTAATTATACATACGCAAACAAACAAGTAATAAATATGTGGGTACTTCTAGAACCGATTTCTAGTATTAAGCACCTGGCAAATTGACCATAAGAAAATACATTTTGCATTAACACATTAATATTAAAATAGTAAATAGATTTTATACAGCTAATTATAAAATATCTTATTAGTAGCAATCAATTAAGTAGGTAAACAAATTAAATAAACCTATCTAATTTATATGAGAAACTATTTATTATTGGAAAATTTGTTGATTTAGTGCTCTTTCACACGGAGCAGATGCGGACGCGGGCACGGAGGAAATTTTAATTCATGAGTCTTATGTAGCTTTTCACACGAAAGCGCTATAGTCCATTCGTTTTAAGATTAGTCTTGAATTCGGAACTAAAAATATTAACCTTGAAATACGATTGGTTGATATTCAAAAATGAATTTGCAAGTTCACACCACCACAATTGTTTGAGATTTGACGTTTATAAATATTTTTTCGTAAAATTTTGTAACGAATCTTTAATATTGCTAGCGGATATATTGCTGTTTGAACCAAAAATACGTTAAAAACTAATTGTTATTCTAATAACACTTTGGTTTTGTTAAAAACCACATTTGTGTATTCTAACCTTAATTTGTTTTAGAAATTTAGGTTTTTTTTAATTAAATTATGGATCAACCAGGAACTAGTAATCAGGAATTTTATAATTTTGAAGAAGCATTTTTCACTGTCGAAAGTCAAGAATCAAATCAAACCGAATCGAGTTGTTCAAATGAAGCCAACGATAATTGGAGTTTTCGGGATGTCATTAAAAATCATCAGGGTAAAATTATACATTTTAGTATAATTTACGAACAGTCTGGTAGGGAAGCCAGACTGTTCGTATGTGATAGATGAAATGGTCAAGTCCTCCGGAAGAGAAGTTTTAAGATTGCCTCCATACCACTGCCAATTTAATCCTATCGAATTAATTTGGGCACAAGTAAAAGGCTATGTTGCTGCAAATAATAAAACTTTTAAATTTGGTGATATGAAAGTCTTGTTTCAGGATGGTTTGAAAGCAGTTACACCAGAGAGATGGGCACAGTGTGTTAAACATGTTGTAAATGAAGAAAACTTTAGATATCCAGTAGATGATCGAGTAGAAGCAATGCAATTGGAATTTCAAGTAAACACAGGTTTTTCTTCTGATGAAGAATGCATGCCAGATTAAATCCTGAATTTATTTGAAAATGTTTATTGTTGAACATCAACAGGAAAGTTTTTTAATAATGTTGATTATATGAACTTTAATTTATTGTTTTTAAGGGAAATAGTACAGTCAAAGAATCAGACTATGGATGATAACGTCGTATAGAAGAAATGCAATTAAAATTTCAAGTAAACACAGGTTTTTCTTCTGATGAACTTCTCTAATTTTCTAAAATTGATCTTATGTAATATGTAAAAAGGTTATAAGCAATCTTGCTTACTTTTATGATGGAAAGTTGTATATAATAATGAAGATGTAATTAAATAATTCCTAAATAATTTTTTTTTTCATTGAAATTATTATATCAAGTTAATATTTAACGTATTAAACCCTTTTGTAGGTATCTGGCATACTGATACTGAAAATAAACTCTTGTAGGTATGCAACCAAGCATACTGAAATCACGAACTGCAATTAAACTTGTAAATTTTTCTATGTAAACCCGGCTTGGGTAAAAAGCAACATCTAAGACTAATCTTAACCCGAATCGACTATAGTAAATTCATTAGTATTGTTATGAGCCTGCAATCGGGGGTCCTCGGTAAAACTTTATTCTGATCGTCTTCCCTTCGGAAGACAATAGCAAACCACAGCGGTGTAATCTGCCTGATGCACCCTCTCTGAAGATGAAGTGTATACACTTCCCGAGGTTCGGAGCCCGCGTGAAGCAGTAGGTCCCCTATGGGTGTTATAATACTTCAAACGCACAACACATACATAGGAGAGAGGTCGTTAAAGTTTGGGAAACCAAATATGGCACATGAAGAAGAAGATGAAAGCAAGCAGGCGCCCGAATAGACGAATGCGGATTCATAGTTTTTTTTGACGATTAGTCAATCAACCACAAATTACTTCTCAAAATTTTAAATACTTTCAATAAGAAATAGGTACCTTATATCTTTTTGAAAATCTCTATAAACAATTCAAGTGGGGTCCTCCTGTTTAAGATTATTTTTTGACACTTTCCTGAACACGATTTTGGTATCTATATTAACATGAAATTTAATTACATAATGAATTTACTGTTTTCAAATTACAAAAATATTTTCAATCATAAATTTTTCACTCACTGCTGACTATTTTGATTCATCGTAGATAAATGTGTGATCACTGTTCATATGATCAAAAAATATAGATAATTTATTTTACACAGTTAGGTTAGATTAGGTTAAGTTAGGTTAGGAATCCGTTGATTCTAGACGATAAGGGGTTATAACCTAATTTGTAGATAAGCAAATGATCTTTAAAAAAGTTTTATTCCATTAACCCTAAAAAATCAATAATATCGAAGCTATGGTCGTTTGAAATAAGAAATTTAAAAATTTGCTTTAAAGGGAGATAGGGGGTATAAGGGTATAAGGGGGGGTAAGGGTTCAGACTTGGACAAAAATTTTATTTAAAAATTGGTCTTAAAAGGTGTTTTTTATCACCACTTCAAAGATTATCGACGGTCACGGAGATACCCTGTATGTACTCATATATTAAAAGTACAATAATTATTTAAACTTGAAAACTTAACAATCTCACTTTTATAATTAATATTATGTAACTTAAACAAAACTCGAATCAAAAAATAAAAATTATTAACTGTTGTTATGTAAATAAATAAACCAGTATCTGGTTACTACATAGATTACGGAAATTCTACACAGGTCCTACCGGTTCTACTTCAAAACTTTTTGAATTAGCAATAACTCAAGAGCGGCGCTAGATATCGAAAAACTGAGCAAAAAGTTTGCGCCCCTGGCATCGTACTTACCCCCCGTGAATTTTCGGTAGGAAGGCATACGCAAAAATTCAGATCAATCACGCACAAAAAAATTTACTTATAAACGTCTAAATTTATATTTTAGGTTAGATTTTTACAAATACGAAAAAATTGTATAAACAAACCTCGTAAGAAAAGCAGTTTTACTAAACTCATACAGATTTTAAGGTACTCGCTCGCTGTGCTCGCTCATACTCAAAAGTTACATTCGTTTAGTACAACTTTACTTTTCTGAACTTGTTGTTTAATTATACTATTAACTGTTTAGTAAAGAATACACACATACATAGAAAAATAATATTCAAAAAACAATAAAAGCGACAAACAATTTTATTGTTTTTTATATATTATTTTCTACAGTGGCGCAGCAAGAATTTTGTTATGGAGGGGGCTAAAAGATGCAAGCGAAGCGAGCCCATTTTTTTTTTCAAAACATTTTTTAAAAAAAGGAGCGTGGTCATTTTAGTTTCAAGTAAAATGATTGTGTTACCACTGTTACCTACCTTAAATTGAAGTGAGAATTAAAGAACGGCATTTCCGAAATAACTCAGGGCGAAAGATATATCATTGAGTTTTGTTGCCAACTTTTTTATTATAATATACCTTCCCTTATTTTCAATAAATAGCAGTTATTAAGATTAAGAATTGAAACTGATTGCTAATTATCCATAGTGAAGTTATTTTGTATTTGAATTTTTGAAATACCAGTAAACACTAAAACTCCGTTGACCACGTCTCTATCTGCGTCTCTCCCTTGCGCCGGACCACCCCTGTTAGTCTTTAAGTAGTATAACAGGAGCGGCATCTCAAAGTAGTGCCCATAGGCGACAATTTGGTAAGTCCGCCCCTGGAGGCCTGAGGATGCCAAACCTAAATTAACTGGCTTGGCTGATTAGCTACACCAACAAGCAACAAGTAACTACACTAAAAACAGTAACTAACTACAATCATAACGAACAGTCAAACACAATAATTTTTTTGTTTTAAAAATTTTTTTATTGCACCGGTAAAAAAGAGACTATGGTGATTAAAAAAAGAGTGTTTGGGGGGGAGAGGCTATAGCTCCCTAGCCCCCCCCTTGGCTGCGCCACTGATTTTCTATGTAAGTACCTATGTATTCTTTACTAAACAGTTAAAATTCATTATTATAGTATGTTTTTAGTTTGTTTATTTTACATACTACTAACTACCACACTATCCACTTAAAAAATTTCATTTTTTAGGTTGTTTTTCTATCCTACATTTGATGCTATAGACAAAAATATCAACCACGCTCACTCTACTGGCGAGAAACATTTCTCTTTCAGGACTTAAGTCAAAATGTTTTTAATTCTGATTTTTCTTATGTTACGTTTATTTTTATAAAAACATGAACATATCATGACAATGAAGAAATATGATTCGTTCGTATAAAAAACACCTTCGTCATAGGAAATTCCTATAAAGTTGATTTAAAAGTTTTATCAATTGCAGAAAAACCGAGAAAGAAATATTTCAATCACCATCTGGCATTGGTAAAGATTAATTAAGTTGCAATTAGCAATGTAAACATAATTTAACTCTTTCATTAACTTCAACATTAGACTAAACAATTGATAAAATATTTTAGCAAAGAATGAAGCCTATCCACTATAGTCGATCTAAGAGATGAATAATATAGATGGCGCGTCGTTTGCAAAGTCTAATTTACATCGGGAAACTTCAGATAATTTAAATAGTACTTAATCTTGTAATAATATTAAACATTCATCACAAAAAAGCGAAATATTATAACCAAATAACTACGCCTATTCGATATTACATTTAACTCTGTTCAAATCTATCTTATTTATGACTTTACCTGGTTCAGTTTAGGCAACACGCATAGCACTTCAATTGCAAAAATTTCGTTATTGTAATAGCGTCTAACTTTAAAGCAATTTCATTGGTTTACATTTCAAGGTTGTTGCTTTAGTACAAATTCCAATATTTTTCTTAAAAGAAACAGACTATAGTTGTACTTGCATTTTCTGGTAAAAATGTTTTTTTTTTCATTTTTATTTCTGTGGATATTGTGAAGACAGCTTTCTAAAGCTCTCTTTTTTTTTAGTCATATTCTCGTGTCTGGGGAATTGTGATCTCAATAACTTATTTACATCTGCCAATATTCTCTTCGTACTAGAATGGTCCGCTATATAGGTTTTGCTATGTTATCAATACAATTCTCAAGAATATAAATCTGTTATAATTTATAAATGACCATCCATAGTATTAAGAAGGTACTTAATTAATTAATGTACTCGATGCCCTGAAGCCTATTGCATACTACAAACAACCTTGATTAAAAATTGAAATGAAATGATGGAACAAAAAGAAAAACTGAAAAAGTCAAAAAAACAGACTAATACCTCAAAAAATTTATTTACAAAAATAAAAAATCAGTTTAAAAAGTCATCATAAAGAAAAAGAGTAAATATTATTAGACATTTCCGATGGAGAATATTATTCTTAAGATAGGTCTATGGGACATCGAAGAACATCCATTTTTTATTGCAGAAAATTTTGGGAGTGACAATTCTCAAGCAGGCAAATCAATTCCCGCTTTGGTTTAATTTTTTAATAAAGTATGTTCCAGTAAATCGTTTTCAATAGACTCTCATGATCTAGTAAGATAATTCATTGTAAC
The DNA here is from genome assembly GCA_911387805.1 of Cantharis rustica. Classification (NCBI taxonomy): domain Eukaryota; kingdom Metazoa; phylum Arthropoda; class Insecta; order Coleoptera; family Cantharidae; genus Cantharis; species Cantharis rustica. Next base: position 109,993,750 of record OU426877.1, on the reverse strand, counting down.
GGCATATTTAAATTAATTACCACTAACATTTTATCATGATTTTTAAAACCCAAAACAATCAGCATCGATTATAAATTTAAAAAAAATTTGCTACTGAATGTTAAATATTTGCAAAATTGCCATTTACATGGCCAATTTACCTATTCTATAAATTTTTATTATTGTGTTCAAATTATTTGAGCGTTTAAACACTTGTTTATAATTTCAATACAAAGAACAGACCTACGTAACGCCATCTATCTTTTGGAATAATTATTTTTTTTAATTGATATAATAAATGCTTTCAGGGTAATACAATATAATCATGCTTAGACTTATTATATTGGTTAGTATCTACGCGTGAAAAATAAATCACAAATTTTTTAATTTAATTTTAGTAATTTCAATTTTGCCTTTGAATTTTTATAGCAGTTTACAGTCTATGTTGTTGATTGAAATGAAACCCGCACACAAACGAATTACAAGCCACGACACCTATAATTTTTTAGTAACCAAAATTTAAACTCGTGATGATAATTTCAACAGCTTAACGTCCTCGCCGGTACACGAAATTATCAGCACTTTAATATTATATTTATAACAATTAACTTTTTTTTTGATTCCACCGAATTTTGTTCTCTAAAGAGGTTCCTTATTCTGAAAATGAATGTATAGGATACTTGTTATAATCTTGCACAAAAAAAGTTGTTATATATTTTATAATTCTGTAAATCTATAGGTATTAAAGTGTTTTATCAATCATCCCGTTATACATATTAAAATTATTGCCTTAAATTTATTGATGTCGCATTCAATCTACCTGAAATGCAATAAATTATTTTTATTTTATCTGGTAATCAAGACATGTATGAATTTTATAGTGTGGCATGATTATTATAATTTTATAGTTAATTTATAGTTAGGCAGCCATTTGCATGTGTGTACATAAAATAATGAAGTTCAAATATTTTGTAATGGCTATAGCGTAACGTAATTTTAAACGCCTACATTAGCAACATGGAATAATAAAAATCTTTTAATAAACTATTAAACGCAAATTTAATATACCTTCAGGTACCATCAGTAGCCACACACGAAGAATTTAACATAGCGCGGACCAGCAGAGGCGACAGGCTGTCGATTTTCGATTTGTAAAGATATTGATTAAAGATATGGAATAAAGTGGGAACCTCCTGTACAATCGTCAAAAAAATCAAAAAGAACATTGTATAATAAATTAGTAATCAAATGTTAAATGCTATCAAGATTGATTATGACATTAAAGGTCACCACGATTAAAATTTTCATCCATAATTCATTTTCAGATCTTCAACACAATGTGTTTTTATCATGTAATTTTGAAACTTTACAATTTTATTTGTTGTGTAATACAATATAATAGTAAAGTGATAAACTATGTTATTTAAGACTGACAAAGATAAACGAGAATTAAAATTTTTCTGATAAAATATTTTTATTCGTGGGATACTATTTAATGCATAAATATGTACAGGTAAAGTAATATAAACAATTACACGCCATAATGTTAAATAAGTAATGGTACCATTAGGTAATAACTTAGGTAAAATGTAAGTAAAAACTCCAATATTGGCAGATAACACTTGCATTCATTTACTAGTTCGATCATTTAAGTTCTTGATGCCATCTTTTCTTTAATTTATTTATCGGCGTTTAGACGATGACATTAGTTGTTAGTTTGAAAACAGTTAAACGATTTTTTTCAAAAATCTCAATTTCTAAAAATAGTCCAAAAATAAAGAAAAAAATTTATTATTTTGTTTGTAATGTTGTAGCTATGTACAAGAATCTCAGAAAAATTCAACATTTTTGCCACGTTAGTTTATTAAAATTTATTGTTACCTACTTTAAAATAATTAACAGTTATTAGTATTGTAGTTTTGTGTAAATTGTCTATGGTATTTAAATTGCAGGTGAATAATGCACTATAAATTAAATTAATGATATACCTATTTCTAAATTGATTAATAAATAAGCAATAGGTATTATGTGCTTAATTAAAGCTCCGAAGATTAGTTTTTTAAAAGGGAACAATTACTAATCAAATAATTAGTACTAATTGTTTTATATGGACTTGAACAAAACAGTTTTGCTAAATAGCTGTTATGGGTGTAATTGCTTTTTTATTGTAATATATTTTTATTATCATGTACTTATAATAAATATATAAATATAATTTTAATTAAAAGTATAATAATTATGTGCATATTGTATAACGAAGTGGATGAAGTGGATAACATGTTTGCCTGTTATTCTATAAAATCAATGACAAATTAATATAGTAATCGGGGAAACCGAAACTTCCAGTTTGGTGAACGATGACCACCATTAGTAACTAGCGACCCCTAATTGCCTAGAGCAGTCGGCTCTTTGTTTCACACCTCCAACCTGTTCCAAGAGTTAATTAGTTTCAGCATCTAATTATCAGACCGAATTTAGTTTTCGTGTATCTCATAAATTAAAGCGGTATTCGGGTATCGGCTATTAGGCCATTGTCGGCCATCCATCGTGCGGCCCCTTTAAACATTCAGTGTCGAAATCATTACTTAGGTGTAAACTTGGAAGGCAATTACCTATGTCTAATAATTTATTATACTTCATCTTGCAAACCCGGAGGTCATATATCTAGAACACTATGGATAAAAAATGACCCATATCAAAATGTATTCCTTTAAAACAAAATTGCTTCTCTGCAAAAATTTTAATATCCTAACTATACAGATTAAACGGTAATTTAAAAATTTTAACGCTATACTTTTTCAGTTTAACTATGCAAGTCTGCAATATAAGAAATGTATAATTTTTTGTTTTAATTTTTAGAATAAAATAACACTTAACCGCATGTAGCACAATATTTTATAAAACTATATTATTTGTGTGAGTGTCGGTGCAAAAATGCTTTTTATAAATTTCTTACAATAAAATTTTAAATTTTGAGTTAACTTTATTTGTCTAAGGAAGAAGTTGAATCTACCCTCATTGCATCATTACGTATTCTAACTTATATACAATTCAGGAAATCAAAATCAGTCAATCTAAAAATAAATTTATACAAGTGTCTGGACATATTTTTACTCCGATCATATCAAGATTTATACATTTTTTTATATTACAGCATTCGGAAGATTGCAATCATGAGCGCCGGCTACATGGGTCATTGGGGCGCTTGCACCCATTTAAATAATTCAATATGCCTGCAATACTTACGAATTTTATTGGATTTAAAAAGTAAATCAGGTACTATAATTTACTTAATGATTGACAAATTTACGTATTATATACCTAGTAATAATAACAAAAATATGCGTTTTGTGAAAACAATTTTTTGAATGTTTGAATAATTACTTTAATAATAATTTAGTTAAATACTCATCCTATAATCAAAATTTAGTTCGTGCACTCATTTAAATTTTTAAAACTCGGCGCCTATGTTCATAGTCATAAGTTTCCATAGAATTGCATGGTGAATGGAACTTGCAAATTTCTATAAAGTTTTCTTTTTACAATTTGTGCAAAATTAATCATTTTTTCCATTACAATGCAATCACTCAATAATTAGACATACCTTAACTATGGAATAGTAATGCAATCACCAGTATCAAACCAAGCCAATTATCACAATTCTACTGCATCGTTTTAAACCTGCAATCGTATTCTTAAGCAAAAAATTAATTTTTTGATGAAACCAAATGTGTAAGATTTGCACAATAACCATAAACAGTATAGTTAAGTATTTATGTACTGCACATAATAGAGTTTTATTGTATGTTTACGTTTTATTTAATAGTAAGAGCAATAATAATTTCAATAGACTTTAAAACAAATATGTTTAGTGTTTCTTTATGGTTTACGTTGCTTTTCATCTTTTGAAGTAGAATAACTAGTAGCTGTAGCAATGTTAGACAAAACAATTTTTTTTAATTTTAAGTAGCCGTTCAAGTTAAGACAAACAATTCTAGAATGAGGTACTTGTTTTATTGACTGCTTGGTATATTTAAATGTCATAATGCTTGCATGTCGAGGAATTGCTGATGTGGTTTCTTTATTAAGTGTTGAGTTGAAATAATACAGGTGTATTCGATTTTAATTACTGGAATTAAAATTGTACATATGCAAATTGTTTTCTTTTAACCAAAGCAGGTATTGTGTTCTAATAACACATAAATCGAATATTATGAATGTACATTATATTATTATAAATATTTTATGTATTAAAAGCTGGCCTATTTGTAATAATTTTTATAATTGTTACTTATTATAATAATAAAAATAATAATAATCTCTTTCATTAACTTTAAGCTATAAAATATAAATATTATGTACCTACCTACTATTTATAAAACTAACTCTAAAGAATAACTAAAATAATATTTGCAAATAATTGATTATAATGTTGTCATAATAGTGATTTGATCTCAATAAAATTTTAAGAATTTTTAATACCATCGCAATTTAAAATTTTCAACCTAAACATTTCTTCTAAAAATTTAAAATTTTAAAAATGAGAAATTAAGGAAACTATAAATTATTTATATTATTAATATTATATACTATGTAGTATGTATACTATAATAGTATTATGTAGTATATTATATTAGATTTTATTCTGTACGACATTTTTTTCAATATCATTTATAGAATTTAATATTCCATAGAAAGGTACTTTAATTTTATATACTTTTAAAATAAATTAAGTTATATCTTCATATTCGAAGATTACATCATAATACTTAAATTCTATGAGAAAATAATGTCAAATTTTACACAATAATGTTTGAATTTAGTTTTCATTTATTTACTTTTAATAATTTGCTATAGATTTCACTGAAAATATAGTTTAGAATATTTTGAAATATTTTTCGCATATCATCGAATAGGGTTAGCATAGCATAGTACCAGTGATCCGAACGACAGGAAAGGTTAAAATACTATATTATTTTTTATTGCACTAGGTATTTAAGCTATAACACGAAGCGTCACTTTGGAAATACTTTCAGAACTTATAATACCATCTTAATTAAATCTTCAGTGATATCAGGTAACTTTAATTATTTTATCTTTTTATCCTTTTTTGCAAATATACGTATATTTGAAACTAAAACTCAAACATAGCATAGGGATACCACTACTTTCATAATATCACTGTGATTCTGTTAACGCCACTGAAAATGGTTACGTTGTCATGAATACCAATAAGCTCACTAAATTCCTGTTAGAAACTTTCTCACTAAAAGTATTCATTCCTGCCGAAATATTTCTACCATTACAGTTTTTAGAAACTTTTTCGAAAGATAGAGCACACCTTGTTTTGCTCAGTTTCTGTTACAACTTTTTAGGTGATTTGGCAGCATTTTTTCATTCTCTAATTTACGATCTTCATCTTGCGCAAATCCTCCGTCATGTTATCAATTCATCTCAACCTAGGACTTCCTTTTCGCTCTGTTTTCCGATAACCTCCATTCAAAAAGTTTAATTATTACATCGTTAAGCTCCTTTCTTCTGATATATCTTAACCATCTTATCCTTCGCGCTGTTATAAGTTTTACTATATTTTGTTCTTCTATTTCTTGAACGATTTCGTGGTTTCTCATTCTATCTGTTTATTCTCATTGTTTTTGTTATTTTTAGGTCAGTATGGTTTTTATCTTCCTTTTAAAATTCCACACAGACACAACAACTCTGCAGCAAATATCACAACCAGTCGCGCTAATGCTCCGTATATCTTTCAAATTCCTGTTTTTCAGAAGCTTCTTATTGATATGATACGCTCATATGAACTATTTTATTTTTTCTTTCACTAGTTTATATATCTGTACGCCCAGGTATTTGAACTTGGTTACCAATTCTAAACTGAAAGTTGCTATTGAAAAACTTTTATATGAAATAACCAGTAAGCACATCTAAACTTCGATGTAAATATTGTGGTGTTTTGAACCCTGATTTGAACCCACCCTGTGCAATTTAGTAAAATGTTTGTATTATTATTAGGTTGTGACTTTGAAAAATTAGCTAAGTGAGGACGAATGACGGGAAATTAAAGGCTTTTTGCTAAAGAATGGCCGCCGGAGCGGTTGTTTAAGTTTTTTTGCTCTGAGTTTTTGTAAAACTGATTTTTTGGCTAAAGATGTTTAAAGAATATTTTTTGTTAAATGTTATTAATGTTTTAATTACATATTATTATATTATTTGCAATAGAGTTGTAGATATAATAATAGTATGTAGGTATTTATTTACTTGAGCTGCTTTAGCTATTAGGATTTCAAAGAATTTAACTAAATAGCTACACATAAATACTTTTGCCTTTTCAAAAACTTATTTTTAACAGGTAATATAAATTATATATAATATATGTAATGTTTTATTATTTTTAAAATAATAATAATAATTCATTAAAATTCATATAATTGAAAATTATTTTCGATACTGTATATTGATTTAATTTTTGGATTTTACAGCAACATAATATATAATATACAACTTGTAAGGTTTTTGCAATAGATAACGATTTATTAGTAAAAATTGCTTGTTTTGTGTTTTTTTGTGTTATACATCTTTCAAAGATAAGATGTGGCTCTTTGATGAGCTACTCGAAAGCTCATTATCAACAAAGAATTTATTTCTTTTATTTAAAAAATGTAATTAATTTAAAAATAACGATTTATTTATATTAAATTTATTTTCAAACCATAATGTTTTTAATATATTTTGATTTATCTTTTGAAAGTTGATATAGCCTTTGTTTAATATTTTTATTATTTCTGCATCATAAAAAATACGAATTTCTTCCAGGAGCGAGCATTAACGTCAGTCATAACACTGACTACTGACTATCAATTGCTTGCCTTTATTTTCTGGAAGGAATTGCATATAAGACGGTATTACAATATGTTACATTAAAATTAAATTACTGTTGGTCCATACATCACCACTGACGTTTAAGACTACAATTTTAGAATCGCCAACAACGATGAACCGAAACAACTTCACTGATAGACTTTTGCAATTATACTCGTAAACTCATTAGTTTTAAATATTTTTCACTTTAATAAATTAATGGTGTTTTGGAACGTAGTCGTGTAAAAGTTAAAAAAAAGAAAATGTATTATTAATGAATATAATGACTGAAAATATAGTTATAATTACTTGGTCGTTTATTATAAGTGCAAAGTGAAAGCAACTCTTAAATTATGTGTATAAAGTTTATGTTAAATAAAAGAGATTAATTTAAAGTAGTTTAAACGTTGTAAATTTAATTTCGGTGATTTTTTACTATTGAAATTAACCCCCTTTAAAAACAAGTTTTAAAATTTATCATATTAGAAATTTCTCATCTAATGTAAATATTTTTGTTTTTTTATTGTTTTAGGTTCATTCTTGACGCAAATTTTTCAGAATGCAGCACAAACGCGATAGGTATCTTACTTTTACAAAAAAAAAACGCTGCGAACAGGATTCGAACCTGTGCGGGCAAAGCCCATTTGATTTCGAGTCAAACTCCTTAACCACTCGGACATCGCAGCTATACCATTTTTACCATTGTGTAATGGAAGGGGGTTGTCGATATCTCAATTCTTTTTGAATATTGCAAAATCAAATAATATTAAAATTATTTTCTATATAGGTAGTGACCATAAATCCACTATACTTATAGTAGTCCTGAAAAGGTAACATGTAATAATATTATGTAAATGAATGGCTGTGCAGTAGATACTAATAATAATCAAGTAACTTTTTTATTATAGCGGGATAGCAAATATTAACCATTAACATAGCCATTATTACTATTGATACGCACCAAACCTACCAATTTGAACAATTTGCTATCTAATGTTTATTATAGCTATAGGTTCCTGAAGTTTAATAAGAACTATCTAATTTAATATATCATTTAGTGAATGGTATTTTGTAATCATTATTACACCACGTCTGGAAAGGATTTTTAAATCTTTTTTAATTTTCCATAGAACTTGGAAGTTAGTCATAACGAATGGTGTTAGCGGCATGAGGAATAATTATAGGGCTGGCAACCGCAATATGATGAATTAGTTGCTTCTTCGCCGCGTTTAGTCCGTGAAATTCCGCAGCTAAAGGCAATAACGCGTAACGGCACTGCCCTATCAAAAACCTACCCAACAGTATGTCTCTTTTTTTCTTTAAACACGTTTGATATTATCTATGAGAATATTGTAATATTTGCTCAATAGTTAAATTTCTTAGTTATACATTCTAATATCTATCTATTATGGACGGGTGAGAAAATTGTACAAATTGAATACTTTTCAAAATTAATTACCAAATATTATTAAATCATTAAAGGATTATAAATTTTATATCGTACCTAATTATAACCGTTATTAATTTAATACTTCTTGGTCAATGATTTTTCGAAATAGCAATATTCATGCTGCCATCTAGTCAAAATTCCTTGAACAACGTTGTTAGCGTCGCCCAGGGCCGACATGCACTAAATGATAGTTATCCTAAATATACAGATTTCTCTAGAAAATTCATTAATTTTCTAGAATGCTTTTATATTTGATCATTTACAAATTATGCATGAGAACCTACCCAATAATCATATAAATCTCTATAACTTTTGTAATCAAAGTTATAAACTAGATACTCTTCCATAACGACATTTGTGTAAATAATAGAGAAAAGTATCCTATACTTTTTAAATTCAATTCAATTATTCTTTAAATAATTTTATTTTTGCAAATATCTTTCAAGACAAAAAAATTAAACAACAAAGGAGCAAACTTAAATGAAGTTTTAGTTTACAAAAAATATCTACATAGATTTAAATCAATAAGAAAACAAACTTTTTATAACATAAGATTTCAGCAATGGTATTTTACCATCTTCTGTTGTTTATTAACAGTAACAAAAAAACAACAATAACAATATAATTCGTTTTATTCTTCATTTAATCAGCAATGTTTCTGCACAGTTAATAATTTCTAGATTTTAAAATGAGATGTAATATAACGAAAAACCGAATAAAATAATTTAGAAACAATCTTAAATATTTTATTGTACAAAATACTTATATTAAAATGACACATTAAAAAAATTACAAAAAATGCGTAAATGGGTAATAAATACTTTTGATTTGATTAGTCTATAGACATTCATTTTTCTTTTCATTTTTGAATTTTTATATATTAGTAAATCATTACAATAAATGCAAGAAATTCAATAATTTAAGTATTATAAAGCTGTTATTGAGAAACAAATACAAAATATCTGAACACATAATATCTGTCATATAAAATAACATAATATTATGTAATTATATACTATTATGTCGTTTTATCAACTGTTGTATCATTTTAAATGTGAGATGTCTTTCTGCAATATTTTTGCAACAATTTTATAATAAATATTAAAACTTACCTTTACACTTAATATAAATCTTTAACTAAGTGGACATTGAATAAAGTTTTAGCCAAAAACATATAACTACTACATTAGACTATGAAATGCACTACTTGGCAAATAAAATTTGAAAAAAAATGTATACTTGTTATTTATTAGAATTGTAATAAATATATGCTAATTAAGAATAAAGTCAAAGCAAAAATACAAAATAAATATCAGTCAAATTAATAATTATAATACTTATTATGGAATTACATTATTTCCGTTTTCTTCTCTAGTTTTTGGCACAACAATAAAATTTAAAAAACCATCAACGTCGTGAAGTTCTTTGGAAATAAATTTGGCAGCAATAGTCTGGTTACCTACTTGAGCAGGAGTAAACTTAAATTCTGTAACCGCTTTTTCTCCTGGAGGAACTGTGGTGCGTATCTTCAAAATCATTTTTTCTGTAAAACCTGGCGCATCAATAGTAAATTCCCCCTTTTTTAACGGCACTGGTAACGGATTTTCCAGATATACGCTAGCACTTACTTCTTGATTTTGTACTGGAGTACCAGATAAGAAAATTTTAATATCTGGTTTTCTTACTCGAAATTCTTCTTGAGTGTAGTATTCAAAATTTGTATCTTGTACAGTTGCCAAACAAGAAACATTGAAAGCTGCTTGATTCAGCAATTTTTTGGAATACTCCTGATAATTAACAATAATTCTGATCTCGTGAACGGAATCTGGTTTCACCGCCACGTTATGCTTTTCTTGCTTAATAGTGTCCCCAATTTTTCCTGTATATGCCACCGCATCCACGTTCGTAATGACGGAGACTTGATATTCTTTAACTTTATTTACATTTTTCATTACAAAGCAAACAGTGAAAGGCTGACCAATTTTGATATCGTCTTTTATTTCTAAATTAAATTGAATGTCGTTAAAATCATCGTTTAAGTAATAACGAGCAAATAAATTTTCAGACTGGCGCAGTGCTTTAAACATGGTCGTTCTTTCCTCTTCGGTGGACTCTGAATGCTTGTAGGAATCGGTAATATCTAAATATATCCATTTATGGGGAGCTTTAGTTATTATCAATTTTCCTATTCCATGTATATCCTTTCCTAAAAGTTTTAAGGGATCTGTAGGTCCCAAATATCTCCAGAATACCTAAAATTAAACTTATTATTATAAATTACATCATTTAAAACAAACATTCAAAACCTTATCGGCATTAACTTCTGCATATAAGAACCCTGAATCATAAGGTCTCTTAATTTCACCCATTTTGACTGCCATGACTGATGTAGGCCCAACTCTATAGACATCCTCACTTTGTTCTTGAGGGGTAGCATCAATTACTTGCCATCCTCCATAATGTTTTCCTAAATCAGGTCTTTGCATCCATACTTCATTCCAAACATGGAAATTCCAAATAGAATCAGAGTTAAGATCTTCTAATACTTCGCCATTTTCGTTCATAAAATAATCTACTGTGAGAGATCCCTGCGTGTCATGTGCGGATTTATAATTGGTTATAGTTCTACAAGGTATTCCAATAGCTCTGCAAACTATAAAACATTGTTATACATAACCGATTCAAATTTACATTTTAAATTTACTTGTAGTTAATACTCCAGAAAAAACCCAACACTGTCCATATTTAACGGGCTTTTTCTTTTTATAAAACTTTTGCAATATTTCCATGCTTCCAATCCATTTTGTTGGTGCAGTACCACCACTGAAATCTTCGCTCCAATTACCCATAACTGCTCCGTTATCATCGACAGAATTTACTGCTGCAGATAAAGCTCTGGATGTAAATACGGGATCAGATCGAATGTTTCCCGAAAGTTTCCCAATATTTTTAATTAAATACAAAGAACAATCAAGTACGTTCTTTTCAAACTGTTGATACTTCCAAATACAAGGACGTATCCGATTAAAAGTACCTCTATAAATTAAACCGACGTCGGTTAAAACCGCTTCTTCGCGCCATTCTTCTGATTTTAAATAAACCTGATCCTGTTTACACCATGGATTGAAAAGAATATAAATAAATGTCTCCCAACAATAACTATACGCTTGTCCTTCAACAATTTTTGTATCCACGTCCATTTTCCATTTTGCTACAATACTATCGGGTGCAGTTAAAACTTTTACTTTGATACGATTATCCTCCACCGATTGAAGTATAACATTCCATGGATACATTTTATCGGGCTTTACCATGAGCGGTACTCCAATTAAAGTACCCTTACCGAAACTAGGTTTATCTTCATCTGAAAAAGTAAATGTACCACAATGTTTTGCATAACTTGAATTTTATACCTTCAACTGAGAAAATAAACGACATCATGTCCTTTTCGTCATTATAAGGTCTGTTCAGAGTAATGTCCAAACTAAAAGTTTGTCCTCTTCTCACTACAAGTTGAGGATCAATTTGCCTGTTGCAAACATCATATTTTGAAGTATGGTGAGAATCTCCATTTTCCTTTATGCATGGATCTATACTACGAATAATCAAAATGTCTTGCGATTCTTTGCTTTCAGGAAATGGAACGCCATCGGGGATTTCTAAAAGATAAATTAATTTCAATTTAAAAACATTAGAGCCATTTTAAATAGGTAATTATAAATAACAGTGGTGTGGGCATGTTAATTTGCAAGATAAAAATAAGCTTCTTCATATTTGGCACGTCTAGGTCATATTTTCAACCTTGACTTACACATATGTATATGTACGTGCTTGCGGAGTGGTTGGCATCTGTGCAAATATACAAATATGCATTATTTATTCAGCAATGAAATCATTGATTTATTTAATTAGAAACTTTTAAAGCAGAAATTATATTCTGATATTTTTTTAATATGATTCGTAAAAAGGAAATAAGGTAGTGTGATCTATACTTCTATACACCCAAACAACTTAAATGTGGAGATTTACATGAGAAATTTTATGTTGTGTGAAAAATTATAAAAAAAATTAAAAACAGATACTTAATCTATAATTTAATAAATAGTAGTTTATTGTTATTAGAAAATGATTGTTGGGTTTTAGGTCACAATTATCATATACTAAATAATATTTTTAATTGTTAATTACAGATTTTTAAAATGTGGTAATAAGAGTTATCTAAGTATAAACCATTAATCTTATTATAGTCTTGTATAACATTTCACACTCAGCATAGTAATAAACTTTTTATCGCTTAAGTAAAGGCTTACCTTTATCGTTTTCTTATTAACCCTATACAGCATACGTGGGATCTAACTGACCCGACAGAACATTTAAATAAATATTAAAAAATTATGTTTTAAATAAATTTCGCCATATCATTTGTAGCTGCCTAACAAATGATAAAACACTGATATATCTTTGGAAAACCTTAAATAGTTGAATGGTTTGCCAATAGAAAAGACATGGAATTTCGTAGACTCGATGTTTTCACGAACATTACAATTTTATATTGAACTGATAATGAGTTTCCAATCAAATTAACTTTGAAAAATATTTTTTTAACAACTTATATAACCTGTGAGAACTTATTACTAGCAAAATAACTCGGGTACCTAATGAAATAAGTTATAAAATAAAGTTTCCAAATTTTTTTAAAATTTGTTTTTTTTTATAAAGATTAATGAATTACACCGAAATTAAAAATTATTTTATTTTCCTGAAGTATTCATGTAATGGTAGATTTAGAGTTAACTGGACTGTTAGGTTCGACATATTCAATGGTGTGATTTCAATTTACGTATGCACTGCAGGGTTAATTAGTCACAATAATTTCACGTTGACTAAAGTTATAAGTTACGTCATTGCAATAATTTTTAAATTTCACCGCAGGTTACAACAAAAGTATTATGAATGAATAAGTTGACCTCTGTTTTACGCTACATTCAACGATGTCGCTATAGACTATTTGGGATTGTCTATGTGGTTTCGTTCTGATTAATGAAATTTGCTACGCATTTCTTTGTTAACTAAAATTTTTGTTTACGTAAATCGTAAATATACACAAAATTACTGACTAAGTCATGCACATACAATGCAATAATTAGTCAAATCGTCCTTGAACATTATATTATGTTGATGGAAATACTAAAATGCGACATTCTTGTTAAATACACATCATATTTACAATTAGATCATTATTTTGAAATTTAAAATTAAATATTTATTCACTTTAGATGCACCTAAATGTCTATTTATACACATTAATCATTTTTAAGCACATGTGAAAAATTGTAATGTGTGCAATATAGGGTGTGGCGCAACAATTCGATAAATTTGCAATGTAAAAGTTTTGTAGAAAAGCATAAAAAATTTCCGATAAAGGTTTGTTTAAAATTTACCGTTTCCAATATAGTGGTTTTAAAAATATAACTTAAAATATGAAGAACTGACCAATTATGCTTTGAAAAAATGATTTATAATTTTTAAAGTGATTGGCCCTAGCATGCAGTTTCAATTATTTTGAACAAACTATATGTATATCACATTATATTATGTTATATTGTGTATCTTTTCCAGATCGTTGGAAATAAAACTATCAAAGATTCATACATCCTTCTCAATACATAGCCAATGCTAGGCGGCTGGTCGAAAAGTTACTTCAAAGGCACAGCCTTCCACATATAAATAACAGAAATGCAAATGACAGTCAAAAAACATGGATCACATTGTCTTACGGCATGACTTTGTTTCGAGGTTCATCTTCAGATGCTAATGACTTATGATAACCCTAAATCAGGCTTAGTTCGTTTTAGCCACTACTGATGTTTAGAAATTTCAAGTTTTGCAATTTTCAACTACATTACTTCAAGATGTTATATAATTTATACATCTCCCTCATCTTATTACTCAACAAAGTACTAATATTCAATTCTATTTTAATAGTTTGCCGACCTTAACCATGTAATGATATATCTACAATATGTGTACAGCAAGAAATAAATTAAATCATTTACATTATGAAATAATAATATCATTCATTTTAGCTTGTTAAATAATTTAAAATTAAATTGACAATTGTTTACATAAATTATTACATTTCAATCGAATTTTGAAAAGTTTTCCGCTAAGCCCCACGAAGAAAATAATTAATCAGCGAATTAAATCCTTTGCATCTATATTTATTTTCGTCGATATTGTCTAAGAAAAATAACCCTTAAAAAGACATTATAATAAGAAGTAGGGTTAAAAGACTTAACTAGTTACACCTAAGTTCATGTCTAAGAAATATTTTCTACCTTACTTGTCAATTAACAATCGATAATAAAAAAACATCCTTCGTGCTTCTAGAGATGTTATTGAGTAAATATAGATTTTGTTGTAATTTATTTTTAGAACACCATTAAAAGTATACATACGTTTAAGTAGGAATTTGAAATATTAGTTAGGATTCAAACTTTTTCACGCAAAATAAACATAATTCAACATAGCATAAAATATTACCTGCTTCCTTAGGTTTGGGAAGAGTTTGCAGAGGAGTATCTTCATTTGGATTAAATTTAGCACGAAATCCCGAAAAACGAGGGCAACTGCAGCAATCACTTAAACCCATCTTCAGTATTACTATTACACAGCTAATATCATTTTACATAAAAACGCCGGTTATAATTAATTGCACGTTTAGATACCACACACAAAGAAGCAGGTCGAGAACTTGAACAGCAATGAAGCTGTTTTCGATTACTTGACCATATAGACAAGGTAGAGTGGGATATTGTTGAGTTCAAATTTAGCGATTACTATAGAAGATATTAGTCATAATTTTTAAAAAAATGATAAGAAATTAATTGCAACATCTAAAAAAATTTACACATTCATTCGTTTTAACACTAAATATTAATTATTTGAACCATTGATTAGTAGGCGATTAATTTGGAATATAATCGGCATTGTAAAAATGTACATTGATCTCTTTATAATGAATATATTATGATTCATCTCGTGTTTCAATAATACTATGGTACCTACACATAAAAAACTCTATAGTTATTATTGGTTTTTATAGAATAACTAATATTAAATAAAAAATTTGACTTTATTGAAAGTTATACCAAATTGTAATTTTTTTAAAAAGCTAATAAAATAGTTTCCATAGTATCAAAACCACATTATAGATAGTGACAAATTTAGCGATAAGTTTGGCACTAAAGAATTTCCTAAATAATAGTATACCATAATATGATGACTGGTTATAATGTACTACTCCTCCTACGTTGTATCATACAATCAGAGAAATTCAATTAACCTCATCACCTAAAACACTAATAATAATAGACGACACAATTTTCTAAAAACGTATAAAAGTTTTTTCAAAATTTTAGTTTCATTCAAAAATGACATCATATGAAACACAAAACAATTTAAGAAACATAAACATGTAAAATTAATTTTATAAAAAAAATCGCTAAAACTAGCACGAAATTGGATTAACCTCATTCTCTCATTTTTTAACAATAAATTATCAGTTTTAAATTTAATTTAATAACAGATATTTTTTTTTTTGCCATTTAATACTTCTCAAACTCTTTTTTTCATGCTCATGACCAATTCTATCAAATTTTTGGAATAAACCAAAAAATGCACAAACAATTTTTAGAACTAAAATATTTAATATATTTATCTATTGATTTTCATAACCAATTTCTAGAAAATTTCTGATGCAATTTCGTTCCATCTACTATTAATTGAATTTTTTAGCTCTTGCACCGTACTTCATTGTTTTTCTCCGCCATAAACCTTACAAATAAGATCCTCTATGAGTTTTCTATTGGATTTGAGTCGGGAGATATTGATGACTTTTTCAAAACTTCAATATTTTTTTTTATTGAAGCCTTTCAGTTACTCGACGTGCTTTGTGAATGGTTGCATTATCCTGTTGGAATATCCAATTGTCTGTTAACAATTGTTCTTCAAAGTCTATTAGCACGTCCTCTAATAAGTTAATATAATTATTATCGCCGTTCATTTTTGCAGATATCCAAAAATTGGCGTTTTTGAATAATAACAAAATGCAGCTCAAACCATCACAAGGTCGTTTTCGTGTATCAAGCAGTGTAGTGACGTCATATACGGCACACCTCCGAAACAAAAATTTCTAAACCTGCAATTTCACTGCAACCACTGCACGGTACTGCAAAACGCGATTATTATTTGTGTAAATATAACAATATCAATAAAAATAAATTTAAAGATAAATTTCAAGCAGATTTTGTGGTAATTTAGTACTCATTGTAAAAAATAAAATTTAACATAAACTAAACAGAAATGTTAAAATAATAGAATTTTAACCATAAAGTAAAGAATACATATACGTATAAAATTATTATTTACAATGAAAAGACATTAATTTGCCGCAGTACTGCAGTGCTGTTTTAAAATATTGTTATTTATATAACCTTCAAAAATGTATTTAACCTGTCAAATATCCGCTTCATGCTTTTTTATTTTGTATTCTAAATAATAATTTTCTACATATTGATGTGATCACTATTGGCGTAAAAATATCGGAATACTAAAACACTTTTTGCTTGCTTGGGGTAGCTCTGATGTGCGGGAGCAATCGGGCTTACTCAGAGTCAAAGATTTAAAAGCAAATAGTATCAGAATTCGATTTCAATTTATTGATTTTAAAACGATTTTAATTTATCAATTGAGTGTAAAACACACTCTTCTTAGAACTTGATTGCTAATATAATCAAACTAAATTTAAAAGAAATTTTCTGTTAATTTCTATTCAAATTATATATTATTTACGGAGCTAGTAAAATTGCATTGTTTCCTCGGATCGACTTCTTCATCTGTCCTTTCTGAGCATTCCCCAATTACATAATAATAAACATAATAAGAATTTTTAATTTATACATGTTAAATTAATTTTAATTTCATTGGTAATCGTTTAAAAATACCCATTATTAATTCTTATATCAGTATATATTCAAATAAAAGTGTAGATTCGTCTTGTATATTTCAGCATTTTTAAATACTTCGAAATTTTCAAATTGTGTTATTCTATAATAATAATTATTTTTGCAATTATTAGATACAAATAACGTAAATGTGCATAATCGATTGGTCCATAATATTTAATTATAAAATGATGTAACCGGACATTTATAATGCACCTAATTACGTATACTAACAGCTGTATTCATAAAAAGTTACAACAGGTTTATAAACCTATTATAAGCAAAGTGTCAAAAAAATTATTCATAAACGTTCAATAGCGCTAAAACACTGTTATAAGACTGATATAAGCGTCATTCACATCCAAGTAACGTACGTAGCGGACATACAAGACATAACGTACAAAACATAGCAAATGACTTGTCATTCACATTAACATAAAAAACATAAAAACGTGAAGAACGCGCACGCGTATTTTCACCCGATCGGTTGATTACGGTATCGGTTTCTCTACGATCGTAGAGGAACGGATACGAATGTATCAGATCTATAAATTTTCCGTCAACCATAATTAACCAAATATCAATAAAAAACACACGACACGCTGTAATTTAACCTAAAAGTTTAAATGTGGAAAGTGTAAACCTCACTTTACAATTTAAAATTTTAAAACGGAGGTGTTGCCTTGTAAAATAAACGCATCTCATTGGTCAAACATAGAAAACATAACGGAGAAGTTGAAGTTGACCGAACTCTTTGTTACGTTACTTCATAGATAAAGATGCGTTACTTCATGTCGGCTATGTTTTGTACGAATGTCACTGGTAGCGTTTGAAACCATGCATTTCAACTTTCCTCGCGTTATGTCTTGTATGTCCGCTACGTACGTTACTTGGATGTGAATGACGCTATAAGCAGTTTGTAACCTAAAACAACCGTTCAAGAGATTTTGAATATTTTGAGGCCTAGTTTAATTTTCCTAAATGCCTATTTTCGATGTTAGTGACCTAAAATAGATTTTTAATGCCTAAAACGCCTAAACAATAATAAATTTATTTTCCGTATAATTACTAAAAGTATTATTTAAAGCCTGTTTGACACGACGTTAAATTTTATATAAAATTTACATGTAAATTTTTATGTAAATTTGCACATATTTTTGATACAATTTTATGTAGGTAAAAATAATTTTCTGTTTGCAACGATGTCAAATTTGATAAGAAATTTAACACGCGCGCTTGCGTATTAACAAACAGTTAGGAAAATTTTTTAGATATTTAGTTTCATTTGATTTTTATGAAATTTCGGTGAAATGTTCGTAAACTTCAAAAACCAAACTGGGCGGACTTTAGGCGTGAAAATGTCTACTGCGCACATTTACACGCACTTTTACCACCAAATTTAGAACGGTGACCGGACAGGTGACCACATGACAAGCGAACCCACGAAAAGTGAACGCACGACATTCGAACACATGGCGAGTGACCACGCTGACAAGCGACCACACTGACAAGCGAACATACAGATAAGTGAACACATACACAACTGAACCTACGACAACTGAACACAAACATAATATTTTATTTAATTTAAATATTTGTTATTTATTGTTAATTAATAATTGTTATTATTATTATTATATTATTGTTATTATTTATGTTAAACTCGGAGAGGTTTACTATTTTATTAATTATTGTTTTACATGTCAACTAAAAATAGCCAACAATTTTTGATTTTTAATTTTTATGTTTGTGATTTGTTAGTTAGTAAAAAGTACGAAACTTAGCACTACAAAAAGTTTTGGTAGATTTTGAGCAGGTCTGTATTAGTGCAGTTTATACAGCTTTCCCGAATGCAGAGGTTAAAGGTTGCTATTTTCACCTGTGTCAGAGTTTAATCAGAAAAATTAATTCTGTTGGCCTCAAAGCGGAATTTGATGTAGACATTGGAACCAAATTAAAATTAAAATCTCTGACAGCACTGGCATTTGTACCGATAAGTGAGGTAAGGCTTACTATGTTTGATGCATTAACTGCAACATTTTCAGATGATAGTAGGTATAATGCAGTTCTTACCTATTTTTCTTTCAACTTACATTGAAGGTGCAATAGGAAAGGAGCCAGAATTGCCAATTACAATTTGAAATCATTACGATTCTGCTATACATAAATCACCAAGAACTACTAATTGCTGTGAAGGATTTTATAGTGGATTAAATTTACTATTTCATTGTAGTCATCCAAGTATCTGGAACTTATTTGAGGATCTTCAGAACGACATAATTATCATGTCATAGGTTTACTTTAGTAAAAGCACAAATGGGTCAACCGGAAAAAAAGAAAAGAAAATATGTACTTCTAGGTGAACAAGTAGCCTTAACAGTCGAGAGATATAAAAATAATCAGGATAAATTATTATACTTACCTAATAAATAAAAAAAATAATAACCTAAAAAATGAATTTTTAAAGTGGATAGTAATGTTAAAATAAACAAACTAAACAAAATGTTAAATTAATAAATTTTAACTGTTAAAAAAACAAACTAATAGTATATTATCTACGAGAGAGATATGAGATGCATTACCGGCGAAGGATTTAAAAACCAGAGCAGACTTTTGAATCATGAGTGCACATACGTACATAGAAAAATAATATTTATAAAACTATAAAAACTGATTGTCGTATTAAATTATAAAATTATTTTTATAAAAAAATATTATCACATGTACCTTAACCATTTTATTTGTTTATTTTATTATACTTGTTCCGAATGACAAATCTGCAATAAAAATATTTTTTTAATGTTTATTTAGTTATAATAAAGAATATAGTTTATTAATAAGTTTATGTATTTTTAATAATATTTAAATTTTAGCGAAATAAGTAAGAATAGTCGAAATTAGGTTATAGGTTAAGCTTTATGTTCTATTTTATTTTATTGCGTGTGTTCAGTTGACCGCGGGTTCAGTTGTATATGTGTTCACTTGTCAGGGTGGTCACTTGTCAGCGTGGCCACTCGCCATGTGTTCGGTTGTCGTGCGTTCACTTGTCGCGGGTTCGCTTGTCACGTGGTCACCTGTCATAGAACCATTTAGAACATGTTCTAAATTTTTCAGATGATTTTACCCAAAATTTACTGATTGCTACAAACCTAGACTAATAATTGTTTTCGAGTTTGCGGTGCGTGGTTTTTATTTTATTGCTTATTTGGTATTATTATTTGAATGCTTTAGTTTCATTTGAGTTTTATGAAATTTCGCACTTTTATGCACTTTTACCACTAAATTTAGAACATGTTCTAAATTTTCTCATAAAAATTTAACACAAAATTTGCTGATAAATTTTCTGTATGCAACGGTGTTAAATATTTTTATAAAAATTTACATGTAAATTTTATGTAAAATTTAACGTTGTAATTGGCTTAAGGTTGTAATTGGGTTTGACAAAAATTGTGCCAAGTCTGTTGAGCTGGCCCAATAATATTTTTGTTTAAAAAATGTAAAACACGATATAGCCTATATCAATGTTCACTTTAAGATTTTATGCAAAAGTATTAAAAAACTGGAAACTTTTGGTATGCCGCTTACTGAGTCATATAAAATAATCGCGGATGTGAAAATAGCTCTCCAGACATCGCCAGGAAAGGTAGAAAAGTTAGCATATGCGAAATTCACTCAAGTAATTTCAAAAAATTCCGGAGCCAAGCAAAAGCAAGTACACGATTTAGCCGAAATTCTGAATGGTGAAGCTATGGATTTGGACAACTTTAATCTAGAAATTATGAGTTCTTCGTTTAAATTTTGCCCTATAACTTCGTGTAACGTAGAACGATTATTTCCGGCTTATAAATTCGTACTAATAGAAAAACAAACATGTTTAACTTTAGAAAATTTAGAACAATATTTAGTTTGCTACCCTAATTCAAAATTTGATCTTTGAGAATTTCTGGTAGTTTTTTAAATAATAAGTGTAAGTTTTTATAATAAGAAATATATTGCCTAAAATGCCTAAATTCTTAATTATTGCGCCTGTTTCAATGATTTTTATAGCTTAAAATTGTGTCTTTTTTAACGTTTTTTACGTTCTAAAATCCGTGCTCTAGTTATAACTAAAACATCTCTGAGATACACTTTAAGAAATTTTTGTGAATACGGGTGTAAGTGTACGTACACTATAAGTGTACTACACTTATAACATGTGTCAATAAAGTAGCTGCACACATTTCAGGCAGTAGTCTGCTTTAGAAGCCGAAAAAAAAGCGTTTTTTCATAAATTTTTTTGAAAGGGAAGGAAATGATTGCGGTAAACGAAATTTTGAGACGATAGTGTATTATATTCAAACTTTAAAAAACAATTTTAATTATTAAAAATTATTGAAATTTTCCAAAGTTGTAACGATTTTTCTGGGGCGCCTGGAGTCTGGACTTGTAAATCGGTGCCGGTGATAGAGGTCGTGCGATGCATCTGAAATAGTCGAACCAAATTTTTTTTTAATTTTTATAAGTTCATTTTCTATATGAACTAAAAAAATACCGAAGAAATGATGAAATTCCAAATTTTTTCGAAGTTTGAAAAAAAAATTCACTTTTTTAAAAAAAAAAATTCTCTTTAAGTTGCCAAACAAGTAATTTAAACAGTACTTTTGTCCAACTTTTTTAGTTCAAATAGAAGATAATTTAATACTGAAGCTACATCACTTTGATTTTTTTCGATCGGACATATATTGTTTTTACTATCGCCGGCACCGTTTTCTAAAACTTATGAAAATGAAAACTCGAGAAAACGGGCTTTAAAGTTTTTTTGGATAGTTTTGGAATAGATTTAAGACAAAAACGAAAAATCGATTTTTTGAAACCTGTAAAGCAGACTACTGCCTTCAAACACTTGATATTCAATACAAGTACAAACAATTCTAATAATTTAAATTTTATTTCTTTTTTATACATCTTAAACTCTAAAATTAAATTATTTGTATATTAGTAATGGATCATTATTCTCGATACATCTTAATTTTCTTGGGACGTCTTTCATCATCTTTTGAACAAGATGCATTGGGACTTTTCGTACACAAAGTCGAATTTTCCGATCTATCGGCAAATGTCTCAGCATCCTAGCCTCCTTCGTATATGTACCTCTTTACTGAGTAGAGCTCAGAAATCTTCAATTGACCGATTTTTATAGTTTCGAAACACGACAGTATATATTGCAAACGTTTTCACCATACTATGGCATCATCAGGCGATAATATGATTAATATCGAGTTTAATACCTAAGCCACTTATCTATTGATTATAGCTGTTTTTACTTAATAGTTTTGCTTCAGACAGTTCCCTCTTCAGTTAATTTCATCTAACAACTTCCTAACGACGTCAATTTCCTAACAATTTGAATTTTCTTATATTAATTGGAGTCAAAAAAATTAAAAAAAAAACTATCGCTCCAGTTTGATCTCTACTTTCAAATAAAAAAATAAAAAAAAATTAGTGAAACTCTCCTATTATTTTGTTTTCTATGAAATTAACTAATAAATTTAATTACAAAATACAACTTATCCAACTTATCAAAAATAAGAGTTAAAATTTTAAATACCCGATATAAATACACTTAAAAATAAAATTTTATACACTTTGGGTGTATAAAATATACACCCAAAGTATATCTAACGAAAAAAGTTCCTAAACTTGCAATAACAAGTTTTATGTATTTAAAAACGCCGTTTAAATTTACGTGCGTAAGCAAAATACCTAAACGCTTATACAGAAATTCAATGTTTCAACATCGTCATTCTGCGTTTACAGTTACGTAAGCGTTTGCCATTAATTAATCTTAACAAGTTTTATAACCAGAAAGTCTTAGCAATTTTTATTTTAGAAAGAGAACCTAAAAATTAATTTTTTAAGTGGATACTTACACCCGTATTCATAAAAATTTCTTAAAGTGTCTCTCAGAAATGTTTTAGTTATAACACTGTTATAGGTTATGGGTTATAGGTGATTGGTTGTTTTAGGTTACAAACCGCTTATATCAGCGGTTTGATAGTCTTGATCAGTCTTATAACAGTGTTTTAGCGCTATTAAACGTTTACGAATAATGTTTTTTGACACTTTGCTTATAGTAGGTTTATAAACCTGTTGTAACTTTTTATGAATACAGCTATTAGTGTGGTAGTTAGTAGTATGTAATGTTAAAATAAACAAACTAAACAAAATATTAAAATATTGAATTACTATGAATTATAATTAATATTAAAATAAGAATACATAATACTTACTTAGAAAAATAATATTTAATTTTTATATTATTTTTCTATCTAAGTATGTATTCTTTAAACAGTTAAAATTCATTATTTTAATATTTTTTTTATTTATTTATTTATTTATTTAAACACTCTACAGGTTTTTACCTTAATGGTGTACTGATACATATTGAATATATTGAAAAGAGATATATATGAATAATTAAAGATCAAAGTGAAACATTTTTTTACAATAAATATTAACAAAACAGAGTAATTTTACCAAATTCAAAACAAATTCAAAACAAACCCTTGGTCAGATTCACCAGCCCAATAGCGGAGTAGTGAAAATCGAAACATTTCACCGAGCTCAACATACTCATCATTGCATTGACCGGCTCATTCGCACCATAAGATCTTCGATGCCAAAATTCATAAAAAAGTCTATTTTCTCTGAGGTTCTTTGAGGGCACACCCAGCTGGAAACAATTAAGAATCTGAGGACAATATATTTCTCCATAAAGCAATCTAGCGGCAAACAAGACGCGAGCCCTATCTCGCCTCGTAGCGAGTGGCTGCAAGCCGACAGCGTTACATATTGACTCATACTCGTATACTGGACTATGTCTCATCATGTATCTCACAAAGCGCTCCTGGATCCGTTCAATACGCGTTTTGTGAATATCATAGTACGGACTCCATAGCTGGGAAGCATACTCCAGAGTCGATCTCACGTAGGCTGTAAAGAGACGAGTCAGAGCTGTTTGGTCGTCAAACTCCCTACATATTCGCATAATAAATCCCAACATTCTGTTAGCCTTCATAATTGTGAGATCAATATGGCGCTTGAATTCCAATGAAGGCACGAATGCAACACCAAGATCGATGAACTCAAACACCCTCTCAATACCGCAACCATTGATCTTATAGTCCGCACAGTATGGAATACGCTTTCGATGAAATGTCATGACTCTACACTTTTTTTCATTTAGAAACAGCTTATTCTGCTGACACCAAGTATTAATTGCGTCAATATCCAGTTTGATTAAATTTGTCTCAAAACAAGCGTTAAACTTTAGAAATAATTTCAAGTCATCCGCAAATAAGAGAAAACGACAAAACTTGATTACATATGTGATGTCATTCACGAAAATAAGAAAAAGCAATGGACCAATATGGCTACCTTGAGGCACTCCCGACAGAACATCTATCAATCTCGAACGCACTCCATCGATCTTTACAAATTGAGTTCTGTTTGTAAGATAGGAAGAGAGCCAATTTACCAGCGGCGTGGAAAAGCCGGTACTCACTAGTTTAGTCAGCAAAATGTCATGTTGAACCGAATCAAACGCCTTGCTGAAATCAGTGTAGACAACATCCACTTGACTACCGGATTCTATGGCATTAACTGTATAATTAACAAAACAAAGCAAATTTGTTACTGTTGATTTTTGCTTAGTTTCTTTATTTTAAATTTTTATTAGATACAGTATAGAACGCCACTGTATCTACATCTGAACTAATTTATAACAAACTGAACTTTGAATAAAAAGTTAAAAGCAAAAGTTAAAATAATTTAAAAACAGAGTACTAAAATACCCCGCACTCTAGCTTTGTAGACTATCTTGAAAAATTTACTTTACCATTGGCACATTATGATTCTTCATTATCTATAGTTCTTAATTTATTGTGACAATTTTTCAAAAGGCTCGATTCCAGATTATATCTCTTAACTTTTTATAATAAATATTTGAAGAAAAAAATGTATTCAAAATTTATCGTCTTATTTAAATATCTTCATACAAATATTGTAAAGTTTTTTTCGTAGTTTTCATATTGACAACAGCAGTGAAGATGAAAAAACTTATAACCAAATTATTTTTCTTTAGTTTTGAATATTTTCTAAACGGTTAATCTTGTTTAAAAATTTCATTACAATAGTTATAGAAATAATATATACTATTAACTATAATTATTACTTATCCAATGCCTCCCCCGTATAAGATTTATGTCCGGTTTCATAAAACTTTTAACAAGCCGTTAAAGTTAACAGTTGATTTCTATTGGCTTGTTAGTTCTAAGAGATCATTTCTATTAGTTAGTTAAATTTAACGGCTTGTTAAAAGTTTTATGAAACCTAACATTAGTCTTTGATTGAACCCATCGTATCTCAAATGTTACCTTTCTGCAAACACCAGTGTAACCTATTAGTATTTTTATTGAAATAAATGGAATTTAATGCACAGATTAGATTATTAGAAAGTAAAATTTAAAAGTATTTCTCTAAACGCTTCGTCACTTTCTAAATAAAAATCAAAAATACAAAAAATATACAAAATAAAATTTCAAGATGAAAATATTAATACAAAATGCAAATATAGTTTTAAACAAGTCGATTTTTATAGAAGTCGAAGTTTATGTTCAATTATTAGTAAATAAAATTTACTAATCAGGTTTACTATCAAATTAGTAATTTGTCTGATTTGCCACATTTTAAGTGCTTACAGGAAAGATCTATCTTGTAGATCAGTGGTAACTTATACCATAATTTAATTTAATTTAGGAATCATTTAATTTAATGAAAAAAGAACCTAAAAATGAATATTTTAAATATATAGTGTGGTAGTTAGTATAATATTTAATTTATTTTTAATAGGGGCATTTATATTAAATTACTAACTCAAATTACCCGAGCATTCAGGATCTTCAACTCTTTTTTACTAAAATCCGAATTTCCGAATATCTTTATTAAAGTGCCTTGGGCTAACAGAAATCAAAAATGATAAATAGTGTCTAGTCTTCAGAGATAAATTAAAATTTTTCCATCTTCTTTTTCTTTGAGTTATTTTGTTAGAACAGAGAAGAAAATTCAAGAGTTCAAAAAATGACTAAAACTGTGGTAAGTAAAAACTGATAACGATTAATAGGTATCTTCATAAATAGTGAAAATAACTTATCTTGTATAATATAAAGTAAGTATTTATTGTTAGTAAAATAATACAAAAGAAATTAACAGAATTGTTTGTTCAACATCAAAAATGCTTTTTTGTGTAAGCTATTTCTTTATTTCTGCTATACGTGACTAAATAGGAGAAGTCACACCTACAATAGTAGAATACGCGTCCATGTATTGTTTTTTGTCACATGAAGAGATAATTTGAATTTGTAGATACTAGATGAACTATCGATGTCGGTCTTTTACAGCATATCTAAGTTGATTGAAGTATCGGAGATATTCTGTTGATACCTATAGAGATAAACACCGAACTCTTAATTAAATAATGAAACTTACGCGTAGCGCATTTGTTTGTAATGAAAAATTATATAAAGTCTAGACAAGATCTGTAAATTTTTATGGTTTTTTGGATTTTGTCTCAGGCTGCTTAATTTGTATATGTCAAGGTTTTACTCTCACTAATACATTTTAGTTTAACTTTTATTATTGTTGTACAATGAATGGCTACCTCATTAAATAAAGTAATTTCTTTTGTGATTTATTTAACAATAAACTTATAAGTAGCATTAACTTAAATTATTTTATCATCGCCAGGTCACGTGTTAACGATTCAATAAAAGAAAATTAGCCTAGGTATTCTTTAAGTCACAAATTAATTACAACATAAATCAATATTTATGTGATTAAGAACACCTACGAACATTCTACTGTAATAATTTTAAATAACTATTAAATGTCAGTAATCAGTTTATCGTAGCAACTTATTTTTTACCAGTAATAATTAGTTCTGAAGTATTCGCTGTAATTCAACAAATAGTAAGCAAGTGACTTTGAATCCCTTTCATTTGAACACAATAATAATTGTATTACATATAAACATTTTAAAAACTTAACATGAAATTTGAAACACGGCACATACATTACATACATACATACATAAGTATAAACTCGTGATTTGATTTACATAGAATATAAATACAACGTCCTACTATTATACACCGAATCTTCATAAAAATAAATATTGATGCAACTAAGCAAATAATAACCTCTTAAATGATTTCACTACTAATTAGTTATTTGATTTTAGTATGAATACATTATAATGTTATAAATAACAACTTAAAGTATATACTCGTATGTAGGTACGTCAAAACAATTTTTGAAATAATTAAATAACTTCAATTGTAGCACTACCAGTAATGCCATCTAATTCTGCAGAATTAAAAGTAGCAACAATTACAAGTTTTCCGGCAGCTTGAGGAAGATATATTTCTCTAAAATTAACCGTTTCGTTAGGCAGTATATCTCTAAACTTCATTGTTTTTGGTTTCTGAAGTCCATTAGCTTCAATGGTATATACACACTGAGTCAAATTGCGCTTGAATGGATTTGTGAAACTGAAAATAAAAATTTTTAAATTGAATTACATGGAAAAACTTTCTCTACTACTACCTAAAATACACCGGAGTTTGATGACCCACTTGAGCTTTTCGAGTTTGAATATTCAATTCAGGTTTTGATAGAACAAAATCGTCTTCTTCGCACCATGTTTGTTTTGTTTCTTTCACGTTTGCAATAGCATATAATTTAATTAAACTGTGCTCTACCAGTTTTTCTAAATACTCCTCAGGTTCTACGTGAATACTTAACACCTCTTTTTTTCCAGGTTGTACCGAAAATGTCCCACGAGCTTTTTTTATTCTGTGTGCTGTAGCACCCATATAAAATACAGATGACGCAGATAAAGTTGTTGTTATATTCCTGACCTCGTTAGATTTGTTAACAACGTTTACGATAACATTAAAACTTTTACCAATTTGAACTGTATCGATATCTACTAAATCAAAAAAGACATCTTCTTTAGTTTTTGGTGGAATTCTGTATTGTTCGGCAGCTTTGGGTACCCCTTTAATGGCGTTAGTTACAGCTTTCTGTTCGGCTTCTGATCCTTCCGGATGTTTATAAAATAAGGTAACATCCCACATATCTGAATCACCTACGTCATCATTCTTATCTGGTCGTTTTGTTAACACTTTTCTTCCAACCCTAAAAAATAAGTTTTATTAGTTTATTTCATTAAGCTGAAGTTGATAACAATTAACGCACTGGTATCTATTGATCGACATTCTTGAAAATCCCCAGTCGGAATCTTCATCTTCTTGAAAGTGACATATATCGGCGTTTACCTCGGAAAACACAAAAGGAGTGTCGTACATATAACCGACTTCGCCATTTTTAACAGCTTCGATAGATGCTGGACCACAACAGTATGTATCACCACTAAGTTCTTGAGGAGTTCCGTCTATAATTTGCCATCCTCCATAACCTGCAGGTAAATCAGGTCGTTCCATCCATACATCATTCCATACATGGAAATTCCAACAAGAATCATTACAATCACCTTGGGGACCATTTTCAATCAGCTCTCCAAAAATGTCGAAATATCTAAACGGATCTTTTTAATTTTTTAATTTTACATTTTTATAAGACATACTTATCTATTGTTAGTGACCGATTGGTATCGTGGGCTGAAACATAATTAGTGACCGATCTGCATGGAATTCCAAGTGCTCTACAAATTGTAACCGTTGCTGCTGAAAATACCCAACATTGTCCATATTTAACTGAAGCACCTCCTCCACGCAAAAACTTTTCAAATATTGATACAGATCCAGTCCACGCAAATGGCGAGGTACCGTCTCCATATTCTCCGTCCCATCGTCCAGCTAATAATCCATCGTCATCTTCTGCATTTATCTTAAAATTATATGGTGTTATATATGTATAGTAAATATTATACACACAAAAAAGCTTACCACTGCCGAAATAGCCCGTGCCACTAAAATTGGAGATCCGCGATCCGAATGAGCTAGATTAGATTTTTCAAGAAGAAACATACATGCTGGTAAAACGCAATCATCGTACTGACCAAAAACCCATTTTTTTCCTTTTGGTTCCTTAAAGGTTCCTATCCATATTTTACCTGTATCATTCAAGACGTATTCTTGACAGTCATGTTCATTATGCATGTATACCAAGTCGTCCTTGCACCACGGATTAAACAAAACATATATGTCTTCTTCACACTAAAGTAAAAATAATTATAATCAGATTAAATTAAATGAAAAAAAGTCTTACTTCAAAGATATTGCGATGTTTTTGGTCTCCGTGAATATTAGTTTGAATAGCGCATTTCCAAATTCCAACTTGAGCACTGAACGGAATGTGAATTTTTATGTAAACATCATTGTTGTTGTGTTGTTGAACGGCTAAAGCCCATGCGTTTCCTTCATCGAGATCCTTCTGCTTTGGCCTAATTGGAAGAACCACTTTTGTACCTTTTGATACATTGGCCTTGGGTCCTTAAACATTTAAATTCATAATTAATGTAAAAACTTAAAAGATTTAACTTTTTTAACATTACAACGATAAAGACTTGGCCAGATGGTTATGAATATGTTTTAAGGGTGAATTGGTCAAAATTAATAAATTTTAAAACAAAATTCAAATAGCTGAAGAGGAAATACGATCAATTTAAAACTTAACTTTTTGTAGTACGATTAGTAAATGCTGTGTATAAATTTTATTGCGTAGTAATCTTTTATTTGTAATTAATTTAAATATTAAAATTCGTTTTTAATTCCGGTTTTATGAATAACAATATTATTTATTATCTTTGAAGTATTTTCGATTACTAACTTATGCATTTGCCTAAGTAACACTAACATAAACAGAAGTTGTTAACATACATTTACATGGAAATTGCATTTTTAATTATATTATAAAACCTTGAAAACAAACATAATTTTTAACAAGTAAAAAAAGTGCACTTCAAATTACTAAATATAGTTTTTATTGCCTTTATCTTAAACAAATGTGACGAATATACTTCCTATATTATGATTTCTAAGTTGTCTCGAAAAATCTGGAGGCCATCAACCATTAGCAAATGATTTGAATAAAAGCTATTTAACAGTTTTTGAATGTAACAGGATTTCCAGAAATCCAAAAATATTATCTCACACCACTAACTTATTATTCAGTACAAGATTGCAAAAATTATTACTATGCTCTTTCTATTAGTGCGCGCTATGTTTAAATAGCAATTACCTAATAAATATATTATACATTTTTATAATAGCATAATATGAATTTAATCAATTTAACATATTGTGTAATATTTAAATTATTTGCGTACTTTTGCTTAATTCTCAATCCTCAGAAAGCAATACTAAACCACCAAGATAAACCGCTCTTGAAATCAGTGCATCATAGGTACTTCCCAGCATTATACCGAGTGCCAAGTCTTAATGCTCAAATAATGGAAATTAACACTTTAAATCAATTTTTTTGGGATTCCTGCTTCTTATTGTAACTGATAAAAAAATATAAAATTGATAATAAATACCCAACTAAAAATACGAGTGTTTTTTATCAAATATAGAAGCGTTATATAACTTCAATGGCTTGATAAAAACAATTGCCAATAAATTATTTTGACAGATCCAAATAAATTTGTGTAGCAATGAACGTAAACAGTTATTTTTTTTGCAGAAAAAGTTGTTTTAGTAAAATTATATTAGAGGAGTAATGGCTTATATAAAGCAATTTGATGGCAATTGTTTTTACTTTATTGTTTCATTACTGCTATTTCAACAAAAGTTATAAAAGAAAATATCAGTGTTGAGTATCTTGTGGCGTGGAAAAAAACTTTTTCGACTGTGATCATTTTCATACATACCCGCAACATTAGAAAACAGAAATTTTAACAAACTGATTTACAATATTAAATCGGTATATGTTGCAGGAAAACAATTGAACCTACATCACAGACATACAAGAAGCGATCACGACATTCGGTAATTCACAACACGACTACTTTAAAAGTGTCGCTTACAGCGCCTACTATTGGTTTATGTTAGTATACAAAAAAAAATTACATGAAAACATTAAAAATTGTAAAAAACAATAAAACTGTTCTAAAGACATAAAAACCGTTTTTTGTTGTCATTACTTTAACGATGTTGATCAGAAATGAAAAAGCAATAACAATAATAATATAATTATTTTATAGAGATTAATCGACCGTAGACAGAACGTCATTGAATCTTTGATTAATAGTTGATAGATTTACATTAATTTATTTGCATACTTGAAAAATTTGGATACGGACAAACCTTTTTCGTGTATACTACAATATAATTAAGTAATTTTTAATTTAATGCAATATAATTGAAAATATGATTATATGATTAATGTTATTAACATGTTTATTAGTTTTAAATTTTACATGTTGAATTTTTAAAGATAATGCAAAATTTAAATCTTATCATGTATAGACTGAAAATGATATGAAATTATAAAATTACAAATGAAAAAAATTAAAAATTGCATACTTACCAAACGATAGATTAAGTTTTGCGACATCCTGACCTTGAACGAAAGCTCTATCAAATTGTATTAAGCAACTAAAATCTTGGCCTCTTCGAAGTATGGGCGTAGGTTGTTCAGAATTTTTTACAAGTTCAAATTTTTCAGTAAAGTTTTCTTTGGAATTTTGTAATGGATAAAAGTTTACCGAAACTACCTTTAACGGGTTCATTTTTTATCGGTTTTTTGGGTCAATCTACAAAATAATTAAATTCTTTTTACAGTGTTCCTATTGAATCTCAACATCATCATCGGGCAAACACTGGGGTAGGTATCGGTTCCAAATACAATATATTGAAAATATTACAAAAAATTAACAATTGAATATTTTTATATTATTTTAATTTAAACATTTGGTCATTTATTAGAAATATAAAACCTGTTTCACTAAATGATTTCATATTATTTAAGCTGTGGTACTTATTTTTAAATTTAAGATCAATTTTTAACGGTTCCTGTAGAATATTTAAAATATTAGTGATTTAAAAATTTAAATCAACAAATATGTTGCAATATCAACAGCGTAAAACTGAAGGTCGGTATTATGTTTACCGTTTTGTTTGAATTCCAAAAAAATTAATAATTATAAAGACTAATAGCAATTTGATAATATTTTAAAATACGTTTTATGTTTGTAGTGAATAAACAAAATTAAAAGTAAATATTAAAACTAAAAAAAAATATTAAATATTAAATGATTAATTATGAAGAAAATCAAAGAAAAAACAAGTTGTAACATAAATATTATTATTATAGGATTTTAAAATTAAAATTATCAAAAAAGTTTGTTATATACTCGTATAAGTATTATATTATTTAACAATGGTAATAAATTGTCAGTATATTTAAACAAAGCTATTTTATAAATGGATTTATACAAATCTAATAACATTAAGTTTTGTTTTTAATTTATCAAATTAATAAATGTGTAAATCACGTAAAATTTTATATTGCCAATTAATTTAAATTATGCAATAAAATGTTGTTACTTTTTTAACCGAATCAATATTCAAAAATTAATACAATAATAAATAACAAAAATTTTTATGACAATAATTATTAATTACTTACAAAAATTAAAATTAATTGCTTTAAGGTATTCTGTCACTTAATGAGCACAACTGCGGATGCGTACATCAAGACATCGCATCTTATATAATTTCTTAGGTGCTGATGGTATTGGTAGGAATTAAAATGTTAATCACATACTAATTTGCAAGTTTTTCCAAGAGTAAATTGTATTTTAGTTTTATTTATAAAGTAGAATCAAAATTAATATCGCATTTTTGAATTACTAATTTGAACTAAAATGGGCAATACAACAAACTAGTAATCGTTTATATATGGGCGATGTTATTAATGTTTGTTCTATTACATTCTTATAATGTCAAGTTTAAGGTTGTAGATACAATATTTTGATAAATTATTTATTTTAATTTAAAAAAAAAGAAGTTAATATTTTATGAAATCCTAAAAAAAATTGTAATTTGTAAATTTTATGATATATTAAAGATTATGTAAAAATTATCAAAATTATGGCATACTTTTCCTCAATATAATTTATTATAATATCTACAATAAATCATAATTGTTATTATAAAAAAATTATTCATGTTTAAACAATGTTCAATAAAATGGATCAAAATTAAACCGGAACAAAACATTGAGTCAGTAAAATTTCCAATAATGAAAGCAACCTGATGCACTGACCTACATAATTTAAAAAAATGATAAATAACTAAATTATTACACAAACCTTGTAAATTAGATTAATGTTACCATAGGATTATAAAATAGTAAATTTAATAAAAAAATCTCAATTTGTTGATGAGATTTCGTACAAAAATTACTGCATGTACTGAAAATTCATACTTGAATGAGGACCACCACGTTAGCTATTTTTAATAATTTCATATTTATTCGAATTAAAAATATATTCAGTTTAAATGCGAATTGTATTTTTGTCTTTCACAAAATACTCTACAATAAAAAATACTTATACATTGAATCAACTGTTCTATACGATATTATACAGAAAACTGTTATAAACCAAATAAATGAACAAATGCTATTTTTTTAATTTTTTTATAATATCAACAATAAACTTAAAATACAAAATATTTTACTATATAGATACAAATACTTTTTACACATAATCTATGCCGCTGTTTTTCAATATTGTGAATTATATGAGTTGACTGTTACTGTCGGCACGCAATGTATCTTGATAATTTCTTTGTTTCTTCCTGTGAACATTTTTAAATACATCGAGAAAACCGATAACAAAATAGTAGAAAATAAAACAAAATTCTATATATTACAGTGATGTTGGTGACATCAATTTCTTGCTAAAGAGAAGTAAATTTTATCTTTATATTCGCAATTTATTAAAATACCAACAGTAGAGTTAGGAAATTGTATTGAAAGTACTTGTGACTAATTGCAGTAATATCTAAATTCATCTATTATTACTTCATTATTCAAAAAAGAATTTTAAACTGCATCATCTATGTACGAGCGATTAATCACATACATACCTGTTTCCTATATGGATATCAACCACTATTATGTTAAGTACATGACTTGAAAACATGGTTTTCAACAACTATGGAATTGCATAAATTAATTGTAGAAATGGTAAATTGCATGTTTTAAAGATTATGTATGATTACAGTAAAAAGTGTTGATTATGTTATATTTTTTTACAACACATGATAAACATTATTATAAATATTATTTGTGAGGCGAACAACTGTGGACATTGAGATGCAATTTTTGTCTCACAGTAACTAGTAGATTTCGTAATTTTGTAAGTTTAAAGTTTGTTCTAAATATAATCAGTATTTATAATATCACTGGATGTATGCATAAATGACAGCTCATTTTTTTGCGAAATTTAATTCCGAAATCTAATTCCGCTAATTAATTTGGATCAAACCGCAAATTAATTGCATTAATATATCTGAATAAATACCAAAACTTCCCATCATAACCTTTGTTAACTCCCCCCTTTTAAATTTAATTGAATCAATCAATAATTGGTGAGATGGTTTTTTAAATTTTTTAAATTTTTAAATCTAAAATAAATAATACGTTATTCATAATATACACAAGCATAAATTCTATGTTGTTAAATAATAGAAAATATTTAACAAAAATTAAAAACTAAAATTCTGACAATGTATAGTAGTTACATAAATTAAATTTGATTGTATTAATTATAAATTAATTTCCATAAATTTTAATATCGTTATATATAACACTATTAATTTACAATATCAATATAAATAAATTAATTAACAAATAGGCTGAAAGATTATGAAAATTTATCGAAATATAAATATAAGAATACTAATTCAATAATCGAAGATATTTGAAAGAGATGTAAACTTCATACTTTTACAGAGTAGAAATATTTGACTAATCCGGCCTTGATAAGTATACCTATCCTATATATCAATTTTTGAACATAATTATATATTTTTAAGTTCATAAAGTTAAAAACTATAAAACACAAACTTATTAAACATTTATTGAAATTTTAATTTCTTTTTATTTTTAATTAATAAATTAAGCACATGTATTTCTAAAAGATTAATTTATTGTATAAGTAAATCCAATATATTATAATATTGTGTTATATTATATTATAATATTATAATACTTACTATTTAGTACCAATAATTAATTGTAAATTTTCCTTTATTTATTATGTGATTGTAACTAAAACTCAATTAACATAAGCTCTAAACATAATAATACAATCAATATTATATTATACAATATTAAAATTACTAATTTATACGTTTTTAATTAAATTAAGTATTGAAAAATAATTTATTTTAACAAAAGTATTTTTACTCGGCTACTTTTATTTACTTTAAAAAAATAAAAAAAAAATAAAAGATTATTTATATTCAAAATCAGCCTGTTTAATATTAACAATATTTATAACAAAAATAAACATAATCTTATTATAAAAATTATTTTTAAATAATTTTCAAGGCAAAACTAAAAGATGTTCTTAACTAATAGGCTTTGATAAAAGCCAAACTTCGACTGGTGTGATCTTAACATAATAAATATTTCGCTAACATCAAAATCAAAATAATGATTATTTGAAATTTGTAATAGGTGTAATGTTCTAATTTAAAAACTTTTATGTTCACATTCATTTGGAATTATCGCTATCGATTTTTATAATTCAAACTTCCCACCCTTCTAAACGAAAGCAAGTTGCTACCTAACAAAATACAAACAAACTAGTTCACTTGCATCAAAATTTTGACAACAACAATAAAATTATGGTTGCGTTAGATATTTATTCGAAATGTTTAAAAGTTAAGTACAAAACTTGTGTATGTTCAAAAGCGTTCATATTCATAATTTTTACATCAATAGTGTCAATAATAATTCCTTTTATTTTTGCTTACAACAGTAGAGGTATACAAATGAAAAATTAATTTACTTTATTATACGACTGTAATAATATTTTAGGTTTTTGGATAAAGCATGACACATTTTATGAACAGCCCAGCATATCATTTCGAGGCGAATATTTGCTAAGTGCTATCACTAATAATATTACTCAACCCATAGTATGTAATAATTTTAAGAATTTTCCAAGTTTGCTTAATTTTGATAAATGTTCTTTAATTAAGGTAAGATTCGACCCTTACTAACTTAATAACTAATACAGGTTAATATTATTATCTTGCTTGCAGGTAAGACAAATCGACAACAACGGAGATGGAAAAACCGATGAAATAAAATTCAGTTTAAATATTTATCAGGAAAATAGTAAAATATCGCTTTTTTATTTAATTTTAACTTTTGATTATAAACTACACGTAAGTTTTTTCAGAAAAATTTAATTGTTTAATTAAAACAAATTATTATTATTTCAGACTGTGTGTCCAATTAATATGCAATCTGCGATTGTTTTCCAATATAACTTAAATAATCTCGACATATCAGAAGTTATTATAGATTCAAATTTAGAGTTATTACAATTAAGTCCAGTGTACTGTCACTCACGTTATGTAAATAGTGAATACAATTATTCCATTATAGAAAATAAATTTGGCATGAAGAACTACGACCCAAATTTTATAATATCGAATTATTTAAAGCGAAACTGTAAGTAGAAAGTAGGAAAATTAATAAGTAATGTAAATTTAAAAATATGTTTTTAGTATCAACTCATTTGAAAAATGATTTCACGACAATCAAATTGGGCTCTATCGATAAAGAATTGACGATCAAGCTAACAATTCAAATTCCAGACCACAAAGTGTATTATTATACTACTTTTTGGCAAATACTAAAATGGGCTTGGATGCAGTATTTTGCGATATACGTTGTGATTGCTTGGATCATAAGCAAAATTGAAAATTATGTCTTCGATAATAGATTAGTTTTATTTTATGAAGATAATCCACTAAAAAAGAAAATGTAATTTAGAAAGTAAGGTCTGTGATTTTAAATAGATAAGCCTAAAATTTATTTTATAGCTTATTGTATTTTAATAAGAAATAAATAGTTTGTGTTTTAAAAGTATTATTTAAAAATAACCATTTTATAATATTTTGGATAATAGTAATTTACGTGATCAGTGTAGAAAGTCAGTTATTATCAAACGCACACAATATCTGCAAAACAAAGTGTCTACAGAGTTTTACATAATATTATGTACACGTACACACAACAACACATTTTTATACGTAAATTATTATGAACTTCTGCCACATATGTTTTAAATAGATAATTTTTATTTAAATTGACGTTTTTCATATTATATTTAATTATTAAAATAATGTAATCAATAAGGTCCCAATTTTGTAAACTAATTTCTTCAATTTGAAACAAACTAAAAACGCAGCGAATTAGTAAAACATTAGTAAAAAGTAAAACACTTTCAGAAATTGCGCCTAAAAGTTGCTCATTATGTAATTCAAATCAGTGTAAAAAGTAAGCTATTACGTAACGGTAGTAGAAAAATAATTTAAATTTTATTGCATACAATAAAACTACAAATATCTGTGGTTATTTAAATGATTGAAATAAGGATATAGAATTCATAATTTTAATTAGTTTGAAATTTGTATGTAAATGTAAATATTGCTATGATCATCATGTAGAAGTATGGAAAGTATTACTCGTATTACTATTCAGTTTACTATACTGTAGTTGAAAATTCAATATATTATTGTATGTTCATCTTGTGAAAAAAGAAATAAAATTCATTTAAGATAACTTCTTTTTTAATTCTTGTGTGATCTCAAATTAGAAACCATTTTTTTATCTATAATAATATGAAAAATTTCTCTTTTCCTCTGATAAATAATTAATAATTTTAATAAAATTATATTCTTAGATTGTGCCCTTGCAAGACTACCTATTTTTAATTACTTTTTAACTTTTTCATCCTTGAATGTCTTTCCAATCACACACAATAAACCCACATTAAACTTGATGTCACTCGATATTATTATTGCTATATAATATTAAACAATAATAATTAATTCAATAAACACAATATTGAAATAACTGTAATTTTAGTTAATTTAATATTCCGTATGACTCTTGAACTTTTATATTTCTGTTGTATCTAATATGTTCAAGTTGATTAAAAATTAAGATTTGATTCATTGTTATAAAACAATTACTGCAAAACAAAATTGTTATTGCAACTACGGATATGCAAAATGGTCAATGCAAATTTAAAATAATTTAAAATTTAAATGATTATTTAAATTAAATAATTTAAAGTAAAAATATACCTCAAAACGTGTTTTTGTGAGATTTAAAATAACAGAAGACAAGTAAAAATTTATTAGTTGCCCAAATACTAGGTACTTAAATATATCACTTATATTTTTCCCGCAACTTTTAATAAAACCAAAAAAAAAATAAATTTTGATTATTTATAAATTACTACATACCTAATTGCGGTCGGATTTACAAAATTTTAAAACTACAGAAGTGTAAATGTCACAAGTCACATTTGTTCACGCTAAAAGAAACATAAAAAAATAAAAAATAAAATACAAAATTTCAGCATTGATCCCACAACAACCAACACTGGGTTACTATTTTCTTATACTCGAGAAGAAATTTTGGATCATGAAGATAACTGAAGTGATAAAAAACTACTATATAAAAAGTAGTGAAATTATTATAAACTTTATAAATGAATGTTATCTAGTAGGTACTTATTTTGACCTTCCTTGTGATAAATATAACTGCATTGATTTCTCTTGTGGTTGATATTTTGAAGTGTCATTGGTTTAAATTCAATATTAAAGGTTGAAAAAGATACAGATCTGAGATCTGAAGTAGCCAAATTGGCAGATTCAATAATGTGGAATAACGTGCCAGCAATTTTCTGATTCATTTTTCAACAATTCTCTCCATCTTTTTTAACAATATAATAAAAAAGCTTTTAAACAAACTTGTATATGATATACCATTTTGAAAGTTGGCAATATTAATTTTGCTTACTAAACTACAGTTTTTGGTTCACCAATTTTTAAAAACATTTTATGTATCTCCGGCAACAAGTGGGTTTTTGGTTTTTGTCATGATTGACAATTCAAGACAAAATTTAACGGATTCTGCAGAAAAAACTTGAAAAGTATTAAAAACTTTAAAGCAAAAAATATTCAGAAATTAGAAATGACCATCAACATCAAACAATTGTGAGAAATCTTTTTTTCTATACCACAGAAAGTCGAAGATTGTAATTTGATGCCATTTACTTTCGGTTCTATAACTACTGTATCGCCTGAAATGGATTTATTACTTCCATCGATAAGATTACTTAGAATACAAACAAATTTAAAAAATAAAATACGTAGTAGTGTTCAAACAAACACTAAAAATTATCTGTAATAGATATAAAGCATTAATTTGTGAAATATTATAATTTATTTGTAAATAAATTCTGATGAAAGCGATAACCTTCGCTGAAAGCTTAATAAAAATATTAAATATTATTAATGTATAATTAACTGGTTCAATTTAAAAACTTTTTAATTTATAAAAATTAACGTTTTGGTGTGAAAACATCTTCTATATAATAAATATTGCAGTAAACTTGCAACAAACAAAATAAATTAGAAAATAATTATTTTTTATTTTTGCCACTACCAAGGAATGATCCGTTTTAGCGTTGGCTCCTCTATTATGATCTTACATCATTAACTAATGATTTTCGTTTTCTTGCAATTAAAACTTGGTCTATTTAGTTTTCATTATCATGTCAGGCTATTTTATATATTGTCGTGTTTCGAAATTCAAAAAAAACATTAATTTCATTATGTTGTAAAATAATTTTGGAGTTTGGATTTTGTTTATTTATTTGTAAACACATTGTATAAAGTTTGTAAAATTTACTGTATAGAAGGAAAGGTGGGAAAAGTAAAGGGGAGTACGGCTAGTAGGTCGATGCAAAGAGTGAGGCTCTGGCCTTGGTGCCAGGCGGATTAAACACCATTCCGCAATAGTCAAAATTGTAATTATTTAAAAAAATGAATTAAGTAAATTTGAGTTTTTGTTTATTTTAATTAATTAATAATTAAAGTGAAGTGTAAATAAAACTCAAGAAAACCATCATTTGTGAAAAGTTTAGCCAACGTGCAAAGGTGCATAGTAACAAATTTGGGACCAGCTGCGAGATCCCAGATGCGTTCCAATACAAGATTGCAAAGGTAACAAAAGTGAGCATTAAAATTACAATTTACAAAAAACAATTTGAAGAGTCTCTTGCTACAACAACAAAAATGAATGCCCAGTAATTTGGAATAATTAATTTGTAAAGAAAATTTTATAAGATTAAAATGGTTCGGGACATTACAATATACTTTTGTACTTAGTGTTATAATTATGGTACTACAAATATTCATATTTAATGCTGCTGCTATGTTACAAAGAGTAGTTCTATTGTGATTTGTTTTTCTGTGTATCGTATGTCTTCCTGTCACCTCTCCTACAGACTCCTCCTTTTCTATTTTGGCATTGAAGTCTCCCATAAGTACTTCCCATACATACATCCCTCTTTTCTATTTTTTCACATAACTCTTCGTAGAATTTTTTTTTCCATCTCACTGGTATCTTCCGTTGATGCCTATGCATCGATTATTGTCATATTGGTAGATTATGTTCTTATTCTCATGTATCTCCATTTTTTCATCTACTGGCTGAAACTGTACTACGTTATCTTTCTATTCATTTCTCACTATAAAACCTATTCCGTTTCTTCCCTGCTCTTTTCCTTCTGAGACTGTATAACAACAGCAAAAAAGTGATAGGATCTAAACAGGATAAATAAAGGATGGTTTGATGAAGATTGTGAGAGGATAAAAAAATAAAAAAAGAATCAAAATTGAGGTACCTCAACACAAATGCTTTTATTGTTTTCTAAATATTATTTTTCTATGTAGTGTGTATTCTTTACTTAACGGTTAAAATTCATTATTTTAATATTATGTTTAGTTTGTTTATTTTAACATTACATACTACTAACTACCACACTACAGACTTAAAAATTCATTTTTTAGGTTAATTTTCTAGAATAACAGTAAGGTATTAAAGTAGAGGACGACACAGAGAAAATAAAACAGATATGGATGGAATGGAAATAAATGAAGAACAATAAACAGAAGAACAAACACATGAAGAGGTGACAGAGACAATTAGGAGCATGAAAAACTGAAAGTCACCTGGCAAAGACGATATTGGAACAGAATTGCTGAAATATGAAAAAGAAATAGTATACAGAAGTGTTTATGAACTTACATGTCTTACAAGGATCTCTTACATCAAGAAATTACATAAAGAAAAATACGTCAAATAAACCAATGAAAACCTTCGATTTTGAATTTAATTCTCCAATTAAATTTTAATGCCAGATTAACTTCGATTATGAAATTAAAACTAAATCTTTTGCAAATATAAAATCTGGAAAGAAAAATGTCCACATTTAATTTTTGATTTTGAGTTATGGGAATTTGAATTTTAAAAGTCAATGCTTTCAAAAAAATTTTATTGGTTTATCAAAGATTTTTCAAAAAAAAATCATGAAAGCTTTCTTCAGTGAGGAGAACTGTTAAAGAGGACCAACTGATAAAAACAATTAGTAATATTAAAAATTATCTATTGAAATGTTCAATAATTAAATAAACTAAAACAGAAATAGCTAATCAAAATTATCTCAAAAATAATTTTTTCTTACAGAATTTATTTCTGTATTTGAAATAAGGTATTTCGAAATACTTCAATAAAGTGTTTGAGTAATTCATAATGGGAGTTTAAATATTTCTTTGGTAATTGGATTACTATTTTTGTTAATTGAAATCAAGAACTGATAATTTTAATCCTGAAGGGGTAAATCGACTATTTTGCGATACAATTTCAAAAAAAATAATTTTTAAATTTTTTTGCATTTTCAGACAATTCCAAGTTAAAATGATACACAGTATAAATGTTTTAATAAAAAATTATTTATTTTTTTTGTATTGATTAATTTTTGTATTGTATTAATTTTCGATTGTATCTGCACTCTATTGAAATTTGAAATACTGTCTTGGTATAATATAACAAGTTTTTGATTTTTACATTAATTTTTAAAACAATATCTTGAATTACTTCGAGTAATGAAAATACTTTAAGCAATTAAAAGACTTAAGTAATTGAATTACTTTGTGTAATTTGGAGGTAATTAAACAACTTTTTGGTTAATTTTTAAATTTTTCGGGCTCTTTCCACATTAATAAAGTACTTAGTACTAATTGATTTACTTTCACCAAGTGCTAATGCTCTTCTTAAAAGCATTCTTTGCAATTTGAGAGCATTTAATAATTCCGAATCCTGATAATTAGTATATTTATTAATGACTAAAAAAATTATATTATTTAATACATTTTTATAACTAATTGATGTTCCAAATGCAGCATTACAGTGCAATGAAAACACTTTGTTATCGGATTAAGAGAATCAAGTAATACTACTTAATAGGTGATCACTTGAAAAACACAAAACTTACTAAAAGCCAGTCTTACGTATCGAAAGCATTATTAAACAGATGATGTAGATCAATGTTCTAGGATTAGCTTGAGCTTTAAGGTAAACCCAAGTTTTCTTCTAATTTAAGAAATTCTGAGAAGTTTTTTTAGATCTTAGATTTGATAAAATTTGCTGTCTTCTAATAAATCAATTTCAGACCTAAATCAAGCTTTTAGTCTACATCAGAAAGCCTTTATGATGTATGTTTTGTTTTCAACAATGTATAGGGTTGAAATTGCAGCAAGCTAACAAATTAGCATTGAAGATTTCTTAATTAGTTTTCTTTACAAAAAATAATAGATGTTAAAAGTTCAGTTAAACTTCGTAAGAAGGAAAAATT
Source organism: Cantharis rustica (assembly GCA_911387805.1). Taxonomy (NCBI): domain Eukaryota; kingdom Metazoa; phylum Arthropoda; class Insecta; order Coleoptera; family Cantharidae; genus Cantharis; species Cantharis rustica. Next base: position 109,950,420 of record OU426877.1, on the reverse strand, counting down.
AATTTTTGTTAAGTCAATTTATTAACTATGTACATTTTAAAGCAACATAAGAGAATCAGATTTATTCAAAGGTACTCTATCTTGACTTCGATTGTCTTCTAAAATGATAACCGATTGTAATCTATCATCAACTTCTACGAATAAGTAACGGTACTCATAATGACCAGAATCGTTCTAAAATTATATGTAAATTTAAACAATAACGTTAACAAAACAATAAATATTCTTACCTCTTGCATTTCTAGTTGAGCTGTGCCTTGTCGATAAGCTCCTTTCAAATGAAATTTCATTCTTAAATGTTTCTTTCCATTCTTTATGTATGTTACATGAGTAACGTGCTGCCTTCTGCGTCTTCTTGTTTCTTCACCAAAAACTGTAATCGGTTCACCCAAAGCATTTTGAACACGATAATCATTCAAACATAACTTAGAAGCTTTTGTGTAGATATTATTAGGACTATTACTTGAAAATAGTTCGCTAAAGACTGTGTAAAATAAAGCTCCCGTAATACCAACACCTACTAATATTACTCCCAAGTATGAAGCAGTTTTTGTGGTTTCCTTAACTTTCTCGCCCAGAGGTCTTACATTAGTATCCAATTCTGACTTAACTTTCGTGCTTAAGGCATCTTTTGAGCTTAAGGGACGTATACATAATTTGTTACAAATTAACGGTGCACCATTCAAAACACAGCTTGGATGTTTCAACAAAATGAAACCTCGAAAAACTGATTTTAAAAACATTTTATCTACAATAAATATCAATAATTAGAACAGTTTTCGACTGATAAATAATCTATTAATCGTTTTTACATACCTATTTATCGGAAAAACGAAAAATATTGCAAACTAACCTCACATATTTAAATTTGACAGAAGTTATATAATTTTTTTAAAACCTAGTTTACATTACAAATTCTACCTAAAGCAGCGACTACAACTGCACTACCATGAATACAAAAATGCCGCGATTTAAAATATTTAGGAGCTAACTTCGGAGGAGCCTACCCCATTTGATAAGGAATATTTTTTAGATATCTACTATCTAGTTTTAAGTTATGGTAATCAAACCTAACAAATGTTAAAATAATAAATTTTAACTGTTAAGTAAAGAATACATACTACAAAGAAACATAATATTTAAAGAACACTAAAATGACAATAATTCACATTTAACAGAGTTGAACTTAGAATATTTAAATAAACAAGAAATACAATTCTGAAAAAATTACGCTATAGAAATGATAAAAATTACTTTAAAAATAAAAAACTCTGTAACACAGGGCCGTATTTAAGGGGGTGGTTTTAGGGGTTACAACTTCCCCCCAAATTATTTATCAATTAATAAAGTACTGGAAGTTCGACGGCAATCGTAAAAAAATCAGAAAAAACAAAAACAATTTTTACAACTATAACAAAAGCATTAAACTAGAAGTGTTTAAATAAAAATTAAAACTAAAGAGATATTTCTAATAAATTAAATCCCAAATTAAAAAATCGGAAATTCGTATTATAATCCGGCGATTGGCGACACTGGATTGAATACACCTACTACTAAATTGCAAAAATATAAAAACCGAAGATGAAGAATATAAAAATGCCCTAAATATTTACAGTACTGTGTAAAAGTCTGCAACCACTTAATTAATGATTAGTTATTACTCCTATTAATTAATTTTAAATTTTTTGAAAAATAATTATATTAAAATGAATGAAATAGGTATTTGATCTTAATTCTTACTATTATGGTAAAAATTTTAAATTGCAATAAATTGTTTGAACCAAAAATTTTAAAGAGAACATAAATTTTATGACCATCATGGGCAGCTAATAGCTTAAAACAACACTTCCGCAATAAATTAGAATGGGCATTGTAAACCCATAAATTGTTTTATATTTTGTACATTTTTGTACATAAGTTTATATTCGCTTAAGATTTGTGAAATTTTCTTTCAATCTGATTTAGTTTTTCGTTTTGACATTATTTTACTATTGCCATCGGTAAAATAAGAATTTAGTTTGTGATTTTTATTCAAATATTAAAATTAAAAATTTTTATTTAAAAACGGTTTTTTACATGAGAGTTTAAAATTATAATATGAATAAGTTTAAACTTATTAAAAATATCGTAGTAAACAAAACTTTTAAAATTATATAAACAAAATTTTATCCGCTATAACGCTAACCCCCCCCCCCTAGAAGTCAATCTGTAATCAAAATTTTTCGCTCATTTGACAAATTATTTTCAACCATTAAATAGAGTTCGTAAAAATCGAAATGTTCTCTGAATATCGAACTGAAATAAATAAAAATCGCGCAAAAACATAATTATTTTAATTAATTAAAAACAATTTTTTCACAAAATTAAAATTTTTTTTGCGGTAACTTTCGACAAAATACTTTCAAACAATTTTCTAATAACAATACTCAAAAATAAAATCTTAATTGCAAAAATACTTGCACAAAATTATACTCAAAAAATCAGCGGAGCAAAATATAGGCCTCTGCCGTTTCCGCCATCTTGGCAAAAGAAACCTCACTTTTTTCCAAACATTACATTTCAAAAATTAATATAACAAAATTTAAATTTGGAAAAACTTCTTTTGTGCTTTAATAAATTAGCTATTTATTTTGCAATTTTTTTAACCTCCCCCCCCCCAGCCCCCGAAAATTTAGTCTAAATACGGTTCTGCTGTAACACGATATAAAAGCCGATTATTTCACGATTATTTTGATCGTCGGTCATGTATAACAGTAACGATAACAAGAAGTGAGAACAAAAATATACTAAACAAAATTAAAAAAATTTTAAATTTAAAAAATCAAGAAATTAAAATAAATGGTGTGCTTACCGAACTAACGTCGTCACGTGTCTAAATGAAATTTTAGGTTAGATAAATAAAATGAATCCATGAATCCTTTTTCCAATACGATTGAAGAAAAAGTAGAGACATACTATGCCATCTATAATTACTTCGAAAACTAAATTTGAAAAGAAATTTCAAATTTTATCACGTTTTTGTACCTAAAAGCACGTTTACTATAAATAGAAAATAACTAAAAAAAGTTTTAGAATTTTTTAAGTATTTTTGTGGTATTTAGTAGTATTAGTATGTGATGTTAAATTAATCAAACCTAACAAATGTTAAAATAATAAATTTTAACTGTTAAGTAAAGACTACCAATACTACCAATACTACAAAGAAACATAATATTTAAAAAACACTAAAATGACAATAATTCACATTTAACAGGGTTGAACTTAGAATATTTGAATAAACAAGAAATAGAATTCTGAAAAAAATTACTCTATAGAAATGATAAAAATTACTATTTTTATTCTTTTTCTTTATTTAACAGTTAAAATTTATTATTTTAACATTTGTTAGGTTTGATTATTTTAACATCACATACTACTAAATACCACAAAAATATTCAAAGTCTAAAAATCAAGAAAAAGTGCGATTGATTATAAATCAAATTATATTTTGCTAGAAAAATCTACATTATACGTTGACCAAGAAAGCATTCTATTGAAAAATTTCCTTAGAGTATGCGCCCTACTGCTCCAAAAAAGTCGGCGCCCGTGTTCGAATTGAAACTAATGTAGCCTTGCTAATATAGGTTAAAAAGTATCTTTCCGTTTCCCTAGCCGGAACTGCTTTTAAACGCGTGACGCGCGTCATTTCATTTCATATTTCATTCGTGCAGAGTTATGTCTAGTAAAATCACATCTAAATTCTCAGTTAGTGTAAAAAACATTCCTGCATAATGTAAAATATTATTACTTCTAAATACAAACTAAATTATGGTAATTTAATTAAAAAGAAGCAAAACCAATTTTTCGAAATCAAAATTCAGAAATATCAAAGTAAATTAAAAATTTTTAATTGATGTTACATTTTATCTGCTAATTGTATTCAATATTTTCGTTATTTTGAAACTGCTATATATTTGGTAATTACAAGAATAAATTTAAAGCAGGGAATTGGATTTTCATAAATCTTGACATTTAGTTGACATTTGACAGTCGAGTGAACCAAGTTTATGTGATATTATATAAAAATAGAGATAGTGACCCCCCGGCTTGGAAGAGGCTATTAAGTAGTAGTAATTAAAAGATATGTTCTAACGAGGAATCTAAACTTTAGTTTTGAAAATGGATTGGGTTATATCGGACGAGTTATCACTTACAGTAGGAAATGTAGTTGGCTGGGTCAGTGCTGGTGCTATGATAATTGGCGGTGTTATTCCTTACATTCCACAGTATAAACAAATTAAAAAAACGCAAGATGCAGATGGATTTTCTTTACACGTTTGTCTTGCTTTACTTATAGCAAATACGTTAAGAATATTATTTTGGTATGCTATATGAAATGTACAAGTTTTGATTAAAAAATTGTAATATTTACAGGTTTGGTAAACATTTCGAGTACCCACTTTTAATACAAAGCATAATAATGAACTTTATGATGTTTCTTATGATTCATTTATGTGTTCACGTTAGAAATAAGACTCAATTAACGGCAGCGAGGCAGAGAATATTTACAGGTACAATTGATAGATTATTTTGTAGTACGTTGAATTGTTAATATCTGAAATTATGCTAGACCACTGCACTGTCGTTAGTTCAACTTAATAGTTTATTGATAATTGGAATTTGCATAATTCATATTATAATAACTCCAGTGTTGTTTTATTTTACATTTTAATATGTGCATATTTTGGCAGCAAAACCCACTGAGGTGGTCAGATTGCTTCGTTCCAAACCACCACGCTCTTCACAAACTATCTGTGGTAAAAATTGCATGCATGCTTTATAATTTTCAAGTATTTAGAACTTCTACTATAATAACTTAGATTTGCACATTTAAATGTTGATTGCCTGGTTTTGTATCTGTGGGTTATGTAGTTGTTCTACCTTCTTAATGTATTGATTAATTTTATTTTTAACTTGATGATGACACAATTTTGCTATTGGTAAAAGGCTCTTTAAATCACAATTCCTATAATATAAATCATTAATTAATGATGCAAGAATAATTCAACTTATAGTTTTCTTAATCTTGACAAAAATTTAATTCATTGCTTAATTTCTCATGTACTTCGTGACAATAAATTATACTGAAATATTCATTCCATGGTAAGGGGTTTAAAAATAAAATATTAAAATTTGTGGCCCACTGTAAAGCAAGAAGATCTAAGTGGATCCTCTATAAAGTGATCAGAGTTCTGGGGTTCTGTCAAATTGTATTTAATGAGATTAAGATTTACTACATGGCCGAGCCGGGTGGAGTATAATAAAAAAATTAACCCTTACCCAGGAAACACATTCAATTTGATCGCTTAAGAGCTAAATAATACTATAAGTATCCTACAGTTTTATTAATAAAAAAAAGAATTTCCTATTTTGCTATATTTTTTACTCTTTGTACTACAATACAATGCCGAGGGCTAAACCACAGATCAAAATTTTGTACACCAACTTCATTTTTTTTCAAATTTCTACAATTTCTTGACAATTTCTTTGAAATTAATTCTTTAACAATTCCTAGATTTTGTACATCATAGTTCCTCTGCAGTTTATCCCTCGATTTGTGGCATATAGTGATTTTTCATATAAGCTTCTACAATTTCTTACAAAACAATAAGAATTACGTACTACCCTTGGACGAAAATGTTTTCAGTATATTATATGGACTAATATTGTAAAAACCTATTTATTTATTTTGATAAGTTCTACTTGTAAAATTTGTTTCACCACTTTTTCTTCAATACCATAATATACAATCTTATTTTAAATAAAATTGAGGGCTATGATAGCACATTTTAATTTGGTAGTTATTTCGTTGAATTTAAATTTATTCGTTTTGCTATCTTAGTTTTATATGAAAATAGATACGTTTGAGATAATTCCAATTAAGAAAGTCAGTCTAATCTTTAATGAGATTCATGATAAATCTACTCGTTACTTCACATGTAACAAATATAAAATCAAAATAATTATTCAATAATGGAACACAAGGTCGTTCAAAGAAGTTTTTCAGTGGTTATAACGTATAATAATTTTTGATAATTGAACTAAATAAAAAATGTTGCTTGTTATTTACATATTTTGAGAAAACGTGAATTATTCTCTTTTAATAATAATTAATGATTAAAATAATGACGTTTTCAATTTAATTTTTAATGAATATTATATAAATTATAAATCATAAAAATATCTGTAAGATATACAGGGTGTCCCCGTAACCGTGGAAAACCTTTGAGGTCGTGATAAAGGACAATTTTCTAAGACAAATTTTTAAATAAATTTTTTGTCGAAGTTTAAACCCTTAAGGGGGTACCTCCCTTTAAAGCAATTTGTTGAATTTCTGATTTTAAACGGCCATAACTCCAATATTATTGATTTCTTAGACTTAATGAGTTAGAACTTTTTTAAAGATAATTCGCTTATCTACAAATTAGCCTAAAATATCAATAATGTCGGAGCTATGGCCGTTTGAAATCAGAAATTCAAAATATTGCTTTAAAGGGAGATGATTTTGACTTTGACAAAAATTTTATTTAAAAATTTGTCATAGAAAAGCGTCCTTTATCACCACCTTAAAGGTTTTCTACGGTCACGGGGACACCCTGTATAATAATAATATAATAATATCGTTTATTTAGTCAAGAATGGCTATACAATTTAATTTACAAACAAACAAAAATTTAAATATAGTTAATTAATCTTAGTTAATACTCACTTATAATATTATTTTTTTACGCATTTAGTCTTTTTTCCAAGTGCTGCTTTAGTTGCGATTTAAAGCTATTAATAACGCCATACTTTGAATTGTGAGCAAAACTTGACTTTGTATCTCTTAGTACAATGCTACTTCTGTTTCTAGTCCCGTAATTATGGATTTCCCCAAATGTTGTAATTGAAGAAATGAAATAATTTGGCATCAACTTAAGCAGTATTTTATGTATGAATATTAGCACCCAATATTCTGCCATTGACTACATCCAGCCAACCCAGTTCATTAAGCATACTTTTCGTCCTGGTATACCTATCTTTTCTTTAAACTTTTTACCTACAATCGTCATCTTCAGAAAACAGAACATGGTTATTTGCCTATAGCAGCAAAGTAATTTTTATCACTCGAGAACGACAAGTCTAAATGACTTTTTTTCATTATTGCTACCACAAAACCGTTACTTTTTCTATTGTATTTATTTTGTTTTCTATCGCACCTCTTAGGTGCGATAGAAAACACTTATCTAAAAAAACTGTTTTAACTAAAATTTTATTTTGATGTAATACTACTTTTTTATTTTTATGTAAAACAGTAGGTATAGTATTATAACTTACAGCGGTAACTAGAATGGCATGCGATTTGAATTTTAAATCAAAACAATGATTCTTGTAATACTAACTCTGCACTACCATAAAAAGCATGTTTGACTTAAAAATATTTTTGTGGTACCTAGGTACTTTATTTCCCATTTTCTACCAATAGTTATGTTTATTACTAGTCTATTAATATTGCTCACTTAAAAATGCTCTGTCTTATATATTTAGAAGCGAGCCTACCCTCCGAAACTATTATAGTTGTTTGATTAGAAATAGATGCTTTATTAACGCCTAAAGTAACAAGTTTTTTTAAATTAGTGATTATGCGAAATTATTTTTAAATTTCAGAAATAATTGAATTATTCCATGCAGCAATAATTAAAAACTTGAATTTTATAAAATAGTACCAGTAATAATAATGTGCTTAAAATTTTGGTTAGTTGAATATACTAGAATGTGTGCATGAAGATAGATTTAATATAAATTTTTTTACCACTTTGTTGTGGATTTACATAAGGTAAATTCTAATATTACCAAATTTTTTTATTAATGTTCATTACAACTAACGATGTAATTTCAGACTTTGATCCAAAATATTTTTGGAATTGGTCAGATTTTCAGTCGTATGTGGATTGCATGTTGGTGTTTACAATTGCTACATCTCTTCTTATGTATCTCTTGATCGATCAAATATTTTTTGTGGAACTTGTTGGATTTTTGGCTGTGTTTACGGAAGCTATGTTAGGGACGCCACAACTTATTAAAAATTTTCAAAATAAATCTACAGAAGGAATGAGGTAAAGTTTGTATTTTATTCTCGCCGCAATTTATGACCAAGAATTTTTATTTTAGTATAAGTATGGTGGTCATGTGGACATGCGGAGATATTTTTAAAACTTTATACTTCTTGTTTCGTGAAGCACCTTTACAATTTTGGGTGTGCGGTTCCATACAGGTTGCAGTAGATGTTCTCATCTTGATCCAAGTTTATGTATATAAAGGTAATTCGGAACCTGAAAGAATGAGACCGCATAGAGGGGATTGAGTAGTTATGGTGTGGACGCATGAAGTTACCAACAAAGAAAATTCGTGTAAAGAAATTGTTGATAACGATAAGAAATATTCTAAAATCAAACCAAATTGTTACGATATTGATAGTCATTCCCAGAATAATAATGAAAATATTTCTGAAAACAGTATTGATAAAGACAGTTTAAATAAAATCATTGCTTGTAGTAGTGAAATTGTAGATAGAAAACAAATTTGTGATTCTGTAACTAAATTTTGTGCACATCGCCACACCATTAAAAGAGATAATCGTCACGCTTTTGAGAAAATTTGCAATAATTCAAATTTGAGTGTCAATTGCAAAAATAATCAAGATAATATGCATTTAATAAAAGCTGAAGTTCATACGGAAAATGTTGGATCTACGAGCACAAATTATTCTAGTTGTAGTATTAACCAAGAGGCTGAAACTATTTTAAATAATGACCTTATTGTTAAAAAGGAAAAGGAAAATGTGATTGTTGTAAATGAAGTATTAAATGGTAATATTATTCTTTGTGAAAATAGTAATAATATGTTAGTAAAAAGTGATTATGTTAACGAGCTTGATTTTAAATATAATATCAAATACAAGAAAAATGCAAAACATAAAGTTAGCATGCTGGTTCACAGGCATACGTTATGACGCAAAATAATTGCAATTTTGAATTAAAGTTTAAACTTTAAATCTTCCTTAGCATCGACTTCCTATTAAACAACGTTTATTAAAGCCATATTTTCTATATATATTTACTATTGTTTTACATAATTAATTTCTCATTATGTTTATTTTAATTAAATAATCTTAGAATGAACAAGTTAATTAAACGATTTTTAATAATGTTTTTATTATTAAGCTTTCAACGTCTAATTACCCTCACGTATTGGTGTTAAGTTTTTCCTACCTTGATGGAAACTCACTGCAGGTTGTTTCTTATCACACAATCACATATTTTAGATCATATATTTTTTAAATACGTTATTATTCGGTTTCCATATTAACATATAAACATCGTATTAAAATATTCTGATGAAGACGTTCATCTACGTTGAAAGCTTAATAATAAAAACATTATTAAAAATCGTTTAATTAACTTGTTCATTCAAGGATTATTTAATTATTTCACAAGTTAAAAAATTAATTTATTATATGTTTATTTTATACTATATAAATTTTATTATAACAGTTTTCATCGGCTACTTAGTATGTATAAAGTGAGTATTACTGTTTTTGTCATTTCTATTGAAATCTTTAGATTGGCTGCAATATTTGTCCAACGACCATTATGGACGTTTATTTAAAATAATTTTGTATTATTTAATGTAAATTCAGACCAAAGTATAATATTTTTAATTTTGCTTACGATGTATACTATTATTGCTGTGCTTATTATTTTTAAACCCCAACTGAAGAAGGAAGGGTTTATTTAATATAGGTTTATATTAATTTTACAAGTCAATTTCTTTATAATTAGTGGAGATGTTATATTTTATATAAAATATTAATAAAGAATTTTTTGTTTTATTTTAATTTGAATTTGTTTAACACTCATCAAATTAAATTTTGGACTTTATCAAACCTGAACCATCTGATAGAAATATAGATTAAATTATATAATTAAATAAAATTGTTTTTTTTACAAGATTATTTAATAACTTTTATTGTTTAAAAATAATTTTCGGCATATTATGTCCACCATGACTAGGTCTAATAAATAGCACTTTTTCGCGGATCACAACGGGTTTTCTTCTAAAATTTTTCACTGAGCACTTGTATTAGAACTTCGTTAATCCATTCAATGTATGAGTGAGCCACGATGCCACGATTTTCTCTTAAACGAAACGGGATAAAAATATTTTTGTGATATAAACTTAACACTACATTCAAATATACTGCTTTTTTTCTTTTTATTTGTAATAACTGGACTAGCTATATCATATTGAGTTAACAGCGCTAAAACTTTCTTTTAAATGGGATAAGATAGATATAAAACTTTTTTTGGAGATATAATTAGCACAAATTCAGCACTACAAATTATTTTTCGTTTTACTTATTATTTTATTTTAAATTTGATTGTTTTTAACTTTACCATAATAATATAGAATATTTAATAAAAATGCAAGTTTTTCAAAATAATAATTTAAAGTTTGTTGTATGAACCTTACAAAGCTTAAATTTTTTTGTGGCATAAATTAACGCAAAATAAGAACTAAGAAGTCTCTTAGGTAGCATTTGATTCTACTGATATAGTCGTACCGACCTGAGAAAGCTTAATATGTTGTCCTTTATTCAGAATCTACGATTCAAATGTTAATTTTCTTGGAAAAAGGGGTTGCCCATTTGTTTTAGTTAATCTAAAACAATTGTTATTGTTCGAGACACTGTTATTCAGAGACCTAAAGACATTGAATTACATAAGTTGGTCTATTCGGTTTTTAAAATTCCTTTAATCCTTTAATATTAAATTTTATTATTCAAAATTATTCTAGGATAAATGTAACAGTTTTAAAATAAAATACTAATAGGTACTATAATAATAAATAATAAAAAAACTCTTTAAAAAGGAAAACATAATTCTGCACTATTTTCTATATTCTAAAACTCAATTCTGTTTTTAGAAATAAAACCCGAATTGAGATTTTTAATATATAAAAAATTAGTTATAAAAATTTAGTTTTTTTTTATTAATGCTTATTTTTTAGGTTGGTCTTTTTTTAAATTTTTAATTTTATTTTATTTTATTGACTTTTAATGAACATACAAATTTGTATTATTTGTAAGAATTTTTGATCGGAGGTTAACAAATTTCTGAATTAGTAATAACTAACGATTCATAATCTGCAACTTTGAATGCCTCCTGCGGTAAATTAATATGTATATTTTTTGTTTTTTAAATATTATTTTTCTATGTAAGTATGTATTCTCTACTTAACAGTTAAAATCCATTATTTTAACATTACATACTACTAATTACTACAATATCCACTTAAAATTCATTTTTTAAGTTCTCTTTCGATAAATATATTATTTTGCTGATTTTTTTTGTAAAAAATTTAATTTCTTACAACATTTCTTTTTACGAATTTTATCGTTATTTTAAATTTTATCTCAGCGAATATAATATAATATCCTGTAATATCAATTTTTATAGGTCTTTTTGATTTTTTGAAAATAACCAGATGGGTTAGCGTGACAGTACAAAACCGCATCTTCCATTGAAAAGTCATAAAGCCACGGACTGACGGACAAACTGATAAACATACCATCAATTTTGTAACCGGACACAGTCATTTCGGCGACAATCAATTCGGTAACCTGATATTCAGCTATGCCAGTTTCGGCGATTCTGATTCGGTGACAATAAATTTGACTACGTCAATTCGGCGAAAAGCTTGTCATCGAAAAATACAATTAGGTTTTAGTAGTGGTATATTTCATCCAACGTTGTGGACCTCTTTGGATAAATTAAGACGTATTTAAAAAACTTTTGACACAGAATGCGAACGTATTCTAGCCGGACATGCACCTCATAAAAAAAGGCCGCTGTACGAAGCGGCTGATTCTCGAATTTTGGTGAAGGTAACCAATTATGTTATAGAATATCGTTGCGGTATAGCTATAATAATTATAACATGAATTAAAATGTGTTTAATTGCTTAAAAAGTATGTATATGATAACTGTGATGTAAGTAAATACTTAATTTAAAAATAAAAAACATTTTTTTTATATTTTTAATAAATTTTAACACTTAAATAAATTTCCCGTCACCGAATCGACGTAGTCTAATTTTGCAGAATTGGAATCGCCGAAACTAGCATAGCCGAATCGACGGTGTTGATTATACGATACCGAGTCTCTTTCGCCGAAACGACGTATACCGTTATTACGGTAAATATAATAAAAATTAAATTTAAATTCTAATAGCATTATATCGAAGACGGCCACGGCTTGATACTTATGTGCGTCGACTGCTAAGCCGCGATCCTCGGTTCGATCCCGAGCGGAGTAAAACCTTTATTCTGACTGTCTTCCCTCGGCAAGTAATGGCAAACCACAGTGGCAAACTACCGAGGTATCTCCTAAAAGAACCCTTCTGAAAAAGAGGTGGTCACTATGCTCTTACGTAGGGCTAAGGGCTGAGAGAGAGAAAGAGAGCATTATATCATAATCAAATAAAATTTTAAATTTAACAGAACTTATCGAATTCTTACCAAATTCAATAAGGTAAGTTAGTTACATTTCTGAGACTAGAATTTTAGTGATACAATGTATTTTAGAATTTTTATGATATAAAAAGTATCCATTGGTTCCACTACCTAGACAAAGTTTCAGAATTTTTAAACCGATTTTTTTTAATCCTGCTTTTTCACTTACCGCTGATTAGAATCTTTTAATTATTTTTGAAGTATTTTTGATTATTTCACTAGTTTAACAGCATACGTATTTACAAAATCTATTTGCTACATTACTTAAAAAAGCACGCTTTTAGTGTTAAGAAGTTTTTTAGTATTTTTACGGGTTTCAAACGAATGTTTACAGTTGGTTTATTTCTAAATTATCAATCTTTAGTTTTCTTGAACCAAAAGAAAATTTCTATAGTAAGAATTGCCGGAAAATTATAAAATCTATTAGTTTCTATCGAATGGTTCATGTTTCATCGAGTCTGAAATTATCGGAAGTTAATATGGCTAAAAATGTTTAAATTTGCCTATAATATGAATTTATTATCTGATTAAAAATTTGTTTTTTACAGGTTCTCTTCTATCAATTTTAAAGAAAACTGTGACAGCATATTAAGAAAAATGGTGTATCATTGTTATAAATATAACGTGCAATTTTTAAATAATTTTATTGTAAATAATTACATATTTTTGTTTGTACAAAAAACAGTATATTTTTGTTTTAAAGCATAAACATTAAACAGGCATAAAACTCTCGTTTCTATCTAACTTCTATAATCCATCTCAGATTGGTAAATTATTTTGTCAACCTAAAGAGGAGGGCCCAAAGCACAAATTCAATTATTTTTTTAATTATACTTTTATAATTATATTACAAACAATTTATTTATTTAACTTTACTTCTAAGCAGAATGTTCTATGTTCGAAAAGTCTAACCTAGTTGTAAATTCTGCAGTGTTTAAATTGTTTTGTTTCAATAATAAAAAAAAATTTAATAACAATTTTGTTGTTTATAAATAAAATAATAATTAGGCAGAGTAGGGGGAGTTCCGGAATTTAAAATAATTATTATCTATTAATCACATAGCCCAGTTGCATTTTTATAGTTAATAGCAGGTATGACGACAATGTAACATAAAAATATCGATAAAGACATAATACAATATTTGATAATCGACATAACTTATTAAACACATTATGTAAGTCTGTTTTCATGCAAAATTATTAATCAAATTAAAAATATTTACATTTTACTGTCTCGCTCAGCATCCTACACGTTGATTATATTGTTGTAAAAATTTAAGTTAGTATTGTCAATTTTTCTCGTGATTTAGACGAAATTACCTTAGGTTAAAGCGTGGATAGGAGGATAGGAGAGGAGATTCTAGAGGGTAAGAAAAATGTAATACTCTATAGTACTTTTTTTAAAGAAAAATATTGAAATTTGTACTAGAATGACGACCTCTAAATGTTAACCAATGAAATTGCTTTGAAATTAGGCGGTTTTACAATAACAAAATTTTCGTGATTTAAGTGTTGTGTGTTGCCTAAACTGAACCGGGCAGAGTTATAAATAAGGGAGATGTGGACAGAGTTAAATGTAATACCGAATAGACGTAGTTACTTGGTTATAACATTTCGTTTTTTTGTGGTGAATATTTAATGTTACTACAAGATCAAGTGCTATTTAAATTATTTGAAGTTTCCCGGTGTAAATTAGACTTTACAAACGACGCGCTACCTATAGTATTCATATCTTGGATCGACTATATATACATTTATCGACGACCACTATATTAGGAAGGTTTAATACGTCCGTTTTCCGTGGATTAGAGTCCTTTTAATACACTAGTGAATTAGTTTTCAGCTCAAAATCAGTAGGTATTGGCCAAAATCAATTTGTCAAATCTGACGTTTCTCAAAACCAAAATTTTTACTTGTGGTTTTGGCCATGGTCGTGGATAAAACGTTGAATTACATTCGGGAATTATCAAGCCTATAATCCTCTCGAAAAAATGTAACTCTCGGCTGCGCCTCGAGTGCCCATATTTTCTCGTTGATTAGAGACTTCTTAATCCTCTTATATAATTAATAACTATTTTCCTATGTGACTTTAATTTCTAACCCAAACATTTATTAAACAAATATAAATGTTAACTGATTTTTCTGGACGGGTGGGTAGTACAGTATTATATTTTATTCACAATCGGTTAGTAATCAACCCATTACTAAATTTTAATAAGTTAGGAAATGGTATATTATTTACTTTCACTTTCCAACCGATCATAAAGTTTTTAGTTTTACTTTCCGACCTGCCACTTGCCGGTCAAGAAGTGATCATTTTCCGACCTGAGATACCTATATAAATAATATTTTTTTAATAATATAAAAATAAAAATATTTATTTTTACTAAATTGTCTCAGTCCACTATTTTCCTATAGGTATTTCTAATACCTAGTTGACGTAATATACTACATAATTAATTTTTTTAAACTTTAGGGTGAAATTTTACTCTTTGGGATTGAATTTATGTGAAAATATTTTCTGATCAATCTTGTAGCTTGTTTCTTTTTAAACAAATATCTTTTAGCTTCATGCTGCTGAGATAAATAGGCGCTAAGACAGTTTAGTTTCTCCAAACTATTTAAGTTGTAAAAACCGTTGCTTACACAAAAACAAGATAATTTTAATAATAGTCAGTTTGAACTCCCAGCACGTTATAGCCATTTACGGGTAAGCGACCGAAATATATGCTTTACATAATGAGTAAGCATGTAGCAGAATGAATGGCGATAGCCACGAGTTTATAAGTACCTACTAGTAAAACACCCACTTAAAATATAAATAATACTAATAATAATCATTTATTTAGCAAAATTCTATCAAATAACATTAATAAAACTGTTGTAATAAATTACTAAACTTATTACGATAGGCATTGTTTAAGGTTTCTGAATGAAGAATTAATTTTATTGCAATTTTGTTACTTTGAACAACGCAACAACAATTTTTATTAAAGTGTAAGTTTAAATAATTTGGAAATATTTTATGTAAAGCGACGATTGAACGTAAATTAGATAAGATGTCAAATTTACTTATACTTAGATTAAATTTCTCGTGTAAACAAGTTCAGTTTGTAAGGCAGAGAATGTAGTGAGATTGGTAGAGAGAAATACATAATAAAAAATTAGTGGTGTTTTAATTCAGTAAATTGAGAAAATATAAGAAGTTTAAGATAAATACAATAGAAAGAAAATATGTTATTGGGTTAATTGTTGGTTTAACCCTTCAATGACGACGATCGATATAATATCGAATTTAAAGTAAAAATTTTATTATTACATTGTTAATACGATTATTACATAAGTTTATAAATCATGTAATACTTATCTCAAATAATTGTAGGGTGAAAAACATCAATATTTTAACTATTATGTAAAATGAAGGAGTCAATCAAAACTTTTTTGGTTCAACAAATAGCATATTTGTTTTACATAATTAAACCGTGATTTTTTTTTGCTAAATCAGTTGTGATTTTTCGTATCGATATTTTCGTAACTTAGGAATATTTTTAAATAATCGAAAATTTATAAAGTTCTCTAAGTCTTTAAGCTTAAGAGAATTACATTTTCTAGAAGTTCAAGCCTCAATAATAGGCGTAAAAAATCACCGACGTCGTGAATATTGAATATAATTACTAATGTTGTAAAAAAAAAACACTTTGTTTTTCGGTCTTAAAAAGACAATATACTATTCCTCTACTACTTGCAATATATTATGTAGTCAAATTGGCGCTATAGCAATGAAATTTTGTTTGAACCCAGGTTTTCTTTTGTCATATTGAGACTCATCGAGAATTAATCAAAAATAAAGTATACTCTTGACTGAATTATATGCATACTTTGCAATATACTTTTAGTTTTAGTTTTTTGTCTATTACATTTACTTCTCATAATATTAACAAAAACAAGTTCGTTATCAAAGTTCATTGAATTGTTGTAATAAAAATGAAGAGGTTGTCATAATACTTAGCAATAAAGCCAATCATAAATATTATGAACATCACTTCGTTGACTACTTAGCAGGATTTATTCATGGTATTTAAGATTTACTATTATGTATTATGTACAAATGCGTACATTGATCGCAATATTGAATATTTGTCAAAATTTTTACATGAAATCTATATTTTATCACATAATATTTATGGGCACCATTTATTAAATTCACTGAACACGTTTACATATTCCAAGAAGTTGCAGTTCATTGAATACTTAGCAACTTTTTTCGTGATATTTGTTAATCTGTTAACTGTTAATTAACTGAAAAAAGTTAATTAATTTGTATAAATTTTAAAATGTTTTAAATTCTACACCATTATATATTATTTAATTTTTCTTTTAAAAATAATTATATTATTATACATGCATAGGTACAATGAACTTATTTCATAAATACAATGAATTTATTCTATTATTCTATAGATACAGTGAAACATAATTTCATTAAATTAATGGAAGTAGTTTCATAGTTTTAATAAACTATATTGTTGGTTGAGAATCATTGAAACTGTTCATTAATACTGCGAATAATTATTATTTCATTATACATATTTATGCATCGTTTGTGTTTCATATTGAATCATTATATTAATGAATTCACGAAAGCAAGTTTATTAATACTATACATTTTTTCATTACATTTATGAGTGATTTTGGTTCAGTGTAGTATACAGATGTAAACAAAACATTTAATAGTTTTTATTTAGTATAATAAATAATATAATAAATAATTACCTACGTAAAAATCAGTTTTTATAAAATCTATTTTAATTTTGTAAGTTTCTGTTTTGTTAATTTTTAATTGATTACCAGGTTGATAAATCAAACAATAAATATAATTTGAAGGAATATTATATTAATTTAGGAAATAATTTTATCACATACTCTAGAGATTTAAAAATTTGATCACGTAATTTACGAAAGTAAATGCATGCGACTTAAATAAGTAAGACGGTGTCGATATACGGGGCTCTGACTTTTATCGTGAATTATTTAAGTTAAATTCAAACATTTTAAACTTCCATCTATTCTACATATTATACTAACGACAAAATTTAAATCAGTTTAGGTATCACAACAAAAGTAATTATAACTTGGACAGCATTTTTTACAATTTTTGTTATAATTATTGTATAAATTAAATCTTGTAAAGCTGATAATCTTTCGTATAGAATTAGTGAATAAAAACTTTGAACGTTTGACACGCTTTTTTGTGCAATTCTTATAAAGTTTTTATTACCAATTCTCAATAGATAAAAGTTATCAAGTGGAAGTGATCACTTCCCGACCTGAGATGCCTTCTCGATTTAAAATTTTTTTAAAGGAAATAAAAACCAGTTTAATAAAATTATGAAGTATTTGCTATTAATGTGTCATTTACTAACTGACTAGCTGTTAACTGATTGTGAATAAAATATTATACATACCTCGGTGTAAAGCTTCATTACAACGTTGCGCTTATAATTAACGTTTTATTAACTTAGCCCACGATTATAATAAAGCATTTTTTACCTCATTACGTAATATACTATTGTTGCCCTGATAAATTTTTTCATTGTTATATATTTAGATTTATTACCTATATTTTGGCATATAAATCGGGTGTCAACAAACACATCTAAAGTGAATATATAAAAAATCATTTTATTGGGTGGTGGTTATTTGAAGATCTATTTGGACGCCCAAAGCGTTGAGCGTCATGCTCGAAATGCGAACAAGTGGCGGCGCCACAGCATCGATCCGATTTTGTGCGCCAGGGCAAGTTAGTTGTGTATCGTCGGTTATCAGGGGTCAGAGTTGATTTCGTTTGAATCTGGTTTAGTAGAATGTATCGAAGGATCTTTTATAGTGTACCGGTAAGATTATTGCACTTGCATTATTTATTTATTAATGTACGTCACCAAACAAACAATCTTATGCGTGGGCACAAAAATGTATCAGTTAGTTTGCCGTATTAAATTTTTTTCAGCAGCGATAATGCTGTACGAGAAAGTTTGAACTTGGTTTTTAGATTAACAAAATTTAATTTTTAAACACAATTAATATTTTTTGATAGCAAAATTTATTTATATTGACATACATTTTGAACACACACTAACTTGACTAATATTTTTTTAAACGCTAGCATATTTTTCAATTAACTTGTAATTTATTTTACATTTACTTCCAAGTCTCGCGTATACTTATCCTTCCATAACATCAAAACATAGAATTTATCTCTATTTAGTTAAATATGCACGCGTAATGTGATAGGTAAAAAATAAAAGCTGTGTACGTTTCTTTTAGATCGCAAAGTTAATATTTAATTATAATAAATGGTGATGTGACAAAGCAAGTTGGTGTTGAAGTATTGGACCAGAAATTTTAAATATTAATCGGGGAATTAGTATATATTTATTATGCGATTTTTATTGTACACCCTAACATACAAATAGTTTTGAATTTATATAGTAAAATTAATTTAAAATTTCACCTTATAGTATTTTACTATAAAATAGTACCTATTTTGCTATAAATTGCAACCGGATTTACAGAAACCATACGTTTACACATACATAATAAGGCAGATTAAAAATATTCAACATGTTTGTGTCGAACTTGTTTAATGTAGTTTTTTATTTGAAAAAACAAAAAAAGCACATTTTAGTAAAAATTTATTAAAATATTAGAAAATTATCGAAGAAGGTCTTTCAGACTATTGTTGAACTCTTATGGAAAATATAGAAATTCGTTATATTTGCTTTCTATAGTTGAATTCATTAATTATAAAAAAAAATTCTTTACACAATTTTTTACAATAGGAATGAAGCAAACATTTCTTGTATACTGTTATTATCAATTTATTAGGGCCAACAGACTGTGTATGTTTTTGATGTATGATTTATGTGAAAAACAAGCATATTCTCTAAAAGTCACTTGCTCAGTATGGATAATTTCCTTACTTTTTTGTAACGCTTGACTGAATTTGTTGACACACGACGGTATTGAACAAGTACTTAAAACCATCCCCATCTTTATTGTTTATTTTACCTCAATGCATCACAGTTATATGAAAACGTATACGTAGGTAGAATATTTTTCTACGGTCTTCAGAAAATTAAAATTTTTATCAAATCCTATTAATAATTAATTGCATACAAATCATCATATTTTCATCAATCTACTATATCCACAAATATGTTAGCTTTCATTTCGGCAACCAAAACAACAAATCGTCTGATGTTATGATTGAAAACGAAAGTTCAATGCCAAACTGAAAAATAAAAATGTTTGAATAAAACTTATACTATGTACTATAACCTGCAATACACATTAAGGCTTATTGTTTTAATATCCAATTATCCCTAACGAAAGGATTATTTTCAGAAAAGCAATTATTTCTATTGTAATTTTCTTTTAGTTTGAGATAACCGGAGATTGAAAAACTGTCTCTAAGCAAAAATAACCTCTAAATAATATGTATCTCTTAACAATAAAATTGGAAACAACATTTCTCATATAAAAACGCTGGTTTTAAAATTGAATACAATATAAACAATTGCACATCGGCAAATAATACCTAATAAAGGCTCTTCCACACGAAGCGGATGCGGACGCAAGTTTGCAGGAAGTTTTAACCATTGCTTTTTATGCAGCCACATATGGATATGAACCCGCACAACTCTAGTCACAGCTGTATATTATTATTTTTTGTCCGTAAGGGCGATCGGTTTCTTTGAAAAGCTACATAAAAACCAATACTTAAAACTTCTTACGGGCACGCGTACACATTCGGGTGTGGAACAGCTCTTAGGAATCTAATTTACATACTCATATTCATTTGTTACTATTTATAATTTATATATTCAAAACACATTAAACGAAATGCGAAAATATCCATACGTACTATACTACACACTTTGCTGTTCTTGTATACTATTTATTTTATCTCATTGTAACATGATTAAGCAGAGTATGATCATATATTATATCACCTTCTATTGTAAATTGGTTATTTTTATTTCTTAATGTGAAATTGATTGATAACGATGACTTCCAGTTCCTGAATTAAATTGATTCAATTAACATTTTCGTAGTATATAATATGACAGTTTTTGGTTGGTTGAAGTATAGTTAACATATTTTAATTTATTTCAGTGACTTCAAATATGTTAAGCAAAATTAGGAACTTTTCACTTGTTTTAAACATCTCAGAAAATAATAAGTCACTAATTTTTCAACAGCTGCTAAAGTAGCAAATCTTGCTAAAATTTAAAAAATAGATTTATTTAGATGATGATATCTCGAGTGCAATTATTATGTTACTACTAATTCGGGTGTGGTATTTTTCCGACAGCCCAGGACTAGCGATTATAATGTAATTTGCGGAGTTCTCGTTCAATTAGTTTACCTGCTTTTCCCAAGGTTTTCGAACAGGCTATAAGCGGAAGGAATTCTACATTTTTTAACGGTTATCGGAGGGGTTAGATCTCTTGATATCGCAATATTATGCACAAAATAGTTGAAATGTTAGAAAACAGTAAATTAGCTAGGGGCGATGGGAATATCCTTGAATTTATTTGAAGGATACTATTGTTTACATGAGAATTAAGAAACATCTTATTGATAACTTGCAGTAATGCAGAATATGCAGAATCGCTGTTAAATGAATTGCCATATTTCTCTCTGATAAAAAGCAGAGGGACCAATATTATCAAAGATAATAAAATTATAAATATTATCAGTGAATGAAAATAATGTGTATTAGAGTGGATTTATTATTTGTTACTATTTAGTATGTGAACAAACTTTTTACTGCGGATGATTTCACTAGAGTGTTCACTCTGTCTTCCACGGTATTAGGCCAGTGGTAGAGCGATGGAGTGCTGAGAAGCAAGTATTATGTTCGACTTCTGATAAACTACGTAGCATCAAATTAAAAACTAATCCTGTAACTATCCGCACGCAATCGGATATTACAGACGTGGGGGCTAAAGGCTGATTATTTAAGAATTGACTATAAGGCTGATGAAAATCATCATTAATTGTGTTGTATAAAGTGTCGAGAACCAAAGAATTTAAAGGTAGAATTAGAATCTACATCTACAAGCGCCGTCTTTCCTCTTCTTTGAGTGCCATACAATATGCAGTGCATAGGCGATCAATTTAACCAAAGCCAAGGTGACTAACTAGGAAATATAATTGATGTGTTAATTGCCTATTGCTTTACCCATAGCCCACAGATCGATATTGGGCTTTAGACTACAGCAATGCATTCGTCGTGACTAGGATTTGAACCGCGGTCTCCCGCTTCCGAACATTAAATTTTGAATACATTATTGTTATTATTATTTTTATTGCTAATTGTGGGACAAATATTTTTATATGGGTAGAAGTACACTTTATATTATTTCTACTCGTGGCTCCTCTAGTATACCAAATTACGAGCCGCCGCTGGTTAATAAAGTTAATTTTGTATGTGTTGCTTAATTTAAGTTTAGCTTAAACTCGTTTTATTTGTGTCTGCTGCAACTGACCTCCGTGAAGTTGGCTTTAGATATTCATCGTTTTGATATGAAACATATATACATAAATGTAGACTCGTTTTCAAAGGTTTTCCGGCTTTAACATTAGGTTGCTTTTAGTTTTTTCAATATTGGAAAAAAAATTTCCATTTACATTTTTCCGATGTAAAAAATAGGAAGTCGGTAAAATTTTTCGTTTAAAATCAGGTATCTATTATAATGTTTTAGTGGCCTCACGCACGCATGTAATCTCAACACAATTTTTTATTTATTTATCTTTAGTTTTATAGAAGTACTAAGTATAAAATTATTTTACGGTTATTTCGCTATTGCCGTTGACCATTTCGCCGTCGGAAATTTAGCATTTAATTGTCAACTTCAATAATTCTTTGATATACAGTACAATATATTAAAATTAATTAAACAATAAAATTATTTGAATTGTTTTTATTATTGTATACAGAATAAAATGTTGTGCAATCTAGAATCTAAGTTTTTTTAAAGTCTCATCTGCTTTGTTTATTGTTTTTTGTGTTATATTTACCGCCGAACTAGAACTAACATTTATTTATTACATTGCATATTTTTAAAATACAAAAAAAATCGTAATTTTAATTTAGTTATTCAATTATAATTTTAATATTACTTTCACAGATTAAAAATTCACTAATTTTTCACATCTAAGAAGAAAAATCAATAAAAGTTTAAACATCCTACTTTAATAGGTTAATTTTTAATTATTAAACTTTAATGTAGGGTAAAAGGAGTATAGATGGATCACCGTTTAAAAAACATTCAATAATTTCTTTCTTAATTAAAATAAAAGCATGTTTTTAATACAGTACATACTTTAAACATTGTTTGTCATTTTGGCAAACTTTAATAAACCGAAAGTAATGCCGTAAAACTATAAAAATTAAAAAACTGAACAGTTAAATTAGCCCATCTCTCGTAACTAGCATAGGACCACGTGTGGTAGGAGAGATGGACCTACAGTTTTTTCGTATTTTTCTTTGTTACTTTAGTACGGCAGATTTGGCAAACGCTAGTATAAGAGGTACAACCTACATGTAACCATCAAGAACACAATATACATTTATTCAGTCATCTTTTTTTTTGGTATGGCGGTAATCTTCATTGCAGCCAACACATTTACTTTCCACACCACTCAAATTGTTCCCGTCATCGCTGGAAGAGTTTTTCAAAACTACTTCAGACGAGTCTGAAGAAGATTTTTCGCGTTTAGATATCTTCTTTAGTTTCTGATTCTTCTTTCTTGCATCTATTTCTTTCCTCTTTCGTATGTTTTCGAATGAAGTAATAATTTCAGTCAGATTGACACGTTTCTTTTTTATAGCTAGTGTTTTTAAGTTTTTTAATGTGGGTAGAAATTTTTTCCTCAGCCTTTTTTATCTAATATACTATCCGGGCCCAATCGATTGGTTTTCTCCAGATTACTAGTTGCTACTCTTCGTTTAAAAGTTCTTGTAGGAATACTAAATGACCTGACAGCCTCACTTACGCTCATATCACCGGCTATTACTGCATTAATAGCGTTATCTAAATTTTCAGAAGTATAAGTGCTCCTCGGCATTGTATTTTTTGACGTATATATAATGTTAGGCATTTTTCTTTAACAAAAACCACAGGTTCATCTCTCCTGTACATATCTGGTCCATCTCTCTTCAAACGAGAGGATAGACGGACCACAGAATACTGACCTAACCGTGTGTAATAACTATCTTGATTTAAGTTATATTTACACTAAAATACATATGTACATGGTATTTTCACACCGAAATCTTCAAGATAAAATTACCTAAACACACAAAAACTCAACAAAGAAAATATATCTAAATAATTTTTCAAGTCAGTCAAAACAATTTTTTATAATATTTCAAAAATCTACACTTTAATTCTGTATTCCTTGCACACATATATATCACTTGCAACTAATGCAATTGCATAATTGCATCCAAATTAAACACTAATTACTGCTACAGTTTACGAGATATTACAAGTGGTCCGTCTCTAGACCTGGTCCAATTATACTCCCTTTACCCTATTATGCTGTAATGTTCATTTAAAAAGTTTCAAGTTTGATGAAAAAAAACTTTATGATTGCACAGATTATAAAATTAAACACTAAACTTCCGACGGCGAAATGCCGATGGCGAGATGGCAACAACAATTATTAATCATATTCTCTTGTAGTCATCTTGATTTCAACCAAACTGATCGCATAAACACTGCATAGTTATTTTAACTGCTAATAAAGTATATTTTAAAATTTACTAATAAATGTGCGTTGAACTTTTTATCTTCTTAGTTTTTCTAAAAGAAAACATGAAAAAACCAGAAAAACTGATAAAACCTATAGTACCTATACGTGATACAATTTTCAACTTTTTAATATTAATATAATCTCCCAATCTACTCTAAAACTGACACTACCAAAATTTCAATTACGTAAGTTTACAAAATGTTATTTGACTTTAAAATTGACTCAACTTTTGTGAAAACCATGTAATGGAAGCGATGTTTTTTAAGAAGATGGAATTGCTAGTAAATAACTAAGTGGAAGGAAGTATTATAAAGTTTTCCGCGATCAGGAAGTTATAAATCGGTTATAACGAAAAATGTGATAAGGTAATGATTACACTATAACATATTTAAAGCACGCTTTTATGTTCATTTAATCAACTTAACTGAAAACTTCATTTCGTTGTAATATAAATTTAAACGAAAATGTGAGGATGCAATTTGTTAACAGCCTAATGAATTAATTACAAAATAAACAGATTTCATATACAATTAAGTCTTTTTAAAGTTGCAGGAGCGAAACTTATTTGTAAGGTCGTTAATTTTAATAACGAAATTGCAATTTCTAAAGAAATTACTTTGGGAGAAAATCAATACACCTTCATGAAAGTGATTTGAACTATAATAATAAATTGAAAGACCATGCCAATTTCGCTTTGCTGTAACGTAGATAGATCCATTTTTCTGTTCTTGTGGAAAATTGATGCTTATTCCACAAACCATAAATAAAATTAAAGGCATTATTTTCGCACTTCATTTTTTAAAAATAATGATAAACCTAAAATGGCAGTGGGTTAATAAAAACAATCCTGGCTGCAGTGACCGCAGGTTGCTGTTAAGAAAAACACATTATTCTTCGTTGCTTTGTTCTCTATTGATGCGATATTCCACAATTTTCCATAAAATTTGATAGGATTATTAAATTTCACAAATATATAAACATAAAATCATGGTAAAAGTAAATGTTTGTTTTTTATAAGAAAATATTAATAAAGTAAAAATATAGGTACTTATTTTTTCTTCAATTTACTGACAAGCGAAATTAAATGTGAAATTTGTAATTACAAATTAAAATTGCATCTTTTTAATATTCACTGATAATTACTTCAATTAAATTGGAATCGTTAGGATCCGTTCATTTAATTATTATCGCTTAACTTTGTTAATATTTCGATCAATAAATAATATAATAAAGCGTAATTTTATAATTAATTATTTATTATTATGATCAATCAGGCTTAACTCGAACACAAATGTGTTAATTTTAATAATCGATTATAAAATTTTAGGTAAACATGTCGATTATTTAATTTCACTATACACGTGGAAATTTCAGTTTAAATATCTAATGTTTACTGAAATAAGTATAAATCATTAGCTACTGTTGGTCTTATTACAAAATAATAATACAATAAATGTAAAATTGTTAAATTTTCAACTTTTTTATAATCATTTTGTACGACAATACCAATATGCAGGTATCATAAAGCATATTGATGAATAGGCGAATATAGTGCTTATTTTTTGTTATTTAAATTAAAAAACATTATAAACGTTTTCAATATCTACTTATAAATTCTAAATGAAAAGCATTTTTTTTGTGTATTAAATTTATAAAAATCTTCAAAACGGATATTATCATGAAAACGGCTGTGACCCGCCATGTCATTTTCATAATAATAATAATAGTAATAGTAATAGTTCAGCACTACAGGACTAGCAGACCGATGAATTCGAAACATATTACAGTCGTTTTTACTCGAGTCTTTCGGTATACTGTGAAGACAATAGGCGTTTTCGAAAATTGATCCGGTACATTTCTACCGGTTACCTCCCGGTAAACAGCTGATTTACTGGTGCATGTGCGGTGCATGGATAAGGTAGATTAATTTTCGAACGTTTATTATACCCACCGGTAGATTATTAGAACAAATTGTTCACCTAACCTCAAAGTTCATGTATAATTTTTATATACTTAATACTGAAATATGTATGCTGTATATAATATAAATATGTATGCTGTATATAATATAAATATGTATAACGCTGCGTACTGAATACCACGACTGAATGAATTGACTAAAAAAGATAGGTTAGGTAACCTCCGGTTAATAATTTACCATCTCGAAATGTCGATCCATAAACGGTTAACCTTGGTTAATCTGGTACATGCACCTGGTAGATTTAGTAGAATTTTCGAACGCGGTTAAAATTTACCGATTGAATTTTCGAACGCAAGCGGTGAATGCGGTATCTACCAGTCATCTACCGGATCAATTTTCGAAAACGCCTAATGTGGCTAGCTCTGCATTTTTACCATCTATAATCTCACTAATACAAGTGAGTCTTAACTAACATATTGGCAGGCCTAGAAATAGAACTCGGGAGTTTCTAATAATCCTAACTAGCAAATGCACTTGTAGATCTACGCGCTTTTCCTTACATCAAAAGAATAAGAAATTAAACATTTTTTAATTTGAAAATCTATTTTAAATCTTGATATATTATTTAATTTATTATAATACAATTTGATTTAAAATATTTCAATGTTATTGGCAAATTTCTCCTTATCTTAATTAAATACTTTTTTTCAATTTATAGATTCGGAATATCGAATTTAATCAAGGTTTGTTTTCTTTTAAAAAATGGTAATTTTATTTTAGTAGATTATTAAAATCGTCTGTGATTTCAAAAGAATTGATTAATACTTCTTTTTCAATTAATGCATAGTTTAGCCTTGAAAATGTAAAACCAAAGATTAGGCTGTTCTAATAAATAATAAATCACTTTACTGTTCCTTAACTCTTGCAGGTCGTCATTGTTATATTTTCTTTCATTAAGGTTAAGTTCAACATTTAAAAGTTTTTGTTTTTTGTCTGTAGAACAAGGCTTTCGGTTATATTAATTAGCTTAGTTTGTAAATTTTCAAAGCACTCTTTTATTAATATAACCTAATAATAATCGGTCCTTATATATTATAATTAAATTTGCGTTTTAAATATAGTATGTAGAGAGCTGAAATTCAACCTATTAATAAATTATTTTTGATGTAACATAATATTATTTATTGAAAAAAAATTTCTGTGAGAATACGAATAACTAAATTTCAAGTTTTTTCTTATACCTTTGAGATGAAATGATGCGATACTTGTTAATAAAGGTCTGTTGAATCTGAAACTAAATTTGATTTTAGCAATTACTCGTATATTTAAAATTTTTTTAATGGTAATAAAAACTGACTACCTTGAAAAATAAAAAATAGTTATTAACAATCATCAACAACATCGACTAATCGATTGCACCAATTCCATTTAAGAATTTAACATAAATACGTTGAGCGTTTAAAGTAGTATTTATTATAAAAATGTATTAAACTAATTTATTGACAACGTTTAACTTTTAAATTGATTGAAAATTTTTATTGGTCAATTTTAACTTAATTCGTCGCTTAAATTTTAATACTGCCGTATTTTTTTATAGAATTGGCGTATCCTTTTTAATGCCAACTTAAAATTTACATTTTATTTAAATGTCTGGTAAATCCTGAAATAAGGTTGGTGCGATAAATCAATATAACCTGAGAAATATTTGCTGAGTTTAAAGTTTTTTTTTTATTCATTAATA
The DNA here is from genome assembly GCA_911387805.1 of Cantharis rustica. NCBI lineage: Eukaryota > Metazoa > Arthropoda > Insecta > Coleoptera > Cantharidae > Cantharis > Cantharis rustica. The sequence continues at coordinate 109,922,340 of OU426877.1, read as the reverse complement.
AAGCTTCTTGTGGTTTTTGAGAGAACGAGCACATTTGAAATAAAATCAAGTAAAAAAATTCATACTCACCCAATTAGTACATTAATGTAAAAATTATTTCTTAACAAAATGATTTAATTTACCTACAGTTCTTATACGAAATTGTGAATATCACTTTATAATAGTTTGAGAGTGGATTTAAGATATAAGTATTTTAATAAAGCCTAATACCATAAAGCTTTTATTTTGACATTCAAGCAGATAATAAAAAAAAATTGCTGAGAGTAAATTTCCATAGTATAAACAATTTTAAGAACCATGCAACAATTGCTGTGTTAAAATTCTTTCAATTAATGAAGTTGTTTGCAAGTTAAGAAGGTGTTTGTGACGATACAACCATCACGTTTTGATGTGCCGGTACGGTTTACGTGTAAGAATTAACGAATCGGCGATGAATTTAGTATTTTAGGTTATGTCAATAATAAGTCCGATGCACACGAATAATAATTGATTTTATATATCATAATGCAATAAAATTACCTAAAATATATAAGTTTTATTAAAAGAACGCCAAGAAAACCTAAGGGTATTGTGTCCCCGAGCCCTTAAGAATAATGTTATAGATTCGAATCGATCATCCGAATTAGCTCAACCTTTTTAATAATGACACTGACCTAAAAATTATAAAAATTGAATGAATAATAAAAACGTTATCATGGAATATCGATTTTCAACCTTAAACTGAGTTAATGCATTTTTATAAGGTTATCTTGAGTAAAATTTTATCTACACCCTATACATGACTAAATAAAAGTACGTATGATATGAGAAAATTCAGCTATATATTATGTACATTATAATTTTTTCAATACGTTGCTATGAATATTCATCGAGAATTAAACTTACATCTTTGGAATTTGAGTGCTTATATTTTTTCAAATTTTAACAAAGATTTAATAGAAATTTAAAATAAAGAATATATACATAGAAAATTATTATTTAAGGTAAATACCAAAAGACATTAATCTTTTCACCAAAGTGATCAAATTTGAAAACAACAAAGTGACTTCAAGCGTGGGGCTATTAATTTAATTTAGAATCGGTGTCATACGCTTTTAGTCAATTTGACGTTTTAGGATGGTGCTTTCAAGAGCACTAATTTTGCATGTAAAAATTTTAATGTACTACATCAGCTTTTTTGTAATATTTTTAAAATTATTATACGGAGTTATTTAATTAACAAATAATATTAATTGCTTTTGCGCATTTTGACGTTTTCCATTTCGTAAATTATACAAAATCTTGCTCAGGGCTTACATACGGTCAATAATGACAATTCTAACAAATAGGATGTGATACATAATGCCAAGTATCTCACAAAAATTTAAATATTGTTTAAGCTAATTAATCTTCAACAGTTTATTATTAAAACAGAATATATCATGTATTACATGCGAAATATAAATATACTTACTTAATTTTGAAGGTGATGTGCTAATAAACTTATTTGTTCTGATTAAAAAATTGTATTTTGTATTTATTACTAAACTTAATGACCTTGCCGTATATAAAGCATTATAAGATTTGTTTTTTGCCCCCTAACCTTAAAAATAACTCTCCAATCTCCAAAAAACTAAATGAACGTAATAAAATTAAATTAAATTAAATCTAATTAATTGTAATTATTGTGGGAGGCATTCTCTAAACTATCTTTTAAATAGAACCGCAATGGCTCTAAATTTAAAAATAATACTATAAAACCTGTGATAGATTTTGCTTGAGTATTATCAAAAACTCAATTTATTGTTTTCTTTGCAGTTTTTATATAAAAATGCAATAGAAAGTTTTCGAAAAATTGCTTGCTATGCATTTTATACAATGTATCTTTAGTAAGCGGATATAACTACTTACGTAAATTTCAATCAAGATACAATTTTCTGCTTAAAACCAAAATAACACTTTAAATTACATTTTATTTTAAATACAACTTCTATCAGCTTCTATGTGTAATACTAACAATTTTTATAATATTGCTATAATCAAATAATTTTTAATTTTTTTTTATTGTAATAATGAGAAGATATGAAAGTTTTTACGTCAATTCGGTTAAACTCAACGGTTAATCAATAGGTAATATTTACAGAGTACAAATTACAAACTACAATCCGATCATTGTAACTCAGTCTATTGTAAATTTACGATCCCAGAAATTTCACACTTAACAGTACATTTAATTATACAATTTGGTGCAATATTTATTCGAAACAAAATTGTTCAACACGAACCGTTTTGGTGTACGACTGATTGGGCACACCTCCTATTTGATTTAAAACTATTTGGCATAAAATTATTTATTATTCAACGATTTTTTGGTATGTTTTTATTCTTTACAGTAAAGGGGTCAGGGCTGTATTTAGACTAGATTTTCGGGGGGGCGGTTAAAAAAATTAAAAAATTACTGGCTAATTTATTAAAATATAAAGGAAACTAAAATTCAAAACCAAAAATAAAAGTATAAAGAACAACATATTTAAAAAATAAAAAAAAGCTACAATAAAAAACAAACATAAAATATAAAATTAAAAATAAAAGAAACTCGATAAATAAATAAATACCTAAATAAAAAAATTTAAGTCCCAACTTAAACCGCCAGTTATGCTAAAATTGGCAAAATAATGCGGAGGCCTACATTTTGCTCTGCTGATTTTTTGAGTATAATTTTGTGCAAGTGTTTTTGCAATTAAGATTTTATTTTTGAGTATTGCTATTAGAAAATTTTGTTTGAATACTTTCAAACTTTTGGTCGAAAGTGACACCAAAAACGTTGTAATTTTGTAAGAAGATTGTTTTTATTTAATTAAAGTGATTATTTTTCTGAGCGATTTTTCTTTATTTGAGTTCAATATATGAAAATAATTTGTCGAGAGATCGACAAATTTTGATTACAAGGTTGACTTCTGGGTGGTGTTAGCGCGGAAAAAATTTTGTTTGTGCTATTTTAAAAGTTTTTTTTACTAGAATATTTTTAATAAGTTTAAACTTATTCATATTTTAATTTTAAACTCTCTTGTAAAAAACCGTCTTTAAATAAAATATTTTAATTTTAAAATTTGAATAAAAATCACAAACTAAATTTTTATTTTACCGATGGCGATGGTAAAATAATGTTGTCAAAACGAAGAACTAGATTAAACTGAAAGAAAATTTTACAAATCTTACAAGCAAATGTACATTTATACATAAAATTCACACCAAAATATAAAATGATTTATGGGTTTACAATGCCCACTCTAATTTATTGCTAGTATTATTTTAAGCTATGCTGCCCATGATGGTTATAAAATTTGTGTTCGCTTTAAAATTTTTGATTTAAACAATTTATAGCAATTTAAAATTTTTACCTTAATAATAAGAATTAGGATAAAATCCCTATTTCGTTTATTTCAATATAATTATTTTTCAAAAAATCGAAAATTAATTAATAAGAGTAATAACTAACAATTAATTAAGTGGCGCAGACTTTTACACAGTACTGTAAATATATAGGGCTTTTTTATATTATTCATCGTCAGTTTATATACTTTTGCAATTTAGTAGTAGGTGTATTCATTTCCGATTTTTTAGTTTGGGATTTAATTTATTAGAAATATCTCTTTAGTTTTAATTTTTATTTAAACACTAACTTCAAGTTTAATGTTTTTGTTATAGTTTTAAAGATTGCTTTTGTTTTTTCTGATTTTGTTACGATTGCAGTCGGACATCCAGTACTTTATTAATTTATAAATCATTTCGGGGGGGGGGGGCGAGTTTTTAATATACATTTTAATTTTTAAAAATAATTTGCATAATACGATATCAATTAAACAAATTAATTATTGCTTAATTGATTATAGTAAGTTATATTAATTACAGTTAATATAGATTATAGTTATTTGAAATTGTTTTCAAATTTTTAAAACTTTTTAAATTTAAAATGTTAACGCTTTTTATGATTGATACATTACGATAATCTTGGCGAATTTTTGGCATAAAACGGTATATTTGTGCGAGGAAAACCTCTCTAATGTAATTTTGCAAGATGTATTCTACTTATAAATCCCTCCTGGTGATTCACCAGTCTTATGCAAAGAAATTATTGGGAAATTCACGCATTTTATATTTTGTTGAAAAATTTTGTAGAGAAACAGTTCGATTACTTATACTAATTGTGTAAAATTTCTATAAATTATAAACAATTTTATTGATGTGTGTTAATATAAATGAAAACGACCGAATAATTAAATTTAAAAATGATATTTGAAAGATAATATTTTTTGATAATTTTCGTTTATACGTAAAGTTTTATAATTAGAAACTCGTCGTGCAAATATTTTTCTCGTTTAGTTCAAAGAAATGTTCGTATGACCAAGCACAAACGTGACCTATAAATTTTATTTAAAATGTATAATACGTTTAATAAAATTAATTAATCTTTTCCTCAAAGTTTTTACAGAATTAAAATATAATAATTATTTATTAAATTAAAACACAAAGTGAAATAGTTCAATTATACTAGTACATGCCAATTAATTAAAATTCAAAATGTTCAAGAGGTGTTTTCATAAAAGCCACCCAACGCCTTGGAGTGGAAATATCCAACAATAATAATATTATAAAATTGAAAACAACGCAGGCAATTTTTATGTATGTAGTACTTTGACATTATTTACTTCTATTTTCAGCTGTATATGAACAGATTTCTGTGAACTTACGTAAAAATAAATTTTTAATTTATTTAAAACTTTCATAAGATTTGTTCATGTCAAGGCACGTGTCCATGATTTGCTTTTGATGTGTTCGGGTATTTAACATAAAAATATATTTTAGAACATAGTCTGTTTAGTCAACAGACTAAATTCTATGTTGATTTTGGCATAATAAGGACCGATACTTGCTGTACTTCACAAAAGCTTTAATGCGCTAAATATAAAGTGTTCTAAATTGTCAAGATTAAATTCCGATCGTATAATATAACTACTGTATAAAATTTTATAATATAATATTAAACGATTTCTTTATGATTCCTCTTTATTACCTTTTCGTGAGATACATACATGCTATATACAACCTAAAAATGGTTAGCAATAATCATATATCAAATTTAATAAAAAAAAAGAACAATGTGGGGTGCGTTTCACAATGAAAATTTACTAATATTTCAAGTTATGGTTACTAATAAAATAACCTATTCTAAAAGCTTAACCAAAAATTATCTTCCAATCATATACATTAGTAGTAATGTGTAATTTATATATTATATATTAAATGTAAACTAATTGTTTGAAAAATCAATACCACAAATTAATATAACTTACTAATTAATTTTGAATAAGTTGATGTTTAAATTGTACATTAACTCATAAATCAACTATGCGAAGTATATATTATTTATGTAAGCAGTTTTAAATTTTTAGTAAGATTCACAAATTACTACTAAGATAAAAAATTTTCTGAAATTTTAAATTTCAGGTTACTGTTCTCAAACCGAAAATCATTTCAATAATGTTTATAATAAAATATTAATTAGGTCTTTTTGATTTCAGAATTTGATGTTACCATCAATTACTAACTCTGTTTACTAACATAAATAAATATTTCTAAAATGAGCTCCCGATCAAAAGATAAGGTTGCAGCATTGTTCAGAAAAATCTTTAAATCGCCCGAGAAGAGAGAAGAGGAAGCTGCGAAAGCTGGAAGCTCATCAAGTGGCTCTCCTGCAAGATTGCTTTTACGCGGATGTCGCGATACCGTATCCCCTGCTGCTCATCCCGTTGGAAGTCCTGCATTTACAGAAAACAAAGATCCTAAAAAGGTTTTAGAAAATTTACCTTCGAGTAAAACAGTTAGAAGTCGAAGACTTATGAAAGAATTTAAAGACTTACAACGATTACAAAATTCGCGTAGTTTAGATCCCGTTTTTACTGTAGAATTAGTAGAAGATAATTTATTCGAATGGCATGTAAAATTGCACAAAATAGATTCAGAAAGTTGTCTCGGTAGCGACATGAAAGAACTTGGAATTAAATATATTTTGCTACATTTGATATTTCCTGAAAATTTTCCATTTGCACCACCATTTATGCGAGTAATTTCACCAAGAATCGAGAAAGGGTTTGTTATGGAAGGTGGAGCGATATGCATGGAATTATTAACACCAAGAGGTTGGGCTAGTGCTTATACGGTCGAAGCAGTAATAATGCAGTTTGCCGCTAGTGTAGTTAAAGGCCAAGGTCGAATCCAACGGAAAACTAAAGGCCAAAAAATATTTAGCAGACGTACAGCTGAAGAAAGTTTTCGATCACTTGTTAAAACTCACGATAAGTATGGATGGGTAACTCCATCGATGGCAGATGGTTAAATTTATTTGGTTGTTAAAATATAGATGATATTTATTATGCGATATTCGGTATACATTTTATAAAATGATCTTTGAAATTGTTGAGTTCCAAAAATAATGGCACCTAACGTGTTGAAACTGCCACGGTTTAAGTCTTATGAAAACAATGTAGATGAAGGAGATTGAATTTAATGTTAGTCTAAACGCTCAATTTTATAGTCCAGTAATAGTATTTAGTATTGTAAATATGAAAGTATTTCAGTTTCGACAAAAATCCATCCTAATAAATTATCAATTTTTAAACATAGTAATTAACGATAAGGGTAGCTTTGATAAATGTAAATAAAATGTAAACCATGCATTGATATTACGTTTGATTAATATTGTATCTACATTTCTACAATTGATAATGAATGTACAGCAAATTCAAGTATAATATCTTTATATGGTCTACATTTTACTTATATGAAAAATCTAACAGTATTGTATTTTGTACTTGATAATGGCCATTCAGTAGGTGCTTTTTATTTAGGAATCCAATTTTAACCTTACATCGATGTTCAAATTAGGAAATAATTTATCTAAAAGTGTTGTTTAAATGGTGTAATACATAAATTATAATCTGATCAGGATTTATACAAAAGAATGAATCATTTAATTTTTAAATATTGGGACTGAAAGTGTGAAAACTTCAGGTGTTGGTGTAACAGATGTACATCGTATAACCCAAGAAAAGATTAAAGGTTTCTTCTTTTGGCAACTTAATAAAAATATAAAAATATTATTTTGTTGTATGCAAAGACGTTAATCCTATCGGAATTTTTACAATAAATGTATTTATTTAAAGCTTGTATCAGTAGCAAGCTGTCAACGTCCAAATATGTCAAATATCTTTAAAATAATTCTGTCATTTTTATTTTCTTTATTGAATCAACCTTTTCATCTTTGGTAAAACTTTCAGATATTCATACCTGTAAGTTTAACTGTCGGTAAATTATTTATTTTGTAGAAAAGTTAAAAAAAGAAATTTAATTTTACTTTACTTTTTTACTTTTCCAATAGACACCTTACACCATAGATAATATTGTTAATACTCGTCAGCAGCTTTTTGCATCAGTACTTTAATATACCAACAGTAATTTTGATGGTGTAAGGTGCCTAGAAGTATTGTAATATTATGTTACCATCTGAATATGACATTTCTATATTAACAATTAAAAATTTTATAAGTAGATTGTGCTGTTATGTGTTCGTTAGATACACAATTAGTAAAGATGTTGTTGTTTCTAATGAATGTAATTTTTGTGATATTATGCAACGTTACCTATAGCTAATTCACGTACACAGGGTGTTGAAAAAAAATGATATCAAATTTTAAAAGCATAAAATAATGCAGTCAGTAACGATCTCAAAGTTATTTTATTTATTATTTATAACAAATGAGTGTGTTTTATTTATTGTATTATAGAAAGATCTTATAAATCTGAAATAAAGGATTTTTGGACCCAATAATACTCCTTTGTTTGTATACATATCTTGTAAAATTTGGTATCAACTTTTTTGAACAACCTGTATAGAGTGTATTATATTTATATTTGTACATAATATATTATAGTTTTAAAAAGAATAATTATATATTTTCATCGATAAATTTAATTCACGTTGTACTAACTAAGTAATTTTATACGTTTTTTATAATCTAATATTTTTAATTTGGTTTTCGTAGTGCTAACGTAAACAATTTACCTCTAATATTTTCAAATCGGTAAAAAAACTCATCAAACGGTTACTTTATATTATTACATTTTATTAAGTATTTTTATAAAAAGTTATGTTGTCTTCCAATATTAAATTGTCTTTTATTTGTATTACTATGTAAATATATTCTAAAATGTTGAAATGAACTCAGATGAATAATAAATGTGTTATCAATATAAATGTTTTAATTTGATAAAAATGTTTATTTTTTTATGCACTAAAATCAACAACCGTTTGATCGCTGTTATAATAATCATATTATTGATAAATAACAGACAAAAATTGAAAATTATATAAAACTCTGGTCGCATGATTATGAATGAATACACATCATATTATAATATTTTATATAATAACTGTATACATAAATACAATATTATATAATCAAAACAACGAATTTAAGTATTTAAAATTAATTTTCTTCAAAACTTCATGCTTTAATATTTATTTATTTATTTCAGCAAACAAAACTTATATAAAGCAATTCCAAAATCTGTAAAATATAAAATTATTCATGCATGGTGTGTATATTTACATTTTCTTATATTTACAATTTTGTAAATGAAAATTAATATTTCTTCAAATTTGCTCAAGTTTGTCTGGCTACTGCTTCGAAAGTATTAACTCTGCATAAAAGATATATGGGACTAAACTTATAAATAATTTTATCATAATCTTACCGCTGTGGACTACCCCAGCATTCAAACAGAATGTTTGATTTGTTGAGTTAGTTACAAATGATAAATTGGAAATCGTGGACTTCCTTGAATTTCTTAAGGTTTGTTAAGTTAAACGTCGACGTGGTTTCGAACGCCGTTGACCCAAGTTGAAACATTTCGTATGTTACGAGTTTATGCATTTCGTCAACGCAGGCAAATTTCGACGGCGTATACAAATAACCTTGAAATTTATTTATTTTTCAAATTTTAGTTACGTTTCTAGTCATAAAATTCGTTATTACAAGTTTAGGAACTTTTGTTCCGTAAATCAGTGTACCACTAAAATTTTAACCCGTATTTTTGGTAAATTAATACGGTATTATATAGATACTAATTTAGAATTTTTTTTCAATAAGTTAGATTTATTTTTAAGTCAAAACAAACTGAAAGCGAAACCTGGCTAGGCAAACGCCATCGTATACGAACTTCTGCATAAATCTACATTTTTGTAGTTATTCAACGGCGTAAAAGCTATGTTGCCGTTTGACATAAACCAAACTTTAGCTTGGCTTTTCTTTAACGCTAAAGCAACCTGGCTTCATGAATTAAAGAGTTGGTTTACATTTTTTACATAAGTTTGCCCAAATATCGACTAGTCTGTTTTTTATAGTTTTTTTGTAATGATCTAACATCATTGTGTCAGTTAATTATAACTAGTTATCATTTTTATAACGCCAATCTATGCAATAAAAATATGCAAATCAGTAATTTTCTAAGAAAACCTTAAGTAAAGCACATATTAGCATTATTTGCAGGTATCGCAGGAGCAAACTGTATAAGAAGATTCCGTCCGACGCTCACGTAGTAATCAAGAAGTAAGGGGGATATACTACATAATGAGATCAAGAGAAAAAAAATTTGCATTAGCGGTTGAATGGTATATTTAGTTCCGAAAAGCAATCAATTATAACAGAATTGGAAGTTGATTGACCGATACGATTATCAATCGATAGCATTGTTTAGTTTGGTTTTCCGAAAATTTAAATTCCGTGCAATTAAATCACAAAAGTTAGTTTCATAAATTATGCAATTTTGTATCGGCATTGAGTTAACCAAAATGAAGTTATTCGATCTTCAAGCAATAAATTAACCAAAAGTCCTTTATTGAGCGCCCCCACCTAATAAGGTCGTCCAGTTGTGGAAGTGAAATTTAAGAATTAGATAAAGTCAGAATTTTTAATATTAGTATGTTATTTTGTAGGGAACCATCCAGGATTCCATCATTACTTTATCCCGGATTTTTGATTTAATTTTAAGGATATTTTTGTTTTTATTTTAACAGGAATTAGGTGCAGCTTGGTACAAATTTTGGAAATTTGTATTATGTGTTTATTGTATTTGCATTTATTGAGATTTCATTATCTTATAGCAATCTTATGTACTATGTAAATATTTATTTATTATATGGTTGTATATTTTGAAATTAGTGTTGTTATTGAGTTTTTCTTTCTGCTGGCTGATTCAACTTGCTCCTACGCCCTGAAGATTTGGAGCTCTTGACATAAGCTGGCGGGAAGCTTAAGGGTACAGGTACAGGTTTTAATTCTTTAAGGTAAGTACAGTAAAACCTCGATATAACGGATTAATTGGGGTAGAAGATGTCCGTTAAAGCCGAAAGTTCATTATATAAAAATAGGTTTAAAATAAATCAAAAACCTTTTTTTTTTGAAAATTCACTGTATTTAGAAACAAATAAAAATACAAAACACAAACAAAATTCTATTTGTGTGTCTTCGGACATTCATCGTAAAGTGACTTGCTGTTTGATATCGACCCGCTGGCATTCGGTAATCCTACTTTGAAAAATAGGAATCAAATTTTTTTTACACTTTTGAAGTTTGCTGACGGCCAAAATAGCGATTTCAGAACATGTTAAGGTCGATGTAAATTTTTGTATGTAAATTCTTCGAAAATTTTTAACACATTCGGCTTTAGATAATTTTTGCATGCGGATGGCATATTTCAAAATCGATTTTTTCACAAATTTTGCGCGTTTTTTTTCAGTCAAGGACGTTTTGGCGTAGTCAATTCGGCGAGACCGGTTCGGCGCAAGACTTTTTGGTACGGACTTTTCGACTTGACTATAAAATTTAATTTTATACTACTAATTTTAAAATACTTTTTATAAGCAGAAATCATTATAGAAGTATATACGAAGATCACCTTTTACTAAATAAAATTAAAAAGAGCAATTACAAAAAATTTTATGTTATGTTAATGTACAAAAGTAGAGGTGCAATGATCGTTTTCTTATGGATTCATCTCGTACTTGTAAGACAATTCTCTCAGATAGTCAATTATATCACTATTCGCATAATCACTCACAATAGTTTCGATACGTGTATCAGCATCACGACATTGTTTTAATTTTTTTGGTGGCTTGTGTTCTACTCATAGATGTTCATAAAACAAATCACGGCCTTTTTTAACTCTTTTTAATCCATCTATAAATTTTCATAAAATCGGATGGTCCATTCCCATTTCTAATTAGAAGCGTTGATGAGCTTCTCGGCATGGTTATTAATTTGTTCTATCTGTATTGTTTAGAACCCGATTATACAAATACCTCAATTCTGGGGTAAAAGTTGCCCACCTTCTTGTATTTTCACGACGATTCATTTGCCCGACATAATAATCTTTAAACCATGGCAATAGTGGTTAAAGTTCAATAGGTAACATTTCGGCATTCGGCTAACCTGTCTATTGCATCGTCCAAATCTGTAATCGGTACAAATGTTAGAGACACCACCATTCTTGCATACAAAGCAAAATTAGCATCATTATGATAATTTCTTATTAAGTTCAATTGCGCTAATTGTTTTCCATATTTTTGATTAAATGGAAAAAGCATCTCTACATTTCCGATCTTGGAAATGCGTTTCTAAACGCGGAAATTGCAGCCAATTTAAAATCACACGAAATATAAACAGGATTCAAACTTAGCCACTGTCAGTCAGTAAAAAGTTTTCTTCAATACCGAGCTGGGTTTCGTAGATTGTATTGCTATGAAAAATTTCGTAAATATTTTTCAATTTCTTGTATTGCCTCGGGTTATCTCTTGGATTGCGGACACTATAGATGTTTTCAGGGCGAAGGGGTCTTACGTTTTCAAAATAAAAAAAATTTTCAAATCTAAAAAAAATCAAATAGTTCTCCAAAAATAATTAACAATCCATATCCAAATTTAATTTAACGATTCATCCATTCATTTCTTTTTTAACTAAGACATCGAATTAATTAGTGTAATATTGGTTCTTCAATTTGAATTACCGCCTTCTCAAATCAAAGTTACAAACCAAACCAAAGCTGTGATCGTCAAACAAACCTCGCACGTTGTAATCTCCTCGTAGTAACACTTACAAGTCCTTTTAAATCTGCGGATGGCTCTTTGAATGCTAACGTCGTTATCTTATTTACTAACCTCAAACTTCATCTAAACCTATCTGTGCCAGTGGCGTAACCACTGCTAGGACACCTGAAGGAATAATTAGTACACACAAATTAAATAAAACACAGGATTCGGTTTAACGATGAATATATATTTAAACGAAAAGAAAAAGGTAGTCCAACAACCAATTTACCAGCAAAGTTAATCTCCTTGATATCATTTAATTCAGAATACTTTAGTTTAAAATTTGATTTAATGACTGTTCTATAATTATTCCCTCTGATCGTAATGTTTTCTAATTGATTATTCATATTTAATGACCAACCACAAGCTTTATAATACTTTGTAAAGAAGCGCATATATGTATTTCGATGTTCAACTCAATTGTTTTTATATTATGTAATATCTTTAAATAATAAATCCTTATATTATGCTAAATTATCCGCTCTTATAATTATTACCTCGTCAACTTAAGAACTAAGATTGTCACTTAATTAATATGTCGTCAACTTAAAGCTAAGATCGTCTTTCTTATTGCTTGGTCATTTCCTTAAATCTAAATAAGTCGTCCGCACTTAACTAAATAAATCGTCTCTATACTTAAACTAGCGTCATCATCTTAAACTATTATGTAGCCGCAAATAATCATAAAGAACTTTGTTAAAAACAGTTCTTAAATATCGCAATTGGTATTATCTCATATGTGGTCGCAAATAATCATAAGGAACTTTGTTAATATTTATTAATAACTGTCCTGAAATATCAGAATTTGTATTATCTTGTAATATTTGGTTCTTCAATTTGAATTACCGCCTTCTCAATTCAAAGTTACAAACCAAACCAAAGCTGTGATCGTCAAACAAACCTCGCACGTTGTGATCTCCCCTCGTAGTAACACTTACAAGTCCTTTTAAATTTGCGGATGGCTCTTTGAATGCTAACGTAGTTTTACCTCACTTACTAACTTCAAACTTAAACACATATGTCCAGTGGGGTAACCACTGGTGGGACACCTGAAGGCATAATTAGTAACACACAAATTAAATAAAACACAGGATTCGGTTTAACGATGTATATATTTTAACCGAGAAAAAAAAAAGGTAGTCCGACAACCAATTTACCAGCAAAGTTAATCTCCTTGATATCATGTAATTCAGAATACTTTAGTTTGAAATTTGATTTAATAACTGTTCGATAGTTAATCCCCTGATCGTAATGTTTTCTCATTGATTATTCATATTTATTTTACCAACCACAACCTATAGTAATTCGTAAGAAATTTCATGTATGTATACCGATGTTCGATTCAATTGGTTTTTATATTCCGTAAGACCTTAAATAATAACCCTTATATTTTAAATTATCCGCTCTTATAATTATTACCTTGTCATTTAAATCTAAGATGGTCACCTTAAAATTAGTACGTCTCTTATTGCTAATTGGTCAGTTTCTTAAACTAGTACGTCTTTCTTATTGCTAATTGGTCATTTTCTTAAATCTAAATAGATCGCTTGTACTTAACTAAATAAATTCCCCATACTTAAACTAGTAAATAATCATAGCCGCAAATAATAATCATGAAGAACTTTGTTAACAGTTCTTTAATATCGTTTTAATTGGTATTACCTTTTATTAGGTTAAATGGTGTACTTTTAATTGTATTCAATTTTAATTAAGTTAAATGTATTCAATTGTCACTATTTTTTTTTTAGTGGTTGCAAAAAATCATAAGGAACATTGTTAAAATTATTAATAACTGTCCTGAAATATCATAATTTTGTAGTACATCATTTAGATATATGAAAAAAGAAAGGAACGACATCACAGCATTTGCTATGTCACTTCCGGTTCCATTACAGCTTGCCTTTTTAGTGACCAGCCATACTGAGACATATTTAACCGCCATCTTATGATTGTAAGCGTCCACAAAATCCGTTACACTTAATTATCTAAATTAAATTATCCCACGATAAATATATTTCCACCTCAAACACCCGCCTTCATTCAACTTATCTTAAACAACTCCTCTTACGACTTAACTAAACCTGCCCCTAGTACTAGTACGCCATTGGAAAAACATTATATGAATAATCAATCTCTTCCATTACATAATCTTACTCCCGTTTTAAATGATAATAATATAAATCACAATTTCAAACAGTAATCAAATCTTATAACTGAAGATAAATTAATATAAACTTAGATGCACCCGTGTATGTAAAACGAAATTATCTACCCGCGTGGTTACAACAACTATTACTCGAACTTTTAACATAATCCTGCATTAAATTCTTTAACGAATAAATCAAATATTTTAACTTACGTATTTTACTTCTGTTGTTAACTAAATCTGATTTGAAATAATTTTAATTTCAATTACTTGGTATTTTCAAAATTGATGCACAAAGAACAAGTGTTTTCAACGGCGTTCAAAAATCTCAACTCCCTTCCTATTCCTAACGGTCAACTCTAGCGGAAAAATTTCCCACTACTTCCGTTTTACCACCGTTGTATTTAAAAGTAACCAAATTGAACTAAATTTAAAATTTCGCGCCCAATATATTCAAATTCAAATTTACAATATTACAGAACGCCCCCAAAGGTTTACGAAGAAGAATCCCCAATGCTGATTTGGAAACCTTTTAAGATAAATTTGTATTCTTTTGATATCATAGGATCTTAACCTGCCGTTAAATTGTAATCTGGGATCTCTCAGGCTTGCGCGGATCAATAAAAAGAAATTTTACTGATTCAGATGACTCAAAACCCAGCAAAATAGTCATCTCCAAGAGTGTCGAACTCCTAAACAACTACATTATAAACATTATAAACAATATGATAAACAATTACTAATTGAACATAAAACAAATAAAATCAAATACCCTAACGTTAACTGATAATGACTGGCCAGTCGAAAACAAAAAAAATATTTACAATAAAATTATATACCTAAGACAATTAACAACTTATAAACCTTGTATCTAAATTAAAATTATCAGCATACCATCAACCAAAAACACTTCTTGCTTTCTTTGAACCCTTGTTATAACTTCAAACCTCCATGTCTATGTTTCGTACCCAATGAACTGTAAAATAAAACAAAACCAGAAACTTGTCTCAACTCATTACACACATCCCGCCCCCAAACATGATTAATTAAAACTAACTCCTTAATAACCTGTTCTAATAATGACCAACAAAATACTCTAAAACTTTCGTAACCCAAATTAATTTCAAACACCACTGACAAACCCGTAACCACCATGTCTTCGCCCCCATTTAATAATTGACAAACTACCTATCTTTCCTTCTCCTCTAATTAGCCCCAGATTAATTTCTCGACCAATCGTCTTCCCTCAAATTCAAACCTTCATCATTTCTACCAGTGATTGCTAACCTACTCTCCCCTGATATCATATTCTCCTCCCTCGATCTTCGTTGTTGTACGTTGCCTGCATTATTACCTCTTGAATTCTGATACGGAGTGTATCTTAAATTTCTAGCAATTACCATACCCTTGTTTGACTCCTCCCTCTTTAATAACTGCAATGCCGAAGCTATTGTTTTATTTTCTACCATTCCCCATAATGAATAAACATTCCCCGGAAACTGTCGCATAATACTATTAATCTTCATCTTCTCACTCCCTGCTATCCTGATAGTTTTGAGAACATTCAACTGCCTCACAAAAAACTCGGACATACTTAAATTACCCCCCGACTGATATGCCTGACTAAGATGATGCTCCATGGTCCCCATCTGCGTCTCATCTGACCAAAAATTATTCAAAAAATCATTCTCAAACCTCCCGTATGTTCCCCAACCATCTCTATTTAAGGTTGCCCATTCATCTGCTTTCCCTTTAAAACAACTTAATACCGCCCTCAACTTGTCTTGGCTGAAGGCCTTCTGAACCGACCAAAAATCTTCAAACTTCTCCAAAAATATGACCGGATTATCTACTACGCTACCACTGAAAGTGGGTTTCTCCGTAAACTTCCCGGGTGACGCTGTACCTGCCATAAACCCTAACGCTAGTTCCTGCCAATTCGTACCTACACCCCCTACAACTGGTGAAGCCTGGTTACCTTGCCCGGGAATATTATTTCTATCATGCTCAACTATATTAATATTATCCATACGACCTGCCCTGTCTCTAATCGGTTCGTTTCGACCGTCACCTTCATCTTGTTGGATCTCCTGAATTCCATTTAGTACTTCCATCAGCGTCCTCTCTCTCTCTCTAGATTCCGACAGTAACCTCCCTTGCTCACGAATCACCCATTGTAGCTGCTGCTGCAAACCCGGCCGACCTGTTGGTGTATCTCGTCCCGTTGGTGGTATGTCTATGCCTTCCTGTTGTTCGTGTTCCATTTTTCTATTCCTAATTACTTAATTGGTAATAACAAATTATTCGAATCCCTAAAACATAAACCAAGTTAACAAACAACATTCAAACCATCTATTAAAACGCAAAAATCCTGGTCACGGCACCAAATGTAATATTTGGTTCTTCAATTTGAATTACCGCCTTCTCAATTCAAAGTTACAAACCAAACCAAAGCTGTGATCGTCAAACAAACCTCGCACGTTGTGATCTCCCCTCGTAGTAACACTTACAAGTCCTTTTAAATTTGCGGATGGCTCTTTGAATGCTAACGTAGTTTTACCTCACTTACTAACTTCAAACTTAAACACATATGTCCAGTGGGGTAACCACTGGTGGGACACCTGAAGGCATAATTAGTAACACACAAATTAAATAAAACACAGGATTCGGTTTAACGATGTATATATTTTAACCGAGAAAAAAAAAAGGTAGTCCGACAACCAATTTACCAGCAAAGTTAATCTCCTTGATATCATGTAATTCAGAATACTTTAGTTTGAAATTTGATTTAATAACTGTTCGATAGTTAATCCCCTGATCGTAATGTTTTCTCATTGATTATTCATATTTATTTTACCAACCACAACCTATAGTAATTCGTAAGAAATTTCATGTATGTATACCGATGTTCGATTCAATTGGTTTTTATATTCCGTAAGACCTTAAATAATAACCCTTATATTTTAAATTATCCGCTCTTATAATTATTACCTTGTCATTTAAATCTAAGATGGTCACCTTAAAATTAGTACGTCTCTTATTGCTAATTGGTCAGTTTCTTAAACTAGTACGTCTTTCTTATTGCTAATTGGTCATTTTCTTAAATCTAAATAGATCGCTTGTACTTAACTAAATAAATTCCCCATACTTAAACTAGTAAATAATCATAGCCGCAAATAATAATCATGAAGAACTTTGTTAACAGTTCTTTAATATCGTTTTAATTGGTATTACCTTTTATTAGGTTAAATGGTGTACTTTTAATTGTATTCAATTTTAATTAAGTTAAATGTATTCAATTGTCACTATTTTTTTTTTAGTGGTTGCAAAAAATCATAAGGAACATTGTTAAAATTATTAATAACTGTCCTGAAATATCATAATTTTGTAGTACATCATTTAGATATATGAAAAAAGAAAGGAACGACATCACAGCATTTGCTATGTCACTTCCGGTTCCATTACAGCTTGCCTTTTTAGTGACCAGCCATACTGAGACATATTTAACCGCCATCTTATGATTGTAAGCGTCCACAAAATCCGTTACACTTAATTATCTAAATTAAATTATCCCACGATAAATATATTTCCACCTCAAACACCCGCCTTCATTCAACTTATCTTAAACAACTCCTCTTACGACTTAACTAAACCTGCCCCTAGTACTAGTACGCCATTGGAAAAACATTATATGAATAATCAATCTCTTCCATTACATAATCTTACTCCCGTTTTAAATGATAATAATATAAATCACAATTTCAAACAGTAATCAAATCTTATAACTGAAGATAAATTAATATAAACTTAGATGCACCCGTGTATGTAAAACGAAATTATCTACCCGCGTGGTTACAACAACTATTACTCGAACTTTTAACATAATCCTGCATTAAATTCTTTAACGAATAAATCAAATATTTTAACTTACGTATTTTACTTCTGTTGTTAACTAAATCTGATTTGAAATAATTTTAATTTCAATTACTTGGTATTTTCAAAATTGATGCACAAAGAACAAGTGTTTTCAACGGCGTTCAAAAATCTCAACTCCCTTCCTATTCCTAACGGTCAACTCTAGCGGAAAAATTTCCCACTACTTCCGTTTTACCACCGTTGTATTTAAAAGTAACCAAATTGAACTAAATTTAAAATTTCGCGCCCAATATATTCAAATTCAAATTTACAATATTACAGAACGCCCCCAAAGGTTTACGAAGAAGAATCCCCAATGCTGATTTGGAAACCTTTTAAGATAAATTTGTATTCTTTTGATATCATAGGATCTTAACCTGCCGTTAAATTGTAATCTGGGATCTCTCAGGCTTGCGCGGATCAATAAAAAGAAATTTTACTGATTCAGATGACTCAAAACCCAGCAAAATAGTCATCTCCAAGAGTGTCGAACTCCTAAACAACTACATTATAAACATTATAAACAATATGATAAACAATTACTAATTGAACATAAAACAAATAAAATCAAATACCCTAACGTTAACTGATAATGACTGGCCAGTCGAAAACAAAAAAAATATTTACAATAAAATTATATACCTAAGACAATTAACAACTTATAAACCTTGTATCTAAATTAAAATTATCAGCATACCATCAACCAAAAACACTTCTTGCTTTCTTTGAACCCTTGTTATAACTTCAAACCTCCATGTCTATGTTTCGTACCCAATGAACTGTAAAATAAAACAAAACCAGAAACTTGTCTCAACTCATTACACACATCCCGCCCCCAAACATGATTAATTAAAACTAACTCCTTAATAACCTGTTCTAATAATGACCAACAAAATACTCTAAAACTTTCGTAACCCAAATTAATTTCAAACACCACTGACAAACCCGTAACCACCATGTCTTCGCCCCCATTTAATAATTGACAAACTACCTATCTTTCCTTCTCCTCTAATTAGCCCCAGATTAATTTCTCGACCAATCGTCTTCCCTCAAATTCAAACCTTCATCATTTCTACCAGTGATTGCTAACCTACTCTCCCCTGATATCATATTCTCCTCCCTCGATCTTCGTTGTTGTACGTTGCCTGCATTATTACCTCTTGAATTCTGATACGGAGTGTATCTTAAATTTCTAGCAATTACCATACCCTTGTTTGACTCCTCCCTCTTTAATAACTGCAATGCCGAAGCTATTGTTTTATTTTCTACCATTCCCCATAATGAATAAACATTCCCCGGAAACTGTCGCATAATACTATTAATCTTCATCTTCTCACTCCCTGCTATCCTGATAGTTTTGAGAACATTCAACTGCCTCACAAAAAACTCGGACATACTTAAATTACCCCCCGACTGATATGCCTGACTAAGATGATGCTCCATGGTCCCCATCTGCGTCTCATCTGACCAAAAATTATTCAAAAAATCATTCTCAAACCTCCCGTATGTTCCCCAACCATCTCTATTTAAGGTTGCCCATTCATCTGCTTTCCCTTTAAAACAACTTAATACCGCCCTCAACTTGTCTTGGCTGAAGGCCTTCTGAACCGACCAAAAATCTTCAAACTTCTCCAAAAATATGACCGGATTATCTACTACGCTACCACTGAAAGTGGGTTTCTCCGTAAACTTCCCGGGTGACGCTGTACCTGCCATAAACCCTAACGCTAGTTCCTGCCAATTCGTACCTACACCCCCTACAACTGGTGAAGCCTGGTTACCTTGCCCGGGAATATTATTTCTATCATGCTCAACTATATTAATATTATCCATACGACCTGCCCTGTCTCTAATCGGTTCGTTTCGACCGTCACCTTCATCTTGTTGGATCTCCTGAATTCCATTTAGTACTTCCATCAGCGTCCTCTCTCTCTCTCTAGATTCCGACAGTAACCTCCCTTGCTCACGAATCACCCATTGTAGCTGCTGCTGCAAACCCGGCCGACCTGTTGGTGTATCTCGTCCCGTTGGTGGTATGTCTATGCCTTCCTGTTGTTCGTGTTCCATTTTTCTATTCCTAATTACTTAATTGGTAATAACAAATTATTCGAATCCCTAAAACATAAACCAAGTTAACAAACAACATTCAAACCATCTATTAAAACGCAAAAATCCTGGTCACGGCACCAAATGTAATATTTGGTTCTTCAATTTGAATTACCGCCTTCTCAATTCAAAGTTACAAACCAAACCAAAGCTGTGATCGTCAAACAAACCTCGCACGTTGTGATCTCCCCTCGTAGTAACACTTACAAGTCCTTTTAAATTTGCGGATGGCTCTTTGAATGCTAACGTAGTTTTACCTCACTTACTAACTTCAAACTTAAACACATATGTCCAGTGGGGTAACCACTGGTGGGACACCTGAAGGCATAATTAGTAACACACAAATTAAATAAAACACAGGATTCGGTTTAACGATGTATATATTTTAACCGAGAAAAAAAAAAGGTAGTCCGACAACCAATTTACCAGCAAAGTTAATCTCCTTGATATCATGTAATTCAGAATACTTTAGTTTGAAATTTGATTTAATAACTGTTCGATAGTTAATCCCCTGATCGTAATGTTTTCTCATTGATTATTCATATTTATTTTACCAACCACAACCTATAGTAATTCGTAAGAAATTTCATGTATGTATACCGATGTTCGATTCAATTGGTTTTTATATTCCGTAAGACCTTAAATAATAACCCTTATATTTTAAATTATCCGCTCTTATAATTATTACCTTGTCATTTAAATCTAAGATGGTCACCTTAAAATTAGTACGTCTCTTATTGCTAATTGGTCAGTTTCTTAAACTAGTACGTCTTTCTTATTGCTAATTGGTCATTTTCTTAAATCTAAATAGATCGCTTGTACTTAACTAAATAAATTCCCCATACTTAAACTAGTAAATAATCATAGCCGCAAATAATAATCATGAAGAACTTTGTTAACAGTTCTTTAATATCGTTTTAATTGGTATTACCTTTTATTAGGTTAAATGGTGTACTTTTAATTGTATTCAATTTTAATTAAGTTAAATGTATTCAATTGTCACTATTTTTTTTTTAGTGGTTGCAAAAAATCATAAGGAACATTGTTAAAATTATTAATAACTGTCCTGAAATATCATAATTTTGTAGTACATCATTTAGATATATGAAAAAAGAAAGGAACGACATCACAGCATTTGCTATGTCACTTCCGGTTCCATTACAGCTTGCCTTTTTAGTGACCAGCCATACTGAGACATATTTAACCGCCATCTTATGATTGTAAGCGTCCACAAAATCCGTTACACTTAATTATCTAAATTAAATTATCCCACGATAAATATATTTCCACCTCAAACACCCGCCTTCATTCAACTTATCTTAAACAACTCCTCTTACGACTTAACTAAACCTGCCCCTAGTACTAGTACGCCATTGGAAAAACATTATATGAATAATCAATCTCTTCCATTACATAATCTTACTCCCGTTTTAAATGATAATAATATAAATCACAATTTCAAACAGTAATCAAATCTTATAACTGAAGATAAATTAATATAAACTTAGATGCACCCGTGTATGTAAAACGAAATTATCTACCCGCGTGGTTACAACAACTATTACTCGAACTTTTAACATAATCCTGCATTAAATTCTTTAACGAATAAATCAAATATTTTAACTTACGTATTTTACTTCTGTTGTTAACTAAATCTGATTTGAAATAATTTTAATTTCAATTACTTGGTATTTTCAAAATTGATGCACAAAGAACAAGTGTTTTCAACGGCGTTCAAAAATCTCAACTCCCTTCCTATTCCTAACGGTCAACTCTAGCGGAAAAATTTCCCACTACTTCCGTTTTACCACCGTTGTATTTAAAAGTAACCAAATTGAACTAAATTTAAAATTTCGCGCCCAATATATTCAAATTCAAATTTACAATATTACAGAACGCCCCCAAAGGTTTACGAAGAAGAATCCCCAATGCTGATTTGGAAACCTTTTAAGATAAATTTGTATTCTTTTGATATCATAGGATCTTAACCTGCCGTTAAATTGTAATCTGGGATCTCTCAGGCTTGCGCGGATCAATAAAAAGAAATTTTACTGATTCAGATGACTCAAAACCCAGCAAAATAGTCATCTCCAAGAGTGTCGAACTCCTAAACAACTACATTATAAACATTATAAACAATATGATAAACAATTACTAATTGAACATAAAACAAATAAAATCAAATACCCTAACGTTAACTGATAATGACTGGCCAGTCGAAAACAAAAAAAATATTTACAATAAAATTATATACCTAAGACAATTAACAACTTATAAACCTTGTATCTAAATTAAAATTATCAGCATACCATCAACCAAAAACACTTCTTGCTTTCTTTGAACCCTTGTTATAACTTCAAACCTCCATGTCTATGTTTCGTACCCAATGAACTGTAAAATAAAACAAAACCAGAAACTTGTCTCAACTCATTACACACATCCCGCCCCCAAACATGATTAATTAAAACTAACTCCTTAATAACCTGTTCTAATAATGACCAACAAAATACTCTAAAACTTTCGTAACCCAAATTAATTTCAAACACCACTGACAAACCCGTAACCACCATGTCTTCGCCCCCATTTAATAATTGACAAACTACCTATCTTTCCTTCTCCTCTAATTAGCCCCAGATTAATTTCTCGACCAATCGTCTTCCCTCAAATTCAAACCTTCATCATTTCTACCAGTGATTGCTAACCTACTCTCCCCTGATATCATATTCTCCTCCCTCGATCTTCGTTGTTGTACGTTGCCTGCATTATTACCTCTTGAATTCTGATACGGAGTGTATCTTAAATTTCTAGCAATTACCATACCCTTGTTTGACTCCTCCCTCTTTAATAACTGCAATGCCGAAGCTATTGTTTTATTTTCTACCATTCCCCATAATGAATAAACATTCCCCGGAAACTGTCGCATAATACTATTAATCTTCATCTTCTCACTCCCTGCTATCCTGATAGTTTTGAGAACATTCAACTGCCTCACAAAAAACTCGGACATACTTAAATTACCCCCCGACTGATATGCCTGACTAAGATGATGCTCCATGGTCCCCATCTGCGTCTCATCTGACCAAAAATTATTCAAAAAATCATTCTCAAACCTCCCGTATGTTCCCCAACCATCTCTATTTAAGGTTGCCCATTCATCTGCTTTCCCTTTAAAACAACTTAATACCGCCCTCAACTTGTCTTGGCTGAAGGCCTTCTGAACCGACCAAAAATCTTCAAACTTCTCCAAAAATATGACCGGATTATCTACTACGCTACCACTGAAAGTGGGTTTCTCCGTAAACTTCCCGGGTGACGCTGTACCTGCCATAAACCCTAACGCTAGTTCCTGCCAATTCGTACCTACACCCCCTACAACTGGTGAAGCCTGGTTACCTTGCCCGGGAATATTATTTCTATCATGCTCAACTATATTAATATTATCCATACGACCTGCCCTGTCTCTAATCGGTTCGTTTCGACCGTCACCTTCATCTTGTTGGATCTCCTGAATTCCATTTAGTACTTCCATCAGCGTCCTCTCTCTCTCTCTAGATTCCGACAGTAACCTCCCTTGCTCACGAATCACCCATTGTAGCTGCTGCTGCAAACCCGGCCGACCTGTTGGTGTATCTCGTCCCGTTGGTGGTATGTCTATGCCTTCCTGTTGTTCGTGTTCCATTTTTCTATTCCTAATTACTTAATTGGTAATAACAAATTATTCGAATCCCTAAAACATAAACCAAGTTAACAAACAACATTCAAACCATCTATTAAAACGCAAAAATCCTGGTCACGGCACCAAATGTAATATTTGGTTCTTCAATTTGAATTACCGCCTTCTCAATTCAAAGTTACAAACCAAACCAAAGCTGTGATCGTCAAACAAACCTCGCACGTTGTGATCTCCCCTCGTAGTAACACTTACAAGTCCTTTTAAATTTGCGGATGGCTCTTTGAATGCTAACGTAGTTTTACCTCACTTACTAACTTCAAACTTAAACACATATGTCCAGTGGGGTAACCACTGGTGGGACACCTGAAGGCATAATTAGTAACACACAAATTAAATAAAACACAGGATTCGGTTTAACGATGTATATATTTTAACCGAGAAAAAAAAAAGGTAGTCCGACAACCAATTTACCAGCAAAGTTAATCTCCTTGATATCATGTAATTCAGAATACTTTAGTTTGAAATTTGA
Source organism: Cantharis rustica (assembly GCA_911387805.1). NCBI lineage: Eukaryota > Metazoa > Arthropoda > Insecta > Coleoptera > Cantharidae > Cantharis > Cantharis rustica. Next base: position 109,897,787 of record OU426877.1, on the reverse strand, counting down.
TTTAATAACTGTTCGATAGTTAATCCCCTGATCGTAATGTTTTCTCATTGATTATTCATATTTATTTTACCAACCACAACCTATAGTAATTCGTAAGAAATTTCATGTATGTATACCGATGTTCGATTCAATTGGTTTTTATATTCCGTAAGACCTTAAATAATAACCCTTATATTTTAAATTATCCGCTCTTATAATTATTACCTTGTCATTTAAATCTAAGATGGTCACCTTAAAATTAGTACGTCTCTTATTGCTAATTGGTCAGTTTCTTAAACTAGTACGTCTTTCTTATTGCTAATTGGTCATTTTCTTAAATCTAAATAGATCGCTTGTACTTAACTAAATAAATTCCCCATACTTAAACTAGTAAATAATCATAGCCGCAAATAATAATCATGAAGAACTTTGTTAACAGTTCTTTAATATCGTTTTAATTGGTATTACCTTTTATTAGGTTAAATGGTGTACTTTTAATTGTATTCAATTTTAATTAAGTTAAATGTATTCAATTGTCACTATTTTTTTTTTAGTGGTTGCAAAAAATCATAAGGAACATTGTTAAAATTATTAATAACTGTCCTGAAATATCATAATTTTGTAGTACATCATTTAGATATATGAAAAAAGAAAGGAACGACATCACAGCATTTGCTATGTCACTTCCGGTTCCATTACAGCTTGCCTTTTTAGTGACCAGCCATACTGAGACATATTTAACCGCCATCTTATGATTGTAAGCGTCCACAAAATCCGTTACACTTAATTATCTAAATTAAATTATCCCACGATAAATATATTTCCACCTCAAACACCCGCCTTCATTCAACTTATCTTAAACAACTCCTCTTACGACTTAACTAAACCTGCCCCTAGTACTAGTACGCCATTGGAAAAACATTATATGAATAATCAATCTCTTCCATTACATAATCTTACTCCCGTTTTAAATGATAATAATATAAATCACAATTTCAAACAGTAATCAAATCTTATAACTGAAGATAAATTAATATAAACTTAGATGCACCCGTGTATGTAAAACGAAATTATCTACCCGCGTGGTTACAACAACTATTACTCGAACTTTTAACATAATCCTGCATTAAATTCTTTAACGAATAAATCAAATATTTTAACTTACGTATTTTACTTCTGTTGTTAACTAAATCTGATTTGAAATAATTTTAATTTCAATTACTTGGTATTTTCAAAATTGATGCACAAAGAACAAGTGTTTTCAACGGCGTTCAAAAATCTCAACTCCCTTCCTATTCCTAACGGTCAACTCTAGCGGAAAAATTTCCCACTACTTCCGTTTTACCACCGTTGTATTTAAAAGTAACCAAATTGAACTAAATTTAAAATTTCGCGCCCAATATATTCAAATTCAAATTTACAATATTACAATCTCATTGAGAGATATTTGAAAAAAAGAAAAATAATCAAGTAACATGTTCGCCGAATCTGCCTGACCATTTCCGGATCTTTTGCGGTTATCCTTTTTAATGATTAGTCATTTCTGCGATATATTGCCACGGCCATCTTATGATTTTAAGCGTCCACCTTTCCTTTATTGCGCAATTCATCTAAATTAAATTATCTCACGATATATACTGTCGTGGTTCAAAATGGTTGCGACCCACTCTGTACATTTAGATAAAAATTTTGTTTGTAAATGGTTTTGAGTTGCAAGACTGAAAGTTGAACAGGTGGGGGCGAACCGACGAGGAGAGTTGCCTTTCGCCGATAGCGCGCCGCCGAGTATGTTCAGCTCGGGGCAGTTTTTGAAATAAGTTTAATTTGTGAATAAAATTGTGAGTAATGATTTTGATTTTTGATTGAAATAAATGAATTTTGATGCGAATGCATTAATTGCGTAATTTTTGAATAATATTTGGATATTTTGGATTGATTTGATAAATTTGAAATTTGGATGATTTTTATGAACGGCTACCGAACGGTAGTAGATTTAATTAAATTTGGTTAATTGGAAAAAGAATAATTGAAATTATAAAATTCGAAAATTGGTGTATAATTGGAAAGTTTTAGATTACATTTGTCCGGGCGAAGGCAGATGGTGATAACAAGGCGTTTGGATAAACGCATAAGTTTAGAAGTGCGAGCCCATTTTTAAGATTTCACACAAAATAAAATTAGAAATTAAATTTACGATTTAATAAATTTGGAAAATTATTTTAGAAGAAGAATTATTAAAAAAATCGTCACAGGAACCCACTATACTGTTTGATCTCATGCTCTCGGCTGCAATAAGTTAGTCGGGAAAACTTTAGCTAGTGCCGGACAGGTAAAATAATATAAAAATTTACGAAATCCCACTACAATACATATATATATATAAATATTTTCCACTTCAAACAACCGCCCTCATTTTAATTATCTTAAACAACTACTCCTACTTCTTATTTAGAACTAATCACCGCTCGTTTGTACTATAAAGGTACCCCATTGGTCACATATATGAATAATCAATTTCTTTCATTAAATTAGCACATCCCGTATTAAATATAATAGTATTAATTACAATCTCAAACCAAAAATTAAACCTTAAGACTGAAAATGAAGTAATTTTGAAATAGTTTAAATTATTACACACGTGGTCGATTAACTTGAAATTTCTAACCCCGGTTCTGTTTTATTTAAAAGATTATAATTAATAAATTTATTTAACTTACGTATTTAAAATTTGTCGATAGCTACATTAATTTTTACTTAAACAAATTTAGATTTAAATTACTCAATAAAATTTACACACTTGTTTCACTAAAACCACCCGTTCAGTTCTGACGCCCAAGTAATAATGACTACTCCCTTAAAATCATAACGGTAAAATTTTCTAACGGAAACGACCACCGCGTCTTTTTAAAGCCCTTGTTGCCAAATCGCTGTGTTTTAAAGTAACCAGAAATGAACTAAATTTAAAATTTCGCGCCCATCATATTCAAATTCAAATTTACAATATTACATTATAATCCGGTCAATCTAGACATTCGAAGGTACACTAATTCCCAAAAAGCTGAAAATTGCTAAAATTGTTCAAAACATAACTATAAATGAAATTTAAAAAGTCCTCATCGATCCGGTACGTGGAAAAAAATTTATTCGAGGTCAAAGGTAAAAGAAATTGGTTTTTTGAGATTTTCAGCAAAACGGTAAGTTTGGTATGGGGACCAATCAAAAGGTGCGTTACGGTAAATTTTTTAAAACCTACCAATCAAAGGTGCGTTACGTGATAGATACATAGACAGGTATACATACTGTGATGGTACGTGACTCTTATTTATGAAAATCTCACGGATCTGCAGGTTCTTCGAATAAATGGTTACAATTAAGGCTATCAAACAATTGACGATATAAATATTAACGTTTATTTGCAACCTGATAATTAACAACAATAATACAAAAGCAGGACTCACACGATTTGTCGACCAGCTAATACCGTCAAACATAAACAATTCTTCTTCACAACTTAAATCTTCTTCTTCTTCTTTACTTAGCACCTACTTTAACTCGGAACTATTTTCAATTACTCGTACACCTTCTTCTTATTCTTTGTATCCAACACGATGCAGTCGAACTCTTATTCAGCCGCGTACCGATATTAATCTTTATTAATTATCGACACGCTCTGAATTATATTTAATTCACACGACCGCTTTGGATTGCTCTCCAATAAAGACTGTCTATTGACCGTTGTTTATTTTTCTTCATCGCTAAGTTTTTCATTACTTGTAATGTTTTCATTGGTTCTTGATTTTTTATTTTAATCAAGGTTCTTTCTGCTTTTAAATTTTAGATCAAATGTGACCTGCTGGTTTTAATTTGTGTGTGTGTCCAAATTCAAATAAATAACATAATACAAATACACAAAATCTTAAATTAAATACAAAGATAACAATTAAACAAATTAAACTAACAAAATCTTAACATAACAAAACACAATATTAGTAGCGCGTCACGGCATAACATACGAGGAATATAAATAAAAGAAATCCTGCTTTATATATTTTTATCAGGTTGCATCGTCAATCTTTTAATTGCTCAAATGCGCAATCCACCTCTTATGCCTTGATGTAGACACAACAATACATATTATGTATGTACATAATATGTATTATATTATTATAATTATATTATATTATATAATTATGTAATGTAATAATAATGTAATAATAACAAAATAATAATATTCACAGAAATGAAGCGGTTGCTTGTGACTTTTGATATTAGTTATTTATTAGAAAGATTGCATTATAAATTTTTTCAGTGCACATTTCATTTGATATTGTTGTAAATTTTGCAAGCCCGTGTATAACAATTGATATCTTGAAATTATATGCACTCTGTTGGTTGCACATTAAAACACCACAATAGGAGTTCTGTCATTATTTTCACATCTCTTACATTTTATGTGCTTTGACCGGTTTTGACAGCATTAATTGAAAAATAGTTTAAAGAATTTTAGGTGTTTTTCATAAAATTATTAAATTGTTTTATATACATCCCTAATATCATAATTCTAGAAAGTTACATATTATAAATCAAAATGTTAATTAAAGTGAAGGTAATGTACAAGTTTGAGGTTAAAGTCAAACCGCCTAATTTTCATTATTTTAGACATTAACCGGAAAAGAAATCGAAATCGATATAGAACCCACGGATAAAGTAGAGAGAATAAAGGAACGAGTTGAAGAAAAAGAAGGAATTCCGCCCCAGCAGCAAAGATTAATATTTTCCGGTAAACAGATGTATGGTCGATATAACATTTTTAATTTTTGATACTAAGTTTATTGCTTTTATTATAGGAACGATGAGAAAACAGCACAAGACTACAAAGTGCAAGGCGGATCTGTTTTACATTTAGTTCTAGCTTTACGTGGCGGCTTTTTTTAATATGCTGGTTCGTTTTGTTAAAAATTAAATTATTTCTACTTTGTAACTTTTAAACAATTTTTATTTTAAAAATAAACATAAGGCCAATTTAACAAATTTTATATAGTAAATATAAATCTTGAACTAGTTACCGTAAAATTCACTGCGTAAGATTTTGCTGTAAGTATAAAATAATTGAATCCAATCATTTGTTGCAGAAACTAAATAATATGTCTGTAACAAATAATAAGTTTGGCAAATTATACTACTATCATTTATACAATCACTTAATTTTTTTGGAGAAAATTAATTACCATGCTATCAATCGTCATTGATTAATAAATAAAATATAAAAGGAACTGCTCATCGCTTTGATATCCAAACCTGGAGCAATTTAGCTCTTCTAAATTTCTAATAGTTTCAGAACAGAATATTTATTATAAATCAATGCTTGCTGTTTATTGCAGCTTGAATATTAATGTAACCTAGTTTGACAACTGTTAATTTGATGATTGGTGATTAGGTGGTTCAAATTTATCTTTCTTCTAGTATTGTTCAGTGGAATTTTTGTGTTGTATAGGAAATTAATAAATATATGCAAGTCATGCACATTTTATAAGATTAATAAAAGTTTGATTTTTTAATATTAATGAATATTATCTATTGCAATATAGGAATGATATAGAAGATTATTATGCAATGAAAGAGTTTATTTTAAATTCTAATAATAAAATAAATAAGATTGATGGCCGGTTTCAGCAATCTTTGTTAAATATGTTTTGACGGTGATCAAATTAACGCTTTGTCAAATTTTGACGTCTTGTTAAACTAAAAGTTGTTTTACCAACGTTGATCAAATTTAACGTTTTTTAAATTTGTATTATTATTATTATATTATTCAGATTGGCTGCAATGTAATTTCAAATTACTCATTTTCAATTGGCTCCAAATTTTAACAGTTATTAAATGTCAATAGTAAATAAACGAACCGTTGAATTTTGACGGTGAAATATTCGGTCGTCAAATTTAATTGGAGATTTGACTAATGTCCACTATTATGCATTGGTGAAACAGATTTTTATGACTTAACGAGCGTCAAACCTTTTGACGTTCATCAAATGACTTGGAAGGTTGGTGAAACCGGTCATAAGTTTGTTAAAATTTACATCTTTTATAGAGCTGTTGGTGTTTACATACAGTTAATTTTTATGCGTAACAGCATAAACTAATTTTTTTGTATCAACTTATTGTTCTTTTATAATTAATTCTTCACATGAAGTCTTGATATAATCGTAAAAATTAATGATGATTCATGAGTAGGAGGGGGAAATTGATTTTTGAAAAATTTGTATAGCTACTATTAATGTTTAATAACAAAAATGTAATACTGGAAATCAATCGGAAATAATACTAGAATGAAAAATATTAATTTGCAATTCAGTTGAGGGAGTCTTCTTTGAATGCAGTGTATAGGCAATTAATTTGGCTGAAACCAAGATGACTAACTAATAAGGTGATTTTTCTTTGCTTGCTCTATAAATCGGGCAAAGTGAAATGATGGCTACATATGCCATTGTTTTTGAGTTTTAAAGGGTCAATAATATAAAAAAATGAGCCAGTTGGCATTGTTTTGAAGTGTATTCAAAGTTGTGAGTATTCCACCTTTCCTCTACCATATCTGTAAACTACTAGCTTTAACTTTTTCAAGGTTTTTTTTTTATCTGTTCATCTTTCTTGTAACTCATACGTTCCCCTAGAAGATACATAGACATACATCATAAATGTTTGCTGTAATAGAAGTGATGTAGAAGTCACTGTTTGGTGATGTTAAGATACACCCTGTATAATTAATAAATCTACCCACTACAATGAATCTTGGATACTAACTCAAATACCTTGAGATGTTAGATCTAAATATTAAAACAATAGAAGAATACGAATATTTGGCATTCAACATTTTTTAAATATTATGTTGGTAACACTACAAACAAATAATCAAATAATGTAGGGTTAACGAAATATTGTGTTTATAATGCATTCATTAATTAACTCTGTTAGGTAGAATACCTGTGAAACTTACGTCAGTGTTTGAAATGGATAAACAAGAATCAAGTATTGATCAATATTCCATAAGTGAAATCCTAGAAAAATTATGTGTATTGAACGCTGACGATCCAGTAGGTAAATAATTTTCCATTTATAACCTTACATAAATTATAGTCAATATAGGAAACTGTAAAAGTTTCATTTTGGTTAGTTATTGATTATTTTATTATATGGTAGTACTGGGTTAAATACAAGAATTTTAATGTATTTAACTCTATTTTATAACTGAAGAAAACCAATACATCTCTCTTATATCTAACCATATTACAGTTTCCTTTACACAGAATATATTTTTAAGTATGATAGATGTCGATAGGTGCTCTAATATTAATTTATTTTAGATTGGCGGGAAAGTTTAAACGACTTGCTTTTAAAAAATATCGATGCTTGTACATTCGATAGTAATATTGATATAGAAACAGAATCTTTATTAATTAAGAAATTATATAATTTAAATTCCGAAGACAAATCATTAGAATGGAAATATATTTGTTTAAATTTTTATTATTTCTTTTTATTACGTGATATTTTCGTAAAGAACCCTCAGAAAGAGAATTTCAGTGTACAACAGACTGTAAAGTTAGAAAATATTCTTAGAAACGTAATTGCAATTGGAATATCTTCAAATTTGCATCCAAAATTGCCATATTATTCTCGACTATCTTGCAAAGTAAATACCTCCGAATCGGTTTCTGTACTTACCACGTACAAGAGACTGTTAGGAACAACTTACGGTTTTTATGCTATTTTAAATTCTTTCCCACATATTAATTCCATAATAGTCTCCAAATTTTTAAGATGGATACTGTGTGGTTTTTATCAAATCATACATTGCCCCATAGTGAAGCCAAATACAGTCGATGTGACTGGATTTAAGATGACCGAATCGATTTATAAATCTTTATTATCGGATCGTGAAACATTTCAAATTTATTTTATAAAATTAACAAGTAGAATATATCCTATTTTGTACGTTCGTGAAACCATGTTGCTTCGTGTTAAAACTGCACCTACATGGTTAAAAAGTGCAGTTTCTTCTAATTTAAATCTATTTATTGCAAGAAAAAATGGAATTGAAAATTTAGCATGGGCAATGTTAGATGCAAGCGAAGCTGACGAACGGGACGACATTACCAAATCTTGGAATACGCTACACGTATTATCAAAGATTATAACCGTCGCTATTAAATTACCAAATTTTCGAGAGAACATTTGTGGACAGTTAAACAGTTTGCTAAATTTACGCGACAGCTCGGGAAAATCCATTAAGGCTTTTGAAAGACTTTACACGCTGTGTATAAAATTATTATATCAAGATGATGCTATTCTGTGCCAAAATGTGTTTATTGATAATTTATTAGATTCTATCTTGTGTTACACTAAACCAGAAATTGATGTTTTGGAAAATAAAACTATCACCGAATCGATATCACAAACGATGAGAATATTACGTTTTCTTGTAATCGAAGATAATTTTAACACATTTTTGATTCCCATTCACACTGTGTATAAATATGCAAATGTACTTTTTCACATATTTTCAGTGACTTCAGAAAATCAAATCATGAAAGAATTAAACGATGACATTCGCGATTACCTTCTTAAGATTTTGAAAGAATCCGACTCGAAATTCGAATTATTTGATAATCTTTTGTTTAATTTTTCTTGTGAAAATTATCTGAAATTACAGCCTAATATTAATTTCTACATTAACGATAACAATTTGTACCCAAAGCAAGATGAATACGGTATAAAATTAGTCTTATTTGATCGCACCGAAGTTTTACAAAAAATTATTGCAGACAATTCTTCTATAAAAGCGTCACTTTTTACGTACCTTCTCAATTGTTTAGTTAATCACGAAAAATATTTCAAACGATCTAATACGGAATTATTAGATCTCGAACACGATTTCATCTTGGACGAAGTGTCCGAACGTAAAATTGTCGTTTTCCGCCTTTTATCCGAGTTATCAGAAGACAAAACTATTCAGAAACATATTGTCCAAAATCCCTCCAGTTTTGTTTCTTATTTGGACGACGTTTTAAAGACGAACATAAAAAATGAAGTTCATAAAATAATCGATTCAGAATCGGAAGATTTTCAAATGCTATTTTTGATGGTTATGATTTTACAAGCCCTAATTGACGGTACACCAAAATCAAATTTACATTACTACAACCAAGTTAAGGAATCTTTAAATCTTATATTAGAAGAGTGCGGAAACAGCGAGCTAAAAACGTTGATAAAAAATGCTTTATCGATGTTCACGGGAGAAAAGACAAGGGAACACACTCTCAACGATAATGATAATAATAGTACATCAAAAACGGAATTAGACAAGGCGATTGAAGATGTTTGCGATCCTTTACTTCCTGTTCGAGGACATGGTTTGATGACTTTAACAAAACTAATTAGAGAGAAAGACAAGAACGCTTTGGAAAGAAAGCGATACATTTGCAACATATTTCAAGTGAGTTATTCAAATTCGTTTGAATTATTTAACGTTAACATTTTGTATTCTTACAGAATACCCTTAAAGACGCTGATTCTTTTATATACTTGAGTGCTATTGGCGGTTTAGCCACCATGGGAGATATTTTTCCCGACACAATTTTAAACGTTCTCTCTGAAGAGTATACTGATTTTTCAAGGCATACTTTTCAAAATAATCAAGAAATTCGACTGAAATTGGGAGAAGTGTTGGTTAGAATAACAAAATTATTAGGTAAGTACAATATTTTATTTATTTTAATTTTGTTGCCTTCGTGCGCGAACGAGCTAATCCCGATAAAATTAAATTAAAATTATATAAATTCAATGCAACGAAACATAAAGTTCAAGTAAGTTTTACTGTAAAACGATCTTTTAGGGGTTGTTATTTGTGTAAAGCTTACAATAATATAATTGTATAAACTTAAATAAAGGCCAATTGCGAGAGTGTTGTGTCTCGTGGATTCATAGTATCGTGTTCAAGTTTTCATTATCAGCAATCGTCCACCATTCCAAAATTTAATGTTGTTAGTTGCTAATGTGTCTGTTTGTAGCTATTGTTTTCAATATATTTGGGTTTCTGTTTTATTATCTAACTGTTATAACAAGAAAGTCGGTCGAGTCTGGTGGCATTATTATGCACAGTCGCGATACTTTTGAGTTCTATATATTTACTATTTTATAGTAAAATGAAAATGGCTTCCGAAAAATGAATTAAGGAAGATGAATTTGATAAAAAATATAATAAGAAAAGATTAAAATTACAATATAGATATTCATTTATCGTGCTTGTTTGTTGAATTAGGCGGATATCTACGTAACATAATATTAAATTAGTGTGTAGTAAAATAAAACTGTCGATGTTAGGGAAAATTGATAGTTCTGCAAAAAATAACATAAATACTTTCTTTAATTTTAAAAATTAAAAATATTATTCAAGAAAAGAAAAAAGTGATGTATTTTTCTGCTCGAAATACATTAGAATCTGTCAAAGAAGTGATGTATTTTAAATCTTTAAAGTTTTGGTTTTCGGAGCGTAGCAACTTTGACGATGAATTAAGTGTGTTAAATTATGGCGTTATAAAATGTTAAGTAGCAGAAAACTTCAATTCCTTGAATTTCCGTATATTTTTTGCTCGAAATATATGGAAATTATGTAAAAAAATACTATTTTAAATTTTTTTAATTTTGAAGGCGGAAAGTAGCAATTTCCAATTCCAATTTATTCAAATCAGGGGCGTTAACTTCAAGACTGCATAGAATAATAAATAGCATACTTATGTAAATTCTACGTAACTATTAATATATTTTTCTGTTCCAAATACATTAGAATCTGTCAAAAATGTTATTTATTTTCAATTTTTTTAAATTTACGGTTAGAAAGTAGCAATTTCGTATTAGTTAAAACTAAGTATTGAGCGTTAAGGCTTCATAAATGTTGCAAAGTTCGCCAAAATGTACTTAATTTTTTATTTTAATTTTTAAAGTATCGAATATCAATTTTAAGTTTTCTGAATGGGTTAACGTGATTCTCATATATTAAACATTTAAAATGTAACCTAACTTAATATTGTATTAAAAATATAACAAATCCATTTAGATTACATTGGATTCTGAATTATTATTGCGCAAGATGTCTTTATTTTCTATTTTTAAGTTACATTTTTTCAATCTAATAAGATTGAAATTCTTGTTATAACCTATCACTTAAGCTTTCTTCAAATTTATTATTTGCTTTTTCTTTTTTGAATGCCTATTTATATGTTTACTGACTGAAATATAGACTCAATACCCGAGTTACGTCATATCCAGAGATTTTTATCTCTGCTTGCCTCTAGAAAATTAACTAAAGATCTGATTTCGTTTATGCATTTTGATTTGGTTAGGTTAGTTTTAGATTACGTCGAGTTAGATTCTAGAATAGGTTCTGGACTTCTACATTCTAGAGAGATTATTCTTTATTAAGTTATTTTTAAACCCTTTATTAAACCTTAATGACGAATCTAATGGTTATATTATTATTTCCGGGAAAAGTCGGCATCTAGAGTAGTTTGCTCCAGAAAGTCCAGAAATCCAGAATTTTAAATGGCACTATATGTCGAAAGTGGTATCGTTGGAAAGCTCTTTAAAAAATAAGCAAGTTTTGTAGGAAAAATTTTTTTATTACTCCCACCTCGTTTAAGTTATATCCGATTTATAAGTTATATCATCCTTTGAAGGGGGTGGCATTGCTCTCTTGTTTCTTCCCGAAATACGCCACCAACTACTATACCTGTAATTAGAAATCTTGACTACATTAAAAACAAACAGTGAAGTAACTAAGAGACTACAATCGACAACATTTGTGGTAGACATTGGGAGAACCGCTATCATTGCACTGCAAAGAGAATTTCCAAGTTTTAGCGTACATAGATGTTTCTTTCATTTCACGCAATGTATATAAAAGCATATTCAAGTAGCAGACTTACAAGCACGATACAGTGAGGATTCTGACATTATTATACATTTACCAAAAGTTTCAGCTCTTGCTTTTGTGTTATAAATTCATTAAAGTTTTTAGGAAAGAAGATAGCGTAAATAAATTGAAAATTGAACAATATATCGTAGGAGATATCCCATTACGCTAGAAAGTATATAAAAACACTATAATAAAGAATAAAATGAAGTAATTGTCAATGATATTCCAATTTTTCACGAAATTAGCAGACGTAATTTTTATGTCCTATTAAAGTGCGCCCATCAAAATTTCGCGCGATGTTTTGACGTAAATCTGAATTAATCGATCTGCAAAATATTTGCGATTTATTTCCTCTTGAAATTTCAGTTTTACAAAAACAATGAATTGAACTTTTTTTGTTGAAAATTTAATATTCTTTAATTTTTATCACCACTAATTATTCGATTAAGTTAACAGATAATGAGTTATATTCAAAAAAGCATTAAAGTGCATTTTTTTTCTAAGATGATTGAGTTTCTCATCCTAGAATTTTCATAGATTTAACAGTAAGTTCAAATAAACGTTTATATCAAATTTTAAAACTTTTCTGTTTATTTCCGTCTATTTAGCTTCGTTGCTTGGGCTATTAACTCGACGATATTGCAATGGAAAAACCTTCATTCAAAAAAAATCACAATATAAATTCTCAGTTTAATTATTTTAATCTTAATACGTTTTGATTTTAATAATAATTATTACAATATACAAATTTAACTTTCTTTCAAATCTGACGTCCATTTCTTTATACTCCAAGCAAAGTGAGTTCAATTTTCTTTAAATTTCGAATTTAACAAATACTTAAATATTGTTTTCCAACAATGCGCATAGCCCAGGGCTGGCGCAAATATAGAAACATGGCAATATCAAATAAGAAGTTGTTTTTTGCAATTTTCTTGCAGACACATCAATATTTTGATTTCATTCTGTCTACGTTGTCTACCAAAAACATTAGTAAGCAAAGATTTTGAAATAATTATGTAGCTACACGTAAAGCAGATGGGCTGAAAATAATTTTATCATATTAAAATTACTTTCGTAATTTATATTTTTTGATTAGACTTGAATTTAATTTGAATTAAGTTCGTCAGTTTTAATTAGTTAAACTTGAAATACTACATATTTTGTTCTCTTTGGGGAGCGAAATGTGATGGGTATACAGAATTTATTTAACTTTTGTTATTCCGTTAAGTTTGTAAAATAATGTAGATATAAAAAATTACCGTACCTCGGCAACAACCTGATCAACAAGTTCACATGATAGTATTTTATAAATTCCAAAGTCGTGCGTTAATTTTTCAAGATTTATGTTGATACTAATGGGGCACAGTTATTTTTAATATTATTTTCTTTGCATAAATTTAACTTTCGATTTATTATTACACAATATTCGTATATTTAATATTTTCTTGATAATAATGAACGACATCTAATTATATCTTAATTTTAGGGGAAATGGCTCCAAAGTACAAAGCTCTTTTGCTAAACACATTTTTGTACGGAATAAAGGATGACGATTATTTAATTAGAGCTTCTAGTTTATCAAATTTAGGAGAGATTTGTCGAGTATTGGGATATAAGCTAGGAACTACGATTAGCGAAGTAAGTATTTTAATATCGATTTGACGAACTTGAGTATAATAAATTTATTAAAAAGAAATTGATATGAAATTCACGTAAGACTAAAATGCTATAAAAACTTGTTTTGGATCTTATATTACTTTCGTCTTTCATATACATTCTGAAACTTATTTGATCATGTTCCACCTTTTTAGATTATACGATAATTTTTTGTTTCTAAATTTATTATAGGTATTAGTTGCCGTTCATGCTATTATAACTACGGATAAAGCACCTGAAGCACGTCGTGCTGCTGTTACGGTTTTAAGACAATTGTTTGTGGGATTAGAAAAAGAAATGATTGTGTTTTTGAAAGATGATATTCTTCCTGTATACAGAACATTGAAAATGATTTATAACAACGACTCGGACGATGTAGTACGACTTCAGGCCCAATTGGCTCTGGAACAATTAAATGAAAACATGAAAGATTTCGTCCTACCACTAATGGGATTAAATGCAGCAAGCACTAACAGATTTGTATTGCCGGAAAAGGAATTTATTGTTAAATTAAAATAAACACTTAATTATTTCGTTTATTGTATTATTTACGTTTTTTTATAATTACTTACATTCTTTAAGTTTATTGCATACTATACAGGATGTTCGGTAAATAAATTTCGCCTCGAAATTTACTTACATTAAACACCTCGTATATCACAGAAAATATGCAATGAAGTTTTACCTCCTATAGTCCTATTATAAAGCAAGAGTGTATCTAAGAAATACCGGTTTCATTAAATAATTTACCAATAAATAAACGTTATCACCCGAAGTGTATCACTGCCGTTACTTAATTAATTAGCCATGGTTTTATAACCATCAAATAATTTATATCTTTTTTATGCAGTTAAGAAACAGTAACGGCTTATCGATATTAACCGATTGTTACATTAAATTTTATTTCACTCAATTTTATTTCATCCCCCTTTAACTTAATTATTTTTTAATCTGGTAAAGGAACAAATAAATGTAGTAACGAAAATTTTGTTAGACTTCCAAAGCACGAGAGTTTTTACGGGATAATGTATTTTCCGAAATCGTTTCGCCGTCGATGGCCGTAACGCAACTACCGCAGGAAGTTTCCGAAGACGCTATGGAAACGTTATCCAATTCATTAGCAATTCGTTTACTTCCACATTTAATTGCGGCTACTAAAAGACCAATTAAACCCATCGTCATGAAAATTGCCAACAACGCTATCGGAATTGATTTTTCTGATTGTTGAACACTTCTTTTTATTTCTTCTTCTTTTGTTACTGCAAAGAAAATTAAATTAATAACAATGAAAATGCTATCAACAAGACTTTTTATGGCTTTCATTAAAGCATCTTTAAAATTGAATTAGTTTCAGTGTCAATTGCATTCCAGATTTCCTTTTATAACTTCCGCCATTTCCCCAGGAAGGCAAGGGTTATATAATTTTGACGTTCTCAAGTTAAAAAATAAGCGGAAGTGCAAATGCAAAATTATATTTAGTAGGAATTTATTTTACAATTGGCTAAACAAACAAACAGAGCAAATTAATATATTTAGCGAGATGATGTGCCGAAAAATTTGTTCATTGATCTGGATCAGAATCCCGGCGTGGCGTGGTAAGTAATTACGGATTTGTTATATTCTTAGCATTGGATTTGTTAAATAAAGTCAGTTGCGAAGTGGACGAAAAGAAGGGAGCCAAATTAAATATATCGGGTCGCCAATTTAGATGATGGTATTTTATATTGCCTGGACCAGTTATATTCGTTACTCGTTTAATTTTAATTTCTAAAGTTGCGATAGTTGTATATAATATTTAAATATGCACGAATCAATACTGTTAAAACTTGATGTTTCCAATAACGTCAGATACCCGTATTTAACGGTTTATTGTACATTAGGTACGTGATAAAATTTTAAGATGAGCTCTGTTTTTTTGTTTATTTGCAGATGTCGGATTATATTATGTTTTAACATACGCGATACAACCGGAGTTTCACTGTACGTAACGTTACAATGATCTTCATTGGTTAGTCATGCGGTGAAAGCGTTTAACTTCTTATTGAAACTACTATTTTAAAATTTTAATTTATTTTGAATAAAAATTTTGTGGAAATAAACGAAGTTTAATTTTCCCTGATTAAAAAATTAAACAAGAACTCCATTGTAACGAAACAAAGGAGTCGTTCATTTGGAAGCTTGTAACAGAAAGATGTAAAAAATTAATTAAAATTATCGAACACTTGTCAGTATTTAAAATAATACCGAGTAACTTGCATTACGAACAGATACATTGATCAAATATTATTCGCATTTTCTGTATTACATAAAATTTTAATTAGTTTTTATAGAATATTAACACAGCATTTTAATTAATTTTTAGTACGCTCGCACATATTATGCTGTCTAGTTTTATTTTACGGCAGAAGACTTTATTAATGTCTTTGAATTAAGAAGTGTTACAAAAATAATAACTTGCAAGTGCAAAGTAGTGCAACAATCGCCAACTACATCAACACTGCAACGAACCGTGTAGTTTTCTGATTTACATACTAAGTTAGTTACCGTAACTCACCTAATGCTTCTGGTTCTTGGAATAACTTTGCAGGCCTTAAGTGTCTAGAACGCCTCGAATTATCATTTTGTTCTGCAGGGATAGCTTGCGAGTGTCCTTTAGAAGTAGTGGGAAGACTTAAACCAGCACGCACTGTTAAAGTTTCGGGCTGATAAGAACACAGTACCAAAAATCGTCTTGTGCTGTGAGTCAAAATTGGCAAATTTTCTTGAACTATTACAAAAGTCGCAACAGTTGTTTCATTAACTTGACTTCCACACTCGGTGTGATTAATCTTTAATGTGTAAACATCCTTCTCGCTTGTTGGTTCTCCATCAACAGCACAGCGTTCTCCATCGGTAGCTTCAACCGCAATTCTTCCACCGAAGTAAGGTCCTGTAGAAACTTCGATAACACTTGCGTGTGGCAAACATTGGGTTGCCCGAGCAGAAACTATAAAGCATACATTATTACAAATACATTTCGAGAAACTAGAGAACGAGAATAACTTACATCCTTTTGTCGGAATGACGATGGTGTTTTGTTTATCGTCATCGTCAGCTCTATCTTCTCGATTGCCCCCTTCCTTTTGTGTTTTTATTTCAAACGAATAAGTTGTTGCCATCCTCAAACCAATAATGTTTGCTTCGTAAGATTTAGCTCCATCTTCCGGAATTAAATTGCTTTCTTCGGGTTCTATAACTCTCTGAATTCTGCAACGCTGAACTCCCCACGATTGCAATTCGCAGTAACGAATTTGATATCCACTTTGGGGAAATTTAGCGCCGTCCGATTCCCAGTGCAGTCTTACTTTACGATAATCAGGTTCGCCAATTAAATTTCTTATAGCTACAGCAATAAAACGTACTAATTAATTTTATTAAAAATTAACATACCGAGTAATAGTAATCATTAAATTCATGTAGGTGACCTGCTTACAAATAAGTTTAATAATTGGAAGTGGCGAAACCTACTTTAATGTTATTTACCAACAATGTAATAATTATATTATGCACTTGTCTCGCTTTCTATGTTCAAGATATACAAAAGAAGTTTTTTGGCTACCAGAACTTCTTCCAATTTATTATTCAATAGATCGTATCGACAAAAGTTGTAATTTTTGCCTAACAATAGATCTAATTATTGGTAATAAAACCATTATGAGCTATCTCACAAAGCCAACTATACAATTTCAAAATAATTATTTGTCTTATTTAAATAATTTATGCATTATTTAATCCAACAAAATCACAACTTCTAAATTTGTAAATCCTACGTATACAAATCGTTAACAGTTATTTTGGTACTTAACTGTTTATCTGAATAATTTATTAGTATAATATCTTGAATTAGCATAAAAACTACTTTCGCTCAAGTGCATTAATAAAATCATAAATATTAATGAAGAAGTAAATTAAACTGATTTTTTTTGTCAGTTTTTAAACGTTATGTGATTATAAAACAATTCGGTAGGATATTAGTCAAAGTAACATTTAAAAGAAAGTTAAGATAACCTACATAAGAAAAAAAAATACACGAATCATAGATTTTTTTGGAAAAAGAAAAGTTAACGAACCTACATATTATTATTTCTCACAAATTTAGGTATATTAATTTTTGTTGTATTATTAATTGTTATTTACTTGATTCGTTTTGAAAGTAGGACTGCTGAAACGACAAAAAGAAATGATGACATTTTAAGATTTTACACAATTAGTGAAATAAACCGCTAGCGGAACTAATGTCACGTTACAAATAAAAATTACGTAAATTATTGTTGTGTACTATTTTTAGTTTTATTGCTACTGTTGGCTGTTTTTGTAAGAATGAAAATTGAAAGTTTTCTCACGTTAAAAATGGAAAAAGATGGAACGCTCGATACACTTAAACTTTTTTAAACCATTTTTACAGATAAATTTATTATTATTTTTATCCTTTGTAAATATGTAATCTCGCGAAGAGCGTTTATCATAAAATTTTTGTGGTCTGCGCTTCAAACTAACAAAGATAACTTTGGTTTTGTTTATAAAATACAATAAATTTAGACCACAAAACGTGTAAAATTCTGAAATTTAAATGAACCAAATAATAAGCAGCTATTTCAATACAAAAATTGTATGAATTGTACGGCATGTTGTTCCAACTGCAAGTTTGTTACGGGTTTTTCCAAAAGCAGTTATAATTGTGATTATAAATAATAATCAATGATTATTTTCTTGCGTAGGTACAATAAATTTATTGTCTCATTTAACCCCATATGCATGGGGAACTATTCAAATTATAAATATGCAAAGAATGTCAGTTCTAAATTGGTATTAATTGTTAATTTGTTATTGTTTATAACAAACTCAAAAATAATGTTTTTGTAAATGAAGTATGATTATAAAATTAATTTAGAGGGTGATTTCCATTTAAAATGTCGTGTCAATTTGGAAAAACTCCACCATTGGCAAAATTGACGGAACTGTCAATTTAATTATGCCTGTAAATATTTTATTCGAAATTAAATTAAATATTATTATCTGGATACAATGATACTTCATCTAATTATAGCTTCTGTTTCATCATTACACCAATAATTTTAAAATGTCTTTTTTCAAACCTTAATAGATTTTTAGTATTTAATTAAATTTTTATTTACTTTACAAAGTTTATGTATCGTAATTGCTCTAGATTTAAACATTATGTTGAATTATCAAAAATTAACAAAAATAAATTAATCTTTATCAAATAAAATTTACAAACAGATTGTCCAGGTTGAGCGGCCTTTAAGCCGCAGTGATCTGTTATGATCTCGCAAGTTTTTTTTTAATTATTAGATTGGTAATCTATAATGTAACCCCGGCTAAAAAGTCCAGGAGTGATTTGTTGAAAACATGACAATTTAATAATTATGTATCTACAATTGTTTGGAATTACATTTTTTGTAAATAAACTCACTGATAGCACATATTCCAATAAGAAATTCTACAAGGCGATATTATTTCTCTAAAACTTTTTACGTTGATCTGAGTAAAAAATTATCATAAACGTGCAGAGGTCGAATAATTTGAGCATTTTCGAGAAACGATACCGAGTGCATAAATGATACAAAGGTGAAAACAAAATTTATAACAAGCACAGACGATCACGAAGAAATGATGAAAGAATTGAAGAAAAAGAGAGGAATGGACTGTATTTGGATATTTTAGTTGTATACTTTAATGAATCGTTAGACCTGCTATTGTACCTTATACGAAATAAACCCTTCACCTACCCTTGAGAGGTGACCCACACAGCTACTTGCGGATACTAAATTGGATTGTAATGGTTATTTGTATTGAAATTCGTGTATTCGTAGTTGACTTATCATCTAAGAAATATTTGACCTTTATTATGCATGTACTTCCGTTGCACCTTAACTGGCACTGAATTTCATGAACTTTAAGCCAGTGTTAGATTTTACAAAATCGAATGTATAATGTCGGAAGAATTTATACACCTCAACGTAAATATTGCCCTCGAAATATTTTTTATTAATCTTATTTACATTAGGTCTTCTCGCTTCGAGATAATATTATGAGCAACTGTTTATCATTGGCTAATTATATTTTCGCTTGATCTTTCTATCATTTTTCTTATTTTCTCCGAAGTTCCTTGATAAATTAGACATTCTTTCCTCTATCGTCAGTTCTTAACTACTCTTATTCTTTTCCTATTTTACTACTAATTATTAATTTGAAATTCTTTTCCAGCGATCAGTTTTGTCCTTAACTCTGTTGTCTTGTTTTGTTTATCTTAGTGCCTTCATCGTTTGCAAATTTATTTCAACAGATTTGTATTTGTATTTGGACATTTGAGTTATATACTGCAACGAACTGTCATTTACTTTAAGTTTAAGGCTTGACGTATTGAAAAAATTGTCCAGGCGCTAAAAGAGAATCCGGAAAAGCCTGGAAAGTAGTGGTGATTTTAGACGTCAGAAACAAATTCAACTCAGCCAAGCGGAGTTTCGTTGTGGAAAAATAATTATTGAAGTGTAGAGAAATATCACTATACCTTCTGAACATAATAGCGAGTTACTCTACTGGTAGATTTTTAGTTTAGCGCTGTGCGTTCAGCCTGAAGCTATGGATAATTGCGGAAGCAGAACTAATTGAAGAAGTGAACAGCACCATAGCTAACATCTACGATTGGATGGAGATAAGGGGTTTAAATTTTATCCTCAAAAAGTGAAGTTTGTTTTGGTAACAAAATAAATAAATGGTCAAGCAATCAAACTTTCTAACATCGTAGACAGTCAAATATAATAAGAATCAAAAAAAATATACTTTTTTTATAGACCGGAAAAGATATCCACCCAAGCTGTTTTTATTTTAATACAACTTGAGAGACACATCCGCTGTGATCTAGTTTAATAACATTCGAAAACGTACTAAATGACTAAACAAAAATTATTTTCATGAAAATTAGAAAAGCTTATAATATTGTACATGATAATGTTATCAGATGCTCGTATATTCTGAATTCTTTTACGATAATTCTGACAATTATATCAAAAAGTTAGAGGCGATTTATGTAGATCATTTCGATTAAACATATAATTTCCGTATAAAAAAGATTTGTCTTGTATATTATAGTTTTCTATATCGCTACTACATGTGCATATTAGCTTTTCTATGGAAACTAATAGCAATCTACTCTAAGATGATCATAATGTACTTCTCTATTATATAGATTAAGTGCACAATTTCATTACGACTTACGATATATTTTATTACGAAAATGGTGTGCGTACAGTCATCCTCATTCCATTTTAGTTTTAAACTTTCTAGCATAACGGATTGCTTTCTACAATGAATGTATCTCTAATATTTGTTCACGAAACTAGGAGTTTCCTGAATTAGCTTTGGACCACTTGGTTTATTCTGGCTTCAAAATGTTGTTTATGTTGCTGTTTTAAGCAAGTATACAGTTATGGGGTTACTTACAAATAAACGATTAAACAAATACACAAATAAGTCTCAACGGGAATACGACGGCATACCAACTGAAAGTTGAAATTTTCTCGCAGTTTTGCGAGAATGCACTAAGATTTATTGGCACACGCCTATCCAACCTGCTTTTGGTTTACCAGCAATTTAATAAAAATCAATAAATAATTATAGAGTACAAATTTCTATTTTCTTTGCGCTCCCAAATGTTCTGCAAACTATTGAATATATCACTTACTATTTGTTTTATACAAAAATGTTTTAAATAAATTTTACTAAAGTTGATCTTTCCAATACTTGGTGATCGAGAACGCTATTCAATTGCACCACTTATCGCAATCCATTCTCCATGAAAAATAATGTTGAGAAGTATTTGTCCTGATTTACAGAACATAGAAATATTGTTGGAATGAAAACTTAATGAAGAAGACGGTAAGGTCAAATAAAATGATTCTTGGCTGTTCCAGTACATATACTTATTATGTTTTTTTATATGTTGTGTACATTTCCTCCATGTAATGATGATTATTTTGATCTCAATATGGATATTATCAGTCAAGACTCTGTTCAAGTATAAAATGGAACGTTGTGGTATTTTTTAAAACAGCAAGTAAAAACTTTAAGAATTTGTTACTATTCTACTTTAATCTCTAAATAGAATTTGAATAGACTGATCGTAATGTTGGAATATATATAGGCACAATACATCGTATCGATTGTCTCTTGCCTGATAGGTGTTAGTTCCTCTAAGCCTCAAATTAGTTAAATGCACCAGACTAGAAGACAAACAGACGCGACCTCTGAATACCCAAACAATCTTCTTTTCGATGATGATTTATGATGATGGCTAACAGACTTACATATAAGAGTTAACATTTTTAAATAGGAATCTACATTGACAATGCCTTATGCCCGTCTTCCTGTTTAAATAAATAGCTCTGATTAAAAATATAGCTTATTTTTTCAATCTCCGGTTGTCGCTAACTAAAGGTTTACTTCCATGAATACAATAATTAGTTCTGTAGAAATAAACCGTTGGTTAATGATAACCGGAGATTACAAAACTAGGCCTAAGCCGCACTAAATAATATATTAGTGCTATAAGGTAAGATTGCATGTTCGTCAATTTAAAAACATTACAATGATCTCTTAGGATTAGAATTGAAATTGGAAAACTAAATTATTGAAAAATCGAAGATATACCAAAATAAACTAAATTAGTAACCTAAATAAAAACTTTCGGTTACTAATAAGATAAAAATAGAAAGTAGTTAAACTTTCAGTTATTTAAATTTTTAGGATATTTAACAAAATGATTTTTAGGTTTAAAAACACAAAAGGTTCCATTATCCTTAAAATATATTTAAAACTTAGAAATCTCCCAATATTATCAGGTTACTGACTTTTTATCTGAAAGCTAATTAACCAAACTTAAAATTATTTTAAATAATTAATAGCGTGGACGTGTTTGCATCGTTTACCTTAATCTTTGTTAAGTTATACTCTTTATTATTATTACAAACTTGGCCCTTTTGTAAAATATTACAAAAGTTCTTTTTGTTCCGTTAGAGTAGACTATCGTTACATCAATTTAGTTGTTTGCGAACTTGTAAAAACTTTTAGGTTCAAAAGGTTAAATAAAGCGTTACCTATATAAGATAGGTGTTGGATGTATAACATTATATTTCTTTTGTATTAAGCTGTACATGTTGATAAATAATAGTTTAATCAAGTACAACGGTGTACTAAATTGGCTTATTGCGGAAGAACAGTTGGTTTTATGTGTACGATCAATAATTGGTTATAGTATTTTAGATTTCCTTAATTAATCTCACTAGGTACTACATAAAATGTCTATTTTTAACTTATGGAAGCAGCACATAATTTTAAGGATGATCTACAAGTTTTTTATTTTGCAGTTTCTGACCATGTACTTAAAGCAGACCTTGTATCTTGTGCTTATGTGGGACACTTCTAAAGAGGAATACTGTACCTCAAGATTAATCAATATAAAAATCAGCATTAAAAATTGAAACCCACGTTAAAAATTGTTCTTGTACTACAATCACTTTTTTGGCTTTTAAGTTTAGTGCATAATGTAAACATTTTGCTTCCCAATTTTCAATTAAACTATTTTTGCAAGAATATCACAATTAAATTACTTGTCTTGATTTAATAATTTTTTTATATTATTAAATTTATTTGACGGTATTTCAGCTATTATGACTATTAACACCTAAGTGTTAACTTTAGCTGGTGCTTTTGTGATGTTAATTCTGTGACCCAACCAGCGACCACATCAAACCACTGGTTGAGGACTAATAATTATAATTATAACTTATTATAGATAGTATTAATTAAGAATCTTACCTGAAATTTCATTTCCAATAGTTAAGAATATGATGGTTAAATATGTATAGAAAAACATTTTATTATGGAAAACTCACTTGCACATTAATTATATATTAAATTAAGGGTGTTCTACACTAACATTAACGTTTTTTTTTAGAGAAACTTTTCAAAATTTTCCAAAAACTTTAATGTATTCTTATTGTATTATAAATTATCGAACATGTTGTTCTAGGAGTAACAACCGTCGAGTTTGTTCTGTCAGTTCTTGTCGTATCAAAGTTAACACACCGACTCGTGAGTGTCAGAAGAGAATTTACTGACTACTGTCGGGGAGACCTGGTGCATGGTTAAGCTAAGGTGGGGTCGATGATCTCTGCAATCTTTCACGTCAACTGTCCAGTAAACTCTTGGTCTTCAACTCACGTTTTACCATGTATTTAATTTGAAAATCATATGAAAAATTTATATTTATAACTTCCTTATAATCATTTGTTTTATTTCAAAGTTTGTTTACTCTATTTTTGAAATGGTACACGTTTTGAATTTTTTTTCATTCAAAATATATCTTAACCGAAGCATTGTAATCTCATTTCTAATTTCTCAGAATTGTATTTCAAGTTACTAAATAAGACGCAAAGATAATCAACCTGCTATTATCTTGTAATTTTATACCATTTTAGATCTATTTGTTCATAATCGCAGTGGTATATATATATATCATAAAGATAAAAACGTTATTATGATATTAAAATAAATATTATATTTGGTATAAAAAATTCAGATTTCTTGAAGGCAAAAACTGCTGATCTATAATTCAGTTTGAAATGGAATTTTATTGACAGTTACTTGATTGTTATTTGTAGCCTTTGAAAGAAAAATTTGTTTGGAACGAGATTATTTCTTTCAAAACTAATTTGTCAATAATATAAAATTTACGAAAAATAAGTAAATATAACTATAGCGGTATCGTACTTATCCGTTTAACATCCATATAACATAAATTAATTTAAATCTCGAAACGTTTATTGGAGCGCAATAAGATTTTGACTTTAAATCTCATCCAATCTAAATTACTTTAGCATAGAAAATTAAAATTTCTAAGATGTTAAATATACATCTTGAAAATAAACATCAAAAATTAACTGAGATGTAATTTTTTAAGCAGTAGGTAATATTTTGTATTGTGTTTTTCACCCTGTTGACGTTGTAAAGCTTAAATTTTAACGGGAATTTTTCGCAATTTGTTCGAACGATTAAGGGTTCTACAAAAAATTTTGAAATATAAAGTTGAAAGGTCATTTAATTTCCTGTCATTTTTTATTTTCTTTATCCCTTACCGCAAAAATTAGTCTAGTTATTTGTTGTTAAAATAAAACACCGTTTTTATAAAAATTTAAGTTATTAATATATTGCATTCCGACAAAAAATAAATACAATATTTTTTGTAGCTTTTGATAAAATAAATGAAGTAGCATAATATATTTATTTTTATTAAAAATAATTTATAACCTAAAAAAATCTATTTTTCATGAAAATTGATGTTTTCATTTAAATTCATTATAAGCAATCGTATTGAAACATCTTAAAATGTGTCAAATATCTGTTGTGGAATTAGGTTTATTGAAATATCTTTGAAATGAAACCAGCTGCGTTTATTTATCTTAATTACATCTTTAGAAATAGCCATTTGAATCTTGGTTAAATTACTAAAAATTGCTTATGTGTAGAAATGATAAGGTAATATATATTTTTTTTAAGTACACTATTACAATACAGCTGTTATAAAATTTTCAAATTTTTTACAATTATTTCAGAAAAGAAGAAAAAAAATTAATTCTATTTAAAAATGGTTTTTATACTTTTTAGTTGCAATTTTTAGTTTTGAAGCATGGTTTTCTCTTCAATTTTTCTAATATTTTAATTATTTAATATTTATTTTTATAATATAATATATTTTGATATATTAACATTTAATTATATTTTTTAAAATGAGTTTTTTACCGAGTGAAAGTGACGTATACGTGTTTTACGTACATAATCACTAATCAAATATGATATTGTATTTGTACCTTTTTTTTATTTAACTTTTATTAAATTTATCAATTCCATTAAATATGTACTGTGGTGATTTTTTGTACAGTCAACCCGCCAGTCCAGATCGTGGTCAATTATTTGTTTTAAGCACTGCAAATAGGTTACAATTTATTCACAGGAAAATTAAAAAGGCTAAATTTAATACTTTAAACACTTCCGTGACACATTATTTTTATTGTAAAATATTATAAAACGTTGGAGTGAATATTTGTGCTGTGCTTCGATAACCATCTACGAAAAAGAAGAGAAATTAATTTGTGCAACATCCTGTACGTAATTGAAAAAATTACCGGGTATGAATTTTCTAGAGGTTGAACGCAGGAGGGCTACCTGAGCGGCGTTGAAGGACGCCAGACGCTTAGATTTGCGTTAGTGGATTTTAGTTTACGATTTGTGTAATTTTTACTTATTGACTAAGTAAAAATTAGTTTTGGGAGCCGTAGAGGTGGATATTTGTGGCGAGTCGTCGATTTCAGTAGAGTACTGCTGAAAATATTTAAATTTGAGAAATTCGTTAAGTGAAAGATTACCAAGGTTAAATTTGAACGCCACGCCATATTGGATATTGTAAAATTTTGGATGCTAATAAAAATTTACCTACCTACGTTGAATGTAAAGTTGAATTATTTAGATATTATTGAAAACAGCATCAGCGGTGTTGCGATTGAAAAGTTTCAATCAAATCGAGTTGGAAAATTAAAACTACAACAGGTGGTCTGCAGAAATTGGTTAACCAGAACACGTGTGCCACTGAATACGTACGGAAGCTAAATGGTAGTGAACAGAACGAGTCGCTTACACGAAACCGCACGAGATAATGTACAAGGTATTTGAAAATTAAAAATTGTTTTTTAGTGACAAACATTTTTTTATTATAAAAATACAACATTTGTATAATATTCTAAAATATTTGCTACAGATTTAACATTTAACGACAAATGAGCTTGAAATTTAGCAGAATTTTAAATACAGTAAATAAAATTTCAAATTCAGTGGTCGAACACAATTACACACTTAAAAGCCTAAAAGCAAAATCTGTCGCTACAAAAATTTTCCTTTGAATAAACAACATTTTTCGTTATTCAAAAATACGAGTTATTATTTGCTCGAAAGACAGACGGGGTGACCCATAGGAATTCGCTACTGAGTGTTTCATGCTTCCGATAAAAACTGAGCCAGCTGAGGTAATTAAAAGGTGAAAAAGGTTTGTAATAAAAATACCATCACAGTACTTTGTAATAATATAATGTAATAAGATTGTTTTCATTCTTTTGTAGAGAAAAACAAAATATTGGCAATATTTTAAATTAATCTGAAATTAATTCTGAAATTAATAATAAAATCTGAAATCACTTGTTGAATTGTTCAAATGCTCTGTGCCCCGTGAGAAAGTTTTTGCAACTTGTTTTTCTTAACATGTAAAAGATATTCATAGGAGTGGAAAACTGAATTATGTTTCAGACTTATTAATACATTTTAACGAAAACGAAGACGAAAACATTTGTTTTAAAGCAAAATGTAATAGCAGTAATTTACGTGACCAAATTTATAGCTTGAGAGGGTATATTATGTTAAGGTTATTCCTCAAATTAATATAATATCTATGTAATTGATAAAATTTATTCAGATGTTCAAACTCAAAAACCCAGATATAAAGCACCGATTATTCTATCCAATAATAATTATTATCTTTTATTTAAGTAGAATTATGCATTCAATATTTTGCCGCTGCAAAGATTACATTTTGTTGAATTTTCATCTATTTTCTGTTTTTGTTTTAATGTCATTTATTATTATTATTAACAATTAATCTGTGAATTTACTACAACGTTAATTAAACTTGTTGTTTTGTAGTTCTGCAACATAATAAAATAAAATTTAATATTAATTTAAAATTTATATTATGCAATCTTCCTACAAATGACCTTCCTGACAAACTGTTTTGTCAAAACCGGTTAACATAACATTTTGATTTTAAGTAAATTTTCTCACATCCTTATAACTGCTACGTACCAAAAATATAAATTTATGAATTTTTGATCTTTTTGATTTTTGATTTGAGGAGCGAAGTTCGGGAGCTTTTTTTGGAACTTTGTATCCTCTTTCTTAGATTGGCAAAAAATTATACCAGTGCAAGATGAGCTACAGAGAAATATAAACTTTATGATTTTAATTATCTAGGTTGATTTTTAAAAGACAAATTGGTTTTTTGTTGTTTGCTCAAGTCTGGTAATTTAATTTTCATCAATAGACAATTTTTGTTTTTACTTTATTTTATCTTTCTGTTCTTTAAATACATTTACAACAATTATTTCTTTGCATCAACATTTTTTTGTTAGTTAAACATAAATTACTGAAATTTACATTATTTGTTTCGTACGATCTCGTCAAAATATTTTTTATTTATACGAAAAATAAGCATTCTCAAAAATAAATACTACTATTATTTATGTTAAATTTGAGATATAATATTTCAAAACGGTATATAAGAAAGGTTATTACAGAAAAGTTCAAAACAGCAAAATGAAATACTGTCATAAATCTTTGAATAAATAAATTACATTTAAAAATATTTTAAAAATATTAAATTTTTTCAGTTTTGATGTGGTTTTGATTACATTCACTGAGCTTTAAAAGTGGTTCATACTAGGTAGATACTAAAAATTAAAATTTTGAATCTGCTTAATACTTTCTTCACATAATTAATAAAAAATTAAAGGTACATAGCTATATAGGGACAGATCCCTGCGACTCATTTCTTATTTAAAATAAGAAAAATGTCAATAACTATAAAATTAGTTGTTTTATTTATGTTTCTTCTAAATACTTACCTATTACAAATAATATAAGTGTACATAGCTATTTTCAATACATCGTTAGTGATTGGTTTTTCTTTGTTCAATGCTATGTTGAATGACTATCTCTATCCCAAGCTTATTGAGCTTATTCGGATGTTATATTTAAATGTGTTCGTTCACCTGTCGATAACTTATTAACGTAATTCATGGTAACGTTATTGTTATTTGAATATTTCAATTAAATACCTATCGCCTAAGTTTTACTCAATTTGAATGTACGACAACCTTATGGAATGACTCATATTATTTAGGTTAATTCAGCATTAATTCACACAATACATACAGGTTAATTTCCTTACACAATATGTATTATGTTATTTGATCGATATTGTAATTAATTATTTGGTAATAATTTTCTGAAAAGAGTTTACTTATTGCCGATGTTTTCACCCCGAGATATTCACTGGCAGTTTACTTACCTACTAAGTACATATCCATTCAAATAGTTTTTGTTTTGCTTTGTGCGGGGGTGAGAATTCTTTTAATTTAAAATCAGCATGCGACCTTCAAAAATACGAAGAGAAAGATCATAGCAATATTACCCCAAAATGCATTAAAACAATCAAAAATCTATTCAGTAATACATCAATATTTTTAGTAAGTTTTTAATCTGCTACTGTTTATCTTTATGATCTATCAATCTAATGAATAATTTCTTTTATTTTGTACTTTAAATTTTATATTTACTTTCTTCAATTATCATAAACCTAATATAAACGTAAGGAATATAATTGCATAAAATGTTTATGACGTTAATAGAAAATTTACAATAACACCTGAAGCATTAATTTCTCTAAATCATTCAACTATTCAGTTGTAAAGTTTTAAGTGATTTATATATATATATTTGTTCTTACGATAAATTTAAATTGAAATAGATGGTAGATACTCTTAAGAAGCAATTATTTTCAAATGGTTGTAGATAGAAAGTATACATTTTTACATCGGTATTCTTATTGAAATGTTGAGTATTGTCTATTGGAAGTAATTCGATGATTAAACTAGAAAGCGCTAACTTCTTGATTACTGGGTACAATATTTGAAAGTTTAATATTTCTACCCATTGTTGATTAACAAAATTAAACTTTTTTTTAATTAAAATTGCCATACAAACGAAATGACATCTGTGTGAACACATCTGTTATAATAAAATTGTATTGTTTCCATTTTCAATTTTTACAAAACTAACAAGTTAATTACATTTCCCATAACTGTTTTTGTAGTTAAAATTATTCTTAAAGTACATTTTTTATTATTTACGGAATGTTTATAGATGTGCAAATATTTTGTATTATACATTTTGCAAGCAATAATCTTTCAGATGTATAAAATTTGCATTCGTACAAAATTAATCGTAAATTCTTAACTGTTTTTTTAACAATTTATATAATTAATTTTCTTATGGTAAAGTTTTATAATTTTAACCATAATACATTAGTTAAGTTAACTTCAAATGCAAATTGAATATAAGCAACATTTAGCAACATTAAAGGTTCATTTGTTTTTCCTTATATAGCAGTTACAATATACAAATAAAATCTTGCAATTTACATTTAAATAAAGTATTCCTACCTAAGTATATTATGTAGTATAAGAAGAACAACCTTAAATCGTTGGTAATTGAGTTTGTACAATGTTTAATTTTCTAATTATTTATACTCCTTACTATTTTTATGTTGAAATTAAATTTTAAACTCAATTAATAATTAAAACAACGTAATAGCATTTAAGTAACTGTTAATTTTGATTTGCCCATGCGGAAGTTAATATTTTTATACGTAAACGAAATCTTTTAAATTCACAAAATATTTATATTGCATTCTAAATAATAGTGAATTTTTGATCGAAATAGGTACACGTAGGTCATTAACATTGTGAATTTTAAATTACAAATTGATTACAATTTGAAAGTAATTATCTATAAATAAAACCCAATAGATATAATTGTTTTGATCTTAAAATAAGAAACATACCTATTTCTAAAAATAATTTTAAATAAACATCCTTAGTAATTATTAGTATAATACTGTAAATTGCGAATATACCGGGTCCGTCAATTAAACTGATATCTGTAAAATGCTATAGATTTTTTGTTCTTCAATATATTGTCGTGTTTTGAGACGTTAGAATCCTAATTTTATTTTATTTGTAAATTATTTTAAAGTTTGTTTTGTTTTAATTGTAAATATTAATTTTGTAAACATACTGTACAGAAATTTATTTATTTATAAAAATTATGTTGGTAACGGAGTAAGTAAGAAAGAGGACGCTTCATGCGAGGTTAGCCTTCAAGAGCGGGCGTGCTTTTGCAACCCTCGCATAAATATGATTATAATTAGATTATTTGATGATTTTTAATGATTAAAGTGAGTTTGATTTGAAAGAAAGTTGTTTTATTTAAATGAAGTGTATTGAGAAAGTGGAATTTTAAAGATGTGGAAGATTTTGGGTTGTTTTTTTTGTGAAAATTAAAACGACAAAGTTGGATAATGCCAGACGACTCTGGCACACGCAAGATGGTAAACCATAAGGTAAATTTTAATTGGAACAAATTTATTGACCACATTGAAAATGAAAATTAAAACTGAAATTTAATTATAAATACGAATTATTTTATAACGACAAAATTAATTAAAATAAGAAATTAAAAGAGTCTCATAGCTAAATAAAATTATTTGCATGTTTCCTCTGAATCCACAAAAAAAATTATTAAAAATTGAATCATTATTTGTAAGTTAAGAAAATTTTTACAAAAAAGTATATAGGGGGACATTGCAATATTTTATTATTTTTTGTTAATAAAAGGTAACCGCATCTTGCTTTCTACGAGCCTATGTTTTTTACAAAATTCTAAGCACAATATTATTTGAAAGAACTCTGGGATTAAAAGTTGCCATTTTGCCGATGTTTTTCAAATTTAAATCTAGCAAATGAACGCCGAAACATTTTTCTGTAACCAATTTTAGTGTGGTGTGAGCTTTATAATATGCTGAAATCTCCAAAAGCTGTTTCGAATAGTTTCTACGTCTATGGAATTAAATGCGCCTTGAAAATGTGTTCTCAAAAATAATTTGATTAATTTTTCTGCCCATCGGCATAAATTCAGGAGAAAACACAATTTTTTTTAATATAGTGGCCCAAACCATCATTTGAAGAGTTTCTTGTAACCGAAAAACTAGTAACTTACTAGAGTAGTCTTTGCAACGTTTCTTAAGATCATTTTGTTTCTTAATATTGTTACGTGATAACTAGGCGGCGGTCTACTTGGCGACCGGCCAACTCGGCGACCAAACAATCATAAAATAACCACTTTACATGACAAATTTCGCCGAGTAACGGAACAAAAGCTACCGCAATATTTGCTTCAGATTTTTTATCTGTGTACCAACAAACGTCAAGTGGTAACGATCTAACAAATAATATTGTAGAAATGTGCCATCGGAAGTTACAATCAGCCTTTGGTAGTGGAATTTCATACTCGACTATTATGGAATATCATCAGCAAATTATCAACCGTTAAAATAGATTATAAGTGCAGTACGAACAGAATATTGCTAGCCTCAAAGTCACTAGAAAAATATATTTGGATGAATTCAAAATTATTTTAAGAAAGGTTACTGATTACAATCTGTAAAATATTATAGAATATCTTCATGGTATAAATAACAAGAAATGCACACACACTTTTTAGAACTAAAATGTTTTATGTTAACACAATATAAATACACCGTAACTTAAAACATTATAGTTCTAAAAAGTGTTTGTGCATTTTTTGGTTTTTCTAAAAAAATTTGATGATTAATTAAATACTATGTGTTTATTTTTCCTTTCCTTCCGCTGTTGGGCAAACTCTTTCTTTTAGTCATCGCCTTAATCAAAACTTTAAACTTACAGCTATAATAGGACTTTTTTAAAGAAAGAAAAATAAAAACGATTATTTCTTGTATCATAATTTCGATTAAATAATCATATACAATATCCCAAGTGCATTCAAATTGTCGACAATTTTTTTGAGCTCACGAATGCGTTTGTTGCTTTTGCAATTTTCCCGACTCGAAGAGGAGGGAAAATTGCCCTAAAGCAACAAACGCATAAGTGAAAAGCGAAAAAAAATTGTCTACTAATTTGAAATGCACGAGAGGATATTTATTTAGACTATTTCACGAATAAAATAGAAGGTTAATATAAATAATTAATTAAAAGTAAAAATCAATGTATCGTTGATTATGTTTGTCATGACAATATAAAACAATCTTAATTATAAAGATGTCGTACAGTAAACGTTTTGGTGCAAATAATTTGCAAAATATTAAGAACGAAATTGAGAATGTCGTGCTAACAAATACAAAAAAATCAAAATCATCAGTTGGAAACAATTTAATAAGTTTTGCTTGGAGAAAAATTATAAACTGCAACAATGGAAAATCTGGTGCTTATATTGGTTGACTGGTGTTATAATAATATGCGCAAAACCGATGGAAATGATTACAAAGAACGATTTGTAAAGCACACGTTGTAAAATTAATACAAGAAAAATATTTTTCTGGATATAATATAAATGTCAATCCGTTCAGTGATATTGTATTTAAGACGCTCCAGATGCACGAGATGCAAAAAAAGCATTACAAATTCAACCAGAAAACGGAAAGTGAGTTCAGCGCCCATTGCATTTCAAGGAATATGACGAAATTGGAATTGTGCTTTCAAGAATAATCCAAATTGTAATTTGTCTTTAGTATTATTTGAATTTATAAATCTACAAATTTAGCAATTTGTAGATTTATAGAATGTACAAACTTATAATTTGAGTTAGTGCTGAAAGCACAATTTTGTTACACTAATAAGTAGATCATAATATGTATTATTTAAATGTTGAAGTTAATAAAAAAAATTGTCGCTTATATTTGCTTTAAAATAAATTTGAAAAAATTGTCGCTGCAATTCGATTGCTATTGGTTGAATGTTTCGTTGTTTTTTCATTCCATTGGTCTAATGACAGCTGAGTGAAATAGTCTAATTTATTTCGTCTGCCGTTGGGCGAATTATCGTTTTTCATTGGTAACCCCTAACTTTCTTTACGGATTTGAATGGAATGCAATTTTATAAGTATGACAATGTAAAAAAAACTATGACCTTGAAGGGAAAAGTTTTTGATAATTATTCTTAAAGTATCAAAAATGTATGATAAAATTATTTGTGCATACCAATAGTTCAGTCACTGGAGACGAATTTGAGCTAGAACTATCCAAAAATTCTAGGAAAGCGATTGTATAATCAAATAAAAAAAAGTTTATTTGGATACTCAAGTATGTTGGATGTTAGATAATGATGGATGATGTTGGATGTATGTTCTAAAAAGAATTACATACTGTACAAAAATGTACTTGGAATACAAAATTGTAGAGCGGAAAATTCTACCAAAAAAAGAATAAAACTCAATATAAAGTTGGTGCTTTGCAAAAATTTAATGGAACAGTGCGCAAGGTGTACAACGATAAAATTAACATATTATACATAGGGGGATAAAATACGCTTTAACTTCTTTAGTTTTTATTTTATTATAGAGAAATAAATAAAAATGCATAAGGATTTCCGATTTCAAATATCGTAAAAGTGCTTTTAAAAATATGAAAAGCCATTGTGCCACATATTTCTTAACCTTTACACCTTTGCTTATTTATATAACAAAATTTAATAAGAGTTAAAGGTAGTAAATTAATCAACTTTGATATGAAGCCAAATCATAAATAATAATCTTTAGGACTCTAGACTTGGAGCAGAGAGGCGGAGTCGAGAAAAAATGTACTACTAGCGCTCGTACTGAGCAAATCAAAAAATAAGTGTTGTATATTAATAATGAATAGTATTTAAAAATTTTGCATTTACCGAAATACTTCAGAAAGTATTTGTAGTTATTGTAGACATTTTCAACCCGCTTTTTTATTTACAATTCAGAAAAATATAATTAATCGCGACGTCGCATTTTACAACATTGAAAACATAATCGCAAACTAATTTTCACGGAGCTTTTGCCGTTCGGGAAATATTATTTATCAAATCTCTCTCAGCCTACGGCTTCGGGAAATTAATATTCCAAAATTTCCCTTATAAAGCTCCTGAAATTTGCCTCGTCCCAAGGCTGTTATCCCTAATAGAAGCTGCTAGCCACGGTTGGAATATAGTAGGAACAAAGGCCCAATGCGATAAACCTTAACACCAAAAATGTCTTTATTTTTGGCCATCGCTGTCTGTCAAACCATACTCAAAGTTTAAGTTCTTTTTATTTTTTTCTCAATTTTCTAAGTTTATTGACTCATTTGATGAGTTAATTTTTTTACATATACATTGTGTCTACTATCAACGTCGAACATAGGGAATTAACCTTAATTTTAATTGTTTTGTAGATTTCTGCTCGCTAATTCGATCTCCGCCAATTTTTTTGGTATCTATGGAACGAGAAAATTATTGTGCATCCTGTGATACTAAAATTAATATTTTTCATTGATATTTATTAAAAAATGTTAATTTAAAAATTTAATGTCAACTTTAATCAACTTTTTTGAAAACATGGTAACTTGTTTTTAAAAACATTAAATTTTTAAATTAAAATTTTATATTAAATAATATTGATAAAAAAAAATTAATTTTGGTATCGTAAGATCTTCAATAATTTTCTCGTTTCATAGATACGAAAAAAATTTTCGGAGGTTGAATTGGCGAGCAGGAATCCACAAAACAATTGAAATCAATGTTAATTCCCTTTGTTTGGCGTTGATATTGGACATCCTGTATATATATTTAAACTCCCCAATACAAAAATATCTTGTTAGTTGTTTTTATAATTCTATACAACAAGTTATTTTATTTTTCGACACCGCGGCGCCACCTGTAATTCTGCTCCAAGTCTCTAACTGTAAATATTTCATGTTCGATTTTCAATTCTATATTAAATTTGATGAATTTGGTATAATTAATCACTTATTTGATAGGCAATTAAAACGGATATTGGGTATGAAGGGAAGTAAATCAAACAATATTATCTGCTAGCCGACGTTTCGAACTATTTATTAGTCCATCCTCAGGGCTGAAATATATAACAGAGGTGAAAAAATCTATAAACGGTGGCCATAAGGGCGTAAACATACCTGACAGTTTGAGATGGTCTTATGGCTACCGTTTATAGATTTTTTCACCTCTGTTATATATTTTAGCCCTGAGGATGGACTAATAAATAGTTCGAAACGTCGGCTAGCAGATAATATTGTTTGATTTGCTTCCCTTCATACCCAATATCAGTTTTAATTGCCTATTAGAAGTAAGGGGAAAATTTGTTTACTTTCCAACTTATTTGATAGTTTTTGAAGATTTTACTATGATTTCAAGTTTTACTAAGATTTGCATTTAAAATTTAGAGACTTTTTAATGTCTTAAAAAGCATTTATAGTATGTACTATCTTTAGCTATTACTCAATTTTTGTATAAATAGTCGTGTAAATAATTTTGTAAATAATTCAAAATATAAGGATAAATAAATCCAGAACACAAAATTTTTTAATGATTTTTATATTTTAGATATAAATATTTCAAAATTAGTAGGTATTCACAGTTTGAGATAGTAATTTTTTTTTAAATTTTAAAAGCACTTTTTTAAATCTCGGTTTTCTCTATTAAAATCTCGGTATTAAATATAACAAATTTGTTCTAATTTTATAAATTCTCTGTATTTTATAAATACTGTGTACAAAAATATTTTTTCAGTTACCGGATTATAAAAAAATGTTTTCTTCATGTATGAAGATAATCATAATTGTTAAAAATATCAATATAAAATAAATAATAAGTGATTTTGTTGATTATAAATTTTTGCAGAGAAAATGCGAATAATCAATAAGAATAAAGTTATAACTATAAAAACAAACACGGTTTCGGTTTTTTTACACATCATCAAAACAATGTTAAATGAAAAAATATAAATTAAAACACAACATTTTCTAGCTATCACACAATTTGATATAATTAAAATGTTGTCAAGTATAAATAACAATTCATTTAAATGAATAAGTTTAAATAATTTAAACTTTTTTTTCGAAAACCTTGCAAATATGTAGTTAACTAAAAAATAATTAATTATATTACTTTTAATATATTTTTTACTTGAAAATTTACTTTTTAAACTAATATAAAAAATACCTGTACATACAACGTTTTGGTTTACATTTTTATATGTGGAAAGATAAAATACATAAAAAATGTACCTATTATAGAAATACTTCAGAACGATTTGGAAATTATTTTAAAATACAAAGTTTTGTGTATACTGAATGATGATTTAACTGATATCGTAATTTGATGTAACAGTGATAATGAACACTGGCTTTTCGTAATTTAAGAAAAATTGGAAAAAAATCAGTAATAGGAGTTACCTAACGTCACCATGTATACATAATTGATAAATAATTTGCTTAACGATTCTTATGAAGCCCAAAGACTAAATCGCTTTAAGTCGTCAGATTTAGCCTCTTGCTTTAATTAGATATTTGGTCTTTCTTAATTAATCTTGTTGTAATTAGTTTTGTATTTATGTGTAACGAATTTAGAAATTAATTTAAAATGAGAGCATTCGCAGAAATCTTCTCAACATATCATAATTGTTAAGTCAAACAATTGTTTATGTTATTAAGCAGATTTGAAATATTAATAAAAATACTTTAAAAAAATACCAGTTCAGAAATTCTACGAGAAACATGGTATTAGGAAAGCAGAATATAATATTTTATATAAAATGTATACAAATATTTTGCATACTTTTCAATGCGATAATTACTTTTTTTATATTTTCTGGTGGACAAGACTATTATATAAAAAACATGTTTTTTCCGAAAATGTTATATTGACAAAATTGGAATTAATTTTGAGATCAAAAACCACGTTTCCTAAGTGGTTACCAAATACTTCACAACCTGTTAATCACGAACTATAATTTTCTATATTATTTATTATTTCATAGTTTTAGATGAACATCTTATTTTTTATTTGCAAGATGGATTAATTATTCATAATTTGTTGTTTGATATTTTTAAGTTAAACAATGAAATAAATTAGTTTGTTTTGTAAAAATTACTATACACATTAGCTTAGTAACCTCATAAATTTGTTGGTAACCTTAATTTAAACCGGATGGGATCAACTACACGCCTAGTTAAATAAAGGAAAAGTTTCTTCCTTTAAAGTAACCATGTTTATATTATTGATTTCTTGTTAGTCTCTTCTATTCAAAGAAAATAAAGGGTCTTCAAATCAATTTTTATTAAATTCTTTTAAATATAACAAAAAACAAAATAATTAAGCATTATTATTGAATCGACTTTAAGGATAAGAAAGTTTTCTTCGTATATACTATGTAAGTATATCTTAATTTATGTTGTTTCTTTTTTGTTTTATTTAAAATTGTACTTTCAATTTTTTCAACTTTCAATTTCCTAATTATTATATTCTAAAATAACGTACTTAAGTATATGGAATATACTATATATAATATAATATATAAATATAATATAATATATATTTATTTTAAATTTTGATATACTTACTATATTTTTATTCAACACTATTTTACATAATAATATTACAAATATTGCCTTGCAATGCCATAGTAGTATGCCATTACTTTATTATTGCAATTGTTATTATAAAAAATAGTTATTTACGTAACCGAACTGAAAATGGAAATTTATTAGAAGCCGGCAAGTCAAATCAAGACACTTTACCGACTTTATTATTATTACTAAATTATTAACCCGTGCAATAAATAAACTAAATAAAAAATAATCAGTTTAATTAAAAAATAAAACGAATCTTTTTATTGTTTGAATTTGTTTTAAAAAACATGAAAATGATATTTGTTAGGAAATAAACCAATAAATCAACTTATCTAGATATTTTTAAATATTTAAGAATTTTCTTTTTCTTTTTTTGCAATTATGTATTCATCTACTATTTTAAACTCAAATATTCCTATTTAACATAATGAATCCTACTTTCCTTCATGGCA
Organism: Cantharis rustica; assembly: GCA_911387805.1. Classification (NCBI taxonomy): domain Eukaryota; kingdom Metazoa; phylum Arthropoda; class Insecta; order Coleoptera; family Cantharidae; genus Cantharis; species Cantharis rustica. Next base: position 109,859,320 of record OU426877.1, on the reverse strand, counting down.
ACCTTTCTTTATTTTATTCACGCCTGTTTCCATTTTTACATTTTACTCCCATCAAAAAACAATTTATTTAAGTAAATACACTTTATTTTCATATAATGAAAATCCAAGTTGCTAACTTATAAATAAATTATCCAGTTTACTGTTTTACTATTATCTTGTCTTATACAAACTTAAAATGTAAAAGTTTTGAATACAGAGTTTTTTAGTTTTCTGATACCTTGATGATGTAGTTGTGTGAGCTTTTCTTGTGAGCTCACAAGGAAAGTTTGATTTTTGGTTGCAAATTCACAAACCTCGTTATATACAGCTACGTTAATTAATTTGATTTTGTCCTTTTTGTATAATCACAAAATATCAAAGTTTTAATTTTGTTGTATGGAAAAAGTTAGCCTAAACTCTAAAATTGTTAAGAAAGGCAATTATTAAAAATCTTAATTTGTAGCGTTGTATTGATCACACATTTAAAAGGTACTACATTTACTTTCACGTACGAAGAAAAAAGGAATTTTTAAAATTTCTACGCTTAATCAAATTTATTACTACTATAAGGTGAAATATTTAAACTTTAAAATTCTGTTTTTAATAGCAAATTGGGGAACTGTCACGTGTTCTATCCCACGATTTTAACTTTTTCCTATTGAAAATACGTGAAAGGACACTTTTCTAAGCATACTAGAACAAAAATTTTGTTGGATTATAAATTAGTTCTCGAAAAAATCGAATTTGAAAAATTTAAATTTACATGTATTTTAGATACACCTTTTAACACGGCTGCATGATTAGCCGATTTTGTGTAAGGCAAAAAAATTTAAAAATATCCCTGAAAAATGACAGAACTCGCCAAGGGTGGAACTCGAAGCCATAGAACTCGTCCGGGTGTCGACATCGACTGACAACCAACATTAAGAGTATATCAAAGCACACGTACCGTCAACAAAATGAAACCGTCACCGACGAGACCGCACCTCAACGTAAGACCAACCGTCACACACCGGGTATATCATATTACATTTGCCTGCTTTTCGTAATTTTAAAATGCCGTTATTTCGACAACTATTGCATAACCCAAAAAAATGTTTATGTGAATAAACTCAGAAAATTGTCCTCTTTCCAATGGTCAATAGGAAAAAGTTTAATTCTTGGGATAGAACACGTGACCATAACCGCAAATTGATAGCGAGAGAATACAACATAGCTTTATATGTGTAATTATTAATTATTACAAATGTCTTATTATAAGAACGTATATACCAAGAGCGGGCGTGGGTTACTGCAGTATCTCTGAAACTTTTAGCAGAGGCAGTCGATGTATCCCCCCCCCTCAAACAGCGCCTAACCTTTTTCTCAGGAACGACATCAACAATTAAAACCCGTTCCCACCCGCCGAGCAGAAGTGAGATGCAACCGCTTCCACCACATCATCGCAAACTCGCATAGTCTTTGCTTTTCCTTTTCTTTCAGGGTCAACCGATCTAGTCAGAACTAGCATCGCGCTACTCACAGAGGAAATCCATCCTCTCAATTCCAATGCCAGTTTCCACCCCCAGATGACGGAAAAATGAGGTTTACAGTACCAGTAATCCACAGTTTAATGAAGATGAAGATGAAAATCCACCCGCAACATGTAACCCCTTATTTTCAGAAACGTCATCACCATCAGAAGTTATTCACGCCCATCGAGCAGGTGTAAAACCCAACCGCTCTAATCACACTAAATCAGCGCAAACGAAATCGGAAAGGTTTTAGATTATTTTACATTCACTTAGTTTGCTTGTTTTTCTTTTCAGGATCAACCGATTTAATCCGATCTATCTTCGCACTATCTACAGAAGACAGTTCATCTCAAACCCCACCGCCAGCTTCTATCACGAGATGAAAGAGATATGGAGATCACCTCGAGACTGCACAAGTCCATGAAGAACAGCAGAGCTTTGTGGTTCATATGTTAGATTGTCATTTGTATGTATTGTCATGTTCTGAAACGTTAAAACCATTATTTTAGTTATTTTGTAAATTATTTTGAAGTTTATTTTGTTTTTATTGTAAATATTTATTTGTAAGCAGACTGTACATAAAATTTTAATTGTAAAAATACGAAGTTGGTAACGATGTAAATAAGTGGGAGAATAGCTTCATGCGAGATTAGCCTTTAAGAGTGGGCGTGATTTTGCAACGCTCGCACAAATTTGAATATATAATTTTGATTTTTAATGAGTAAAAGTGAGTTTGATTGGAATAAGAGTTGTTTAATTCATTAAGTGAAGTGTTAAAAAATTGAAGAAAATATAAAAAAGTTATTGAAGATTTAGTTAATAGAAAAATTTCACAGCGAATTTTGTTGGATGAGGACAACTGTGGAAGCACATACGGTAAATTTAGCATTACCATTAAAATTTATTAACCACATTTGGATGAAAATTAAAAAATTGAAACAAAATTATAAAACGATACGAAAAATTATATTTTAAAATTAAACTTAAAATTTTGAAGAAGAGTCTCTTAGCTCTACAATTAATAATGGAGCTCCAGGGAGGATTTTTTTTGGAGAAGATAAACTTTTTACATTTTTAAATAACTGGGTACATTGCAGTATATTTGAAGATGAAAGTGCTGCTTCCGCGTTAATCTCCGCGTTTTGTATAGGCATTGTGAAAGAAGTATATGTACATGTATATATTATTTTTGATAATAGATTATTTAACTAAAAACCATTTTTTAATGTTAAAATATTGTTGTTTTATTTTAAATTAATTAAAATAATTAACAGTATAGTGACATCCACAGCTTTTTATTTAAAATATAGAAGTATGTTTAAATTTGGCGAATACAAACAGCTACAGTCATAAATGTGTGCATATCAAATTAAATCAAATAACATTTAATTTAAACATATTAAGTAATTTATATGTGTAGCACTCACTTAATGCTAAGTATTTTTTAATTATTTGGTAATTAAATGTTATATAATTAATGTTACTTGATTTAATTAAACAAACTCAATAATAATGGAAGTTATTTTGTATGCAGTAAATTTGAATATACTATATTTATTTAAATGGAATAGTTTCTTTGTGGATAGGTTGGGCAGAAAATAAAAATATGTCACTCACAAAGAATTGTCATAAGCTCATAAGTTTTTAATTTCTGAAACTCTCGCTGATTTAAACGAATTCGATTATGATGCAGAGCTAAGCAAAAAAATAATTTTTCAATTTTTCCCGTGAATAAGATAATCAGCTGTACTAGCTGTACTATCGCATTTGTTAATTATTTAATTTAAATTTAATTTGTATGTGAAAAATGACAACGATTTATAAATTATAATTTTGGAAAAAAAATCTAGAAGTAAAATTAAATTAATAAGCAAATTGGGATTGTAAATGAAAATATTTAAATATTTTTCTGACAAAGATATTTAAATTTGTTAGAAATTTGTTTTATAAAACTTATTTTATATAAAAACCTATGATATTTGGTGAAATAGCGAATAATTTTGATTCAAAGTTATTTAGTATTTTATTAGCCATATTCAAATTGAATTTTATAGTAGTTGTTAAGATGATAATTTTGTATATGTAATAATTTATTATAAAAAAAGAAAAGATTTATAATCGTTATTGCAATAAAGATATTCACAAATATCAAATTAAATAATCTTCTTCAAAAGTTTTTTTTTTAATAAACTGTCATAAAAAATTACTCACAATAGTAATACTTATCGCGAGTGATTTTTTGTATTAATACAATGTTTACTAATTTTCAAACCATGTATACGTGAATATTACTTCAAAGAAGTTACATTTGTAACCACTAAATTAGCATTATGGCCATCTGGAACGTTTATGTGGTTCTCTGAACATTTAAGTAATCAATGTCAACTTTATCTTACTGTACTCTTACTATAAGTATCTAACCTTTACATTTTCATTTATAAACCTAATTTATTTTTACTTCTAGATTTCCTTTTTTAAACATCCAATTTTAAATTAAACTGCCATTTTTGACATAAAAATTAATTTTAAATTTATAACAACAAATGAGCAAAATACAGTATTTCTCGCGGGAAAAATTGCGATATTATATTTTTTACTCAGGTTTAAATCGCAATTGAATACAGTCAAATAGGCTAAGGTTTCAAGAATAACCCTAGATAAATTTTCAACTTGAGTTTTTTACTAAACCTTGTCTGCGAATAAAAAAGATAACGCGTGAAAACTGCGCATAAAACTGCGCAAACTGCAACAGCTGAAAGCCATTAATAAATTAAAATTATAATGAAATTAGCATATCGAAATCTACAATTAAAGGATTAGGCATCCATCATATTGATGGATTTATTTTAATAAGTTTTATTTGCAATTTCTTTTAGTGTAATAATTGCATTGTACCTAATGTAATTATTGTATTAAAATAAATTTGTAATGTGTTATGTTGCAAATAAAAATAGCATTAATGAATGGGTTAATAAAATTTAAACTATGTAAATGAAAATCATTATGGTGATTAACCCTCGGGTTGTTGCACTCAATCATTAATCAACCACAGATAAAAGAGATAATCAAGATCTTTATTAATCAGATTAAGACTCAGAAAAAATTTTCTTAAATTGTACCAGAATCTACTTTGCAGAATAACTTAAATAGCTTGTTAGAGCCTATGTTCGGAGTAATTTTACGCTCTACTTTTTATTTGATGTCTAAAAAAATTCGAACCTATTTGGAAAATTACAATATCCTTGTACTCTATAGCTGCATCAATTTCTTTGTTTAGAAATTCGAGAGCGTGGTTATCTTCTATTCCAAAATTACGAATTCTTAACCTTAGTTAAGACCAATGCTAGTTTTTGCTTTCCAGTGGCTAATGTTACACTGGATTGATCTTCATCTTGAACAAAAGTTAAGCTGTTGCTTATCTTTAAAACAGCGACATAAATTTAAAATACATCCTTTTGTACGTGAACTTTAAAAACTCTGACAAGGATGTAATAAGAATACTAATTTATTAATAATATTTCTTAAGTTTGCATTAGCCTAAAGGCATCACGTGCACCCCTTCTAGTTAGGGCGTCAAGCAAGGAGCAGATACGAAGTTAGCTATATCCGTCACTGCTTAAGAAGCTAGGTAGGTTTATTTAATTTAACATTTATTCAAGTAGCTCTTTGATATACCTACTTACACTCTGTGCATATTTGTTTTAATTATTTATGCTACATATTCACATGGGCTGAAAAATTAATTTAATTTTTGCCGTTTTATTCAAAATTTTTAATGCATCTAGCAGCAAAGTCTGACATTTAAAAAGTCGTTTTTAGAAATAATCGTATATTGTAATACGTTCATTGTTTCTTAAAAGAAACACAAAAACAATCAGTCCATGACTGAAAACATATATTTCACTTAGTTTCATTACCATGCAATGGCTAATGAGATTCGTCTGGTTGGAACAAATAATAAGGATCGTTTCTTTATCTCCAAAAATAAATACATTGTTATTCAAAACTGAACTTGCGATTTCTATAACCAGTTGCATTTTTTGTTCAAGTGTGAATAATATTTATGTTACATTTCCTTTTCGCGATAAATTTTTCCTACTTACATATTAAAATTTAAATTTAGATGCAAACAAAACGTTAAATTTAGCCTTCCATAACACAGTAGAGCAATTTATTTTCAAAGAGATTGTCTTAACTGTTTCGATATTTTAATTAACTTTTATTTATGTAAAACGGTTAAAAACTATTATGGAATAAATTATATGGGTGTTAAAAATTAAATTTAACCAAATTAACCAACGCGTATTGGTATGCAAATTACACGATTTATAAATCAATAAAATTTGGAACAGTTATTTATAGTTACCAAAATTGATTTATATTTTTTAATTTTAATTAATTTACTGTATAAGTGTTCGGAAAAACTTGTGGTATCTTCCTTTTAATTAAAAATATTAATGATGCTATATTATAATATATAATTATTATTTCATTAGCTTTATCTGATTTGTAGTCGTTTCTCAATAATTAAATAACCATTTATTAACCGATTTGTAAAAGAATTGTTGGATACAAAACAATAAAGTGTGTAATTTTTAATTACTATAATGGCTAATGTTTCTTGAATACAATAAAATTATTTCAAATTATATTTCATGTTTTGCACTTCCATATTCTTTATTATTCAGTTATTCATTTCTGTAATTGATAATTCTTTGTAGATAAATCTTTGATTATCCCGACGTGACCGTAAAAGTAATTGTGATTTTTGGGTTTATTAGAATAAATTACAACTCTTTTATTTAAATCTAAGCCATTTCGGTTTAAAGCGAAATTTAACAGAATTAAATTATATTGAAATTCGAATGTATTTTTTCTTCTTCATCGGCATTTTAAGTTAAAATTATTATTGTCTGATGTTCATGTTTAATCGTTTGGAATTTTGAATCATTATAAATTTAGTTCATTCAACATAAAAAATATTGTTATATTTAATAAACGTTCGGCTTTGCAACGTACCAAACACAAAGGAATATTAATCAGAGGAAACATCATATAGAACAGTACGGAAAAAAGAACAACTTTTAATTTTCTGTTTTTCAGATATTCCAAAAGTATCATATTACGAAATTTATTGCCAGTAAAATATTTTAGATTTTCCAGGTAAATCATTGCTTCAAAAAGGCCGATCAAAACCTTCCTACTTTCATAAATGTTGAAATTTGCCTAAACTAAGTCATAAGAGGCAAATTAAATAGAATAAATGTTCAACCTGGTTATATTAATTAATCACATGTACGAGTATGTAAAAATACCCTATTGTCGCCCTTTATTCTTCTTTGTACTGTTTTGGATGTTCTATAATTAGCAACAGTAATAATTATTATAGTCGCAGGTAATTTAACAAATACAATACATTTTCTGAAATTAATTTGTAGGCTGTTGATTTTCGGTATGCAGATGTACAGAATATCACTAAACAGCTAAAAGTTTTGAGAAGAAACAGGTTTCATGATTTTGCGATTAAGGAACATCAAAATATTTTGATAATTATATGTTACTGGAAATGTTGAAAGCAGATTTCGGAAATAAATATTGTATTTCAATTTTTATGTTTAATTTGTATGCTAGCTAATCGGAATTTCTAAAATATTAATTAGAAAATGTATATAATTTAATTTTCCAATGCAACCAACCATACACTCAAAATATAATTATGAATTTTTTCTAAAATAAAATTTTTTGCGTGTTTTCATTACAGTAAGTTTACCTTCAGTGTTTTTAAATCCTTCATTAACTTCTTTGAATTTTAAGACGCTGGACTATTTCGGTGAACTTGGTAATATTTTAAAAGGTATCGGAGGTTTTACGTATATTATAATAAAAAACTGATGGATGATAGTGTTTATGAAGTCTGATCTTGACATGACAAAATTAGATTTAGTTTTTACATATTTGACTACTTTACAATGCAAAATTTAATATTCGTTATTTTTTAGAACTAAACCTTTTTAATAACTGAGAGCTAACGGAGAGCTTTTAAGGTGAAATTTTTTAGATAAATGAATTATTGTAAGTCGAATCTTATACTATATAGATTACTTCAGCATAGTGCAAGAAACTTTGTCAATGTTCACTATAGTATTTGAATGAAGAGTAGTTAGACTAAGGCTTAAATGAGGTGGGCACTGCAAACCTAAAAGGTATTAGTTTTAGAAGCAAATTACACGAAAATCCTTTGCTCTAAAAGTTTCCTTCTAGTTAGTGGTTGATAATCTAAAAAGTTGATGAAACTTGTATAAACTAAAAACAACAAAGTAAACTGAATTTAATATGATTCTCGCATTTCTTCAATAATGCCGGGGAAATCTCTCGCGAAAATATATTGCATGTTCGGTTGGTTGAATTATTAATTAAATGCTACTATAATTTAGTTTTTAAGTTTCTAAAACGCAATTTCAAGTTTGATTCTGAGTGGGGTTAAGCTTCACCTCGAGCTTGTAAAAAAAACGTGAATTGATAACTATTAATAAATAAATTAATTTATTTAAATTATTATCTAGCTTTAAATAAATTTAAACCTAGACGAATAGAAAGTTATTAAAACTTCAGCGGTACTAGAACTCTACTGACATCAACAGTAAGAAAATGATACCAAGTAATTTTATAATAGTAACCATTATCCATTGTGCCTATTATTGGTGACAGGCTAGCTCTCAATAATATAAGGCAGTTTATTTTCAAAATTTGAAGAAAGTAATCTACATTATCCCATAATATCTTGAAATTTTAGGTCAGAACATAACTAAAACAAATACATTTTTTTTCCTCGAGGTATAGCAATTATCTAAAAAAAACCATATGATCTGCTTGGTCCACTTTTTAATTAATCCTTCTAATACATTCTTCTTGAAATTCCTTTCGACAATAAATATATATGGCTTTTGGGAAAACCACGTGAGTTTCTGAAATCCCTATTGTACTCCTTGATACGCACACACAGCTTCCTTTTGGTTTCCTGCAGTAGTAGTCCTGACAAAGACTTGGTAGGGATATTTACGAATCACGTCAAGTGTTACAGTCAAGGATTTGGTAAGATTTCCTTTATTGCATCATTCTTCCTCTAAATTTGATAATTTTCTAATCTTTAAAACTAATTTAAATTTATTTTTTATTTGTTGCAATAAAATTTCAAGCATGTGTGTTTTAATCGGCATTTTATTCGGTTTATTTTTATTCTACGACGTTGTAATGAAAAATTTAATTTTAAATTTACGCTGTTAAGTTTTCGTAATTAAGTCGATATAAATTTTCTTCTTTCCAATTGAAACTCAGCTTTAATTGTCTTATACCATTTAAATACTCCGAAAGTTCTTTCTTTAATTTATTTTTATTCAATATCAATTCAATTCTACAAATTTCATAAAAATCATTAATGGATCAACTTTTTAAACAGGACTATTATTCTCTAGACCAACGCAGTGAGTGTATTAGAAGCTACTTTGTTGACAATTTCGGAAAAATTTTAAATTGTTAATATTTTTCCAGGATCCATTTGTCAGATGAAACATTTACCACCCTTGTTAAGGACTGTATATTGCGAAAAAATACAGATGTACAATTTCATTATTTCTAAAAGATATCTATATTCAGATGTCCATTATTAACATACCAAACTAATTGTTACTTTCAACCTCGATTAAAATGTTACTTAGAACCCCAAACACGTTTTTTCAGTTTGCTATCGAAACTCAAAGGAACTATAATATAAAAGCTTACAATTTTATTTTTAAAATTGATAACGCCATATTGTAATGTGGCTACTTTAAACCACCATTACCTTGTGCCTCCTGATTTCTTACCATAATCCAAACTTTTCTAAAACGGAATGTTTGAAAATTATTATTTTTTTCGACTGTTTATACTGTAGGTATTTAATTAAGTAAATGACATTCATTTGATAAGCTTCATTCAAATTGTTTTTCTATTTCAATGTATAATTCAAAATTAGATTTTGCCGTGTGATGCTTGTTTGTTTAAATTCAGTAAATACACAAATCTAAATTGCAAATCCACAGTTGGATCTAAATTATATGAGGGTTTCTAAATGTTAGGATTTATTTATATCGGTGTTATGGTCCCATAACTCTACCATAAAACGTTATCGGTCGTTTTCAGAAGCACCTTGTATGTGTTTGGAATAATTTGTGACGGGATCACAGCGATTATCTCGAAATGATGGCCTCCCCCCCCCCTCCTAAGTTTATTTTAGATTATTACAATACAATTTATTATTTCACAGAATATTTAGAAGATTTCACACAGGTTTACAGTCTAGCATGTTAACGGTTTCAATAGTTCGTTACAATTAGTTAAAACTTTTATAATTTAAAATGATCGTTAACAATTTAAAAAAAAATAATTAAGAATTATTTATGTGATCTTAAATTTAATTAAAATTTTAAAACTAGTTTAATTAATTTGAAGTGACTAGTATAACTATTATCTCAATGTAGAAAACAAGATGCTGTTATAACTGAACCTAATTAGTATTGAAATAATCTTGCTATGTTCTTCCATCGGGTTGTATAAATAATGTTACATATTCTTACCGTTTAATATTAAGCAGCCGTATATATTTTGAGAAGAAAGACAAATAAAACTACATCCACAACATTTATTTATTTTTATTAATAACAATATTACGAAGACAAATTAACAATGTAAAACAACTTCTTTCTGCCAGCATTATAATTAAAATCAAATGTACAAAAATCTACCCGACAATATTGCTACTTAAATGTGTTTTTATTTAATTTTTTAATTAATAATAACGAGAATTTTTGTTGGGCTGTTTGGTCCCTTAAGCACTAAGCTAAATATATCGTTCATGACAAAAACTTCGAATTTTCAAACCGAAATAGCTTTTCAAATTTTGTTAACTTAAAAATTATTCAAAAATCTTCTACCTTTCTGTTTCACAGTAACTGCACGTTTGCTTTTTTTTGAAATTGCATTATATCTTACATAAAATTTGGAACACTATATGAAAGGTAGAGGATGCGTACTAAATTACTAAAGGAAATTGTTTCTGAAAATAAAACATGTTTATTGAAATTTAGATGAGTAAACTGGGGTAGCAAGTATACAAAAATTAAAAAAAAATATTATTTGAAAGCTACACAATAAATGATAATAATTGATTCGACAATCGAAAACAATTATATTGCTATCTCAGATAGAATTTTGCAGTGGACGTTTCAATTTGTGCAGGACATAATTTAGATTTTAAATGTTACGATTGAAATGGATTTGCAATTTTCAACCTATTTCAGATTAATAAAATTGATGTTCTTCGAGAAAATTGTGAATTCTTTCAGATTGGAAAGGATATTTTCTCGTTTGAAATACGCAACGTACGTACTATTATTGTTATCAATTACATATTAAGCTAAATTAAGTGAAAATTGCTGTTTAAATGGTAACGTTGGTAAGCTATTAACAGTACGATAATGCCTAAAGGTATGTGGTCACCAGGAACCAAACTAAGTGTTTTTATTGGTTATACGGTTCACTGTAATTTAGTAACTGGTGGTTAAGTACCCTAAGAATGAATTTTATACAGAGAAAGTTATTCACAAATTTCACAGTTTATTAGTTATTTTCTTGAGAGTTTAATATAATATTAGTTACGTACAAAAATTTTAATCTCAAGAGTATTTCTAATAACACTGACAATAAGTATTGTAAATGATAACTACCTATTATTTATGAATGAAAAACTGCAATAAAATTATTACAATGTTATAATTAGTCTACTTCAATGGCATTAGTAGTTATCCGGAAGCAATTTTATTATTAACATAAGATCTGATCTCTTCTTGTTGCAGTTTCAATTGATGCCACTAATTTTACTTGCACAGTATAATTACTTGCAAGTTTGCGCAATAATTAATAATTAATAATGCGGTACTCCACAAATCCTATCTATTAATTATTATTAAAAAATATATTATTTTTATTGAACTGTAAAATATGATGGAGCTGAATTGCAATTCTTTTGATTTCAAACTGTAAACGCACCAGTTTGTAATTGAGATGATTTAAATAATTTTATGGTTTGCTTTCAGACGTGTACGTCGAAGGTAGATCATTATAAATTGCGCTGGGCCCTTCGTTACTACAAACGGAGTCTTCGGGGGTTCTTGATGGCTCCGCTTCGGTAGTTTCCTCTTCTTTTTTAGGGAGCCTGTGTTTGTTTCCGTATAAATTCTGTAAAAAAAGTCATGCTTAATTTACTTCAATAGATTAAAAATTTATAAAGTGCACTTAAATTAGGTAAATTCGAGATATTCTAAACTTGGCCAAGTTAAAATTGGATTACTTTTTAACTTAATTATACAAAAAGTTTTCAAGTTTTGATTATAAATGATTGAAAATTGCGTTATGACTTAGGTTATGAAGTAAAGTTGTAAAGAAGTTCAATAAGGCGTTATAAATCACAGTAAACATACCTACATAAAATAGCGGTTACAATTAAGACGTTAAAGAGGCATACTTGGAGCACATTTAAAATATGTAACAAACTACAGTTAAGATAGTTAAGAGCACCATGCATGCTTAGGAATACCTATCATAATAATGCAGTACCTACATAAAGATAATTATACTTTCAGAACTTTACAAGTTATGGGGTCATCAAAAAATATACTAGAAACACACATTTTCTGTACGGTATAGAATACAGGTACGCAAATAGCTTTTAATTGAGAGAAACATTAGTTAAACTTATTAACCACCCAACAAATAAATGAGCAACATAAATTATAACCCCAAATTATTGTGCTTCCAGATAAATGGGGTTGTAAACACATGTCCGTCCACTATACCGAGTTAAAAGAAAGATTTGATAAAATCTTTAGTGCATTGTGGAGATCGGTTTTCTTACAAATAATAATAACCGAAATAGCAGCAATAACGTAAAAGTAAACTTTAAACGAGACGAAGTTTGCTAAAAAATAACATAAAGTAAAAAATTAAATGACCGAATAAACTTTGAAAATAAATTATTAAAAGTTAGCGCATTTTCAATATTTTTATAAGATTATAATTTTAATATAGTTTTTGCGATTACTGAAATTGCGGAAAAATTATGATGTACGTATGTAAATTAAAACTTACCTTTTCTCGACTTCCCTTTTTCTGTAATATTAAAAATATTATTAGTATGCATAATTATTATAAGTAGTATATTATATTATAGAATTTAGAAATTCAGTGCAATTATTTCTAAAAATAAACAAAATTGCAAATAATTTAAAACTTCGAGTTTCAATCTAAGTTCAAATAAAATTTATTATTAACCTATGAAGTTTAATCGATAAATGGTAAATTGGAGCTTATCATTTGAAAGCAATGTGCAGAATTGGAGATGCGAAGTTCTTATTTCGTAAATCCTTTAAATTTTAATTAATTATAAATCATGATAATCAAATAAATATGTCAGTTAATGGAATTCTCACTTCAAGTCGAAACACTTTATTAGAAAATGAGTAGGGAACTACTCAAACACAGGCTTACAAAGTGAAAACAATACTACTTGAAATCATAAACAGACTAAGATCTGCATATAGAATACAGTCCAAAAATTTGTAGCAGAAGTTTGCATTAATCAACGACTAAAATAAGCTGAAAGAAAAGCAAACAAAAACTCAAAGCAACACGAAATGTATAAGATTTAATTTCAAATAAATTGATTTATTATGTGTTTGAAAAAATCGACAAAGATGATTTAATGAAATTGAAAAAAGAATGGAAGCCAGAGGTGTGGAGATTTTAATGTTAACGTCAAACAAGAATAATAATTTTATTATTAATTGCAATATTTTTATTTTCTCTTTTTATATTATAAAAATGTGCTAATGATAAGTTAATAAGAGAAAACTTGACTTGACTTTTCAGTCTTGACTTTTCGGTCTTGAAATTTCTATCAAAAATTTAAGAAAATTTAAATACTTCGAAGTAGAAGCGAATAGTTTGAAGTGCGCGTAAATTAGTAATTAGTAGGTAAATTATAGAAACCCAAAGTGATTTCACAATATTATAATTATTTACGTATAAAAATATATTCTTGATAATAATTGAAAATTTCTTAACAATATATCTTTTAAATCGCAATTATAAAATAATATAATACGATATTGCTACACACATCGGTATCGGAAGCCGGAAACCATAATTTTATACAATATAAAATATTAAATAACCTAGTTTTTATAATTTTTCGTTTTTGAGCACCTTAGTTATGTTGATCGTCGTTAAGTTTTAGCGGTTTAACTTCTTTTCTTTTTCTTCGAATTGATTTTCTTAATGCACTCTTATTTGGCAAAGCGTCTTAAATTTGTTCATCAACACTGTACACATACAATACATCAATACATAAAATTTAATATTTCTTTTAAAACGCTTAAATATTTATAATAGTAAATTCTGATTTGTAGCATTATTGTATCAAACTATAACTTTGTTTTTCTTACAAGTTCTATTGTTAGGTACAACTATTTCACAATAGGATTGCGACATAAGGATATAACTTAAAAAATTGACTTTTATTAGCTTCGTATACATAGTAGTACTGTGTTTTAATTTTCCATATTTTAAATTTCTTATTTTACAAAAATTCTTATTATACCATTATAAGAATAATAATAAAAAATAATGTATTTAATGAAAAATCATGTTACTCCTGAGAATTTAGATTTCGGGTTTCCTTATTATTGCTGCTTTTCGCTTTATTTATTACCGTCTTATTCTTATTACTTTTTCAATATTATGAAGGAAACTAGATTCCAGAATAAGCAAAAAGTTGGAAGTGCAAATTTCAAATATACACATACAATTTCAATTACATCTGTGATATTGTAGTATGAATTATACTGTCTGTCACCGCTGGTCTACTGAGGTAAACTTGCCAGGTTCAAATCCTCCTAAATCTACATAATCTTCAGCAAAATTTATAAACTAAAGCTACAAACAATCACACACAGTTCTGCAAGCCGGTGCGGGTAACCAATGGGTCTAAACGGTTAAATAAAGGTCTAAATGGCTAAATAGGGGTCTAAAAAGCTAATATTCAACGAGGAGTAATTGATTACTTATTATCACTGAGGTTATTTACTAATATTTTGAAATTTTATAGTTACAAAAAGCAATAAGTTAATTTCCGCGATATATAGAAACCGTGTTATGAGAATATCGCGTTTTATAAGGGTCAGATTTTTTCTAAAATGATTTAGTAAATTGAGAGAATGTGATTTTGTTATTTAAAGTAAAAAACGGATATTATCAACATATAGTTAGTAAATAATTTATTTTGTTTTTTTTTTTATCGGAGAATTAAGTGTGTAAATTTGAACAAAATCGATAAAGGCTCTATGCCAATTTTCAGATTTGTTTGCAAATTAGTCTGGCAATAATGTCTGAAGTATTAAATTGACACCGAGGGCGGTTATTGATTTTGTACAAATTTACACAGTAAATTCACTGATATACTTAAAATATTAAGTTTAAATATGCTCATTATTTTACTTTAGGTAACGCAACAAATAATCCAGTTATCAAGTTGCGAAAAAGGGGTCTGTATGAAAATAACGCGCAAATGTACTATTTTGCTTAAATCTACGTTAGAATTTGTAAATTACAAAAAGTTCCTGAAACTACCAGATTATGGGTTGGCTGTTTCCTATGAATATTATGCTTAAAATAGGTGTTAGATATTAGTATTTATTATTTATTGTTGTAATTCTTATAATTTTCGAAAATTTAGTTTATTTTCAAATTTAACAAAACAAAAACATTGTCTTTAGTTGTAATGGTTTAGAATTTGTGAATAGAATGATGGAGCAAATGTGATATGATGAGAAGATGATTTTCAAAATTCTTAAAATAATTATTTTTATGGTTTTTCGCTGTTGTTTAAACTTGAACTTTGATTTATAGCATTTTTTGTCATCTTAAAACAATTCTTTGTGTATCAGCACATAAGCAAAATCCTTTTGTTTGTTATTTGGCTTGCCGTTAATTTTGAATGTAAACAAACACTTTAGTACTTTTGTTTCGTTATTTGGTTTACCGTTAATTTTGAATATAAACAAACATTTTCTTGCATTATTTATTTATTCAGTTTGTTTACAAAAATGTGTTTTGTTAATTTGGTTTTCTAAAAGAATATTTTTCTGAGTCTACAAAAGTGCTTCGAAAGTGGATGTAAGTTTTAAACCCTTCCAAGTATTGGTATTACTATTACTGTTTTATTTTCTAAAAAAATGTTTATTTTGTAGTTTTCATTTTTTAGTTATGATGAATTTCTACCCGATAACATTTATTTGAAAATTTGATATAGAAAAGTTGACCCTCTAAACCTCTAAATTACAAATTACAAGTGGTAAAATTGGGATTATCTTACTTTTCTCTTTTTCTTTAAGGTAATTGTGTTAGGGCTTCCCTTCCCTTCTTATTGGTAACATTTATTCATATGATTTCCAAGAGAAAATCTGTTCACAAAAAACTATATCAATACAACCTTCTTTTATTTAAAATTGAAATAAATAAAAATGACAAAAATTGCTAATATAAGACGAATGTCAATTACCCACAAAATTACGTTATGAAACCTTTTTTTGTAAACGTTCGCTTATTATGACAATGTAAGCTATTATGATAACTAGAGCCCGGATTCTAAGCATTTTGCTTATTGCTCTAAATTATAAGCAGAAGATATTCCTTTTGGATCTTGACGTTTCTTAAAAATTGCAGTCATTTGACCTAATATTGATAGTGCTTTTTTTGCTTTTTTCTCAAGATTTTGCTTAAAACGCATGTTAGTGCTTATTAGAGCTTTTTATAATGTCCTTTTTAATGACCAACGAAGTACATGATTATAGTTGGAACAGAACTCCAAGTATTTTATGAATATTTAATTTACTGTAAATGTCTGGCACATGGATTATCTCGTGTTGCCGAAACAATGTGTCTTAAATTTTCTTTGGTTAATAATTTATTTAATTTCAAATGCAAAAAGAATTTTTGTAAAGGTGCCTTTGAAAGTTCAAGCTTTTAAAAAAAATTTTTCTGATTACACCTTTACTTCCCAAACCCAAGTGCTTACAAGGTAAAGAACATGGCTCAATGCTGTCATATTATGGAAGAAATTTTGAAAATTTTCTAAGATTATTGTCAGAATTATCGTCGGGAGCAATAAATAAATGTCAAGAAATTTTTAAAAATACATTAATTCGAAAACAATTATGTTTTAACTTTTTTTTTAGCTTTTAAAAGCTAAGTTTTCATAGGTTCCATCATCCATCGAACATTTGGAAAAAGGTATTTGCTTTTAGTGGAATTGGTAAAAATTATAAATAATCACAGAAAGAAAACTTTGGAGGTGCAAGTGAGTGTGGGACATCAAATCTATGTCGAGTTTTACGCGTCCCCTGAATTGCAAATTTTAAAATGCCGATTTTTCGAAAACTAATGCCTAATCTTACAAAATTTTTGTTGCAATATGCTTAGAAAAGTGTCTTCTTTCCAATAGTGCATAGGAAAAAGTTCAAATCCTGAGGTGAATTAACTGACAGTAACCCAAATGGGCTCTTATTACGTCGGTTGATGTTGAGCAAAGTTTTTCGATTTATATGCAGGTGTTAAACGACAATTTTTCATTAAGAAAAATTTGAAAAAATATATGATAATTAATTTTTTTATAATTAAGCAAATTTCAAATTAATATTTAATAAAAATTAAATTTTAATGTTTAATTTTTAGTGCTTTTTTTCTATTTTATAGGACTTTTTTCTTTGCTTTTTGAAACTTTTTATAGCGCTTATTTTGAAATTGTAAGCGCTTATAAATCCGGGCTCTAATGATAACAGTCAACCATCATTTACAAACTGTCGAATGTTAATTTTGGGTAATATCATGAGATTCGAGGGCACAAATCTAAGAGCATTAATTAGAGCTAAATAGTGGCTGACGTTAGTTAAATAGTAACTATAATAACAATAAAAATTTTGAAAAAAACTATGTTCAAATTCTAAAGTGAAGAACTCTTAATTGCATTAAAACCAAAAAATTGCAGATACTACAGTTTTACAATTAATAGGGGTGCAATACAACTTTGTATCATAGAACGTGTTAATGCATACCGTAACGTAATATAGCGTCACCATAAAATTTATAGCTGTAAGAAACAACTTACTTGTTTCTGTCTCTTGTCTCTGAACAAACATAGTTTTTTACTTTACTATAATACAAAAACATCAATCGTAAACATCAAATTTTATTTTAAGCTTATTTTCTTGAGGATTAAAAATGAAAAACACTAGAAAAATTAATACCTACCATATAATTTTATGGAAAACTAACTTTTAGCGCTGATAGCAGCCTATAATATACTTTTATCACCAGTTTTATGCGGTTTTATGTAAAGTTTTAAAATTAATAATTTTCATTTTAATAACTACAAAAGGGGAAACTTAGTGTACCCTATATTTTTTTAATTTTTATGAATGCCGATTGGTATATTTTCCTAGATCCAAAAATTTTCAGATGTACATAGGTAGAAATTGTTTCACAATTTGTTTCACAATGCATTGCTGCATGAAACGTTGCCTATGTACTTACTAGCATCTGTATGTAATTTCATCGTAATTCGATCATTTTATAGTTTGCAGTAAATTATAATTTATATTGGCGACGCGACGTCCGTCAAGTGTAAAAAATAAATAAAGAATTTAAAACTTACTAAAAAATAAGTGCATAGTTATTATATTGGAATAGCTCTACAGACGAGCATTAAACCCACATTGCAAACCTCTATTTAGTTACATTTTCAAAATTAATTTCAAGAAAAATTAAAGCACTTTCTGTACTTAGTAAATTCAAAAGTGCTATAGTACCTACTCTTCAAAAATGTAAGTCTTGACTAATAAATATTTAAAATTAGATTAGCATATTTTCCTTGTCGTAACTTTTAAATTATTACATAAATTATAATATTTTATAATAGAAACGCTATTATATCAACATAAATATTTGGAACTTTTCCAAATAAAAGAAAAATTGTTGTAATCTCTTACTCAAAGATTTGTTGTTTTAAGGCTTTCGTAGATATTCAAAAAAGATGCTAAAATGAATTTTGGGTTTTACCTTTTCATCGATCAAAATTTATGTTAATATAATTTTAAAAGTTCTGTAACTATTATGAAAATAGTTCTATTATGTTCTGTAAAATTCTGTAACTATAACCTTATGTAAACTAGAATAAATCGACCGAGTTAAAAGGAAGTTTGAGTTTTATTGTTAATTAAAAAATTAAAAACAAACAAAAAATAAAATTAAAAATAATATTGTTATTTACCACATAGCCTAGATTTGATATGATCCGTGGTTGAGCTGTACTATATCATAAATAAACTGATAAATAAACATAAACATTGATAAATATCAAGTCGATTGGGGTAGTAACTATAATTATTTGAAGTGCCACGTTATGTCACAATATGAATCTGATAAAATTAGAATTCGTATTGTAAGCTTGTTTATTTACGTCAAGATTTTAAAATTAGTTAAGTAGGTACTAATTAAAAAATTTTAACACCCGTAGGGATCGGGTTTAAATCTCATGTTTGAGATAAGCTGATTATATTGAAGTGAAAATCAGATAAAAATAAACGCGTTGCGTGTTAGGTATAAACAGCTCTTCGTGTCGATAAAAAAATTTATTCTTTTGCTTAATTCTAGCATATTAATTGATTTATTATAGACATGAAGTAAAAAGTGAAGTGTAAAGATTTTTCCGAAAAATAATTAAATGTAAAAATTTAAATAATAATAAAATAGATCAGTTTCCAATATTATTCATTACAAATTTAGATTTCAAACATTCGTGGAAAACAATGAGAAAACCTTGTAAAGACTTTTTAAAATACACATAAAACCGTTAATCGCCAATAAATTATTAATAAAAATTCAATAAGTCAATCATGGGCTTGAGCTCTTTCTTTTTCTTTCAGGAAAACAATATTTTTAAAAAATTAAAAAATTCATTTAGTTTTTCAAAATAAATTTTCATCCAATTTCTTAATATAATTTTAAAACATAATTTTAACGCTTTTGATAATATTAAGAAAATATTTTATCTTCTGACGAAGATATTGTTTTAATTTGTTTTGTTGTCTACGAACAAAATCTGTAAAAATACATTAAAGCGCCCTAATTGCTAGATAAACAAAAAAAATTATTTGAAATTAAACATAACAAACTTTTCAGCATATTTTAATTATTTTCCACTTGAAATGTTAATTTTAGCATATTTTAATTATTTTCCACTTTAAATATTAACGTAATATAAATAAAGAATTAAGATTTTGTATATTTAAGCTTGTAAGTGTCTTTTAATCTATAATTTTAAAAACGAAGCCATTAACAGGAGTTGGTGTAAAGAAATAAAATTTTTAGATGTAAAATATGAGTAGACAAAAAAGTCTTTTATAATTTAATTTAAAAATTAACTGGTGTTCATTGAATTTACAAGTACCTACACATTCAGTTTTTATATTACTTGGTAGATTATTATTAAGATTTTGCTTGTTTTTACTTAAAATTTCAAATTATTGCGTTGTTTAAATTAAAAAAAAAACATAATATCTAAGTGTTGTTTAAGGTAAAACAATTAATAACAAATACTAATTAATTATTATTAAAATACAAGCATCAGGTGCCACTTTGTAGGAAACAAACTAATTTGTGAATAATTACTATTAACTAATATAATTGGTAGATGCCAATTTAATATTCAGTCTTCAAAGTTAGTGTAAGAAAATAATGAACACTAAACTAGAATAAGTTACTATATGGTAGGATAATATTGATTTGAATAAAAATGTAAATGTTGCCAATATTCTGGCAACTCTTTTATTTTTTTACAATCGGTAGGGATGTTTGGCTCAAATACTAGCAGTTCATCATATTTAGTACAATTTCAGAAAAATTTCAATCGCTGATAACAGTTTGACAATATGAGTTAACCAAATTTGGCCATAAATCTAGTATCAACGTCAAAAATTAACCGTGAATGCTTTCGAAGCTATAGCTAATGTTAAAAATTTATAACGATTAAAGTGACGAAACCCTAATTAAATAGAAGTTTTTAAACCACTGATTTTATTTAGTTCGTACGAGAACCACATATTATCAGACTCCAGTTTGAATTTTGGTAGTGTAGATACGATTTCATATTCAATTAATAATATATCAATTCAAATTATCCAATAATTATACTTGCATTTTCTAAAAGCATAATTAGTAAGCAATGTTTTTAATCACAAATAAAAATTATATAATTTTTATTTAGAAACCACTCTTACAAATTTAGCCCTTTACTCAATCAGCTCTGCGTCGAATATTCGTTTCTTTACGGTAATTCAAAATCTTACACTTTCAGACACTCAATTTAGTAAGTTACCATTACAATTTATTTAAACTACTACACTCGTTTAACTAATTTTAACATCAATCAAACACATTAATAATCATATAAATTTACATAATTAAATTTTTAAATATAAAGTTTCAACCTTCTAAGCAATTTGAATCTAATAAATTTATTTAATTTCAGATATGCGTTTCGAAGCTTTTCACCAAACAGAAAAAACGTAGTTTACAATCTTGTTCTTTAGTGTTATCAAAAATACATTACAATATAGGTTAAATATATTATAAAATATATAATAAAAAACTATGACTGTAATCTTTGTAACATCGGCTAGATAATATCTTATTATAATTTATCGCCTTTATGTATTAGAAAGGAACGGACATTTATTTAAAAAAGACAAAACTTACATTTACGTAGTATATTTTCGTTTAAAGTTTAAAGTTTAGTATTTTACTAATTAGACTTAAAAATTCTGACAAGATATCGTTCTAAGTTAGTTTACTAGATATTTAATCAAATTAGAAAAAAGTGTTAGCATAAAAGTTATATCTTTAATTTCAAAAGTAAATTTAATTTCTTTTAAGATTATATTAATTTCTGACTGTGTATTATGTGTAAATTATTTAGTTTATTTTTAAATATTTATATTTATAATTATTTATCAAGCTAATCATCAAATTTTACTTTTATGGGGGCGGTTAGACTAAGATAATAATTAGTAAGCCGAAATCCCTTACTCGAGACTTCCACGACAGGAACCGTTGGTTGTTGATTTTTGGAGGTGCTCAAAGGTATCACAGCGTAAGTTTAAAATTTTACTTCAACGTATTAATACCATAGTTCAATAAATTTTAATATTTCGGGCTGCCTCATGCCTGTTTCTTAAAGATTAATAAATTACATCGATAGAACGCAAACGAAACAAACAATAAGTATATTGTTAAATAAATAAACAGTAATTGTACTAGCAAGTTAATAAAATAATTCTATTAATTTTTTGCATTAAGCACTGTATCATGTCACGAAAATAATTTTTATTCAATTTTAAGTTGGTGAAGGATACCATTACATACATACTAACTATGTAATTGCCTACCATTCTAAAATAAAATACATTTAGAAAGAGCTTTAAAGAAGCTCTATAAATAACGTAAAACTAGAGGGGGGGGTCACTTTATTTCCAATAGATCTATTCAATTGGCAGAGCCCTAGAGCAAACACGAAATGCAATAAAGATTATCGATTGTCCATTAAATGAATTACTAACAGACTGCACATATTTAGTATTACATCAGGATTACAAAAAAAATTTTAGTTTCTTTTACGTTAACAAAAAGGTTTTATAAAGTTACACTGATTTTATTTCTTACAACTTTAATTATGTTTCAACTTATTAATAAATAAAGGTTAAATTTAATTTATTGTCATATTATTATGTCATGTCAGAAATTATTGTTATTTGTAATATTTACTAAATTTTACGTATTTAAGTTTAATAATAAGTGCTTTAAATATTTATTGCGTTTAAAAAAACAGTTTTTAGTTTGTGATGCGGTATTTTTATTATGGGGTCTATTAGTTGAATTTATAATTTTTGAACTCAGTTCTCGATTTTCAATTTGTGTCGATAAAGTTAAATCAACTTCGTTTACTCGGTTTTATAAAGGAAACTGTGTTGCACCAATAATTGTGAATTTTAAATTAATCTTTTTGTTGATTATTTTATCTGGAGATATTGAACAGAATCCGGGTCCATTTGGGTATTCTCAAGCAGCAACTGCTTTGTCGACTTGCCCTCATTGTGGAAAATCAGGATTCAAGCGCTTAAAAACACATATTACTCGTGCCCATAGAGAATTTTCTAGTAATCAATTTTAAATGAATCTAATAATTTAATTAATAATACTTTAATCAATCAAGATGAGATCTATTTCTTAGATAGATTAAAAAAATACAAATCTTCAAAGGCAATAGTCAGAAGAATACCTCGTGGAGCTCGTGAATCTGTATCTAGAGAATTGTCTAATATAATAGAAAGTTGTGTGTCATCTAATGACTTTATTAACTGGCAAGAATTGTTTTATTTTTTCTTATTCAGTTCTGCATGTGAATAACGAGAAAAATAATGGTAAAAAGTATCCCTGACCACAAAAATAAAACATAATTCATCTCATTATAAATTGCCGATTATAGATGTACACTACGCGCACTAAAAACCCTCGCATCTGTATTTTTTTAGGTTTAAGATATTTTAAGCTATTAAAATAGAATATTTTAAACTATTAAAATAGAATATTTTAAACTATTAAAATAGAATAAAATAGCCATACAGTCATCAGACTGTCTGTACATAATACAGTTAACCCCTCCATTGTGATAATTTTAAAGTGCACCCTTAATTATCTAATAATTACCTATATGCTGGTTTTAGTACAGGTAATAAACTTAAGTGATAAAAAATTTAAAAAAAAATTGTTATTAATGAAAACCATAGGAAACAGGTAAAAATATTGTAAAATTGCATAAATGAACTGATAAATAAAAATAAAAATAAATATTAAATAAATAAAAATTAAATAAAAATTTGAAATCAAAATTTTTTGTTACAGGGAGGGTCAACGATATAAATACACTATTAAACAAACACTATTTTTCAATATTTTATAGCACCCCTTTTTGAGCGTATTATTACAGCAATCCTGTTGAGCAAAACTAAAATACAAACTAAAATTATCTTAAAAACCTAAGCTATTACCAAAAGGGCCATAAACAATGTTCCTTAGGTGTAAAAGATTAAACTTTTCAGGTAGCAGGTAAAAGTTCAAGTGCGAGTGTTTTAAGTGCGCGTAGTGTAAATCTTTACAGTCGTATTACGTCAATTTATAGAAAAGCAGAACTAAAATTATATGACGGGGACGTTCGAGGAGCAGTACGCCTATTATCGTCGGATGATACTATAGCCCCCGATAGCGACGAAATATTAGATTCTTTGAAGGACAAACACGCTCTTCCTTTGCGTCCTTCTATAATCCGCGATGACCTACCTGACTCCTGGCCACATGTAATTATATCAGAAAATGACGTTTTAGAAGCTGTTATGTCATTTCGTAATGGGTCTGCTGGAGGCATGGATGGAATTTCACCACAACACCTAAAGGATTTGCTTGTAACTTCTAACGGTGAATCTGCTAAAAAATACTTCAAGCTCTATTGAAACTGTCAAATTTAATGCTCAATGGTAAAATTAATCATCAGTTCATTCCATATTTATATTGAGCAAATCTAATTGCGCTCAAGAAAAAAGAAGGTGGAATAAGACCAATTGCCATTGGCTGCACATTTCGTAGAATCACTTCAAAAATTGTGTGCAAACCTCTAAAAGATCCTCTTGTGAATATACTAAGCCTAATACAATTGGGTTTTGGTATTAAGTGTGGTTGCGAAGCTGCAGTTCATGTAGTCAGTTCATTCATTCAAAATGACAGTGAAGTTGAAGTTATTTTAAAAGTAGATGTTAGCAACGCGTTTAACTCTTTAGATAGAGACTCAATTTTAAATTCAGTTAAAACCGAAATTCCGCTTGCATTTCCTTATATTTATCAAAATTATTCGAGCCCGTCAGTACTTTTAAAAGGAAATCATATTATTTCATCTACCGTTGGTTGTCAGCAAGGCGACCCTATGGATCCTGCTTTATTCAGCCTTACAATTAATCCTACTGTAAGACTTCTAAAATCAAGTCTTAATGTTTGGTACCTCGATGATGGAACGATAGGTGGAAAATCTGAAGATGTTTTAAAACATTTAAATATTTTAATACATAAGTTTGGTGAAATTGGGTTAAAACTTAATCCAACCAAATGTGAGGTTTTTCTCTTTTCGTCATTTTCCTTAGCCAAACAAAACGATATCATTAGTCACGTCGACAATCTTATTCCAGAATTTCGCGTTGTTTCCAAAGATAATTTTTTTCTTTTGGGTGCTCCTTTATTTGAAGAATCGGTGAAACTTCTTTTTGAAGAAAAATTATTAAAATAAAATTTTTCATTGAACTACTCCAAAATATCCAACCACACGCAGCATTTTATCTTCTGCGTCACTGCTTTCTAATTCCACGCCTAATATATTTTTTAAGGTGTAGTCCTATTTGGAAGAACACATCTTTGCTCATTAAAATGGACAATTGTATTAGATCCGATATAGAAAAAATTTTAAATATTCAATTAAATGATGTTAATTTGGGGCAATTAGTCAGCCTTCCAATTAAGTTTGGAGCAACTGGTAGTCGACGTGTTTCAGACGTAGCTCTTCCCGCCTTTCTGTCTTTATCTCATAGCAGCTATAATCTCGTTGGTAAAATTCTTTCTCCGTCACTTCACAGTGTCTTTGAGATCAGCTCTATGGATGAAGCCGTGAACGCTTGGAGGACGTTATGCCCAGGTTTAGATTTACCTGCTTCTCCAAATTTGCAGAGTAGTTGGGATAGCCCAAATATGGAAATTCTACATAAAAACATTTTAGAGATCAGTTCGGATGTTAATCGAGCACGAATTTTAGCTTCGTCGCAATTTGAAACCGGTGCGTGGCTTCAGGCTTTCCCATCTCCAAACCTTGGTACCCTATTAGACAAAAATGTGTTACGTATTTGTCTTGCGTTAAGAGTGGGTGCCAAGATTTGCCAATCTCATAGGTGTGTTTGCGGAACAAGTGTCAATTCGCTCGGAATCCATGGCCTCTCGTGCCAGAAAAGTGCCGGCCGAATCTCGAGACATAGCAGTCTCAATAATATAACCAAGAGGTTTCTTGCATCTGGCAACATTCCTGCTGTGTTGGAACCGCCGGGCATGTCTCGCGATGACGGGAAGCGTCCTGACGGTGTGACTCTGGTGCCGTAGTGTCGTGGAAAAGCACTTGTGTGGGATGCCACGTGCGTGGACACGTTAGCTCTAAGCCACGTTTTGTCTTCATCTCGGTCGGCAAGAGCAGCAGCATTGAATGCTCAAAATTTGAAAACAAACAAGTATGCCGATCTACGTGACAACTTTGAATTTTTGGGCTTTGCGGTAGAGACACTTGGTACGTGGTCATCTGATTCTAAAAAATTTGCTAATGATATTGGAAAAATTTTAATTGAAAAATCCGGTGATTGGTCGTGCCAAGTCTTTTTTCCATTCAACGTATTAGCCTGGAAATTCAAAGGGGTAATGCGGCGAGCATTTTAGGAACATTTGGTAATCCGGCCGAATTCAACGAAATTTTTTATTTGTAGAAAATAATTTGTATGTGATGTAAAATCTAAGTGTCGATTTATAAATAAATACTTATTTATTGTATTAAAAAAAAGAAAACTTATCAATTATAAAATTTGCAAAAGTATGTTTAAGAAAACTTGCATTTAACTATGTGGGGAAACTTTCTTTTAGCGTTATCATCAGATTAGGAAGTAAATACGATATATAGGTCACCGTAATTACTTAGAACCCTAAGTGATAAGATGATACCTTCTTTGTAGAGAGCTTTGTCTTTGTAATTAATTACCTTAAAGTAATAGTAAACATAATTCAAGGCCAATTTACCGGTGCTTAGAAAACCAATAAACTTAATAAATTAATAAAATAAAACAAATTATGGAATGTTAAAAATTGTCTTTGACTGTTAATATATGTATTCAAGTGGACGTTATTTATTTTATGTTTTCAATTAAACTTTTTAATTATTTAGATAGATTTCATCTAGTAAGCAGTGTAAACGACTGATAAGTTACTTTTATGTAGTACACTTATCCCCGATTTACACGGTACTTTATTTACACGATTTTTAAAATATGGTCTTCAAAAAATAACCTGAATGTTGAAGGAGCTCTCCTATCTCAACAAAATATTAATAAACGTTTAACTAGGGTTCGCCAATTTGATATTGTTTCTAGATTATTTTTCTTATTTATTATTATTAAGTACTATCGAGTGATGAAAATGACCATACTAATCAAGAAGAAAATATTAAAATAAATAACATACATATACCTTTATATTTTTGTCATTTTAAAAATAGACCGTTATTTTTATGTTTTTTAAGATATATTTAGTTGGTTTTTACGTTGAAAAACTTGACTGAATTATGCACATTTTAGATTGTTTTCGATTTATATGGTTTTGTTTTCCAAGGAACCTATCTTCCCTTTAATCGGGGGGATAGTACCCACTCACTTTATAGTCGTTTGTTGTAAAAAGGCTTTAAATATGCTTTTGAATTTTATTTTGTACGAAAATCTAATAATGTGTAACAATTATACCGAGAGAGATGGTCGTCAGCTAAAACGGTTAAGTGCGTTGCTGCTCATGCTGAATGTCTGCTTCGACTCCAGGCTCAGTAAAACTTTATTTTGGCCATCTCCTCTCGGAAGGCAATAGCCAACCACCTAGGTGTAATCTGCCTGGTAAATCAAATTAGGAAATCACAAATATAGGAAAGAGGTTGCCAACGTCCGAGGAACCGAATATGGCACATGCAGAAGAAGAATTATATCAGACTGGGCAGTTTAGATGCGAGTCGATTGGGTATAAAAACGTTTCGGTGCAAAGATATTTTAGTACGAGAAGATTCGGCGCAAAGTTAAACTCAAATTTTTATATAGGTATTTATGACACAAGAATTGTGAATACATAAATATTTTGTCTTTTGTAAAATTTCTTTGCACTGAAACGTCATGAATCGAAAGAACTGATCTGCTAAATCTGCAAAGAAAAACCTTTGCGGGATAGAACTCCTGATCAAACTATAAGTAATCAGTAGTCGCTACTATTTAGTAATTAAACGTAAACAAAAACTTTTATCTTAGGTGGAATCCGAACTACGACACAAATAACAATTTGTTATTCGTTACAAAACTCAACTCTATAAATTATTTACCTGTACAGTTGTAACGATTAGATCAGTTTATTGTTTTACTATTTATATCAGATAATTTTGTAAGAATAATACATTTCTTTTATAATGGAAAAAGTCTACATTTTCCGAAAGAATGATATTTTACACTCAATTTGGGAATAACCAATAATAATGGAGAACATAGAATAAACATTGGAGAGTTCGAGGTACATTTTTGAAACTTTACAATAAACACAGGAATAATTATTGTAAAAGAGTATTAAATAAAAATTTAGAAATTAGTTGCACATTATACGTTTTAATAAAAGTACTTATAATAACTTACTTGTAAACTGAACCTCCGATGTGGTGCTTTACGTCCACCCCTTCTTTTAGATATATGAGGGTTATCAAGGCGAATGGTTTTGTTTTTGAAGACTTCTAATTGAATGTAAAGTCTCTTAAGCTCCGCACGGATGTCATCAGGATTCATATCCGCTAAAGAAACCTCGCCTACCTCGGCATCGCTATTGTTGCTTGTTAACGGACCGTGAGCATTTATATCCTGCTTAAAAGAAATAAAGAATGTTCAAACTTCAAAATTACAATTTATGAAACTAAATTTTATATTTACTTTTTTTTTGCAAAACTGTGCATTGGAATTTTAGTACTACTATTTTTGTTCAAATTCAACTAAAGAATAATTTAGAAGACATTCATATTCTACAAAAATTCCCTTACTAACTTTACTGGCAGTTAAACTTTTTATATTCATATTCTCAGTAATTCAAAATGTAAATTTAAATTACACGGTTTTGCAGTAATTTCTGACAAAATGGTATTTTAATACAAATTACAGCAACGCAACTTATTTTAGCGTTGGCAAAATTAAAAACTAGGTTTGTCGTTCTATCTCTAGTGTATGGACTATTAGAATCTTTTTTTTTTTGTTAGACTAGTGTCTTCCATTTTTAACCTGTTGGGTTTCCTACTTTAGAAATTTGAACGTTTCGTTGAAATGTTTGCCAAAACTTTCTAAATTATGTATGTATATTGTTGTGTTTCAAAGAGATTCGCATCCACCCTGTGCATTTTGGAAAATTTGGTTTTAGTAAATTTGAAGTT
This sequence comes from Cantharis rustica, assembly GCA_911387805.1. NCBI lineage: Eukaryota > Metazoa > Arthropoda > Insecta > Coleoptera > Cantharidae > Cantharis > Cantharis rustica. The sequence continues at coordinate 109,830,340 of OU426877.1, read as the reverse complement.
GTAGCATTGTAAAATTGAGAGGTGGGGGCAAATCGAGGCAAATTCAAGGTTTTTTGCCAAGATGGCCGCCTGTGCAAGTCGATGATTTTTGGCTCTGTGAAATATTTTGGGATTTTGTAATATTTTTGAATTTGTGAGTAGTTTTTTTTGATTTAATAAAGTGATTTTTATTCGTATGCATTATTGTGTTATTTTGAATATTTGATTTGAGTTAGAATTAATTTGGATAGTTTGAATTTTTGGATAATTTTTTTTGAGTTGCTACCGAACGATAGTGTTGATTAATTTGGTTGATTTGGAGAGATCGGTTGAAGTTATTGGATTGGGTTTGAATTATATTAAAAATTGGAAATTAAAATTACATTTAAAAGAGTAAACGTGCAAAATAGATAACGCGGCGATTTGGATAAGGTAGAAATCAAAACTACGATCCCTTTAAATATTACTTTACATTTATTTAAATTTTGAATTCGATTACATTTATTTTTGGAAAACGATTTTTGGAAAACTATAGCATTTTTTTTGTATTAGAAGAAACTTGATTTTATTTTGAATCAACTTTATTTTTGGAAGACAAATTTGTTTAATTTGAGAAAGAGCAATTCAATTCAAGTTGAGAACCCAACCTGAGACACGACAATGTCATCTCCCGCAATCAGGGGATAGTCGAGGTACTTTGAAGTGCATGTGAAAATCGACCTTTTTGAAAGGATCACTGCAATATATAACAAAATCTTCTTATTAGAAATTATACAGCTCCTTAGAGAAATATAATTACAATATGCCTAGTAATTTATTTATTTATTGAATAATATGTAAATCATGCAAGTTTCATTACAACCCTATAAATAAATTAAAGCCAAATCCAAAAGAGCAAAAAGATGCAATTCATCTTTTTATAAACACTTGAAGCTAATTATTTCACAAAATAATTCGCCAAAAAACAGTACAGAAGTAATTTTAAAACTTTAGATAAATAATTTAGGTTTTCCCTTAAATTAACTGTCTGAACACATGATTATAAGCATCACCATAAAAACATATTAACTCAAAAGTTTTTGCCGCTAAGTACCTAAGCTTTCGTGTTAGACCGAAAGCACAAATAATACTCCAATGAGAACATTTGATCGTGGCGGTTGCGTTACGTCGGCGCTCTACATAAACCAATTTTTGGAATTCTTGTTCACTTCCGAAAGAGGTTCTTATAAATACTATCGACAGATTCAAACAATGATAAATATTGGTTTTGGCTTGTGGGCATGATTTCTGACACACTGTGCGGATACGTCAAAGAAATCTTGCACTAAGGTTCTACGTATCTTCGGTCAGTTAAATATTATCATAAATTTTCCGATGCAAATAAAAATGTTTTAAAAAAAGAAGCATCGACTACTTCAAGCAATAGTACCGACGACTCAGTGCAAAGAGCTCATCGGTGATTGCCTAGGCATGAACAAGATGGAGACTAAATGAAAACCCTCAGACACTCAAATCAGCAATACAGTTCTGGACACCTTAGAAAAAACGAAAGCCTTATGTGCCATGATTAAAAATTTAATTAAATCTGACAAGCTCAAAGTTTGTTATGACTGTTTTTGAATAATCTGTGCCTGCAAGGTAACGTAATACGGAATAACTACTAACATTAAAGTTTGTAAAAAATATCTGTTTTTAATTGATAGATTCGGTTTCACGTTTATGAAACGTACCTTACTTCACGTAGGTCTTGCATGGGATCTATTTACACTATCTTTGCATGTCACGGCAACAACCTTTCCAGTGTAATTGCATTTTAGTGCACATCCTTTTGCTTTATTATTTTAGCTTTCAGTTTACTAACTCAAAAGGAAACGGACAAATAAAATTTAAATTTTTATTGCAGGTGCAATTATACATTTTCATGTTGGTTAAAATTTCAGTGTAGCACAAAAGAAAAGCGGTTTTACTGTAAAACGATTCGGTTTTGCTTCGAAATTTATTTTATTATCCTAAAATTTTGTTAAAATAAAATAGGTAGGTACTTATAATTTTTTGAATTTTCGAATCGTGCTTTTCTAAAAAGACTTAAATTTAATGGACTTATATTTTTTGTAAAACGTGGCCTGAAATTTACCTGAAAGCTGTAAGCTAAAGATTTAAAATCTTGAACGAAGCAAAATTCTGTATAGAAATAGAAACGAATCTATTAACGGTGTCAAAGAAAGTCATTTCCAGCGGATGTATCATAGAAACAGTGCTTATTCTAACGTGGTACCTAACGAATTTGTAGGAAATAATTTAAATCAATGAAGATTAAGTACACAATTTAATTAATTCTTAAAATTACGCAGATTATTAATTGATTTTTAGCAAAACTGAAAATTTCAATAAAAGACCTACCTGAACGCTAGCTAAAATAATATGTGAGTATATCCTAAGTATGGAAGTATTTAGCAAGACAATGATTCTAATCATGGACCTGCTTTGATAAACTAACAAAAAATAATGTTCTTACTTAATCTTTGAAATTAAAAATAATATTTATAGGACTCAATTTGTATGTCCACGATTTCCCGATATAATATTCATAAACGAGATTGAAATAATACAATTAAATCACTGAAAAATATGAATATGTAAATGTGAGTATCTATAAAGGTGTTGGAAATATTAAAATTTATTTTAATAAAATATCTGCTTTAGTATTTATGTTATATTTCCTAAAATTTCTCCTTTCTAAGGATTACTTTTAAAAATACATACAAGTATAAGCTTATTATATAAATGGAAAATATTGTGTTTATCGTAACTTTCAAAGCTTAACACAAGCTAACAGTTCAGAGCTTGTGTTTTGTAGCTTCTTAGGCATAACTTTTATATCTCTTCTTATGATTTTAACCAATATATTTTTAAAGGGTAATGGATTTCTCTGAGAGTGTTGGTTTTTTAATAACCATGATAACTAACATGCGTCTAGTAATTTTTATGGCGTATACTTGCTGTAAATGAATCTTATGGTCCATAAATTAACTGGTCGATTGTATACGATTCATGTATTACACAATTTAAAGCACGTAGCCATAGCAAAGTTTTCCTTTTTGGAGTTTTGACAAACACGTGACTCCCAATTATCGCTGAAAGTTCAAAATTTTATTATTACCCATTTTATGAAAACGAAATATATTTTGAACAGTCAAGAGAGTTTTCAAGTTAGTGAGTTGGTATTTATATTCGGAATGTGCATGTATGTAGGTCGATTTAATATTGCCAAGAAAGTTAAGACGAATTGAGGCAACACTTAATTCTTATTTAAATATTGTCAGTTTTCAGAGTTGAAGCGAAGAAACCTACAAAGTTTTACGCATCGATATAGCACTTAGCAGACTATTTGATACTCAATTTATACGCAATAACGTTGTAACGCAATATTCAATGGCTAAATCTCTTTGGATTTAAAGTTTCCTTAATTATAGTGTGGGTGTAGATGTAACAAAACTCTTAAATGTTTATGTAATCTTACTTAAATTGAAAACTTATTCTTCTGTAAAACTAAATTAAAAACTGAATTAAAAGTTACGTTTTTACTTTACCTTAAATGCATCAACCGGCAGCCGACATGAATATTCCTGACCTAGAGAACGAACTTGCTTCTGTTGGTACCAAAATTTTGGCACAAAAACCAATAATAAAGTGAGTGTTGCAGTAAACTGACTTCTTAAAAAATTAGCAATTAGTGTAAAGTTTGGATGTAATTCGGGGAGAAGAAATAATTTGGCAGCATAGAACAATCCACTCACTGCTAGTTCTAAGCTTATCGCTGCACAGAGATATCTTCGTTCCTATAACAAAATTTCTTTAAAAATTTAAAGCTAGAGAAACAGACGTATGACAAGATACAATATAACATCGTGTCACACGCCTCTAAGATATATTTAGAAACTATTAAAATATATAAAAATGCAAAATTATAATGACATAAATGTTATTATGTATTTAATATGTGTAAATTATAATACATAATATTTAACTCAAAAAGTTATTTCTATATTATTATAAATCATCTTTATTCTGAACCTAAAAATTTTGTTTTCACCAATCAGAAACTTTCAGAGTTAAAAATTTGTAAACAAACAAAACATCGTGTATGGCTGAGCGATTACTCTTTTATCAATTTGGAGCATATGCAAACTTATTGGAAACAAAACTCAGCTTTAATCACCCGGTACGTACGTATGTATATACTACATAATATACTACTATTATGTTTGTGACAATGTAGACAAATTTTACTAATTATTCTTTGCAATTAAATAAAACTTTGCTCTAGCCTTCAGGGTACAGAACAATTTGTATTTTCAGGTACATTCAAAGTATAATTTAGATGGGAATATGTTTTATTTAAAAGAAAATGTATATTTTAATAAAAAAAAACCTTTGAAAATGCTTCCAGCTATTATTATTCCCCAGTTTTTATTTTATTCGAAGTTTATTTATTTAATTCAAGCAAGAATGTAAAAAGTTCGAAACAATCTTTCTATGAATAACAAATATTTCTCGTATAGGTAATACTTTAGTTTTCAAACCAGAAAGAAAATTTTAATTAATGCAATGTAAACATTGTGAGTTTCTTGTAATAATAAAAGCCATATTCCTTAATATGAAATTAAAGGAATCATAACCCCCTCTAATGTACCTGAACCTTGCCGTGGTGAGGGGGCTTGCGTGTTTCAAGGATGCGTCGGGCGTGTACCTGTTAGGATTCGGGCCAGGGACATAAAACTCCCTCGTGTCCGGTCTGCTTTGGCTCGTTGGGTTCGGACCGAGGTCTAAAACCCTCCGTGTTCGGACTTTGGGTCAATAAATCGGGAGGACGGTCGGCGTGGAGAAACCAGACTAATTACAGGTACCCGCGTGTTTGTGCCGTGCGTGGAAACCCGTATGGTGGGATGAAGGGGTCCTGGTGGCTGAGCCCGCCCGAGAGCAGATGTTGTTCTCTTGGGCCTGGCAACACTCCACTTTGGCCTGGATTTCCATCTAAACGGGAGGTCAGGACTAGTCCACCCTGATCAATCGGCTGTGCTGTCCCGTCAGAGGGTCCGCTGGACGAGTCTCTGGGGTAGGATGAAGTGTGCAAACGCCTCACCTCCCTGGGGGCTATATCTCTCGAGTAGCCCTGGCGCTAATGTAGCGTCCCCAACGTTGTGGGCTCCGTGGTGGGTGGGGAGCTCTGAGAGACGAATACAATATTCTCTGCATGGAAACAGACGAAATAAAAACAACCACGGCTGATTTATCAGCCACAACACAGACGGGAGTGTCCGAGCAGGATGCCCTATCTACCAAGATGGAGGTGCCCAAGCAGGATGCCCCGTCCCAACAGTTGGGAGCAGACCCCGCAGTCGCCTCATCTGAGCAGTCCAATCAGGACAAAATCCAGGCAGACGCCAACAAGCCACTTCCTAAACGATGGAAGAAAAAGGTTTGTGGGGCGGAAGCCAGAAGAAGAAGGAAAGCCCGCCTAGAGGATGAGGTTAACACCCTCACCTCAGGGCAAGGGTCCAGCCGTGTCACCACCGCACATGAAAGGGCTAGGCTGTCAAAGCCGCCTACTCATGGCGGTGACAACAAGAAGCAGCTGCAGAGTAAGGAGAAGACCTCTGCAGAAGCTGCAAAAAAACGACTGAGGTCTCAGGACTCTCAACCCTCACCCTAGAATAGGCAGGGAAAGAGGGTGAAGTCCTCCGTACCTCAGCAGAGCTCAAACCGGGTGGGGGATGTCACCTACAAAGAGGCTGCCGAAAGGCACCTCCGAGTGGCTGTGATAGACCGCCTAAACCCATTGGGCAAACTGAACGAGCCTCAAGTGGCCATTGTCGAGAGAAGCTTAACTGCTGCTCTCGATCGGTGCATTTCAGAGGCTAAGCCAGCACCCATTTTCGGCGGGTTCTACCACGCAGGCGAGATCCTACGGATCATCTGCGGGGACCAGAGCTCGCTAGAGTGGCTGCGAAGGACCATCGCAAACCTCCCACCATTGTGGGAGGGAGCGAAATTAGATGTAGTCCAGGTGGATGACCTGCCGAGGCTGACCAAAGTCACCCTGTGGGTTCCCGGGGAAGCGGAGCCCACGGAGACTGTGATAAGGCGCCTTGCGGCACAAAACCGCTGGGCTAAACCGCAAGAATGGTGCGTCTTCCTGGATGCCGACAAGGAGGAGCCGAAAGGTAAACTCCTTGTTTTCGGGGTCGGAAAGGAGGACAGTGCAGCCATAAAGGATAGAGGAGAGAAGCTGAACTATAAGTTCACCTCTCTCAAAACGAAGATGCAGAAATTCGAAGACGAATCTGCATCTAAAACATCGGTCCCGACCGCTCCAATGGAGACGGACGCAAGTCCGGAAACAGGAGCCAAGGAGACAACAGAGCAGTAGGCTCCCCCAAGGCAGGCAAAATGGCTTCCTCAGAAGGCTGGAACCTACTGCAAATTAACCTTCAGCATTGTCGGGAGGCAGTTGCAACCCTTTGCCGCCACCTAGACAACAGTAAGGACACAATCGCTCTAATCCAAGAGCCATGGTTAGTCAAATCCGCCATACGTGGATTTACAAAATTAAATGGTACTCTTTTTACAGGTAGTTCCACCAACAAAACTAGGACGTGTATCTACACACCTAGCAATATACAAGCCAACCTTTTGCCGCAGCTTAGTGACTGCGATCTGACTGTGGTTCGAATAAGCTGTGACTTCGGGAATGGCCAAGAAGATGTTATTTTGGCATCTGCATACTTCCCAATAGACTCGCTGGAGACACCACCTCCTCAGAGGATGGTGGATCTAGTGAACTATTGTGAACAAAAAAAGACACACCTCGTTGTCGGATGCGACTCCAACTCCCATCATTCTGCGTGGGGAAGCGGGGACTGCAACAAACGAGGTAAGTCACTATTTGAATACATTATGAGTACCACATTAGTAATACTTAATCGAGGGGATGTTCCTACTTTTTATGTGTCACCCCAACGCAACTCGGTAATCGATATTACCGTAGCGTCATTAAGTATTTCAAACTATTTATGTAACTGGCATGTGTCTGATCAACTGACAATGTCAGATCACAAATGGATCTGCTTCAAACTAAAAGCAAAAACAATAGAACTCAAGCAGTACAGGAACCCAAGAAACGTCGAAAGGCAGGTCTTCATGGATCACCTGTCGACGTCTTGGGGAGTGGAGGAACTGAGGGGAATCTCTATTAAAAATGAATTAACAACTACTACTGAGATTGAGCGGTATGCTGATAAGCTACAAAACTCTCTCACAAAAGCATACGAGCTCTCTTGTCCACTAAAAACAGTTGGACTACGGGGTCGGGCAACACCATGGTGGTGCCCAGAACTCGACCAGCTGAAAAGATCGACAAGAAAGCTCTACAACAAAGCGTACAACTCTAAAAGTCACTCTGACTGGGCAGCATTCAAAGCGCGACAGCTGGAGTACAAGAGAACAATACGCCTAAAACAACGCGAGTCATGGAAAGCCTTCTGCAGTAGCGTGGAAACAACTACTGCGGCGGCTAGACTCAAGAAGGTCATGTCCAAGGACCCATACCAGCAGCCAGGCAGTCTATACCGTGAGGATGGATCCTACACGGAGACCCTCTCGCAGACTGCCGAAATACTGCTACACACTCACTTTCCCGACAGTGAAATAATCTCAAACTTCGACTGGTCTGAAGTAAAAACTCAGCCACCGACTGCAACAGATTGGGAAGTTGCAAGGAAGGTCGTTGATGAGACAAAAATAGCATGGGCCATTAAAACATTTGGTCCCTTTAAATCGCCCGGGCCTGATGGAGTGTTCCCGGCACTCCTTCAATGGGGTCTGGAGCATCTAATCTGTCACCTGGTGCAGATGTTTAGGGCGTGCATTGCGCACGGATACATACCAATTGAATGGCGCAAAGTAAAAGTTATCTTCATACCCAAGCCAGGTAGAAGCGACTACTCCCTGGCTAAATCTTTTAGGCCAATAAGTTTGACTTCGTTTCTTCTCAAAACGTTAGAAAAACTGTGCGACAGACACATTCGCGACGTGGTTCTTGCCCAAAGACCGCTTCACGCGAATCAACATGCATACACTCCGGGGAGATCGACTGAAACGGCGCTTCACAAAGTGGTGGAGCACGTCGAAAGATCGCTGGACTACAAGGAGTCCACCCTAGGAGCGTTTATCGATATCGAAGGAGCCTTTGATAAGGCTACCTTCAATAGCATAAATTCAGCACTACGCCGATTCGGAGTTCCCACGACCATTGTAAAATGGATCAGTTTCATACTGAAGCGGAGAGCTGTAGAGGTGAGTGTTGGAGATACAAATGTTAAAGGCATTGTCGTTAAGGGCTGTCCTCAAGGTGGAGTACTCTCTCCACTGCTATGGAACATGGTAGTCGACAGCCTTATCCAATGCCTAAATGAAAAGGGATTTTATACCATAGGTTACGCAGATGATATTACCATACTGCTTACCGGAAAATTTTTTTTTTTTTTTTTTTCTTTATATTTATATTGCTTATATCAACAATCAGAATAATTTACAACAAATAAATATTATAAAGTTTCCTATGAGTTGATTTGTTCTCTCTTGTCATGCAGGGGAATAGGCCCATCGGTTAGGTTAGGTTAGGTTAGAAAATTTGAGAACACAGTATGCATGCAAATGCAAAATGCTCTCAAAATACTAGAGAACTGGTGCAACGAGCACTCTCTCTCGGTCAATCCGACTAAGACAGAGCTTGTTCTATTCACCAACAAAAGAAAACTACGGAGCATGAGAATGCCTAGTTTAATGGGGACTCCCCTGAAATTGGCGGATGAGGTCAAGTATCTGGGCATAACACTTGACAAAAAGCTAAATTGGGGGAAACATTTAGAAATCAAACTCAGAAAAGCGGGAATGGCCTTCTGGCAGTGTCGAAGAGCGGTGGGACAGTCCTGGGGTCTCTCCCCTAGGATCACTCTCTGGCTCTACACTGCTATCGTCAGACCCATGTTCTGTTACGGAGCTCTTGTTTGGTGGCCCAGAACCAAGCAGGTGACAACAGCAACCTCCTTGCACCGGCTCCAGAGAGTGATCTGTCTGGCTGTAACTGGGGTGATGCGCACGGCCCCAACTGCGGCACTGGAGACTCTTCTCTGCCTCCCTCCACTTGATCTTCATGTGCAGGAGATGGCGGTCAGGGCTGCTCTGAGATTGCGCAGCTGGCGGCTGTGGAAAGATAGGCGTATAACTGTGGGGCACATGCGGATTCTAGAGGACTACTCCACAGGAGTGCCTCTTTTGCGCATGGAGCCCGACAGAATTTACCCTAAATATATATTCAGCAGGAAATATAATGTTCTGCTGGAACCAACAGAAACCTACGATTACGACATATGTCTGTTCTCGGACGGTTCCAAAAACAATGCTGGCTCAGGTGCAGGAATATCATCCGCCGAACTTGAGATAAACATGAGCATACCGCTAGGCAAATATGCCTCAGTCTTCCAGGCTGAACTTATGGGCATACTGCATTGCGCAAGAATAGTTAAAGACAAAAGTATCCGCAACAAAAACATACAGATATCTACAGACAGTAGAGCTGCTCTTGTGGCGCTTAGGGGTCACAAGATCACTTCTGGCCTGCTGCTTGAATGCATGCAGACACTGAACGAGATATCAACTCCAAATAATGACCTTACCTTGCGCTGGGTTAAGGGTCACCAAGGTAACGAGGGCAACGAAAGAGCAGATTCGCTGGCGAAAAATGGTTCAGGCAGCCTTCCCTGCGGCCCTGAGCCGATAATCGCGCCATCTGTAAAAACCTTTGATACTCTCCTAAAACAATATATCCTAAATCTGCACTCCAGTAGATGGGAAAAAGAGACCGAATGCAGACAAGCGAGGGCGGCCATAAGAGCACCCTCAAGTAAGCATTCCAAATACTATCTGAAGTTATCCAGAGTCAATCTACGGGCAATTGCAGGGATATTAACTGGTCACTGCAGATTAAACAAACATCTAAACATAATGGGCGTCGTAGACAGCCCTGTATGTCGAGGATGCAACGAAGCAGATGAAACAGCTGAGCATGTGTTATGTCACTGCCCGGCCTTATCATCAAAAAGAGATTCCATGTTGGGGGACTTCTGGCCTAACATGGCCAGAATCAGTGAAACCTCACCCGCCAGGATTCTCGAGTTCATCCTGTGGTTGGGATGGCTTGAGGAATGATGGGACGGGGTTGCTGTAACGGAGGTAGTACAATGGGCCCGATTAAGAGGCCTGAGTGCGTGCGAGGTTAAACCCTGCCCTCCTCTAATAATCCAGAATCCAGAATCCAGAAGGAATCATAAAATACACAAGGATAATTAAAAGTATAGTAAGCAACTAATACAATACAATATCAAACTAAACAATTTAAAAAATAAAGAAACATTTTACGTTGGCTTGGGTGAATTCGGTAAATGTAAACGAAGTTTTCCACTAAAGAGAATAATTGAAAGATTTAACGTTTCAGAACCAAACAGCATAATGTTGTCGAAGTGCAAAAGTACGCAAGAATAGGAAAGTGTGAAGAAAGTTGGTAACGATTAAGTGGTTAACAAGTTATTTTATTAATATTATTGTGTGAACGTCATCAACTTTTATAAATAATTACAAACTATCATCAGATGGTCGATGTTACAAAATATACATAATTCGATAAAAATTTATCACCATTTTATCGATTAGTGTTGTGCTTAATAAAACAGTAGTGTCAAAAATCTCCTTCGTAATCAATCAACAATTTAATCCTAAATAAGTTGCTACTTCGACGACGCGACGTTCTAATATTATGTCTTTAATACAGAATAATCCCTATATAATAAAGACAACTAAATCAATGGCTAATAATAAAACATATACTTCAACAGACTTGAAATTGCGTTAATTATTCGGAAATTCTTTTTGCTATGCTCCTGGACCATTTTGCACCCTAGGTTGCCTTACTTTTAACTTGATAAATATCTATTGTCTACTCACTTGTCATAAAAAATTATACTTTATTTTTTATAAAAGAATATACTAATTTTAGTACCTAATAATATGAAAAAATGTTTCCAAATAATATTTATTTTATAATATATTCCCATAAAATTTTGAAGGAGACGTAAATTCAATCTCTTTGAACAACCAATATATTGAACTTATTGACAATTTCTAAACAGACTCATTCAAGTCATTCGTGCAGCTTTTTTGTTAATGTTTGACCGTCGCTTTCTTCAAAACCTATCGCACTATCGGTTTTGTACGAGTTATATTATTAAAACTCATATTTCAAATTTTGAAGTCTTCAAATAATAATTATAAGAAATAAAACAAATAAAAAAGTTATGATTGACAAAGAAATTTCAGCGACGAAGACAGTTATTTTTTATACGAGATAATATTAATAATTTTTTTAAGAATCGATAATTAAATTTTATCGTCGCAATGAAAAAGGATGCATGAAATTACATAATATAATTACTACGATAGGTTCTATTTAACAATAAATCAAACATACTTGGCAATTCAATGGTAATTTCAGTACTTTATCTACTCTTGTGGTTGAAGTTCACTTGCTCTGTTATTTTCAGTCAAATAAACCGCACTTTAACATCTGCTATAGAAAAAATTATATTTCTTAGTAATAAAGAAAGAACATTTCGTGTCTATAATTATTATTATTGTAAAAAAAAGTTGTTGAAATCTTAAACTATTTTCAAAATTATTATTCTGTATCGAATAGATTTAATTGAAGTGCATTTAATTTAATTTGTAATTATAGAAAGAAATAATAATTTCAAATTTTTTTGCTGCCTTCTAATAAATTATAGAAAATATAAGTTATAGAATTTGACAACATAAAATTAGTTGAATATGTTTTCAAATTCTTTTCTTTTTGTATACTAAAAATATAATTATTATAAAATTTGATGTTTTATAAATATACATTTATAAAATAATTGAGTGTCTACATTTACTGTTGCATTCAAAATGTTTTTCCAATTTAGGTAGGTACATTGTTAAATGAAACTATGTATGTAGGAAAACCTGTTAAAGGATGAAGTTGAAGCTAATTAAGAGTTGCATAAATTGGTTTTACTCGTCGTGTTAATTAATATTAATTAATAGGTAATTGTGTTTTTCTAATTTATTAGCATCACAATCATATAATTTAAATTGTACGACCTATTTGAGTGATATTTTTATATGCCAGTGACACGCAACCAGAGTTTAATACACATATAAAATTTGTAATACATAATTTATTCGAGAATTGATTTCTTAGGTTTTGTGTTTTTGAGATTTGAATATTTTACGAATTTTAGAGAGCACATAAAGTTTGCTCCCGAAAAAAAAATCATCAGTCATGTCATTCACAATAAGCTCGTAATAACGAATTATTGATGATTTCTACGTCGCATGTAATTTGTCATCTTTATTGTATACTGAATTGACATAGTAGTTTTTATTAGCTTACGGTTTTATTAAAATAGCATTTAATTAAGTATATTTTGAGTTGTTCTTATAGTGGAAGTGTTTGGGAATATTCCATTTTTTCTTATTTTTTGCATTATTTTATCGTATTACATTGTACATAGTAAGCTCACTTTTCATATGGAACAAGATATATAAGTGCACTAAGAATTGAAGTTGAAAAATTCTTTTAGAAAATTTGATCTGTTAGTAATAATTTTAAAAGCAAGTGTATAAAAATGTTTAGCATTTTTAATAAATTTAACAACTAAATAATAATTTTTTAGATAATTATAATAATAATTTATCAGAGATTTTTTGTATTGTAATCCCAAGTGTTAATTAAAATAAAATATTTAACATTATAAAATTATAGTATGTACATTATGTATGTAGGTAAAACCAGCTTTGGGTAGTAAGAATCCTGGTTACATTTAAATTTATGACATGTTTTATAACCCATTCAAAATCGAATGGTTAATATAATTTTTTAGCTAGCATACTAAAAAGGAAGAGCTCATCCCAAATTCGTATATTTTTCTGTTTATTTCTTCTACTTACACATATTTGAAAAAAAAGCATCGTATTCATATATCTTACATGTTTTTCGAAAGAAAGTGTATGAAGCGTTTTGTTAAAAATATTTTTATTTATGTATATTATTTAGGTAGGTATGTAGATGGATACATGCACGACCGACACGATCTACCGTTTTTGTTACCTATTATCGATAAGATTCTATTAAATAAATTACTTACATGATATTGCGTGTTTGCATTTCGGCTAGCGTAGCTGAGATGAATTCCAAAAATTAATATGGTTAACTCTCCACTTTGAGTGACGTAATCCCACCACAAAGGTTTACATACTTTGTAATATGCTCCGTCGTAAGTTACTACTTGCGAGAGTAAACTATAATTTTCTTGTACAAAGTTTAAGCTAATGGCCGTGTATGAGGCCATATAAGCAAAAACTGACATAAACATGATAAGAAGATATTTCAATAGATCTGTGTCTTTAATAACCCATCTGTGTGCTTTTCTTGTACGAAATTCAATTAGATGTCTGTAAAGTTTTAAGATTATTGCACCGTAACAAATTATGAATCCTATTTCGCGAATCCAACGTTCAGCTAGGCATTGCAGAACAGATGGCTCGAAGTAGTGAACAATTACCTGAAATTATAGTTAAAATTAATCAACATTAAAAAAGTAGAAAATGACTAATTTAAAATAAACGAAAGAGAATTTGAAGAAAAAAAGAATCAATTGTGCTAATCAACACTGGCTTTGCTTGTTAAATGTTTTGAACTCTTTTATTCTGATAATCCAGAAACTTGATTGATGAACCGTTACGGCTCGGCTCCGAACAATTTATATGCTGAAAGAGGTATTTTCTCTTGTATAAATATTCATCCCCGTAAATTTAATTATTACCTCGTATATTTATTATTAAGCTATTATCCATAGTTTATATAATAAATTAAATTTTTTACATACCTACAGGGAGAATAAATAATCAAAATTAAGGCAAAAAATATTTTTTATCCAGATTTAGCAAAGTAAATAGGTGGCTATTTAAGAATTTTACTTATCTGGATATCCTCCTATTATTTCTAGTTGAAATATTACATAATAATATATGTATTATCAATATTATATTTTGAACAGGGTTGAAAAGCATTTAGCAATTTTCCAACTTTAACTTTACTGAGTAATTACGTTGGGTTAGCCCTGTTTGAAAACCTCAAAATACCAACAAAGTTTGTATTTACTTTGAAAGTATTGTTGACAATTTATAATACTTTATTGTAAACATAAATTAAAGAAATTTAAGTTTGATAATAAAAAATGCTTTTATTTGCTGCTGTTCATTCGACATTTTCAAATTTTCTAAAGCCAGTGTAGGCAGCTGTGATGCACAAATACCTAACATTGTCGATCCGAATCGACGTTAAATGTAATACCGAAAAATTTGTATGTACAGAAAAGGTCGTTGATATTCCTACTAATAGGGTAATTACCTATATCCCAGGAAAATATACACAATCGAGAGAAACAAAATTTAAACTAATATCCATCGATGGGTAATTATCTCATACGAGGGATTATGAACACCTGAGAGAAATAAAAATACTTCTAAACGAACACGGCACAAAATAAAGAGAAACATGTAAAATTTTAATTAAACTAAAAATAATTATCTTCTCTTTTCTTTATTAGGTATGTGTGCTGTCTTGTTCTAAATATAAAATAAAAATGATCAAGATTATACGTTTTACTTTATTTTTACTAAAACACTGTACGTATTGATAATGTTGTCAATCGTTCTAACCGCATTGGTTATTCGATATAACACACAAATATGATAACCAGAAATGGTTAATACACATTGATACAAATACGGATTACAGCTGGTTGTTCATTTAATATTAGTTGGGCTTCACTGAAGATTAAATTCACTAACAATGCTTTTACTGATGGCACAAATTGTTTAGCTGGACGAGGTATAAAGTTTAGGAAGCAAAAGTAAATAAATGATTTACTAACTGGTTGCAGAGATTTCAAATTATTAACAATAAAGAATATTAATATGTCAATTGAATGGATATTAATTAAAGGCAATCAATTGTAAACAATAACACTATTTAAATGTTTAGGATATAAAATAAATTGAACCTTTTGAATATCACAAAATTAATTACAAAAATAAATTGTAAGAGAAAATGATTTTAATTAACCTTTCAGTCACATGGTCGTCTGTAAAGAAAATTGAATTGATGTAAACAAAATTAAACTGATAATGATGTTCTAAATAGCTATTTATACAAAGTAATTTGAAATTAAGGACTTTTACCTACGTGTAATAGTGAATAATTGTAACTTAAATTGTTATTTTCGCCTATAATTCGGTAAACAGCAATTTGTTATTTTCTGTGGTGTTACTGAATTATTATTTTTTAATATTGTTGTTCTGAAAAGCTTATATACAGCTAATACAGCTAAGCGAAACTTAAGAATACACTACTACTTATATTATATGTACATATCATATTTATTTATATTTGTATATAAATTTTACTCAATTTTTAATTAGAGAAAAAAACAAAATACTAATGTAGATTTAGATGTTGATTTTCATGTGAACGTCTACTTTTGTATACTTGTAATGTGCGGTTCTTAGTTAAGGTCTGCAATGCTACAGAGTATACATAAATCATGACGCAATTATGACTTACTTTCATTAAATTTGTTTTCAGTTCAAATTTTTAAATGATTTCGAACCGAAACCTTATCATGAAGCGCGACAAGAAGGACCATTCGTTCGAATTTTTATGAGGTGTGGCATCGAATAGTGTAATGAAAGGTGCGAGGGTAAGTTTACTGATTGGATTTCTCCTGGCGTTAGATAAAACAAGATAAAACTTACGAACTCTCACAGGAGGGGAACTGTGAAAACTTAAGAAATCGTTTGTATATTAAGAAAGAAAAGTCGCCAGAATCTACTACGAAGAGAGGAAGAGTTGAAAAATTCTAACGCATGTCTGTAATTAATAAACACTCAAGCAAAACTAAAATTAAATTTAAAAATTAACCCTGACATAATACGTACATATAATTTATTATGTCTTTTGAAGCCCCAATAATAATCTAAAATAATAATCTAAACAGTTCCTTTTAACGTTTGCACAAAATAGTAGTAATTTATGATATGAGTATTGAAAGAAAACATAATAATACACTTTTAAACTTTGGTTATTTTTTAACAAAAAATAAAAGTGAAACAATTAAATTATTTAAATTTTGAAAATTTAATTTTGTTATACTATTTCAATATAATATACTTTTTAAGTTATAATGTATCACTAATTAGTTGAATACCAAATTCCTAATTTAATAGCGTGTGCTTTTCCCAACGGTAGTTGATAAAATTTATTTTTAATATTATTATAAGAATTTTGTATGCGAATGCCAAACAAAGTATGTATGTCAACCAATAACATTACTTGGTTTCGCTTATTTTGAGCGAATCACTATAATAAGTTACTTTGAAAACTAATAAGTGAAATATACATAGTAATTACCGATACAATGTTATCCAATCAAAATTTCACACAAGTTGTTTGTTTTCCTGAAATGTTTTGCGTTGCTAAATATTAATCAAACTTCGAGCCTTCTAAAAGTCGAGATTAATTTGATCGAAGTTGTGTTAAATTCACTTTTGCAATAGTTATGTAAAATAAAATATTTGCATAGTCTTTTGCTACGACGATTGAAAATTGCTTCTTTTCTGCATCACAATAGTTTGAAAAATACTCATAAGCGAAATGCAAATATCTCTCGTGGATTCCAGTAGTAAATTGAAGTTCTTAAATTAGCATCTAGTGAAGCAAGTTCCATTTAGGATTTGTATTACATTTCAGAATAAATTTTTTCTATTATTTGTTTGTTACAGAGTGGTTTATTTATTATAGTGTTATATAACAATGCAGTAAAACACTAATTAGCAAATAACCTTTGGTTACCTTTACAAGAAAAATGGGGGCAGTTTAAATGACACTCATCGCTCACAAGTAGGACTCAGTGGCACAAACGTTGATGATGCCATAATAAAAAATAGTCGCCTAAAGTAAAGAAAGTTGCTAATATGTTAACTTTGAAGATTATAAAAGATCATCTACGTATTTCAAAAGTCTGCACAAGATGGGTGCCAAGAATTCTCACACTTCCAGCACCAAGAAAATTTAAAATTGTCTCTTTGCTGAAAGAAAAATGATAATAATCTTTTTGAAATTCTGAGAGAATTCTTTTAATTGATTATAAAAGTAAAAGTATCACCATAACAGGCTCATACTGAGTGCCAGACGTCATTTATCTCACAAATACAATTTTTTTAAGATTTACAAAAATTAATTCATAGAAGTAATAATTATGTACTCATATTGATGTTCGAAGAGATTGTAAACAAAAATAGACGTATAAAAAAATATTTACGTTTCTTTCTGTTTCGTTCTGCAAACTTAAATTAACTAACATTAGTTTCACTAACAATAAAGTTTACCAAAATTAATATTTCTATTTATTTAAATTAATTATTTTATTAATTAATTTAAAAACTTTAAATATTTAATAAGTCAAAAATTCAACTTTGGTAAAATCAATTTCGTTAATTAATTTCTACAAAATTAATTAACCGTTATTAAGGATAAAATTTTAACTCACCGCAGAATACAACAGAAATATTCCCAACAAAACCATTTCCAATATCGTCCACATTCCAGATGCGATAGCCTAAAACATAATTTAAAAATTAATTCAAAAAATTACAAATCCTTTGTAACTTACTTTACATTTTCTTTGTTTCAAAACAATTAAAGCTGCAATAATTGTAATTGCCATACAAACAATCTGTAAACTAAGAATTGTGCTCTTCAAATACAAATCCCTTTTTGCTTGACAGATTCCACCCGATTCACAAACATCGCAATGGGTAGGACAAGGCATGCATCTGAAAGCAAATTTACTTTATCAATTTAGAGCAAATGTAAATGACATTACCTACATCAAAAACTTAAACATCTTTCGTGTTAATTTTCAAATTTCTAATTTAAATGATTCAAGTTTGTTGGAGAACATGTAAGTTATGGTGAGCTAATAAAATTATGAACATGAAGGACGACTTGGGTGTTAGAACTATTTACAACAACAGAATCCTCATTAATTCTCATTTTAAGAGACAAATGAAAGAGATTTGTTCATAATTTAACTTTAATAAGTAACAAAACATTTTATTTAAATTAATTTACTTTACAGATAATTATTAATATAGTGCGAATAAAGAATATTATAGCTAATTACTGTAAGTAAACATTTAAAATATAACAACCCATAATCATAAAAAGTGGTTGTATTCAAGAAAATTGTATGTATATTCACTTGAAAATTTGAAAAGCTGAATACCAAATTCCTCCTGGGATACGTGAGATTCTGGATTCTATTTCTTTTTATTGTTTGCTTTTTATACTTTCTTACGTTATTTTCCAGCAAATCTCTACGAATTTTTTTTCACTTACACCAAACCTGAAATATATTCTATTTCATTTTATTGGTTTACAAAATATGTAAAAGATTCCTAGTATACAGTACTGAAAAGTAAATCACCGAGGTAAATTTACGATTCGTTAAAGATACATTTCTACTTCCAAACTTATATGCAAATGACGAACATTCTTATACTATTATTAGTTTTATCAAAAATTGGAAATTTAAATATTTGGTTAACAAAATTATGTAGTATAATATGTACATTGTAAAAGAAATGAGACATATAAAATTTGAATTTTGCAACTATAAAATTTGACTACTGAGTCGCGATCATTACATATTATATCTGCTAAAATAGTCTAATTGTACAGAATCTTCAGAATGTGAAATCAAATAAAAAAATGTCTACCAGTACCCCAATTACAAGTTTAAAAAATTGGGAATTATTATTAATTCGCGGATATATTTTATTTGCTTGGGACCCATTTTATTTTACAGAAAGTGTGATACACTTTATTTTGGGACGGTTCTTCCTGGTAGATTAACTTGGTAGTTTGCTACTACTTGTCAGGAAAGGCGGTCAGACGGACAGATAAAATATATCTCGGTCTAGCAGTCAATCCACTTAAAGTTACTATTCTAGAACCGCCTTATAAAATAATAATCAAATTTCCGCAAAGAAAATTTGAATGCAGATTTCAACAAATTTACTAGTTTTATTGAACAAAGAATAGAAGTCAAATAGATTGGAATAATTTCATCAAGTTACTTAAAATTGGATTTTTTTTATGACTAGTTATCTCTTTATAGGTTCTTTTTTTAAAATATTAAAATGCGTAGATTAGTTTGATAAACTTTGTATAGCTTATTGCACTAACTTATCCTTTTAAAAATTTTAACTTTAAATTATTAACTAAAATTATTTTCTATTTAAACAAAAATTAAAAAATTTCTAAGCTATAATTCAAGCTTATGTACTATTTTCAATTTTAAGAAAGCTATACTCAGAGAAGTAAATTAATGAAAAATAGTTTACATTGCTTGTCTTGATTAACAACGTTAATAAATAAATAAACAATAAAAATTTTATTATTATAGTAATTTATAGAATCACTGAAAAAGGACACTTTGTAAAATGAAAACATTAAAAATGGACATAATGCATACGTACATATTATAAAAAAATAGTTGGTTTTAACAATTAATAAATTTATTGTCCATAAAAATGTCAGTTTGACAACATTTTTATTTACATAGTTATGTATAGTTCCATTTTCATTACTTTTTACCTCAAGTTTCATGGATTTAAATTCATATTAAATCCCTTGAGATTTTATAGTACATTTCGTTTTTTCGAAAAAAAAAGGAATTAAATAAACTAAATCTCCAGAATACCTAATAGTAGTTTATGTAACAAATAGAAAACTACAGAATGGTTAAACGAGCAGTGGCGGTCCGTGAGTAAGTAATTTGGGGAGACTGGAAGTCTGAAGTATTAAAAAGTACTAATAACAGTAGGTACTTATTAACTATGTATCTAAGTAATGTACATAATAATTTTTGAGTTTAAAACTCAAGTTACACTCTATTAAATCATTTTGTATCGTCTTAAGATGTTTCTTTAAATATTATTGATAACAAAAAATGTTCTTTAAGTAACTTCTCTTCTTGTGCAAGTAGTTCTAGTAATTCAAGATAATTCTCTTTATTTAAAAATTTGTTATTTTTCGGATTTCCACGAAAAGCAATTTCTTGCTTACCCAAAAATCAAACAAAATGGATTAAACGTGTTAGTAAACGTCTATTTATACCGACTTTTTCACTATGTTTTAGGGCAGCAAGTCGTCGACTTTCTGATAGAACATGTTTAATTCTAACTTGACCCAAAACATGAAATTTTTCTTGATTTCTCAAGTGATATTTTGAAATAGAGTGTTTTTCTGCCTTTTCTATAAAATTTTTTATTGTCAACAATCCATGAACACTCCATTCTTTTTCTTCACCAAAAATTACGCAAGTAAAACAAAACATTTTATTTCGCTTATCACAACCAGTAAGTCACAAAAATTTGCTATACTAACCAAGGGCGGATTAAGGTACCTCTGCGCCCTTAGGCTCACATGTATGGTGCACCCCCTTAATAGAAAATATAACCAGTTATTTTTTATTATTTTATACATAATATGTATTGAGTGATATTGGTGTAAAATTTCCGAATATCAAACACACTTGCTTGATCGGGAGCTCTGGTGTGCGGAAACAGTCAGGCTTACTCAGGGTCGCGAATTCAAAAAGTTTGTTTCTTCGATAATTTTAATTAATTTAATTACTTCTTCTCGGCACATTATTACCAAGATTCAATTTTAAAAATATCCGTTCCAATTCAATTTAAAATGGTAACTTTAAATTTTATGATACCGGTCCGCAGTCCGGCTTATCAAACTGCGTTATAGTTTCTTTAATAAATTTTCATACAATATATTGTCATGTTTCAAAAGTGATTCGGACCTACCCTATACATTTTGGTGAAAATTCATTTTGTTATTTAAGTTGTGTTTAAATTGATTTTAAGTTGGAAGATTGTAAAATTAGCTAGGTGGGGACGAATCACCGGAAATTAAAGGCCCTTTGCCAAAAACGGTCGACGTGATGGCCGTATTAATTGATTAGTCCGAAAAATTAATTAAATAAGTTTGTGGTTTGAAAATATAAGAAGTTTTTTTTTGATGAAAGTGTTTTGTTGAAATTTATAATTCGAGTATATTAATTTTTGAAGGAAAGTTGAATGATTTGGAAATATAATTGGAACGGAAGCTTTCGATGATAATTGTAATAAGATAAAGCAAGAAGAAAGAAGAAAATAATAATTTAAAAATGAAGTAAATGGTAAAAATTTTAAATTTTCATATTAAAAATTATGGAAGGTACTACAAATTTAATTGATAAGCGGACGACTGCGATACGGCTATCGTAGCATTTTGCATTCCCATTTTTATATTTTATTAAATTCAAGTTTTACGAATTATTTTGAATAGAAATATTTTTGATTGAAAGCAATTAGAAAATAATAATTAAATTTGAATGAATTACATTGCCTTCTCTTGGCGCAGCAACGTAGGGCTTGAAAAAAGCAACCCACTTTTTAACCCTGAGATTTAAAATTAAAATTAAATTAATTTGTAAAGAAAATAAAAACAAAACCAAAAAAATGAAACAAAAAGCTGAAATGTTGCTAAAAGAAAAGAAAATGATGTTCGAATTAATCACCAAAATGAATGACATGCTAAACAAACAATATAAAAAAAGAGACAAAAATAAACCAATGAACGAAGACAGTAGAATCAGCAATGAAATAATGACAAAGCAATTAAAAGCAATGGCAGAAGAAATTGAATTAGAAGCGGAAAGATTGGAAATTAAAAAACAAGAGGCTATAAAATTAGAAACAGAAAAACAAGATCATACAAAATTAGAAATTGAAAAATTACAAGCAGCACAACAAGAAGATAAAACATTAGAAATTAAAAGATTAGAAATGGTAAAACTGCAAGCAGAAAAGCGGAAAACTGTAAGATTGCAAGCGCTAAAATTGGAAGTTATAAGACAAGAAGGTGAAAAATTAGAAATGATAAAAGTAGAAGCTGAAAAATTTAAATTTGTAAGACAAGAAGCTACAAGATTAGAAGCAGAAAAACAAATGATGATAGCAATACAAGAAGAAAATATTTCAAAATTAGAAAAACAAGATCACACAAGACAGGAAGCAAAAAAAGAAAGGAAGAAGATTTAGAAACTTTGGATAAGTCGGGGGTGGAAAAGAAGAAAGAAGATTCCAGTGAAATGGACGCCCCAAACGAGAATTAATCTGTAGAAGATCCGAAAAGAAAAATGAAAGAAATGGAAAGAGATGAATTATGACGAATGAAAATTTTGGAATGGAGAAGCCTTCTTTATTTATTTGATTTTTGAATTTGAATTTATTTTGTTTAAATATTGTAATATCGTGCATAATAATTTTTGTAGATTTATTTTTTGAAACACGCACGGATTTTTGCGAATTTTGTTTGAAGCTGCACTCGAAACTGCAATTAGCAACGGGGGTAAGATGTCATGTTTCAAAAGTGATTCGTACCCACCCTATACATTTTTGTGAAAATTCATTTTTGTGAAAATTTATTTTGTTATTTAAGTTGCGTTTAAATTGATTTTAAGTTGTAAGATTGTAAAATTAGCTAGGTGGGGACGAATCACCGGAAATTCAAGGCCTTTTGCCAAAAAATGGTCGACGTGATGGCCGTATTAATTGATTAGTCTGAATAATTTTTGAAAAGATTTGTAGTTTTTGAAATATAAGTGATTTTTTGGTTGAACAGTGTTTTATTAAGATGGATGGATTAATGGATGGATTAATTAATTTTGAAGAAAGTTTGAAGAAGTTTTGAAAAATAAAAATTAAACAGAAGATAATTAAAGATAGAAAAGATATAAAAAAGTGGAATTGGATGGCAATTACAATTACAATTGGAAATAATTAAAAATATAAGTAAATTAAAAATTTTTATATTAATAAGTTAAAAATTTATTCGAGGAACAATAAAATTTGGATGATAAGCCGGACTGCGATAGCGGTATCGTAAATTTTAACTTTACCATTTTAAAATTTATATTGTAACGAAATTAAAATTTAAAGTAATATTATTAATTAGAAGATTTAATAGAAAAAATTTTAAAATAAAATTAATTTGAATAATTTACACTACAATATTAAACATTATTTAATATAACTCCAAATTAATGATTTCTAATAAATAATTGTTCAACCAATAAAAAAAAATAGCTCATCCAATAAAAATCAATTTTAATAATCAAAAAAAATTCAAAAAAATTACAAAATCAAAATCTTAGCTGCGGCCACTTTTGACCAAAAATACTCTCATAACAAAATTCGAATTAACAATATTCGTATAAAAAAATTCAATTGTAAAAACTATTCGCACAATAAAAACTCAAGATCGGTGAAGCAAAAATCTAGGCTTTCACTATTTTTGCTATTTTGCTAAAACTCAACTTTTTACCAACCTTCTACATTTTAAAATTGTATCACCTAATTTAAATTTAGAATTCAGAAAATATTAACAAAGCATCGGGGGCGGTTAAATCGCTTCCTAACACATAGATTTCCGAAGGTGTAAGTTTTAAAAATGTGTTAAAAATTGAAAATGTTTCGGCCAAGACTGTATAAGCTTTTTTTCTTTGCATAAGTTCGTAAATATAAGTATTAAATAATTCTTTGTCAGCAAAAGTAAAATTGTAATTTATAATATATTATTTACAATGTAGTATATTATTGCGACGCCAAGTGTATGGTGTGGTAGACAAAATGACGGAAGATGTTTTGTAATCAGTAAATAAAAATTGCTATGATCATTGTACATTTTACTACATTTAATTTTTGAGAATGTCATATATTTTGCTTGGTATGCATTGCGCCTCTTTATTGTGCGCCCCTAGGCACGAGCTTAGCTAGCCTAAACGGTAATCCGTCTCTGATACTAACAACATTGAAATTTTCTTGTAAATTTACCTTTAGATTCTAATGAAAGGCTGGGTGTTGGTCTATTAGTTTTTAATTTACACTTTTGTTCATAAGATAACGTATTAAAATTATTTTTTAACAAAAAGTCCAATATATTGTTTAATTCCATTGCTGAAAATTATTTAAAAAGTATAAGGGAATAAATGTTTTTTCGTTCATTTTTGGCCAAAAACAAAACCACGATTTTGCAACAATCTCCATATTCACCTGATTTAACTCTATGTGACTACTTTTGCTTTCCAAAAATCAAAAGAACTTTAAAATAACAACATTTTGACACAAACAAAAATCGCAGGTACAGTTCAACAACATATCAAAAACTAACTTCGCGAGTAGTTTTGAACAATAATAATCAATAAACACTAATTGTCGTTTTGTTCAAACTTCGTATGTAATTACATAAGATAGATTGATTACCAAATTATGTAAGATAATATGTGTCGTCATACTCAGTAATATTCTATTTTTGAACATTTCTTTCCTTACCTGCAGCCATGATGCATATTATGTGACTAATGAATATTTTTGTATTATTTTTTCAGTTTGTTGTTTCCCTTAGCAAAGCTTTATTATTAAGTTGTTCTGTAACTTTTGAGTAAACCGATACCGGGTGACCGGCCAAAAAACTAAACATAGGGAAATAACATGGGATATTAATTTTTCTAAATTCCTGCTTCCCAGTGCGTATAACGGATAAGAATAAAAAAGGTATTAAATTAAAGAGATGTTTATTTCGCGTCTGAAGATACTCAACACTTGATATTTTATTCTTTACTTATTGTTAAACATTCAATAGTAAAATTAAGAAAAAAGATAGATTTAAAAAAATATATTAAAATGTTAAAAATATTATATTTTTTTGTTAATAAAGAAGATTTACTTTTGTATGAATGATTTTTTTTATACAAGTTTAATATTTGGATTTTTTTGGAGGTTAGTATTAATTTAATTGTGAGATTTTAAAATTAAAATTTAAATTCGAGAGACGTCGTGTGGTCGCGAAGATATCGCACTTGATTTAATAAGTGAAAGTGATAAGTTGGATCCTCAAGGCGAATATAAAATTTTTAATGTTTAAAATAATTTCGATTGCAAGCAAAATTTAAAATTCTGATATTGGCAGAAAAGTTTCAACAAACCCAGATCCCTCCTCCTGAGAAGAGTTTCTGCTTCCGCATCAAAGAGCTAGTCGAGGTATAAAAAAAATTATTAATAAAGTATAGTTAAGGCTTTTATTAGCTAATTCATAAAAATTAATAAAACACCACTACAATAATATAGAAAAGTGGTTTTCTACGATCTCAAGAAATTTTTTTTATTTTTATTTATTATAAACTAGCTGACCTGACAGATGTTGTCCTGTCTTGGAACTAGAATAAATAATAAAAAAAATTATTTCAAAATCATAGCATTTATTGCAATGCTTTTTGATACACAACATTGTTAGTTTTGTTTTCTAGTGCGTAAAGAAATAATGATGATGGTTTTTCGACACGGGAATAGGCCACATACAATTGGCCATGTGAAAAACATAGATTTTCAAGATTGATGCCACAAACACTTAACGACTGCCCTTGAGATTTATTCATCGACATTGCAAATGCAAACCGCACTGGAAATTGTAACCGTTTAAAGTCGAATGGCATGTCGTTCGGAATCATAGGGATGCGTGGAATCAAAACGTCTTTGCCTTTGCACTTCTCTTTCAAAATAATTGTGGCTTCGATGACGTCGATCATTAATTTCTTCACCGCAAACCGGAAGAGGTGTCATTACAAAAACGTGGCTGCTTTATGTTTCGCAACAAAATGATTACCGATCCGACTTTTAACAGCAGATTATGAGGTGGTAATCCGGGCAATTTCAGTGAATGTAAAAATTCCGTTGGATAGTTGACATCATCTTGGTTAGTAACGGAATCAACCGATTTGTATGTCATCAATTCGCCAGCTATCTTAATTTGAATCCGAAAATTGAAATTGACGGCAAATCCAAACAAATTTTCTTAAATTGTAGAAATGAAAATTTTTTTAATTTTACATCAATAACAATCGTGAAAAAAAAAAGTTGCTATAACTATTTTCGAGAAAACATTCTTTTACGACAAAACTTCGTATTTTGGGTAACAGGCTAAATAGCTAAAGATTTAAATTGAAATTTTCGTCTTCCGAGATTTTGTCGATTTGCTCCGCTATTAAGCTGTTTTCGATAAAAAAGCGTCATACACAAATATACGCACAATATAAAACACTATGTAATAGCCTTAAAACACTTTCAAAATTTTGCATAGCTTGTCGCTAGCACCGCAACAATGTAAAAATTTTCAATATTTTTCTATCGCTCGTAGCGGCCTTATTTACCATCCGATTCCTAAATTAAAAATGGCATTGAAAGTGTATTGTGATTCTCCACAATATCGATGTGATAAACTTTTTCTTCATCTTCAACCGCAAAGCCGCAAAATGCAAACCAAAATTAAAAAAAAAATTTCGTTTTAGAAAAAAAGTTTGTAAAATATAACAAATTTTATTACGGAATCGCATGCCCTCTAAACTTTAAAGTATTTTTGAACAAATTTTTTTTATAAATTTACGCCTCCTTCGATTAAAAATGCTACTTCAAAAAATTGATTTTTCACAAAACGCACGCTTAAGTTGTCGTTTTTCGACGTCCGACTGTAATGAAGAAAGTAAATTGAAAATTTTTCAGTCACAACTCTTACCAAGGATCTGCCATCCTTCTCTGCAACCGTAAATTTCGGTAAAGTTGGTTCAAATCGTCCCGGCCGAATTTTCCAATTTTCTGCGCAATTTGTCTTTCTGTAAAAACCTTCTACGAAGTATTAGAAAACTTTAAAAAAATGAATAAAATCGGTCAAGTCGTTTTCCAGTTTAATCGTAACCAAGGGAAATAAGGATTCATTTTTATTTAATATACTATATAGATATAGATGTGTTGAATTTATAGCTTGTAGGATTTCCTAAAATATTATGTAGAAAATGCAAGCTGCATGTCTTTTAGGTCTTTGAATATTTTAACATTTTAATGTTATGTTGGTGATAATATTCTAATTTTTCAGTAAACTTATTATAATACAACTCTCGAGTTTTACTGTTTTTTTTTATTTTTGACAATACTTTATCACACCCATTTACATTTCAGGTTGCTTATGAATAATTCCCTTCAGGTTTTATAATTAGCAATAACCTTTCGACGTTTGTATTTTCTTTTATTAACTTTGCCCCATTTACTTTTGTTTTTAATTTTAACAGCTTTAATTTTTGATGTTATAAACAAGAAATTTTTGATCATAATTGCATAGAACATTGTTGCAGTTTAACCACACTTTCTTTAATGAGTTGGTATTTTACAAAAATGTTACTATTTAGTATTTTTTATTTCTTACTAGAATTGAGCATCAAAAATTTTTTACAACCACTGTAAAGTAGTTGATTTAATAATAATTAAATATAATAGTTTTTTCAAAATCCATCAAAAAAGAAATCTGGAAGAAAATAACAAGATAGTAAATTTGATTTTAAACCTGTGTTTAGAATAATTAGGAGGTAATAATATCAAAAGTTCCTGAACCTAGGTGACGAGACAAGAGGACAAAAAAAAGGGATTTTATATTTTAGCTTGATTCTCAAAAACAGTTAGCCCTAGCCAAATAGTTGTTTTAACAGGTTAGAACTAAGAATATTTGCATAACAAGAAATTTAGTAATGTAATAATTATCTTTTATTTTTAGTCGCATATAATTAGGAAACAACGTAAAACAATAAGAAACAAGAAGATATTCAAAATAATTGAAAAACAACTTTTTGTTAAATTTTATATTTTACAATACGTACGAAATACAATATAATTTACGTGAAATTTATTTTTAAGTTCATTTTTAAAACGTGGGTTAGCAGAAAATTAAAGCTAACAAAATTACTTACAAGAAAATTTTACTTATCTTTTTTGTATTTGGTATAATTTTTAAGATAAACGTTCAAGAAATTCGTAAAATTTCAAAAGGCTTTCTTTGCATCGCGATTTCTGATAAACTTTGCCTCTTAACTTCTTTACTGTTTATTTGAAAAGAAAGTCATCAGAAAAGAAGTTGAAGAGCGTTAAATTTTCTTTAAATTAGTACATTATTCAGTATAAATATTATCGTACTGATGAAAAAATTAAAGTTATTTGAAAATTTCAAGATACTCGTATCTAATGCAAAATCGTGTTTTGCATTTACTCGTTAAATTATAATGTTTATGAAATTTATGAAAGGATTATCAGCACAAAACTTTTAGCATTTGATCTAGAAAGAAATATTGGAAGTCTAAGACTGGTTTGAATGATCTTGTAGCATTACATAATAATATATTAAAACTCCCAAAAACTCATAAACGTCGTTAAATTTTGAAACTCAGCCAACACTGTTGTAAATTGCAAATACATCTAAGGCTAGATGAAAAACAAAATTTGTCTAATTTGGCCAAAAATTGATTATTATTTTTAATCTTTCTAGAAAAATCCAATTTTACGATTTAATCGGAAGGTAAGCGACATACAAAAAAACATGAAAGATCATTTTAATTCTCTGTAATTTTGTGTTATCTTTATTCTGCTATACTAAAAACTGGTCATGTCCATTGACGGTTTTTGATTAAGAGATAAAGTTTATTAAAAAACGTGAGATACAAAATACAAGATGTCTCAGATGCGTTAAAAATAAGTGAAAATATTCTTACAGGAAATTTTATCAGATTCAATTTTATGCAGAACAAAATTTTGGCTAGGACTAAAAGCAGAAAACCACCATTCAAAATCTTCTTTGTGAGGATGCGACATTTCGCCGTCGGAAAATTTAATATTTAATTTTTTAATGTCGAAATGAGCATTTTGAGTTTTTTTCAAGAAGTGGGAAGATTATCCTGTTTAATTTGAGAAATTAATATTAAAATTAAATTGGAATTACTAAAATAAAATTATGAATTTTCGATTGGAAAAATGCCCAATGTGAGGAATAAATGTTAGTTCTAATTCAAAGGTAAATTTAATATAAAACAATAAATAAAGCAGATAATAGACTTAAAAGGAGATGCAAATTCTTCATTATATAACATAAATGAACTTATTCTGGGTGCGACAACAAAAATAAATCGAATTTTATTATTTAACCGTAAATTTTTAAATTGTAATATACTAATATATTATATTGTACCGTATATTAAAAAAAGTCGAGTTTGCCTCTCATCTCATAATCCCATGGATGCTCATGTTAACTTTAAAAAAGTAAATAAGTACCACCTAATTTCCAACGTTAAAACAGCTGTTTTAAAGACAACGGTGAAACGTTCTAGACCGATTTTTATGCTCTCTTGTATCCCCCTCAACTCTTAGATCTGAGTACTTTTTAGTATATTTCCCTCCTAACTAGTCCAAACACAGCTCCAAACTAAATCCCCTTCATTAACGGATAAAGGTACTATAATTAAAGTCTCAAAAACAACATTAATAGCTTTTTAATCAATAATACAAGAAGAGATGTACAAAGTATAACAATATTTCCCAAAAATACATTAATATTATAAAGGGTCCAGCTATTAACCGTAACCTTTGATGACAGTTTAACATACAACATACAGTACAGCCTACGAAGACAAAGAAGAAAGATTTTGCTTATGTACAGGTTCTAAAAAATCAATTTTTATTTATAATCAATGTAGACCTTTCTTATTTACAATTTTAACACGAATTCAATCATTGAAACAATTTATTGAATTATAGAAATTTCGGCGCATGATATTTTGCACCCCATAATTTTTATAAGAAGTATTCGTCTCATTTAAAAGTTTCATAACAATATTCTATTCTTCTCTCTCTAAATTTTTTTTGTTGCTATTATTCTGTTTCGACAAATGCGAGAAGCCAAAATTATTGATTTTATCTTTAGTTTACCAGTTCATCTACAATTTGCCAACTTTAATAAAAATTTTACTAAAATAATTTTTTTATATTTATTATAGCCAAATAAAAGTTATACGATAGACTACATTTTATTTTATGAAATAAACTTTCAGCGCATATATAGGTTGGAAAATATCCCTTCAAATGTCATATAGATATTATAATAGGCTCATTTTCTCTTTTATATTTTATACTTTTTCAATTTGTAAAAATTAAATTGTTACAAAAGCGTATCGAGGGAATGAGATAATCGGAAGTCGAAACTGAAGAATCTGTAAATCAAAAACTTTTTTAGCTGAACATCTAGTTTGGTATTGTTGCTGAAAACTCAACGACGTTGAACAATTTGATTACTCCGCGTTACCAGTTCAATTATGAAATTTATCAATATTTGAAGCAACTGGATATTATTGTCAGATATAATTTTGGAAGATTGAATATTCAATATAGTTAGTAATATAAACACTAAAAACAAATTTTATATTACATAAAGGGCGAAAATTGAAACATTTTGCATGTAGTTTGCAGACCCTTGTGTGCTAGCTAGGTAGTTTAAACGAAATAAGTAAAATTTAATTTTGCCAACTTTTTGAACAAAAATGTAAAAAGTTGTAATCTTTTTATTTTATCGTATTCCCACATGACTTCTTATATATATTTTTCTTTCTTCAAAAGTCACTACCAGTACTTTACAATTATTGAAGTAATGCTAATCGACGAGCATCACATTATGTGCCTGTGACTCAGTTTAATTATTAAAGATAGTAATAATTATCAACCCAAGGGTAGCTTTACGTGCTTTGCGTGCCTTCGAAAGCACGAGGACAGGTTTGAATCAATTTATATATAGGCATGTTTTCTACAAATAGCAGGTATTTAAATAATTTAATTGTGTTTAAAAATTACTTAAACTGCTAATCTGTATGTTTTCAAGTTATGCCTAGTGTTTTCTGTTTACAAAGAGATGTATGCTTTAAAATGAAAGTCTGTTTTCTGTTCGACTTAATCGGAATAATGCGTCGATTTAAAAACAATAAATTTTATAAGTAAAACAACAAAAATCGCATAGTTGTATACAACATGTATACCCTAATCCTGTGTGATCATTATGCTGAAAGCCATATTGACTTTATGTAAGCTTTATCAAATTGAGTGTTTGTACTCAAACACTTGCAAACTAATTCAAAGTGTGTGGTGGGTAATGTTGACATTAATGCTAGAAATTTCAAAGATCTTCGTTAACACAAAATATTTGAAACTTAATAGAGCTGTTATAGGTAAACTAGCTTTTGATCGTTGTACGTGCATAAGAGAACAAATTTGATAATAAAATCAAAAAGGGCACTGTCGTGATACTGGCATAAATCTTGATATAGGTAACTTTATAACGATGTTTTTATTTCACAAAAATTTTACATTAGTACATTTTTTTTTTCGATAGCATAAAATTGAATGTAAGTTAATTACCAGATGGCCGAGCTAAGACATTTCAGTATAATCACACTAACCACTGCTGTTTAATTTTCTAAAAAAAAATTATGAATTCATTATGATCTACATATATATGCAAATTAAAATTGTATTTTATAGAAATACTAATACTATATTATAACGTAAATTTATAGTATCTATTAGTACTTATTGAAACAATTAGACAATGGTTTATCGATATTATTTCAAGATATTCTGTTTTCGTTTTACAAGGAGAAGCTTAAATTACACCGCAATAATTAACAAAGGTTGAAAACCCGAAATACTTATTATATTTATCTTTGATCTTAAACCTCTGCAAGACTTAAAAAATTTAACGAAATGAAGAATATAAAGTACCTGTTCGGGTTTGATCTTGAATGAAACATTAAATTGTTACAAATATTTAGATCAATACTAGAAAGAAGGTTATTTCCTTAAAGGATCTAATTTATTTGATATTTGACGTATAAAATAGGTGCATGTATTATCGTGAAGACAAACTAATAGCAAAATTTATGTTTAAAACTAAAATTTATTCACTTCGGTGAAGAGAAAGTGCTTTTGGGAGATTTCAACAACAAAGGAAATTGTCAATCTCCACAGCTATAAAATCGTTGCAACTGCATCAAGGTGGAAAATTATACGAATGCGATGTGGTAATATTTTATTTTTTAATTACATAAAGCACGTCTTGTGCTAGCTACCCTTTGCGCGAAAAATAAAAATAATTTTACGGTGGAAACATCAGATAATAAAAATGTAAAAAATGGTAATTAGGTATTTAGAGTTAAAATAAAATTATTATGAAGTTATTTTTGTTGTTTAGGTTTATATTAGGTAGATACATAAAGAAATATTGATTTTCAAAGGTTAAAGAACTTGTAATCTACTTTATTATCTGCGTGGATAAGGGAATATACAAAGAAAGAATAGTCAAATAATTGCAAGTCCAGATATGGTCGGATATTTATGTCTGATAAAGTAACTGTACTAAATATTTATTCGGACCTCTGTAAACACATTAGCAAATGCCAATGGTGATAAAAGATGAATTATTGGCTGCGTATCAACCGTTTTGTGTCACATTTTTAAAAGAACTTCGGCATAAATTCATGTGTCACTCGAATAGCGTGCAAGACATTCCTGTAATGAACATTTTCAACAATTTATCATTTTAAAAATTTCAGGTTTATTTAATCACAAAATTAAGTGAGCTTTCCATTCCTTTACAATAATTTCATACCCTTGTGGGTCTATTTAGTGTATTTACTGTAAAGCTTTAATGGAGCATGTAATATTAAGGAATCGTGCATTCATCTAATGATCATCAGAAGGCTCGTGCCTTTAGTAGATAAATTTATTAAAGTTAATTTGGTTGGATGAATATAGACATCCTGATTGCTAATTTTGACGCAAAAAAATCTTCTTTTTGATCTGCTGGTGTGAAAAAACTTTACTTTTGATAGAAAATTTTATTAACTTATTAAATAGCAATTCTGCTATCAATTTATATCAACATAACTTGTAAACAAGTACGTATTTCTGGTATCTAATTCACAATGAAGAAATGTTTACA
The DNA here is from genome assembly GCA_911387805.1 of Cantharis rustica. NCBI lineage: Eukaryota > Metazoa > Arthropoda > Insecta > Coleoptera > Cantharidae > Cantharis > Cantharis rustica. The sequence goes on along the minus strand of OU426877.1, from coordinate 109,797,174 downwards.
ATAAACAGTAATCATAAAAATAATGAACATTTAATTTACAGGAAGAAATGTTAATTTTTGTCGACTACATTGTTTTTATGAATTTTCTGCGTTTGCTAAATCAACTCAATTTGTGACACAATGTTTTATTTAGATTTCACAAAATTTAATTTAATACATAATTTAAACAGGACGCACAAAGTTTTCTAAATAAACTGTGGGAAAATTTGTTTGCTTTTCAAAATGAAATATGTTTATATACCTTTTTGATGTTAATACGCTTGCTGCTCTTAAATTTCTATTTACAATAATAATTCATAACTTGAGAATTTATTAATGTCACACATTCACTGAAAATTTTAAATAGCAAACAGGGAAATAATATAAAAATATCTTTATAATGTGCACGTCTCGGTAATTGAGTGTTGCATTTTTAAAAAAGTACTTCCTTGCACTTCGATTCATTTCACGAGTTTCGCTCCTCCTATAAATTCATCTTTTATATACTAGAAAAAATACTAAAAAATGCGTTTCAAAAGTAATATTTGCTTCTAACTCTGAAGGGTGTATTTATGAAGTTATAAAAAATTTTAATACGATATAAACTTTTAGAGGAAAATTTGAAATGAGCTTTTTAAAATTAAAAACGAGATATCATGAAAACGTCAAAAGCCAGATATTTTATAAAAATTTAAGTTCAAGTTTACTAAGGTTGCTTTCATAACTTATGCGAATGTCGAAAAATCTTGTATGTGAAATGTATTAGGTACCCTTGTCTTGTAGAAAAATGATTTCGTATGATGGAGTATTCGTAAATAGGTTCATAAAGGAAGTTTGATTTTTATAAACAAAACAAGTTTGACTTTCATAAACAACTTAAAAATAAATTGTATAAATTTTTAGCTGAATTTGTATTTTTGCTAGAAAAGCGATCGAGGATAAAATCTTTTCTTACAATTTTCTTGTATTAAGTCCCGTAACGTGCCTTACAAAACTCTGTCGACATAACAACTGACCTGTAAGAAATCAGAAGACCGCTTTCTATATCTTCGCCTGAAAATCCTTTCCAAGATAAATTTGCACCTGGATAGAAAAATCCATCTTGACATATGCAACGATAGCCGCCTCTTCGTTCTCCATTTTCATATAACGGTATGCACTGAAAAATATTTTAATGAGAAATTTTTGACACGTATGGATACGGAAAGCGATACAAAATGGAATTTTATGAAAATAAAGTTTACTCGAAAGCTACCTTTTTACAAAGCTTTCAACTCATCATTGCTTATTTATAGCTACATATTATATATTATGTAGGTATTTTTAAAAAAAAAGTTAATCTTCAGAAATAAGTTTTAAAAAATATACTAAGATTTATAATGTCTTAATAAATCTTGTTAGAACTCGAGTTTTCGATTTCAAGAATGATGTAATTAACTTGGTATATGCTAGGAAAAAGCAAAAAAATTACATTTTTCTTATTACACAGAATGATTATGAAAACGGTTTCCCAGCATTTTCTAGATTACTTTAAAAATCATTCAGAGCTCAACCAAGACGAGCAGGTCTGCACTAAAATCTTTTATGACTGCTTGATAATTTTCTTAGGGTCTATAGCTTTTTATATGATAATTTCATACAATAATAAGAACAGTAAACATTTGGACTGAAAATATCTCTCTGTGGAAAAATTTTATATTATTTAGTTTACTTGTTTATTTTTTTACGGTTACGCTTTACCTAATAGAGCTAAGAAAATAAGACGTATATCTTATGATAGACGAGGAGACTTATAAAGACGAGATAGTTTCGTGTTAAAATGCATACTGTGGAAAATAATGTATACAGCTGACACTATCACCGATGTTTTGTTTGGTTCGATTCGAAAAGAAGCCATTGTTAAGTCAAGTGACATTTATTAATTAAATAAGTGGTACAAGAATACCTTAAATTCATGTTTACAAAAAGTATGTGATATATCTCAGGACAGACAAGCCCGCTCTTCTATATTTAACCAAGAATGTTTCATGTTTAGTGAAAGTTAAGTTAAGTAAGTTGCAGAAGAAAGATTTCAAAAACTTGCTTGTAGTGATTATAGCGATCACTTAACTGGATAAACTATAAGGAGCTATAAATAGTTCTCCATAAAGTAGACCCTGTTATACATATTAAAAACGCAAGTTTGGGTGGGTTAAACTTCAAGATACATAGCAATCCCAAAGAAGTTAGAATGGACAAGAGGCTGAATTTACAATACGCATTACATAATAGGTTTACCTAAATGTACTGAGAGAGAGAGAAGCATTAAACCATTGATACAGAATACTGGAAAGGAACATACTAGCTGCTGTGGTCTATTCGATTAGAAAATGATACAAACCATTGGATAAATTATATTTCTACCTATCTCTCTCTGCTTTCCTAAACAATAAAATAATCAATAACAATAAGATAATCGATGAATACTTGGTTTAGAGAGATCGGTTATTTATAAATTAAGAAAGGAAGAAAATTTATTATTTCTCTACCGTAGTAGACCTCTCCAAAAAATACTCGGTTACTGTCAGAATTTCCATTCCAAGATTTGAACTTTTTCTTATTGACTATTAGAAAGAGAACAATTTTCTGAGCATATCAGAACAAGAATTTTTTTGAATTATGCATTAAGTAGTTGTTGAAATAACGGTTTTTTAAAGTTTCTAAAAGCAGGGAGTTGCAATACGATACATACAGATGCGACGGTTAGAAACATGCTAACTAACACGGTACGCGCCCCTCTTTTATTCTGTTGACAGTCCGTGTGCTTTGATATACACTTACTGTTTACTGTCAGTTGTGGTTACTTCGTTGAACACATCACTCTTGGATACAACAAAAATTAGTACACGGCCGCGGCACTACTCGATGTTTCAAATGCGTTCGACAAAGTATGACACCAAGGCCTCCTATACAGGATGTTCCAGACGAACATCTAGCCAGCCCTAGTTCAACTGGTTGCATCATACCTTGACGGAAGAAAATTTAAGATAAAATTCGAAGGCTCCCGCTCCTCCAAACAAGTTATCTCTGCCGGAGTCCCACAAGGTTCCATCCTCGTCTCGACCCTATTCAACGTGTTCATAAAAGACATTCCAGCTCCACTCGACTCGAGAACAAAAATCTCGATGTACATGGATGACACGGCCGTCTACAGCTCCTTCCTCAACCAGGACGTCACCGCCTGCATGAAGCTAACTACGACCACGAAGATTGGTTCGAAACATGACGCATCGAAGTAAACGCCTCTAAAAATACCGCGACGATGCTTCAAAACCGAAGAATAAACGCCCCGCCCCGAACAAACGTCTTCATGTTCGAGCGACCAATTCTCTGGACCCAAATCTCAAAGTATCTCGGGGTCACACTGGACTACCGACTCAAGTGAAACCACCACATCGACGCCGTCACGAACTGGAAAAAAATCTATCTTCGCAAAGCTTTACCCGCTCATCAGTTCGAAAAGCTCCATGTCTCCAGCAAACAAGTTGCGCATCTTCAAGGCTATCATCCGGCCATCCATGACATACGCATCACCAGTTTGGGGGATGGCAGCCGCAAACCACATCAAGAAAATTCAGGTAGTTCAAAACAGATGCCTTCGTCACGCCTTCGCATTTCCGTTCTACGTCGCAAATCAAAGACTTCGCGCCGATGCAAAAATGAACACCATCGACGCCCACATCAGGAAGCAAGCGAAAAAACTGTATCACTCCATCGGATTCGCAAAAAACCCGCTAATCGCACAACTTGGACAGTACAAGCCCGGCTTCAATCTAGAGCACAGCCGATCAAAAGACATTATCATTCCTCCCGATCGTCCGTCAACCCCACAACCAACCGGGGTTTAATCGCCACCAAGAAAGAAGAAGAAAACTCACTCTACAAGCCCGACTTCATCGAATACTCGGCACCCGCAACGCAAACTCGATCACGTTCCAACCACAACGGACCTCCGCCCTGCTTGCAAGACACTTCACTCTTTAAGAACCCGAGAGGGGACCAATGAAAATTCACCATTCGCCACAGTGACCGGGGTTCATCAAATACCACGGTACCCATACAGCCAAAGACCCACACAAGGTCCCAAGGATCATTACCACAGAACCTGCAATCTCGCAGCCGACTTCTTATTTTGTAGTAATTCGCTTCGCAAAATCCCACCACAGTTCCAGCTCTACGCTAAAATACCTGAAGAAAAACACCTCACAAATTCCAACACCCGCTGCCCACACCCGTTAAAGGAGATATACGGATTTTGGAAAACTCCATTTTGCCAAGAAGTTCATCAGTTGCGGTCGAGACCCGGACGAGTTCTGTCTTCGAGTTCCACCGTTGGCGAGTTCTGTCATTTTACAGGGATATTTTACATTCGTTACGTGTTTGTCAAAATATAGGCCCGGAGAGCGTCGAAGGTGTCCGGAGAGTCTGCTTTGACAAACTTAACCACGACAAATCGTAAATCCATGTTAAAACGAACATTTCTCTATCTAAAATTTTTGATTTTTAAATTCGATTTTTTTAGAAAACTAATGCATAAATCAAAAATTTTGTTGTTGTAGTATGCTTAGAAAAGTGTCTTCTTTCCAATGGTCAATAGAAAAAAGTTCTAAAATACTTCCTCTTCTCATTATCATTTTTCTTTCACTTTTGTAACAATTATTTGCATAATTGTTTTCCGCGACCCTTAACTATCGATCAAGTCCTACGTCCATAATGGGCATTCTTCGCTCACGCACTCTCCGCCGCGCAGCTTCGACTCGTTACCAACTTCGCGCGTAAGCGAGAGACTTCATGTTAAATCGTCAAGTAAGACAGAGGCATTTTTATAAGTGCAGTAGAAGTCAGTTAGATTGTCATATTTGAAATAATCGCAATTGCGCAAGGGTTTTGGGATTTAACCTGAGGCGTAAAGTAAAAAGTAATTGCCAGCAAATTTAACGCCGACATTAGATGTAAACTGTATGAACGCGTGTTCAACCTTTAAAACGACGAGAGGGTCGGGTTTGATTGTTTTGCCATCTTTGAGTCAAAATCCACGATTTACTGTGTTATGTAATAGTGCTAGGTGCTTCGATATTCGTGCACAAAATGATTTTCTGTTCGGGCTCATCGATCTCATAATCCTCCGACCGAGCAGTCCAGCAAGCTACTGGTTTTCCAAGCAGCGAGGTAAAACGACGCGTCCCCATATTTGTCTTCAGTTTGGAAACACATAGGGTTTTGGTGGTGTAACCACTGTCGAAAGAGATCTTGTAAACGTACCTGAGCGCTTGGGTAAGTTATTTTTTTATACTTCCGATTCCTTTCTGTGTGGTTCATTGGGAACGTATTTGGTTCCGATTAGTAATGCAACGTGTCCGTACGCCACTTTTTTGCTGCCGCCTCATTATTTGTAAATTGGAAATTGTTGCAATAACGTTTATAGATTGTACGTGGATTGTACCTACGTATTTTTTTATTATAAGATTTTAACCATCGGTATTTTTATTTGCGAAAGTGGAAGCAAATTCTTCTTTTTAGGAGATTCACGCTCCGTGCTTCCGTATTTAACAGGAGCTGGTTTTTTTCCATCCTAGGCTTCATCACACAATTACTGGAAAAGATCGATTCCACGTGTGGTGAGGAGTTTATTGCTTTAGCAAAGAATATTCGCATTACAATTTGAACTATATTTAGGTTGATTCTCTCTACTCTTATTAATTTATTGCCCGATGATGCTATAACATGATGAAAACGTTAATGATAATTATATTTACTTACTACAAAATGAAATACATATAAAGCCAGGAGTTGATGGTAATTAATGCGGGTTAAAAAAAAATAAGTAGTATTAAAAAACATGATAACATTTTTCTGTTCCTTGCAGTTAGTTCTCATTTGTTTGCTTTTTCCATTGTTTCTCTTTGTCCTTTTTCCTGTAACGACTTTCTTCATAGTTGCCAAGTCGTCTCTTTTTGGAAGCTTTCATATAAACTTTTCATTACTAAATACATTTTTGTCTTTCTTCTTCAGTTTTATCTTACGTTGGTACGCATGCATTAACAGATTAAAAGATTCATTTTTTGTGTAAAATATAAATATAAAAATTAACTTTTTGAGGATTACTCAAAAATTTGCATAAAAAAGAACAAAAACAAAATGGATGTATTCGATTGGCTATTTCCATAAGCATTTGTATTTTTGTTATACAAAAATTTATATAAAATGTATGATGTTTGTATAAAATGTATGATGTTTATATTGCACTAAAAATCAACAACAATTTGAGTCGACAATAATAATTTATTGTAGTCACTCCAATCATTAAGAAATTCTTAGAGCGGCCCCAATTGGAAAATTACGGATCTAGAAAGACCAGACTTTTGTTTTTAAGTTAAATTCGACTATAATTATTAAATTTTTGTTTTAAATATATTTATAATATTATGTTGTTAGAACTCAACTGTGGACGATCCCGCCTACTGAAATAAGGGAAGTACCTAATTATCTCAACCACAGGCACCGTCAAGAGAATCAGTAATCCATCGATTCTTATGTGAAAATCAATAGGTCAAATTTTATTATTTTAAAATTTAAAGAAAAAGTTTATGTAGATGCTGTGTTTAATCGCATCATTTTAATGTCTGTCATCTTTCAAATTTCACAACAATTTTGGAGATATTTATAAAAACCTGTGGCCATAATTAATGTACGGTACACCCTTACTATTTCTTTCTTCTTTCTCCCTTTTCGCTGAAAGAAGTAAAATGTGCTGTAAAGCGGTCTATTTTAATTCTCATCAAAACTAAATAATTTTTAAAGATGCATAGATTGTCTTAATTAGAGAATTAACAAAGATCGTTAGTTTATCGTTAATTTTTCTTATAGTAGAAAGAATTCTCCTCGAAGTATACAATTTCACAAAGTTTTGCAGTGTACAATAAAACAATCTTGATCGGGATTGCTAAAAGAAAGCTAATACAGGTTCATAGCATAACTACACTCGAAATGACACTAGCATTAGGACGTCTCCACTATTGATTTCTGGTCATGACAGCTAATGTCTCAGTCAATTAACCTGCTAGTGCTGGAAAGCAAGAAACCGACTAAAACGAAAGACATGACTAGAAAATAATCAATCGGGATGTAGCCAAATCTGTGGGACATCACTTTATACAAAACGGATGGTTTAACAGAATTCAGAGGAGATCGGTTTATTAGATGACATATCTAGTAATACGTTACGATTGCTTCCAGAAGTATCACTATAGTGTGCGTCTATTTTGTTAGCGTCTTTTTTGCCGCGCCTTTACCGTCGCGCCTAAATATTCTAAAGGAAACCCAAAACAAGGTATTAAAATTACAAAATGTGGTTTTATTTGTAAATTATAATTTTCGGTACTTACACAACGACATTAAATTGTTCAAAGTACCTAATCTCCATGTAATGTCGACATCGTTTAGTCGAGTTTTTATTTTTACAAAGTAAGGATTATTTAACACAAGTGCATTATGTAAACGATTTATTGTTATAATCGGATTATCGTTTGACAAATAGAGCAGCACATACCTACATAAATAACTTGTCAAATCCGTTATAGTTTACATAATATTATATCTAATTGATTTAATTTACAAACCAGCAATTTAATAATCATGCTTAACACTTACCTCAGTCGTTTCACGATCACACCGATGGGTTCCGTCAAAAATATCAGCTAAATGAAAATCGCATTGATTTAGTTTCACTTTAATAAACAACTGCAATCCAACTTCACTATTTTTAAACAGGTAAGCGTAAAACCACACTCTCTTTAAATAATTGCAGTCTCTAAACGGCAAAGCCCACCCATTGTGTTCAACATCAAAGGCTTTCCAAAACACTTCCGTCTCTCTGGTTCTATTTAAAAAATGAATTAGTTTTCCGTCTACATTTAATGATAAGATAGGCGCTTTAATTGCTGATGCCAGTATAATTCCAGTAATTTCTGGATGTGTAGATAGAATTTTTTTAGATATGTCAGTAAAATTTGAATTATTTAGCGAGATTTCACTTACGAGCCGATTGACTTCAACAGAAATATTAAAATTCAATCCGGTTGCAGTTTGTGGTTCACCGAGCGTCTTTGTTTCACATTGAACATCATAATTTTTAAAATAGGTGAAATTACTTGCAGATGACGCAGTAATAACTAAGAAGAGTAAAACTGCAACTGCAGTCATCCCGTAGTCATTACCGATGTAGCAGCTTTCCCATTACTAGTAGTGAGAAGACTGCAAACCTGCAAAAACAAAAATTTAATTAATAATAAAGAAATGATCGATAAAAACATTAAAAGTTATAGTTGTTCAGGTGGAAAACAAAAATCCCTGTAGAATTATATTCTCTATGCTATAATATTTATTTTTAAATATTCCAACATTTTTCAACTTTTTAATTAATTTAATGGATTTTTGATTATTTAGTATTACAATTTTTTATACATATTTCAAGTTTCATTTTACCTTATTCGTAAATCTATCTCTTTGCTATAATTATTTTATATTTGTCATAATCTTATAATAAAAAAAATTTCGTGCTTCTTTTTTTCATAAGGAATTTATTGAATTGATTGTTCTAAAATTTACTTAACACGCAATTTGTCAAAACAGAAAGGCATAAAGAAAATTATATTTTTTTACTTAAAATTGAAATATAAATCCATTACCCGAAAAGTCTGTAAAAGTTCTTAAAACAAGAGAATTAAAATAAAATGCTTTTATAAACCATAGGATATAATTTTTTAATGGCATATCTTTTCTCAAATATAGCGTATACAGTTTTCAGTCCATAGTATTTCAAAATGAAATAACGGTTTGGAATTTATTGAAGTTTGTGACTACTAGGGTTGTGCTATTTGTTTTGGTGTGAACCAAAGCAATAAAAATAACTGATATTAAATTTGAATTTATAGTGTGTTTTTATTAAAAAAAGGAAATCTCGAATGAGGAGATACCTACATTATATATAAAAGACAGTTCAATTATATATTCTTGGTGTAATGTACTTCGTAGGACTATTGTTGTTACAAGTTATAGATATATAGATAGAAAAATCTATTCCACTCAAAGTGAACAATAGTTAAAGTTGGTTTTGCTTTTGGCAAAGGACTATCCTCTCGGGACTAATCTCTGCTTTGTTCTTTGGTGCACATTTAATGGGTATTTTAATTGTTGACACTAAATCGCCTATGCGAAAGATTGAATTGATTAAAAATTAAAAAACAAAATTCTGGAGTAATTTCAAATTCAGATAATATAAAAGTTCTTCATAAAAATGTCTTTAATTAATATAACAGTACATAGGTATTAAAATCTATTTTCAAACTATAATTAAACCAACCTTACAGTTAAGTAGCATTCATGATGCAAATAAACGAGCTTGGATAGTTTCGCTTGAGTGAAAATGGTGGGTTAAACTGTCCAACAAATAGAACATCGATTCAAGATGAAATGTAAGTACCTTATTTTAAGTTCCATCCAAGTGATATTAATAATTAACTATTCTCTCTATTCAAATTACCGTAGAAGGTTTACCTTAGGCTACAATAACATTGCAAATTATTAAATAAAGGTATGTGTACAGTGCACATAATATATAATAATTTGTATTTTAAACACAAAACAGTTACTAGCAATACTTTGTAGAAATGTTTTATCTACGTTTTATTAGTGACGTCGACTTCAGCTGTTGACGTTATTAAAATTTGTTAGAACATTTGTAAAGCAAAAGTAATTTATACACTCCTACATTTCCTACAACGTCTTTGTCTTTAATCTAAAATTTTCGAGTTATTGAATTCCTTTTAATGCAAAACTTTTAGTTGAGTACTCCTTTGAATCAATTGCCAAAGTAGAGATTACTAAGCTCCATTTCATAATATAAATAAATAACTTGATTTATTTTCAGTATTTTAACAAATGGAAACTTTTAGCTTGTATTAAAAAGGCGATGATGAATTAATTCGACAATACTTTAAAATGGCATTCGCTGGAACAGCTGTGAAAAGATCCCGATTGAACTTAAATATAATCGATAATAGTAAATAGAAAGTATCCAATCCACTTAAGAGATTTAAAAACTTTTGTATTTGTGCTGTCGATTTAAACGCACTACAAGTGGATATTTATAAAAGAATTTTTCCGAACTAAATCAGATAATGTAAAACAATGTTCGTTTTATAAACTTTTAATCATACAAAATAACAATAAGTACAAAGAAAAAAAAGTTCTTGTCACTATAAAATTTTGATATATTAATAAATATTTCAAATCTATAAGGCTTATTTTGTTGCATGATGTACTTAATAAAACACTTTTATGTTTTCATTATTGGCTGAATTCGTGTGTATTGTCTTAAAATAGATATCGGAATATTTACGGAATTTATAAACAATTCATAAAACATGCAAAAGTTTTACTCTGAATGCTATTTTACACGGCGTAATATTATAAATTAATAAATGCGATTGTATTAGATATGTTAATACATTAGGTATAAGTAAGTTATAATAAATGTATAGATACTTTTTTTAAGAAATAATTTAATTAATTGCATTAACCACTGTAAAGAATTATCTAATAAAATAAAATGCCGAGCGTTCGGCACCGTAAACTCGCACACGACTTTATTAAAAAATTCTTTATTTAGATACATATTAATGTATTTCGTTCATATTTTATGGTATAGTAATAAAATTGTGGCAAAACCATTAGAAGTATAAATTCCATTGCAAAATGGCTTACGGCAATTCCAGTCTGCCTTAGCTTCGTTGAATCGTAGAAAATCAAAATTAAACATCCAACTTCTAGATAAATAAAAATACAATAACAAAACGCAATGAAATAAACACAAAACCATAAGTTTCTTCTCGAGGTAAACGTAGAAAAATCCTGCTCGAGTTAATTAAATTTTTTCGATGCAAACTTATTTGTTTCGAGAAGTAAATTGCAAGTTTTGTATTTCAAAGTTGACGAGACACCAATATCCGAATTGCTATTGCTTTTCTTGGTTTTATGCAACATAAAGAATTAAATTTTTATATGCTACGTCTTTTACTGTCCCATTTAAGTAATACTCACCTTTCTCACATACACTAACTTTTCTGTTTCACTTATCTGACCTATTCTATTACCTAATCCTCTTTTTGCTATTCTTATTAAATTTAGTTTCCTCTTTTTAATATTGTAAGTGAATTTATTTTTAGATTTCTGATCTGAGATTACATTTATAATCATTTTAATCTGGTTTTTGTTCTTATTTTACATAAAATTAAATCCTTCGTTCGATTTCAAGTTAAAATTATGAAAAGTCTTAAATTCGAACACATTCAGTGAAACCCGTATAAATTAAATATTGTGGTGTTTCAAAGGGATTCGCACCCACCCTATACATTTTGATGAAAATTTTGTTTAGTAATTTTAAGTTGTAAGATTGTGAAATTGGACAGGTGGGGGCGAGAAGAAGGAGATACGAGGCTTTTTGGTCAACTATGGCCGACAGCGGGTGCGAGATTTTGTATGCCCGCTGAAGTTGATTTTTGATATGAGATTTTGTTAATTTGAAATTGTGAGTAGTATTTTGATTTAATTTAAATAAATTGATTTAATGCGAATGCATTATTGCACTTTTTTTGGAAGTATTTTTTTTTGATATTTGGAATTGGTTTAAATATTTTTGATGAGTTGGTTGATTAATTTGGAAGAAGAATATTTCGAGTAAGAAATTCGATTTGCATTATAAAAGTGGAAAATTTAAATTATATTTGTACGAGCGAATGTGCGAGATATTGATAACTCGTCGAATTAGATAAGGATAAATATCGACACTTCGTTCCCTTTAAATAAAATTAATAATTTATTTAACATTTACATTACATGAATTTTAAATTATATGCGATTGGAAATATTAATTTGAATAACTGCCGTAACTGCCATAGGAACCGACTCTTGAGTAGAGCTCAATGCTGCCGACCATTGATAAGCTAGCCGAGGTAAACTAAAAAAGATAGTAAAGGCTTCTACCAATAATTTTTGGAGAATACCACTGCAATATGTATAGTAAGAACAAAGTAATTTTTATTGATTTGCAGTATTATGACTATTTTTAAATTTTTAATAGCTGCTAATACTCAAATATAATCACAAAATAATTCAAGATATTGTGCAAAACACTTAGTGCTGGAAGTAAAGTGCAAAGATATCATTAGAAACAAATTGTCATTAATATACAGTTGGAAGTGTTTAACAAGAAATAGTTTCCAAAAAACTAAGTAAAATCTGATTTCTTCTATATTAAATATTAGGTAAATATTGAAATTATGTAATTATTAATCATAATTTAAACGTGGATACTACATATATGTCTCAAACTTGCAAGCACACAAATGTTAACGTAGCTCCAATCATGAATAGGTCAGATTAAAAGTGTTTCAAAATTTTAAATGTAAACAATATGCAATGCAATAATCTCATTTAACTACCGATTATTTCAGATCACTTTATTTCATTTTATTTTAAAATCTGAATAAAATTATCAATTAATTAATTTTAAATAAAGTTTCTAAATTTTATATTTAATATGGTAAATAAAAATTTAATAACCATATTTTGGTGGAAGAGTTAAAGAATTTTATTTAACAAGAGAGAGTGGATAAGACGAAGACGACAAGTTTGTTTGTTTGATATTGTAGGGGGTGGAAAAGTTGTTGTTTTTGTTATACATATATTGTGTTTTTTTTGAGTTAATTGTATTTTTTTTTTGGAGATTGTGTATGGTTTTTTATACCAAATAAATGATTTCTCTCAATTCTCAATTTTACTGTGTTACAGGTGTCTCCAACTTTCATCACAGTATCTTTCTTACAAGACTCAAAATTTAATTCCAATCTTTCTCTGATTGCCATTAATTGTTTCAAAATTTAATATTTAACTTGATAATTTTTTATCTTAACACCAAAATTTGTTTATCACGTTTTCTAATTCTAAAAATTTGTATTTCTTTCAACTGCTATTGGATATTAATATTAACTAAAATCGATTGTTTTTAAAACAATCCACAACAATGGATTCTAAATTATAAATCTAATATTTCTCTTATAAAATCTTATTCTTTATAAAAAAATACATGCAAATATAGGCTTTACACAGGATTACCATTACCAACAAATCTACATCAATTAATAGTAGCAAATAAAATCCGTTGGTATAATACATAAATTAACGATTTAAAAATTAACATAATAAAATAAACAAAAATGTTATGCTTAAATATATTATGTATGCGATGTCGATAAAAATGCAGCGCTTCTTAAATTAAATTCTCAAGAGATAAAAGCAATGCAAACCATAGTAATGACGAATATTTGACAATGTGGAAACGAGAAACCTTTTTTCTATATTATATCGTTGACTAGATTAAATGACTTATGCAGAACAGCATATTTCAGAATATTGAGATACTGCACTATCAAAACCGAGTTTAAATTTAATAAAAATTAAATTTATCTTTGTTTTGAAAAGATGTTAAAAATTTTAATATGCAATAATTTGTGATAGATAGATAGTTGTATAATAATGGATGGAAGCATTTGTTCATCTAAATCCCTTGGAATTAGTCTGAAGCCTATTCTGGGCTGGGTCTACTTTTAATCTCTCTCCTTATACACATAATTGCTTCTGATTATTTCCAACTACTGTTCACCTGTAATTTTGAAATTAACCAATAAAAAATTAATGTAGAAAAACGTAACTTCGAAGGTTCATGTTTGCTTTACCCACACTCAAGAAATTTATATTAAAAATGTATTTACTTTAATTTTCAATATAGCGACAATAGAACTCTTACAAATTCTAAAATTAGAAAAAAGATCAACAATCTAAGTAATACTACTGTATGGTTTACATTCTATTCTTACATTATACTAAAAATGAAAAGAACCGCGAGGAATGCCTAACATGTCCAATACGTTGGGGATTTGGCGATTTAAAAAAATTAATTGTGCCAAAGCTCAATATTTGTGAAAAAAAGTAATATGAAAAGTAAAATTGTGTATATTATTGTTTTTTCCAACTTTTTTTATTTAAAATTGTGGTTAAAAAATCTTAATGTGATAAGAAGTACTTTCATTATTAATTAATTCAGTAATTATTATATAATACTTTTAAAGTTAACTTTTTAATTTAAAAATCTAAGTCAAATTAAAAATGTAACAAAAATAAAATATAAGTTTCTTCTTTAATCTTATAGTAAGTCAAACTTGATCAAGAAGTTGCTTCTTCCACAAAGAAGTACGAAGTTTTTAAATCCATTTATAACAATTTGAAATAAAGTTTTTCAATCAATGTTAATAAAAAAATCGTCCGTTTGACTCCTTTATTTTTAAAAATTTGTCGAAATAAATTTTTAAGGAAAATAAATTTTTTAAATTTTTGTTTTATAAGAACCTAACGTCAATAGTAGATTCTACTAAGCTACTGAAAATGTTTCCTTGGAAAGAACATAAATCTAAAAAGAAGTTGCCATCAGCATTATAAATTGAGTCTCAAATATGTACTCAAAAATAAAAAAACACAAAAAAATGTTTAGCCACATTGTTAGGATTTGCATTTTTGGTTTAGATAAATAATTGAGGATTAGGGTATATAAAAATATATTTTTTAATAATACATTAATAAATTTATTTAAGATAAAATCCATGTTCCGACTTAAGGGACAACACATCAATACACCCTTGAGACCTAACTATAGTGGAGATTAAATGAAATTCTTAGAAAGTTTAGAATTTACAAGACTATCGATTTGTTGTTAACCTTTACGGTGGAAACTATAAACACAAATCCGCAAACATATAAGGAGGTAAACCTGAACCCAGTGTGAAACAGGTAGCAATGGAATTGTGGTTGAAAAGCTTGAAATGCAAAATATAAAATTGATGTGATTATCTGACCCGTTCAGAACATAAAGATTTAAGATCATAATTTAACATGAACATTGTAATATTATAAATAATCTACTTTAAAAAACAAAAGTTTATTTAAACTTTTAACTAGTAATTTTAAAAATCATGATTTAGAACATTATAATACCCGAAACTTTTGGCTATACAAAAATCGTTTTTAATTTTTATGATAGGATGTTCTAGTTTATATGAGAAATGGCTGAAGTAATTTTTCTTGGGTGTCATATTTAAAATTGCTTTACTTTTGAAAAATGTAACTTCGTGTGATGAAATCTTTGTTATTATTATAGAAATGAATGCAAAACGGTACGCTTGAGTTATTAAAAAACCTTATAATTGCTATTTGTAGCGAAAGCACTTAAAACTAATTAAAAATTTTAATTTGGTTCTTACATTAAATTTTACGGTGTAAAATAATTTCAAAAACACAATTCTGTACATATTACCTACATACATATTACTCTTCAGCAAAATGGTACATAACTGCATCAACGGATTCTAAAGTATAGCAAGAGTGTTGTATAATGTGGAAAATTAAATCTTGTTTATGGTACTGACAAAGACTTACAAAGTTAATGGAAAAAATCAAAATCAAATTGAATTTTCATTTAAAATAATTTCACATTATGATTACATAACTTTCGATACAGTTCTTTATATGTAATTACTATAGCATATTATTTCGCACAATTGTTTTCGATTTTGATGCTTGAAATAAACAGAACGAACTCTTTCTGAATCGAAAATTTTAATTTTTTAAATGGATTAATTTCTAGCTTTCGTTCCCGGCTTTGTCTCGCTAACGAACTGCTTTTGAATAGAAACTTCTAATTTCTTGAAATTATGTCGACGTACTTCTCGGTTTACGTTAATCTCCTTTCTTGAATGCTAATAGTTTCCCTACATTCCTAGTAGTTTAAATAACTATTATTTATTATATCAATAATCTCAATGCAAATATCCGAAATAGCTTATTAAGTGGCTTTTGCTTTATCTTTTATTTCTTATTTTTTGGGAATGGCTGACAGAAAATAACAATAATACTATGTTCAAATTACATACAGTTTGCACTATTTGATTAAAAACTTAAAATAGTTGCTAGCATTTTGCCAGACCTCTCCAGCATAAAACAAAAGAAACACAGGAATGACAAGGTACAAAAGATTTAGATTATTTTGGATCTATAATTCGAAATCAGGTGAAGCGGGAAGGAATAAAATGTATTACTACAGATATTTTCGGAACATAGCACTTTAATTTAAAATAATACAATTTATTCTTCAAATGACTAAATATTTTTCCATTTTGAAAATTCTGAGCTTTGTTTTTTAATTTTCTTGATCTTGAATCTTAAAATATAATTGTCTACAACGTAAATTTACTATTTTACAATAGAATTAATCACAAATACATATTTCCAAATTATCATATTTTAATTGTTAAAAAATAATATTTTTTCTAACTTTTTCTAACTTTCAATAGTTTACTTAAGGAAAAATACTGTAATAAATTCGTTACCTAACAAGTGCAGTAATGGAATTAGATGATTAAAACTGACTGGATCTACTTTAATAAATTTCTACTTTATCTAATTTATTTACATTAGTATAAATAATGATTTATGACTAATCCCACTAGAGTCAAACATAAAAATGGTTAAAGCGAGTTAAAATTTATGGAAATCGTGAACAAACAATAGCAATATTAATTACGTTTAAAACACTTCACATTTGTTATACTCAGTTTGTCGCAGTAGTTTAATATTTCGTTCTTTGATAAAAGTATATCTCCGGCCAAAATTTATACGTTTGACTTTTTTAATTTGTCGAAAACTGTCAGTGTTACTTTACCTATCGATTTAATCTAATTTTACAAAATATGTCAAGATCGAGATTATAAATATGTAAATCATTTTCAATACACAGGAGATTTTTACATTGTGTTATATTACACGCAATTTTTTTTAATTTAAAAAAAGCTAATATTTCCAACAATTAAAAAGCTTTTTCAATGTTTATTCTAAATTTTGGACAAAGTAAGGGTAAATTTTAATCCAAAATTATCTAATACCGTTTTTAAATTTACTTTAATTTTGTATTGCGGCGTTCCTATTGAAAATACTTAATGTAGCTATAGAAGAACTTTCTTAAAACTTATAATATATCGATTTGTTGGCATTGAAAATAAAATTATCGGTAACATTTCCAATTCACACATAGGTACGTAAAAACTTTCAGTTTGAACTTTACAAGTGTATGCAAATGATGTTAAAGTTTTTCTTCTTCTTATGCATCAACCATTTATTCTTCTTAGCCTGTATCTATCCACTCCTGAATGTTAGGCCTCTCTCATTTTTATTTGAGAGGTTTAGTAGGCTTTAAAACGCCACGCTTGCCAATGCGTGTTGGCGAGTATAGTCCCAAGACGTAAGTTAGACTTTTTAGATCACAGCAGTGCAGTTGGCGCGACCAAGCTACGGAGCGGGAGACCGCAGTCTCCCGCTCCGTAGCTTGGTCGCAAGCTTGGTCCGTAGCAAGTCGATTTAAACGTTACACCACACTGCTGGTCCTTACACCACACTGCTGGTGTGGTTTTAACCATTTATTATACCATTTATTATACACCATTTATTATCTCTTTCCCATATAGAAAGAAATGTCCGTATTAGCCGCAATGATCAATTCGGAGGTACTGACGATTTTACGTGCTCTCCGAAGCACGGTGGTAGTCATTTGAATGTAACAGAAAATCAGCTTGATGTCTCAAACTTTGCTGTAGGGAAGGGTATCGATAAGAAATATTTTCTAAAGATCTACAGATCATCAAATAAACACTGGTGTTTTATATTAGAAATTGGAATTTGGGAAAATTTAAAAAACTGAGCCTAACGTCTCAAAAGTTGATAAAACAAATTAATCTCAATTAGTTTCACTTCTTATAATGTAATACTAACAATAAAGATATCGATTTGATCAAGTTCTAGTAATAATTGTCAAAACCCATAAATTAATTTAAGTGATGTTATTTATTATAAACGTAGCAATAAGATCATTACGATCCCTTAATGTATTAAAGTGCTCTCATTTCTGAACGATCTTATGTAGGCTACTAACTAATTGAAGTTTCTAAAATACAAATTTAATTATCTTATAATTTATCGATTCTTAAGATCAAACAACAATTTATAATTTTGTGTAAATTCCAAAAAAGGATGTAAACTTACTACAGGAACGTTTCGCGTTAACTTCGTTCATCAGTGCGATATAAAAAATGTTCCGGAAACTACATAATTGTTTGCAGCTTAAAGCATGGCATTTAATATTAATGGAAATTAAATTAAATTTCTATGCGTTTGCAGCATAGTAAGAACGTATTAAGAAATTTTTCTTATACAATTTCCCTAGAATGAAAGAAATATTTCATTAAAATGAAGTTTTGCTGGCTTTCATTTTTAAGTTATTCAAATTTATTATAATACCAATCATATTTTTCTATTTCTACAAAAATAAATTTAATTAACAAATTTGTTATAATCAAACAGATCTAGATTTGTCGTTCTTTAAATTTTCAATCTTAATTCTTATGTAAATAACGTATCTTACGGATATTTTAGGCGACTTTAATCTCAGTTCGTCAGTTTATATTCAAATTCTTAATTGGATAATAAAATTTCTCTTGTATCATAATGAACTAAATTATACATTTATTTAGTAAAACGAAAAATTCTCCAACTTTTGAAAATTAGACCCGAAATTGTGGTTTTTAAATTGACACTGTATTATGATAATTGTAATGATTTTCAAAAATATTTTGACAAATTGAAGAATTAAACCATATAATAACCAATCGCAAGAGCATACCAATTAAAATTGAAAAAATAGTCAATCTATATGAATTTACGGCGGACTTAGTAGGTCGTGAACATTCTAAGTTCATAATAATGCTAAAAAATAATTATGTTAAAAAAGATTTCTTATTATATGGGCTAAAACATTAATCTTATTATAAAGTTTTAATTGGCGTTATTTTATAAAGATTCATTATTTTTTACCTGTTCAACTTGTTAAAATATTGTTCAAAAGAGTTTCTTCATTCATCATAGAAAATTTTGTGCAAAAATATATTATTCATTATTGTTAGGAGGTTTAAACAAAAGTTGAAGTGAACGAACTGGCGTGATTCTGGGCTTTAATTTAGCACATTTTTATAAGGAATTAAAAATTTACCATTATTCGTTTGAAGAGTACGAAAGCTTACGTTCAGTAAAAGAAAAGTTAATTGCGTATCATAATCAATACTTTTCGTGTCTTGAACCATTTAATATTGTATGTTCTATATAGGTCGTCGGTTCAGTACACTCAAAAATAATACTACTATTACTTAATTATTATGACTAATAGTTGTTAATGTAGCACAAATATGTAATTCACAATTCATTTCTTTCTTTATAGCATGCCTGTAATTATTCAGCATGCAAAAATATAATTATTTAATTAAAATTCGTACACGATCTTTAATAAAGTAACAAATAAATTAAATAAATATTTGCTTCACAGAACGTGTTCATCTTGGGCATATTATGTTTGATTACAAAATAAAGTATATTTTTCAATGGATATAAAAATATTGTAGGTAGGTATAATTATAGTAAGAACTTGACGAAATAATACGATAAAATACCAATAATTTATTTTTTATATAAAATGAGTATTATGCTAACATAATATTGTACGTTATTATTAATATTTAATATCGAGTGATTAAAACTAACTCTAAACTTCTTTTAATTTTAATTACAATATCGGATACTTAACTTGCCGATATTGATTTTGTATTTATAGAACAAGCAACGGTCATCAACATATACAATTACTAGTATTCTTACCACTCCTTAGTTTTCATAAAATTATGAAAAGTTTCCTTTTATGCTTAACAAGTTCTTTCATTTTTTTTAGAAAATCTTGTCATTAATAGAACAAATTATAATAAAATATCTCGATTACTAGCACGACGTATCTAAAGATACTATGGGATAAACAAATCAATTTCAGTGCATACTTAGAGAAGTGCTAAATATCCAAAAAAATATATAATACAATATCAAAAACTAATTGAATAAATTTACTACAATTTTTATAGCGGTATGGTATGTTATTAAATTTTTATGACTGGTTTGGTTTTAAGAAGTAAAAGATATCTATAGTGTATTGGTGACTCCTAGTAAGAGTAAAATACTTGTAGAGTTACAATTGATCATAAAAAACATAGAAGTTTAGTGGAAATTCAGAAAATATATTCTAAAGGCACATTAACAGGTACTAAAATGTTTACTCACGTTTTAGAATGTACAGAAGTAGATTTAATTTGACTCGGTATTTACCTCTACATTTTAGATTGCTCTATTTGACACAGAATAAGAAGAAGCATTTGAAAAGATTCTAATTTTTAAATTTTAGTTTTGTATAACTTATATATTAACCGGTATATGCTCGAATTATTTTATTTACAATTTCTGCGCGGTTGAGAAAAGTTTTAAAATTATCTCTTATATTTTGAAATCGCTCAAGGTAAGGACTAACAACCAAATATTGTGACATATTGGTTATAGGTCGTGGAAATTCTTTGTAATATATTTGAATTTAGTTATTACATTAATAAAGTAATAACCTGTAAATATTTTTATAATCGTAACAAGTCGATAATATTTTTGCAATTTTTATAACTTAATAATTTTTTACGTTATATTCTTATATTACTGATTTATTGATATTTATAAAGTATTCATACAGATAACTCCAAGCAATAGATATAAAATTGGATTTTTCAATTTTTTCTGTAGCAGATCTTAAAATTGTTTAAATTTGTTTGACTGAAAATAAAATAAAAACTGACATTTTATCCACAATAGTAGATAAAGCAGAATTTTAACAAGAGCACTTAAAGTACTACTTTAATTTTAATGAAATTAATATTGAAATTTTCTTAGTATGAATTATCATAAAATAAAACTGTTAATAGTAATTTAATTTGTAATTGGGATTTCATTATATACTTTTACATTAACATCTGCTATAGAAAAAAATTAAATTTTAGTCTCGACGATAATATTCAAAAACAATTATTCATACCCGACTACAACAAAAAATTACATTATGGTTTTATCGTTTGCAAAACTTTTTGAATTACTTTTTTCGTTTAGTACCTAATCGTAAATAATTAAAGCTAAGCTCGGTAAAAATCTAATAGACTGGTTCTAGTCTATTTAGGATACTCTGTTTATACATAATATCGATTCAATTAAAAAAATAATAGAAAATTAATTGAAAACAGAATAAAAACGTACCCAGTGAGCACAAATTTAAATAATCAATTTTACATTAACTGAAGTTTTATAATAAATATACTTCGTTTGATTAGAAAAAAAATGACAAAAAGCAATTTCCATAGTTCGTCAATTTAAGTTGCTTTATTCCAGTTACATTCAATCACAAACATTTGAATTACTTTTATATACAGTAGGTTATCAACTTGCAGAACATTTAATATTTTATTTTATCTTATATTTATTACAAGTCTGAAGGAAAACGGGGAACTACTTATTCATTGTTTACCTCTCTCCGGTACAGTTAGTCACAGAAATGATTTACGAACATCTGCACGTTTGTAAAAGTCTTTTCAAGCAACTTTATCCATAATTTTATCATTAATAAACATGTTTCATGCAAGAATTGAAAGTTCATCAATTTCAAGTTATGAATTTTAGTTGCACTTTAAAATGCATCTTTTGGTATGCAACAATAATTATGCACCCTTAAATTTTATCAAAGAAACTTTAAATCGGAAGGCATGATTTTACATAAAGAAAAGAAAAACCAACATATACGATGTAATTTGCATTTAAGTATATTATTTGTTGCAACCTTTCCTGTAACATTACATTAATTCTAGTATAATATAAATTCTTATAAAACATTTATTAAAGGCTAAATAATAAAATAATACCATCAGCATTCAATTTATTCATCCGATAAATTTCGAGATTTTAATCAACTAAAGTTAAATTAATAATTAACAGTTTTGATATTCATTTATAATCTATTTTACATCCAATTAAAATATTATGAATCCCTTGGATTGTTTTAACAATTTTAATAATTAAGTTTTAATACTGTATAATATTTACACATAAAATAAACCTTTTTCAGATATGCTACGTGTTGATATTGCAAGTTTGTTGGTTATGCCCTTACCTTTTGAAGAAAAATCGTTTGGCAATATAACTGTTATAGCTACCAATTTCATATTCTATCCGTTTCGGCTTTTGTAATCACTATATTCGTGTAAACGACACAGTTATATTAAAGATGTTTTAGTCAAAAAGAGATAGAGTGATACGGTAAAATCGATAATCTAAAGAACTTTTGTTGAAGAATTACAAAAATTGAGTAGGTGTATACTACGTATTCAAATTGTAATTTCTACAAACATGTGAAGCGACATCAATTTAATTCCATACAATTTAGAATTTATTGTGTAACACAATAATTATTGTCGGTAAAATCAAAATTTTATAATACAGGCTACCTATTCATAACGAGAGTTAAATGCACAGGTGTTTTAAGTGCACAAAACCGTAACGCTAAATTAAACGCTCATTTACTAAAATTCTGAAATATAATTATTTTAACATTATTTATGTAGGTATTATGTAAAAACCCCAAACAATTTCATTTCATAATGTCCCAAAATGGTATAGTCGAGGGGGTAGTCGACCACCTGAGAAAAACATTGAAATACCATAACTTGGAACCTATTGAAGATTAAAGAATTGTTTTATTTTAACGTGAAAAGCAGCAATCTCTACTTTTTTTGAATATTTCCGGAACGCGTAGGATTCCATTCTAGTAAACTTAATTTTACATTTAGATTCAGGGCCACTCAATAATTCGTTTTATCAAAAAGGAAAACCTCGCTGTTACTAGTTAAAATGTCAAAAAAACTACCAGCTGCCTAGGCTAAACTCGTATAATGCTGTTCTTCGTGAAAGTAAGTCGTGCATTAAAATTGAACCGTCTCGGTTCGTATGTATTTTGCCACCTAAATTAGTTTTCTTGTTAACATTTCTTTTCCATTTCAAAGGATTAGCAAAGATTCTACGTTTACATTGAGTACTCCTGAATTTTATTAGCGGGCGACAAGATCAATAGTACCAGATGATATCACGAGTATTATACTTACTATACCCTACACCATACAAATTAAATATTTTCGAAATAATTTGTAACTTTCCCACAACCTCGTGAAAAGACATTTTCTAATACTTGTAGAGTTATTTATTTACAAGCATGCTCTAACCTTACTATATAGTTAAGTACTACATACAGTTGTAATCTTGAAACTTGAGACTTACATACGTAATCATATTAATAATCATTATTATTAAAATTACAAAGAACTTATATCAAAATATAATATGGTTATTAAATCTACGACCCTCGGGTTTCCAGCAGGTTTTATATGGAACCTGTTCTATTTTTCAATTAACATCTTGTTCTATATATTTTTTCAAAGAAACTCAATTTATTTATTCTCTTTTTGCAAAATGCGATGCGACGTGAATTTTTTAGTTAGAGAAATTTTAATTTTATAAAATATTAAAAAAACATATAACAAGATCTCAAAATTAAACCTGATATATATGTATTACTCAATTGCTAAGGATGTACGGTCCGAAGGCCACACTGTTTCGTCGTAGTATTAAACTAATCAATGCTGTTTCACAGGTACGGATTACTACATAAGCCAATTAAATCCCAGCCTTAGGTAGTTGGATTTCGGAGAACGGTTGTGTTCGACTTATTAACAAAGAAACAATAATAGTACCGGTAAACTGGAGCAATTTTTGTTACAGTTCTAGCAAAATTTGGAGAAAATTCCAATCGGGAAATACGTTCTACAACTCAGTTTCAACTTGAATAGAAAATTCAAGAAATATTGCTTTATTATACTTACAAATTCCTTCAGAATGTTTTTTCCATTAAATAATGCAATCGCAAAATTATATATTTATATAAATTATAATTTTTAAACAAACATTTTTATGTTTGTAAGTAACGTACTAAGTAAAGAAATTAATAATTTTCTCCAACAATGAAAGATGAAACTTAATAAACGAATCTACTAATTGTATTGTATGACTTTTTCTTGGGTCAAAATAATCCCAAATGTTGAGAAAAAGTTATACTAGAAAACAGGGCAAAAAAGTTGAATTTTAACAATTTTCTTTTTTTTTAAATAATACATATAGTAAGTATTAAAAAATGCACTTCTCGAGGTTCTAAAACTTACTAGATCCTATATAGGTAGAATTTGTCAGATTCAATTTATGATGCAGTCATCTTATAGTTTATTGGTGCAACACTGTGGTATTGGTTGAAATGTCAACAAAAATTTATTGCATAGTGAGATTTAGCAATTAGTGTTTATTTTATACGTGAGCCAAAGTTTCACGTGTGCTAAGGTGCCCCAGTTTATGATACGTACATTTTAAATAATTAAACATTTTACTACAGTACCTCGATGAAGTTTCGAAAACTGCCGTAAAGTCAGATCAGATAACAAAATTGTTGCTGTCGATTAAAGCAGAAATTGTCAACAAAGTATATTTTAAAACATTTTTGACCTAAGAAACTGGAGATTCCTAATCCGTTTCTGCTGTTCTAAAATGTCGTTGTAGTTGATTTGATTTGTTGTTTTATTATTTCATTGACAAAGTGAAGTGCTAAATAACTTGGAAAAGATAAAGAATATTGTGATAATTTTAGTCGATGTGCAAAAGGTGCAGTCCAACAAATTTGACGGGCCAGCTGCTGAGTACATGTGCGCTTCAGCACCACATTCAAAAGTAACAAAAGTGAGCATTTTTAATTTAACTTACAATTTTTAAGCAATTAAAAGAGTCTCATTGTTAAAATTAATAAATGAAACCCAGCTAAAAGGGTAATTTTTGCAATTAAGCAAATTTAGAAGATTTGTATAGCTCGGGTCATCTCAATATGTAATCTTTTTGACAATTTTTTCCAGCACTATCCTGTCATTGTGTCAGATATTAATTTGACATGTAATTACTTTGTAGGTTATAACGCACCAAAAGCTTGTTTTAGCGATGAAAACGTTTTATTCGGTGTCTCCCCACTACTCATTTTAATTATTTAGCTAGTTGCTTTTTGCCTATTGCTTTTGGAAAAGAAATATTAAATATTATTATTTGTAAACATTTAAAATATAATTATAATTATTTAGTTTTAAGAAGTTCGTGTATGTACTTTTAGTTTTTAATAATTAAACAATATTTTAAAGGAAAAAAATATAAATACAAGTGGAATATTTCATTTTGAAAAAACTTCTAAAACACATTTTATACTCAATTTAGCAAATAAGCAAGTGTTGAAAATATTCGATACGTCATAAATAAAAACTTTTTAGAAAAAAATTACACGTCATCCCGTTGATAATAGATGCTATAATACTTCCGTCCATTGAAAAGCTCTTTGAAAACAATCTTTGTTTTTGCCTGTTCATTTTACTTATCTGAAACAACCAACAGGTTCATTCATATGAAATATTGGTTTTAGTATTATGCTAATATGAAATGGCTATTTTGATTTGCTACAATTGACACGCAAAGTTTCATTAAAATTGAATGTTGGCAACATATTGTGATTAATGTTAAAAAACATGTAAGATTAAAGGTTTCAGCCAAAACCCGGTAATTTACGAATTATGTGCAGCATGCAATGTTTTTAAACAATAAAAACACTTTAATTTTTATAAAATATTTTATAATTATTATAACCGATTATAATTTTATAAAATAAAATTAATTTATATCGCTAGCATAAATCAAATGCTCTAAAAACGTTTACTAGTTTAAATTTTACAGTCTACCGAGTTGGTCTGGCATAAAATATAGATAGCTCAAAATACAAACATATTTGTTCATCGAGCCGGTAGATACAGAGCATTTTAAAAGTTTTCAAACAAATTTTGTTTAGCTTATTACGATTTTAATTCCATTCTCAAATATAAACTAAACTAATCGGGAATCATTTTACACGATTGTGTTTACTTTTCTCGGTAGGGGTAGAAGCTCATTCGGTGTCTGCTTTAGAAATTTGTTGCCAAAGGTTGCCTACTACAGTCAAGTTTCTTAATCACTGACCATGAACTAAATAATCGCCAGCCTCTTTTCTTTTTCTACAGTTTTCAGTGACAATTTTCTTTGTAGGTTTGATCAAGACTTACTTGATAAAATTAAGTATAAGGTTTAAAACTAATTTTGTAGTTTCTGTAAACTCCACATTGAATAAAAATATTGCGATTTATCTATTCGACGTATTTTTTCAGGAATAAATTAGTTACTTAAAAGAAATGAAGCATTTATTGATATTGATAAAATAGATAACAAATCAACATTGTTTTGACCTTTAGTTAAGGTCAAAGTGGTTGACCATTTTGGGTTACTTGATTAGTTTAAAAGCAGTTAGCTCTGCTGAAAGTATTTTCAAAGAATATTTATTACAAATTGACAGGTTAAACATTTTTATTAAGTTTGTAAAATATTATAACGTTACAGATATTGAAATAAAAGTAATCATATTAACATTATCCTGCCATCATGATGTATTCGCGCTAGTAATACACAAAAAGTTAAAATAATCTGAAAAGTTAACTTCATTTGACACAAAACAATGTGTTGTCTAAAGACGTCATTTCTTTCCTTCTGTAGAATCATGTAAATTGACTTAAACCATTTTTAAATTGAAGAAAAAAGATTGAAATAAAAAGAATGTTTAAAACCGCACAAAAATCATCTAAAAGAAAAAAAACTTTAAATAAATAATATATTTAATTTTGAGCAACCGTAATTTCATATTGTAACAAGATAAGCATAATATTGTGCTACATTATTACATTGATAGCAGTCGAATTCGAAGTTTTTTGTGCTATATCAAAAATGTAACTTCAAATATTAAATTTTAAGTCAAATAATCCCAAGAACTTCGATTGATTTCGACTTTCTTCTCTTTATTTTTAAATTTATATTCCATCCAGTAGTTTTCTTTAGATGTTTATAGAAAACACTTAAATTGTAATTAAAATCAAAGTACATATTACATAGGTTTTCTAATAAAAAAAACTTGGAAAATTTTAAATTGCAACTTTTTATGCTGACATGAAAGAAATAAAATTCAAGTAGAGAAGTAAAATTAAATTTATTTATGCCGACATAGTTCAAAATTTGTTTTATTACGTTCCAATTGCCATTAATTCCGTTTGATGTTTACGCTTACACTTTTACAATTTAATTTTAATTTTAATATAGTGTGTATATAGGCAGATACTAAAATGTTACTTTTTAATTATGAAATATTCTAGGAGGCCGTTAATTTCTTTAAAGCAATTTCATAAAAAAACAACATAAATTTACTACATTTGTGAAAAACTTAGTACCTACATAGATAGTTGATGCTTCCATTTTCAACTTTTTTAATTAAAACTCTTGTAAGTATAAAACCGTACGTATCATTTTAAATTAAGATAGAAGTGCTTTTCAACAAACAGGGTTGAAATAATTTTTAATCTTTATTGCTTTATAATTAAAATATCTCGATTATTTTTTTCTACTGCAATTTAAAACTATTCTACCATATTAAAATATATTATACAAACTTTTAACAATTAACAAAATTAAATAAGAATAATTCATTACGTGTAAATATCAGCTTCTTGTTTGCCAATCTTATAACGTGTTGTATTAAATAAGTATTCAAATTATTTTAATCCAAGATAATTACAGTCTGGCCCCTTTACAAGGCTTCCAAACCAATGATTATTTGCAGCTTTACAAGGGATAGGGTCTGCTAACCTTAAAAGACCTTCAAGGGCTAAGCTTAGCTAAGAAGAAACCCATTTTGCATTCAATAATTTTTCAACTTATCAGTGAATAGTCAATTAATAAATTAGATCTTCGCAAAATCATAACTACATTATCACAAAAAAATTTAATTAAAAGTTTAGTTAAAATAATCCATGAATAAATCCGTACATCTAAATCTAGATTAATCAAACTGGGAAAAGTTTTTTCTGAAAAGTGCTCTAAGTCCAGCATTATCATTGTACTAAAATTTTTATCGATAAAAAAATTTAATTTTATCAATTGCATGTAAAATACTAACGAACTTATATTTAAAAAATAAATAAAAGTACGATTTAACGTTTTATCCAAATATTAAAAAACGTTATGAGAATTTCTAAATAATTACTATGTACTGTTTGGATTTTAAAAAAGCGTGCTCAATTAATCCATATGCAATGCTGATGATCAAGAGCCATATTTGTTTGAAGTGTCTATTATGCTTTAGGCACAATTTTAATAACACTGATGTTATGATGTAGCACCACCTACAGATAGCTTATATCAATTTGCGCAACATGTTAATGAATCATATACAGAGTGATTCACCTAGATGGCACATCAATAGCTTTTCAATGTTTTCAATTTCTAGCAATGAAATAATACTACTTGTACTAAATAAACTTCCTTATGATTTCCTTTGCCTCATATTTTAACGCAGTAAATAATTAAGTTAAGTTGCGTATTTTTATGACATCACAACTTGGTAACTATATAAAATTTATTTTCATTGATATATAGTAAGCTGTTAACAAGAGCTTTTTGTTTCAACAAAACCTAGACATACTACGTTATAACATAAGAAAGGATTGAAGACGAAAGGATCGTGTTTTTTATTATTTTTATTTTAGATTAAAAATGTAATGAAGAGAAAAAGGCGACATCGACAGTTTGAACATTGTCTTCTGCCATTTACTAATTTACGTTACTGTTCGTAACCATATTAAAGTTACGTAGTTAATATTTTCTTATTTTCACACAAATTTAAATTAAGATGTTCCTTTATACACAATCATAAAGAATTTGCATTAGTTTGCACCGAATATTTTATATCAAGATCACTGATTAAGACTCGAGATTTGCTTTTTAATGTGTTAAGAAAATTTATGATGAAACTGAAAGCTTATTAATTTATTATAAAACTTAAGTTGTTCTTTTTTAAAATTTAATTTTATAATAATTTTGCAAGTTAATTATGCCATATTATATTTAAATTTTCACTTAATTATCTTTTTCACATTTTATAATAATAAAATGCTACAGTAAATGTTATTAATGGTAATACATTTTAATTAATTAAAATTTCCATTATTAACCTGAAATGTCGAACGAGAAATCGTGATTACAACAAACTATGCCATTCAAATAAAAATTGTCAGAGTTAAGTTTTATTTTTTCAATATAAGTCACAACTGTAAACCACTGGAATTTGTAAAATATATGTATATGAAAATTTCACGTTAAATTTTCATAAAAGCACAAAATGTGCCAGCTAAATCTACCTTGAGTGACAAATGTTGTACCAAAAATATAAAAAGAGTTTACAGAGTTATTTTCACAGTATATAGCGAATGCAATAAATTATTATGTTGAAGAGAAATACTTAAAAATCATTTTCTGGCACATTGCACTAATAATGAAAATATAAATAAAAACTGAAAAGACGAATATTTGTACAGAAGAAAATGAAATAAAACAGGTCAAGTACTTAAAAACGCTGATAGGCAGTTTTGACTTGTTTTAACGGAATTTTGAAAGGAAACTCTCGGTTTACATTTTCATACCCTTTACCTTTGAATTCATTTTTAACATTTTAAATAGGAAATAATTGAAATGCTACAATGTTTTATTTATTTTATTGTAAATCTGACAATTGCTATATTACTCAAGTTTAATAAAATTATACAATCATAATACTATTTATAAAAGTGTTTTCTACGTCACGTGTTATTTTATCTTTCAAGTAAAATAAATTGTATTGTCGTTATTTCCTAATATCACTGTCTAAATTTACAAAAGAAGTTTAATATTGATCGACTAATTTTAGATGAGCTCTTACATACGGTGTATAGCTATGTATTTGTAACAGAAACATTCTGTGTGAAGCACTGTATTATTGGCAAAACACAAATTAGTCAATTTTCTTTGCGTCAGACTGACTTCTAGTATATAATACATTTCTGTTAGATTAATTAGAGCAAATGGAATAACAGAACTTGAATAGTGTGGGTATGTATATGATTTTATTCATGTTACCATACTTCCACAATTACTTATAATAGATTTAATTTTGAGAAATTAATCTCTGTAGTATAAGATCAATAATTTAAGATTTATAAAGTTCTAGAGATAAAAAGGTAGCTGCTAGTTAAATATTCTTCTTCAACTAAAGAAACGTGAGTATGAAAAGCAGCAGCTGAATATTAAATATTTATTTGTAAAGACCCATTACAACTTTTATTTAACTGGTCTTTTAAGAACATTTGATACCGGTATTTTCAGAAATTAATTTACATCATTTATTCTGCCTAAATTACATGAAGAGATTTTGCATTTAAGCAACTTTTTTTTTAATACTATTATTTTAAGCAGTGTTTATGAACAAAAACTACATACGCTAGTTTTTCAAAATTTTGCACACCTTGTAAAATAATCCGTTTACCTAGGTACAATGACTATATCATTTATGGTACAAGCTGTTGCATTATTGTCTTGTAACATTTTGTATTTACTTTTTCAATGTTGTTTTCAAGTTTCTGATACACGGTTTCACTTTTTTGTAATCTAGTCCTGAGATTGATGATGATACTATAAATAGAATTACCTTTTGAAGTAACTAATCAATGACGTTCGGTTTCATAACGTAAAATTCTATTTTTAACGTCAAACGTTCGTTAATAATAATTGTCAAATTTTTGGTTAATTTATTTCATTATTTAATCGTGAATGATACGCACTTTAAATTTACGAGTTTTATTTATTTTATTTCGATTGTTATTCTTAATAATTATTATTTTGATATCGTCAGAGGTATTTTGTAGCATCATTTTGTAGTTAATGAAAATCTGTGCACAGATTTTTGTTTACACAATTTAGAAGGTACGATAAAATTTGCAAATTTTCAAAGTAATCTTGAACATTTCCGTACGATCTTGCATTTCCATGAATATTTGTATTTGTCTTTAATTGTATTATGCAAAATAACACTCAAATTATGTAATCTCGTTCCTATAATCCAATTTTAATCCTCTTGGACCAATAATTTCACATTATGATTAAATTTAAACAAAAATTAAATCTTGTGTTAATTATAATTTGTTTATAAAGGTTGTATTATGATGTTGGGTCAGGTGGAGCGATTAAATAAAATTTTTCGCCTAAGTATTAATTCTTGAGTGAGAGAGTGACTTCCATTTTATTCATTCAATATCTTCATTAAAACCTAAAATCAGTTTTAAATAAATATTTTGTTATCGAAGAGCTCAAAAATCAAAAAAGATGTCACGGACAAGGTTATCTCTTTATTTTTCTGTTAGTAATTTCAGTACACGTCGTTTCGGTGAACGTAATTCGGCGAAAGCGATTCGGCATTGTATATTCGGCGACGGTCAATTCGGTTATGCTGGTTTCGGCGACTCCAATTCGGCAGCGACATTTCGGAGATTCCCATTCGGCGACAGAAAATTCCACTACGTCAATTTGGCGACGGAAAGTTATTTAAGTATTAAAATTTATTAAAAATATAAAACTTTTTTTTTAATTAAATATTTATTTACATACATCACAGGTACATACTTTTTAAGCAATTAAACAAATTTTAATCCATGTTATAATTATAAGCTATACCGCGAAGATATGTATGCTATAACATTATTAGAATTATTATAATTGGTTACCTTGCCAAAATTCAAGAATCAGCCGCTTCGTACCGCGGCAATTTTTAGAAGATGCATGTCCGGTTGTATCAAAAGTTTTGTGAATACGTCGAAAATCCATAGGCGTCGATACTAAGTTGTTTCTTGTACATTTAGATTTGAAATCCCGTCGCCGAATCGACAAAGTCGAATTTACTATCGCCGAATCGCAATCTCCGAAATTCCGGTGCCAAATTAGAATCGCCGAAAATGGCATAGCCGAATATCGGGTCGCCGAATCAGAAGAACTGAAATGACGGTGCCGAACTGGAATAGCCGAAATGATGGTGTCCGTAGTAATTTGTATGCACTTTTAGAGTAGGTGCTTAAGATAAACTGTTTTTCTTACAAAATTTTCCTAAAAAGTTTTGGTTAGTTCAAAATTAAAATATCTACCACAAATTATAATTTAATTAAATGTTGATCTAGCATTGTAAAACTGAAATTATTGTTCTATTGTGTTTATCTTATTCGTTCAATATAATATTATCAACAAGTAGGCTGCTCTCATGAGATGTTGCCCAAAACAAAGGCTCGGTCCAGCGTATTAAACTTTATTGAAACATCACAATAATTTCATTTTCTTAAAAATTTTCGACCTTCTATAAAAAAGTTCTTATTTTTCTAATATACTTACATTAAAAATCTAATATGTATTCTAAATAGGTACATGAACAAAAAACTACGTGAAAAGTTGAATGAAAAAAAGCGCACTATTATGTACACACTTTTACAAGAAAAATTCACAAAGTTTCAAAATACTAGCCCCCTCCCCTCCGCCCTTATTTTTATCGTAAGATCTTTTTACTATTTCAATTTAATTATTAGCTATCTAAAGAAATCTAAGTAATTTGAAACACGTGTATGTATAAGCGGTTATCGTCATAATATTATATTTTGATGCATTTTTTTTGAAAATCTCCCACTATACCTATTATCATATTAAATTTTCGTAATTACATATTTCAATAAAATTAAAAATAATTTTATTTTATTATATTTCAGTTAAAGTTTTTACAGAATTTTAGTTATTTTTACTCCGCATACAATTAATAAAGTGGTTTCTGTTAAACTGCTTTCGAGTAGGAAATCCTGTTCAGATAGAATTTTTTGTACTGGGGTTAAAATTCTAAGTGAAATTATATGTTTTATAATTTAACACAGTAGGATCATGTTAAGTCTCGTACCTATGTAGAAGCTTCATGGGAAATTTTAGTTGTTAATGTCTTATTTAAAATGAACAACCATTTAGTCGCTTAATCTTCTTGTTTTTCCTCGTGATAATATAAACAAAAACTAGAAAAGCTAAAATAGCTTAATGTTAACTGTTTATTTTTTTGACATCTATAGGAAGCCTATAAGCTCTCCCACTGATTTGAACAAATAAAGCTTGCGGTGTGCCACAGTTGTAACCCAAGGCTTAAGTCAATATTCCTTTGTACAATACAGTTTCAATGAGAGTTGAATTACCAATTTTTTTGTAAAATTATTATAAATGTCTTATTACATAGTACACTTATAATTTACGAAAGTAAAAAATTAAGGCATACAATTACTTATTATTTAATTAAAGTTTAGAAATGATTACGATTAGATTACATTTCGAAAACATAAAATTAAAATTTAAAGTGGTGGTAGATACATATCTTTTAATAAAAAGTAATAAAATACGGAGCACTTTTTATATAATTTCTTCTTTTCTTTCGGTTAATAAAATTGAACTAAACTGTAGGCGCAATAAATTAAATTTATTTACAGAAAATTTAGGTAGGTTAGATTGGAAATATGTTATGGAAAGCATGCTTTCGAGCACTCTAATTCAAGCTCTACTAAAGAAAAAGTAATTTAATAAATCACAACCACCAAATGTAAATTTTTCTTGAAGTATAAAAATTTGCTAGAAATATTTTTATTTCTTTTGTTCTGCATTTGCTTAGTTAAGTAATTACTATCGAACGAATTGGATTTAATAAAAATAAAATAAGTAGATCAGTTAATGTCTTAATTGCACTTTAATTAAAATTATTATTTTTTTCTTATTGTCAAAATTTCGCAGTATACCTGTCTCTCGTATAGGTATTGATTGGGAAAATTTTAAGAACGTGACTAATCTCATCGTCTAAGGATATCGGTATTAATTTGAACCTAAGCACACAAAATATTAAAATATCTAATATTTACTTTCAAAATTACAGGTGAACAAATAGTATATAGACAACAAAAGTTATATGATTAAAATTACTCTCTGTTAAAAGTAAAAAAAACATTTTGTAATTCAAAATAATGTAGGTACGTACTAAATTAGATATCTATCTGTATTTTATGTCTATTTGCATCAATAATACTTAAAGTTTAAACTTCCCTTAAATCTTATTCCAACCTTTAGGCAAACGAAATACACGGCAAGTACCGATTTACGAAACGTTAAATCGTGCCAACGGGCATAGCAATTACCCAAAATGCACTAAGCACTTTTCAGTATAGTAAGCTAATATGAGTATTCGATGTAATACTTACTTCATGCATAGTATAAAGTTGGGTTTGGTTCGATACTCAGTTTCTGCTAATATAGCTATTTGTGTCTAGTCAGTAAGTAACATCTGCTCGCTTATAATTTGGTTTTCCGAATTTATCCCGCTTGTAAAATGGTTTATCCGGATAATGCATAAAATTAAAAGATTAATAATAAAATATTATAATGTCTGCTTGTTAAAATTCGTTGAATTTAAGAGGCTGTAGAATTAAAATACGGCTGGTTTTGAAATGCTTGGTAATAATTTGTAAATTACTTGGTCGTGATGGTTTGCAGGTAACAAAATAATTTCATTGTTTTTTTAACGTCAAATTTTCGATGATGATGTGACGTCGTAAAATATCAATTCCAATTGAATTAATATCAATTGATTCAGAAGTAGTGAAAAATAATTCACGAAACGACCTAAACTAACCTAATTCTTTCTTTAAAAATAAATTTTTTCGTTGAAGAATACATCTTCCAGTTTCCGATCCTATTTCCTACTTCAATGCAAAAGTTGTAAATTTTAATCTGTAACAAATAAAGCAACCTCCATAAACAAGTGTTAATGTGGTTGCATAATAGGTGCCATATTGCTATTAAATAGTTAAGAAATATACGTACATTTCCCTCTTACCTACCAATGGCATACTAATCCAATTTTCAGTTTGATTTGTTTGGAAAAACTGTTATTGATAATTCAGAACTGATATTATAAATAATTTTAAGCTTTTATTTGTAATAATAAAAAACTGTTTATGCTACGTTTTTTACGCCTTTAACTACTCGAAAGGCAATGTCAAACCGGTGTCGATATTGTGAATTCCACTCAACTACAAAGCATTGTTCATAAACGTCTGCTTATGAGCTGTCGACATTTTTTACTGCTACTCGTTATATTTTGCCTTTGTAATATTTATTTTAATGTTTGTCGACATGTTTTAACAAACGAATAATAATTAACTGTACAGCTAAATAGTTAACTTTGAAATAAATTAATGTTTGTTATCAACAATTGAATTATAGACTTCTTTTCTCAATAGTATTAGATTTAGTTTTTGTCAATCGTAATTTTATAAAGTATGATGTTGATCAGGATGCCAGGAACATTTCGCCTTTGAAAATTTTTAACTCAACATGTAATACATATGTATAATTTTATGACATCTGGATGTGGAATCCATCACGTGGTTTTTTTCCTGGAATATCCTGAGGATAGTTTTTCAATGTCACATGTTTGTTTTTTGCCAAGGCGAAATATTTTGTACTGACGCTATACACAAACAACTTTCACATGTTTGTTTTATACTACTATACACAAACAACGTAATCTTTCACGATATATATAAAAGCTAGCTGCCAAAAGATCAAAACGGCTCACGAGGCAAATATTTTGTGTTATTGCTTGTGTTATAGTATCAGCTTAAATAACTAATATTTTTTCGTCGAAAAATTTCAAAATTTCAAAATGCACTAAACCTTCTTCCTTCTTTTTTCCACTAATATTTAAACAATTGACGTAATTTTCGGTTGGCTTTAGTTGGCTCAAAAATGATAATAGAAAATAACTTAAAAAAGTTTAGAATTTTTTAAGTATTTTTGTGGTATATAGTAGTTAAAATTTTATTATTTTAACATTTTGTTAAGTTTGATTATTTTAAAAATGATAATCTTTAACATTTACAAAATTATACTTAAATTACAGTGTATTTATTATTGAAATTTTTGTTTTTCT
The DNA here is from genome assembly GCA_911387805.1 of Cantharis rustica. Classification (NCBI taxonomy): domain Eukaryota; kingdom Metazoa; phylum Arthropoda; class Insecta; order Coleoptera; family Cantharidae; genus Cantharis; species Cantharis rustica. The sequence goes on along the minus strand of OU426877.1, from coordinate 109,761,038 downwards.
AAAATTCAGACATGTTTACATAATGTTATGCTAAAAATCTAGCGAGAACAGAAAAATTAGCTCATAAATTATTTTTGTATGCAAATACGCAAATAAACCGCCTAAAAACATTTAAACTGAAAAGTTTCCCAATTATAAGTTATTTATTTAAAAAAAATATCTAGAATGTTAATATTTCGCTAAAAAAAAAGCAAAATCCAGTGGTTTGATTTAATTTTCCTCCATCCTGTGTTATAATGAAGTACAAAATTAAATGAACACCGAATCTCTTCCTCGATATTTCGTAAAAGCTAACACAAAGCAATAGTCACAAAGTAGCAACTGATTTGCAAATAAATTTACATCAGATAAACCACATGACAGGTTATTCAATATGATTTTGAATTAAAATTTTTTACTATACGAATGATTATATAAATAGAAAATTTGAACATATACACCCGAAATCATGTATTATAAAATTTATTAATTTCGTGCTTGCTTACGCTAATTACTAATCGATGTTTGATTATAAATTTATTGAAACGATTAATTTTAACGTAAATGTGTGAAGTGGTAATAAATTATAATTAACAATTATTATCCGTATTAAGTTGTTAAAAAATCGTTGTGGTTTCACCTGTATGAGTTAAATTTTAAAATCGAATTTAAAGCTACCATTATTCGTTCAATTTTTGTAAGGTATGCTCGACATTTTAATCTGAATTTTTTTGTTATATCTCAGTGCAAACTAGCACATTTGAAACAAAAAGAACGTAATTATACTGATTGCTTCTTCAACAAAAAATTGGAAACCTGTTGATGAAACCTAAATTACGTCGACTCGTTAAAGTTTTAGATGTACAAATACATAGCTGGCTGATCTCCCCCAATAGCTACTATAAAAAAATTACAACTTAAATTTACACATTTTAGTCGTCAATCAATTGTTGGCGCTAAATAAAAATGTGTAAAAAATGTTCGTACTGTTTAGAATGCTGATTATATACTACATAGTAGAAATTGGTTCAATTATAAATCGTGTCATTAATGAAGAACATAAAAATGTGCTTAAAACTAAAAAAGACCATTACTGTCTTAATGGTCTCAGTGTTTTTTATTCTACTTAGAAACAAGTTAATAGCTAACAATTTGGAATACTCTTTCAAAATAAAATTTACCATTTAAGATGATTTTCTCGAAGTTAAGTGTAATTCGGGAAATTACTCGTCCGGATAACAGAGCATAATCCAACACAACAGTTGTATACAATTTATTTTTCAAGTAAACTTCTAAATAACAATATACTAATTTTGCGATCCTAACAATATTCTCAACTACAATGTAAACATAAAATATGTAGATACTAAAAGACTCTACAAAGACATTTTACCGAATACAGATGGCTTTTAATTTTTTTGGCAGTGTATATAATACATAGCATAATATGTACATACAGTAGCGGTATGTAAATTAGAAACTGATCTTTTTAATAACTTGAACCACATCCAGCAGAAAATTATTCACGTGCACTATGTGCGAGAGTTGCAAAAACCATTTACTATGTAGACTATCTTGCCAAACCATATTTAAATATTAGCTTCGAAATTAAATTTTTCCTTACTACTTATTGTAAATCACATTATAATCGTTGTCGTAAAAGTCTGCACTGACTTATAGAACATTAATTTTGCCATCCCGTAGGGGTCTCTGGTTAACGGATAAGGTAATACCATAAAATAATAATTTAATGTTATGCGTAGCCGTTTGTAATTTTTGATATCTTTACAATAATTAATTGTAAACTAGTTCACAGTTCAATGTAACGTTGACAATATTACACGAAACCAAAGTATTTGTTGGTCCAATTAAGTATTTATTGATAATGTAATAGAACTCTCTTGTTTATATTTTAACTTTAAAATTACGTTTGTTAAACTAACAAAAATTTGATCAAATTACTTTGATCAAAGAACAAACAATTTAAAACAAAATTTTCACTGCTATATGAAGTAATTAATTGATAGAAAATTTATCAATATCAATTAGCAGTGCCCTGTGGTATACCGAATTTATTGGATCAGCCCGCTTTGTTGTATGATGAGAAAATGTCTATTGTCTTATAATTTGAAATATAATATCCTTATTATAGTATATTGCAATGTTATACCCCTAAATTTAGGGAATCACCAATTTTAAACTTGAATTTTATTTTTTAACGTCTTCCATTAATTTAATCATTTAATTACTATTACAAAATAAGGCACTAATTTTCTTCAATCAAAATATTATGGTCCAGTCAAACAGCAAAATGAGCTAAATTTTGGATGATATTTTCCTTAGTTAGTTTAAAAATAATATACGAAAATTACCCATCATTCTACCTTTAGCTTTGCCCGCCATATTGGAAAGAACGCAAAAATTTCACGGCATTTCCCATCGAGCTTAAATTAACAATAGAGATGATCAACTTAAAATATATAATAAATTAAAAAATCGTAAGACTGTTTAAATACTGATTTCTTTTAAAGATTGTGTTACCGATCTCTTTGACATTAAATTCTGTAATGAAAAGGTCAAGTTGAAACGAAGCTTGATTGTATTTTTATATGTCATTATCCGAAGAACAAAAGTGCAAAACATGCACTCAAACAACTCGTCTTTAATTTTAAAAATCGATGTGCTCGAACACTTTTTCACATATATATAAGTACACCTACAACAAAATAACATAAATTTACATATTGTTGTATATTCATGCACGTAAAAAAACAAAAAAAACACATTATACAAATATTAGAGAAAAGTCGATAGAAGTAAAATATTTTTCTTTTCGACTAATTACTGAATTAGATTTTTTGCTTTCAATAACAATTTAATTAAAAAAATAGTACCAGTTTACTTTCAACAAATTACATTCATTCTGTGCAAGTAAATTGATTTTTAGGTAAAACAATTTAAACAAGAAAGTTATAGCTAAAATAAATCTGTACCCAAAGGAAAACCGTTGTCACTAATTAATCAATTAAGCAATTATAATGCACCTACACTTTTGGCCGATGTCTTTTATAACGGAGGGTTTTATGTGATCATAATATTATTAGAAAACTTTTTTTTATATAAAATGTTGCTTCAGAAAAATATCAAAAAAAAACTAGATATTTTTAATATAAAAATCCATATTGCTGTTATAATAGTATATTGTTTTATTATGATAGAAAGTTACTTTTCTTCGAATAAAATATATGATTTTTCTTTATTGGTTATTAGTTACATTAGTTTTGACAAACATTACTTTTTCTGCCGGCGACGGCGGCAGAAAAAAGTATTTCTTTAATTTTGTTTATAAAATGACTTCAAATTAAGTTAACGTTTGAATATTTTAAAATGGTGAACGTTAACTACTGCTATTAAATTAACGATTGCTATTATAATATCAGAAGAGATTTTCCTCCAACCAAATTTGAAAAAAGGCTATAAAAATAGTTTAATTTATTAAATTACTGAAATTAAAATACTACTAAATAACTTTAACTAAAATGCCACTTTTACAACAAATTAAAATTTTATAATTGTAAAAAGTTATCTACCTGCTATTAAATACGTAAATCGCCATTACCTTTTAATTTGCAGTTCTAATTTGCTTTTTGCCTATTTCGAGCACATTATTTTTAAATTATTAGATCATTCTTCACATAAATATTAATTTTAAATTAAATAAATAACAAAGGAGCACCGCACAGTATGCATTAGTCATTCATGAGTAATGTCGCAAAATTATAAGAATATTTCGCTCAGCCATACGAGCGAAGACTTCAAGAATATCACCCCTGCACTATTTCTCATTATTATTCACTCGGTTGCATCTGCAATTATCGTTATACAACACTCGTTCATATTTTGCGTGACTATTTCAAAAATAAATTTTTCAAAATTTCAATAGAATTCATGCAGACGATTCGAAGTTTACAGCGTCAATTCTTAGCAAATCCTCAATAGAAGCGTCGATCGCTTCGCATTCCCTTCTGTCTGATATGTCACCAGAAAATTTTCACATCCACGAAGGACTTACTATTAACTAATTTTCAAGAAAAGTTGAAATGTCTTACAAGTGAAATCTTGATTGTATGACGTACTACCTATTGCTAATTGTAGTAATATTAGTTTCCGAAATAATTCATAGTTATTCTTTTAAAATAAAGCAATACCCTTGATTGCAACAGTGATATATTATATAATTTACCAAGAGAAGAGCATATTACTGACAATTTGTTCGCGCCGTCACACAAAAAATAGTCAAACACAAAGCGAGGAGTCTCGACTATTTACGGTGCTAAGAATTTACGTTTTGAACTATTGCACAAACGACTCTTTAAAAAAGCTATCCATTAATGTTAGGTGATGTTAATTTAAAGTGACTGAATGTCCTAATGCTTCAAGTGCGAGTTCGGCTTTCGTAAAGTACAATTCTTCACTTACCAAATATCTTTCTAAAATTCGTCCTGAGAAATCTTCACTGAATTTAGTAGTACCTACTTATTGGCTGTAATTACGGGCCTATTCAGTAATTGCTAGATTTTTTGTTGCATGGTATGTGAATACGATAGTTTACGTCAGGACTGGTCTACATGATGAGCAAGCATGACATGCAATAAACAACTTTCAATCCGAGGATACGTTATCGGGATAAAATCGACACATTCGAAAATTAAGTGGTTATTTAAAAGTGTTGATGGAGTAGGTACTGCTATATCCTTAAAATATCCTGACATCCCTAATGGTGTTTGAGTTTAGTTTTACGGTTTTTCACCTTACACAACCTTTCAACAAATAGAATAAATGTTTTCGGCTAACTTTCAATCACTGATTCGATTGGGTGTTACCATGGTTATCACATCGCATTTTTAGAAGTTGACTCAAACTGTTTTCAATCTGTCCAATCTGACAGCATATTTCGACACGTTAGATGTGCAGTAGATTTGACAGTTAAAAAACCTTTGTTAGTAGTCATGGTAAAACGTAATGGAAATTGATGTTTGTAATTTAGCCGAGAATGTCTAATGCAGTCCTTCGGCGATTTGGATAAAAAACTGTATCACGCATAAATATTCTTGGCCATGAATGTCGATAAAAATGTTCTCATGTCAATATGTTCCATTGAAACGTTATAAACCTATTGAAAATGATACAATATAATATACTTAATTTAAAAAAATATTCAGATTTATAGTATTGAAGGTTGAAGTTTAATCGACCAGATAATTTACAAACATCTTGTATTTCGTTGATGCATTTTGTGAAATGAGATTTCAAAGAGATAAATGTAGGTAATTTTGTTTTAAAGTCTATTTTATTGAGTGTCGGAATGGATTTAGTGATAAACTTGCAAAATGGGCCGGCACTAAGTAGATCAACTTTCATCAAATTATATAGTTTTGTGTTATGAAGCAGGAAGCATAAATTACGGACACTGTTCTTTGAAAGTAGCAATATTAACTAAAGATAGAGCAAGCTGAATAAAATTCGTGGATTTACTCTGAAAACATAAATTGTTGACAAAAAGTTCAAGTTTAGAGCAAAATTTGAAATTTAAGTAGCAGCTGCATGGACAACACTGTGCTAGATTTTGCCAGTTTATTCAAGCGAAAAGACATTAACCGGACATTTTTGCCTTTTCTTTGCTGATTTAATAAAACAGTTTTTCATAACTTCGATGTAATAAAGTAGAATACTGATTGGTTTTTCGGATATATTTTGAATGTGAAAATGATTGCGAGCTTGAGCATTCTAGACCATCATCAACATAAAATTTTATTTTTATTCGTAGCAAACAAAATATATGTATACATAGAAACATCACGTTTTACTAATTTTTTTTATCACTTCGATTGCTTTATAGCGCTTATTTCTGTTCAAAATCGATTTTGCTAGTACGCAGTGAAACATATAACGACAGAATTTTACAGATTTAAAGTGGATATCCTGCTTTTCATACACATCCCTAAACTACTTGTATTTTCATAAGTGAACAATATTCGTACCACTTGTCGCTGAACCTTTATTGCACATTCGGTTTTATTAACTTTTTCTCGATTTCGTTTAAAAAAAATTTACCTAACATAAGTATTTTAGAACACGTTTCAAAAATTTGAATACATTAAAAATACAGAAAAAAACTTGAAAATATTTTAACTCAAAATTTGTTTCCCTGAAGTATCAAACTTCAACCTTTTTGTTCTAAACGCTATTTAACTTCATTCATAATTTGCAGACTCGGTATCATAATTTTAGTACCCCTTATTATAATAAAACCGGTGTTAGTGTTCATTGTATTCGAACTTCTTAAGGACACCCCGACCAAAGCTATAAAGTTAGCTTTGTCTACAACTTAATTTTATAGCTAACTTTTTAAAATTGCAGTATTCAAACTACTTAACAAGCCTTGGAATTTGTCATCAAATTTTGCTAAAATTGCTGTATCTCGTTTGCATACAAAAGCATACCTTATCGCTATCGAAGTCGTTTGTTGAGTTTAAAATAAACTTATCTTTTATCTTAAGCTTTTATCAATGTATACATTCAAATAGCACATCATCCAATAATTTGGATGACATCGTCCGATCCAAGGATTAGATCTCCGCAAATTGTCATGAAATCACAGATTGGTGTTTGGGGGTTTTAACACTTTTCTTCCAGAGACCAAAAACACTAAATAACAAACCATTAAAATGTCTTTGAAAACATTTAATATAATAATAACACAAAGGATGGCATTTCAATTTAAGATAATAACAAAAGCATTAAGGTGAAAATCGTTTAATAAGTAAAACCATTCTACCAAAAGAAAGTGTTCGAACAGAATAAATTTTGAACAATTTATTTTTTCAAAATTTTGATGATGTTTGAAAACAATTACGATAATTTAATTGAACATTGAAGAACAAATGCGTCCGGAAAAGCTTTTAAAAAGATTTTAGGAGAAGCCCTTTTCGGTTAATACAAACTTCGTTTACTTTATAAAAAATAATTACATTTTTCGCAGGTTGTACGTTTTTCTTTCAAAATGTGTTTTGTATTTGATTTTTTTACTTCCCTTTTTGTTAATACAAAATTTAATTACAATAATTAATAGAACACATAAAATTGACTACGTTTTATATGAAAATAAAATTTATACCTACTTCACGTCTGAATTAATCGAAAACGTTTCAAAAAAATATTATTTTAGTTTGAAAATTGCATAAAAACAGATGATACTCACATGTAACAGATTAATTTTGAAAGTATCAATGGAAAGCACTACCGAAAAGTCATTCACAATTCACTTTTAAATAAAAATTATAGCACTGAAAGGCGCGCAATTGAATACGCTATTATAAAATTTGCAACGCGAGAAATGAACGTACGAAAAGGGCGGTAGAGTTGAGAATGATGCGGAATGCGGAGCGGATCATCTCCGGGAGGGTAGCATCAACCCTCGGGTAAACGGCGCATTGACGATCAGCAAAAGCGGGATCGACCTGCGTTGCCATGACAACCGGCGCGAAATTTCACTAACGCAACAATTAATCATACGTGCCATTAATATCAATTTTTGAATGTTCATTCATATTTACGAACTTGTAAATAGGCACAACTCGTAATATTGTCCACGACGAAAAACGAAAATTAGTCCAAAAAATGCGTAATCGTGCAATCGGCACGCGCTTCTCATTCAAAACGCCGAACCTTCGAAATAAATATAACAAACATAAATTATTTTTAGGATGCATTATTTATAGTATCAATGCGAAATAAAAAGCGGCTCTAAATCCTAAAATTGATTTAACCTTGTCTATCAAAACAAAATATACAATACACAATTATGAAATCTATGTAAAATCTTTATTTCAAATACTGGTACAATAAAAAAAATTTAAACATTAATTAATACCATTCGCCTTAAAAAAACATTCCTAATGATATTGTCATTCATCGTGCTGTATTTTACTGAAACCTCACATCTTCTGAAAATGCACCTACAATACGAAATTCATCCTTAGAAAAAATCGCCCTCATAAATTGAAGGCATTCGGACGAGTAGTATGAAGGACTTGCACAAACAGTTTTAAAAACATATTCTTTAGTCGCCGGTTCGGGAAAATTTAATTTTTTTTGTACACTATTTTCTTTATCCTGAAAATCCAAATCTGATAAGATCATATTAGCACGTTTTTCAGCATCCAGAAACATTTCCTTTAACTTATTTCCTATTACAGATTTGCTTTGATTTTCAATACAAGCTTCATAACCAGATACTAATTTATTTAAAGTAGAATTAATTAAATCCCGATTTGTGTTTTCCGAAGTGCTTAGTTTAAAAAGTAAGGAATTGGTTTGAGACACGGCCAATTCTAAAGAAGAGATTTCTTTTACAAGAGTCTCGTAATGCGGTGCAGATACCTTGACATCTCGCGATACTTTCTCTACAATTTTCGATGCGCGTTGTAACGTTTTATCACAATCTGTAAGAATTTCGTTTACTTGAGCGCACTCGTCTGCCAACCTGTAGATGGCGACGTGAGACAAAATTGGTAATAACATTTCAATAATTTGAGATACGGTGCACGTATCTAAAAAATGTAAAACTTTATTCGCTTCGCAAGTGTCATCAAACAGTCGCTTCTGGCGATTTGCCGGAACTGGTTTCGCAGATCTCCATATATCAACCCACGTGTTATCGGCAATTAACATCCTTGAACTTAAATGTCCTTTCTTCTGACCCCATTCGTCAAGTTCTTCTTCCTCGATCCAATCTCGCGGGGAATACCATCTAATAAAATCTTCTAAAATTGATCCGGGATTAGCAGCTTTAAATGATTCCATATCGGATAATAGAGACGCACTCATTAACTTCGCTCGAAGTTCTTGACCTTGCGCATCTGAACCTAATCGAAGTAATATGTCCGTATCTTCTTCCAATTGATCTTCGGTTTTTGGCACCGGTTCTTGTGTGACGGGGATGTATAATGGAACACCGGTTTCTATCAATTTTAAATTTTCAAATTTTCTTAATCTGCCGGCAGGTCTATTCCACAACGACTGTTTAACCTTTCTCCTTACTTGTTCCGCAGAAGGTTTTTCTAGACAATCATAAAATTCATCTTCGCTCGAATGATTTTCGCTCACGAATTTTGGAGCTTCCCTTTCTTCTCGTAATTTTTTATGTTGAATGCAACAGTTTAACATTTGCAGTTTTTGATGCAAAAAACACGTTCTAGAATCTGGGTAACCTGATGCCACTCTGAAACAAACAAATATTTTTATTGATTATGCTGTTTTAATTAATGACAAATTTAATAATAATTAAAAACCTGTATACACTTCGACTCAAAATTACCACCATGTACGCACATGTCATTAGGTTAATAGTAAATAGGATACCGTTCTGCTAGAATTTTTATTAACAGTTAGGAAGTTTGGCAATAATAACAGTAAAGATTAATTTTAATAAAATATATTCAAAAGTACAATACCTCAAATAAAAGTGTAGTAAGAATTAGCATTAAATGAAAGAAAGAATTTGAACAATATAAAATAATCAAAAAAATAGGTTATAAGGGATTTTAAATTATAATTAATTAACATAAATTTTTAATTGTGAGAACTGCGAAAAAGAATTATTTAGAACCGAAACTTCGTATACGTATTTCTAAGTTACAGACCAAACAAGTAATGTAAAATTACAAAAAATAATTAAGTAACTTTTCAAGTTTAACCGACAATCTACTAATAAAAACACATCATTATTATTTAATTTCAGAATCAATTAATTTAAATTGATTATTATCTGAAGTAATAGAGTATCAAAGTTATTAGATATTTTGCTTTAAATTTGGCAAGCGTTACTAACTTTATATTATTTAATGAACTTGTACCATGATCAAATGGGTATTTAAAGAAAGCACGAGTCAGGAAACGAAAAATTAGATAACCCATTCTCACCAGCATCGGCGTTCCTTCACACGGTTAAGAAATAATAAATGATGTAAAATATGAAGCAAACGAATAAATAAAGATATAGGTTACATAATTTGAAATTTAAAACAACGAATAGTAAATTACAATAAGTATCAATTTCAAACTACGTATACTATTTGTATACAGGGTCGACCATGAAAACTGCGAGTAAAAGTTTTTTGTACATTAACTTAGTTCTCACACCAAAAATATTTCTGCCTGATTGTTTATAAAAAAAATAACATTCATTTGCATGAGATAATTCATTCGGTAGTAGGTACTTCCTCTTTTGGCGGAAATGTGTAAGAAAATCATAGAAAAAATGTACTCTAATATGGCAAAATATACTATGTATTACAATTATTAATAATGATTACCATTAGCTAAACACAGGAAATGCTAATTTTAGTAAAAGTTTACTTTTTATTTAAACATGTACATATTAAATTTAACACATTACTCGTTTAGTATACTCTAATTAACTTAATTAAATTTCTATTTGAAATTGCGTATGTACGTAAACATAAACACCAATACCTACGCTATCGAAAATCAATGTAAGTTTATAAAGTTTTATAATGTAAATTTATGTCAACTTATAACTTCAGTTGAATTGCATAGATTTGTCGTGTAAAAGTATATCATATAGTACTTTGTAAAATTGTAGTGATTTTTAACAGTGTGCACAATTTACTATTACAGCAAATACCAAATAAAATTTAAATAGTTAAAATAAATACATCACGGCAGTAAAGCAAGATTGTTAGTGACCAGCAATTGGATGAGTGACCTTATATTGACCGATAAATGTCAGTGTCCCTCTGTAGATCCCATTTGAAATAAAATATAACTTGGCGGTGTTTCATTATACCTCTTTTGTTTTCGGACTATTAAAAAAAAGTTTGGCGGGGAGTGGAAAAATAAAAACATGCTGATTTAAAAATTTCAATCCAAAACAGTTTAGGCATATTTGCATAAGGCGCATAGCTGCCAAACAACCCCATAAACTAAGCATCCCAAGCTAGGGGTTAATTTAAGTAAACAAGGTGAATCTTCCTTTTAAGCTGAAAAATACATCTTTCCAGAATCACACACATAAATTAACACAAGGGACAGGTAAGAGCTCACCTCACCTCTTGAGATAATCAATTTATTCGTATAAAATACCATTAATGAAGCAAAAGTGATGTTCAACAGAAAAATCTGATTTTTCTAAATAATTTTTACAGTTCATAATATTTTATTATTTTAATACTTAACTTCAGGGAGTAAATACCTTTTGAACCTTCAAGAGTAACTTATGGAAGAAAACCAGCTTTCCGAGGACACTAAAGAACTACTGTATGGCTCTGGAATTGCATACTTGACAAAAGTCACTGAAATCATGAAATTTATTTTATCTAAACTTAAACGCGTCTTTTTTTCCAAAACTATATTTTTAAAATTAATGTACGCGATAACCCAAAAAATGGTAGGTTGATCCCGCTGAAACTTGATAAACATTGTAATAATATTACTTTGTCCTTGAACTTATGGTTTTAATAATTCATTAAAAAAAACTTTTTTATTGTAAAAATAATCAAAACTTGTAATTATGTAAAATTAAAATTATATTTTTAAAGTGTTCTATTTCTTGAATTTTTTCTTTTCGGTTCACGCACATCATATAAATGTTAATTTTAATAATATTAATACAAAATTTCCTGTTTGTTTCAGATCAATACAGCAGAGGCTAGAGCTTTTTTTAAGCTCATAAAGACTTATGTATAAAGATATTTCCCCTCTTACCAGTGTATAAAACTCCCAAATCTATAATTATATATCTTTGTACTTCGATCAAATTATCAAACATTGCATACAAATTTTTATTTTTATTAAAACAAAGTATTAATCTTAATAAAAGTTTTAATACTAGAATAATCAATAGATAAGTGGTTTAGGTAGTAAAACTCGATATTAATCATATCAAATTTTGCGTTTGTGATAATATACATACGGTGTATTTATATTGTGTTAACTTAAACATTTTAGTTCTAAAAAGTGTTTGTGCATTTTTAACCGACTTCAAAAAAGGAGAAGGTAATCAATTCGGTTGTATTATTTTTATGTTTGTTACCTCAGAACTCCGTCATTTATGAACCGATTTTCAAAATTCTTTCGGCGTTGAATCAAGTATAGTTCCGAGTTGGTCCCATTATAATTTCATTCGTATTTGACCTTAAACTTTGAAGATAAACCGGAAAAACCGTCAAACTTCTCCTCGACTCTCCTCAAAATCGACTTAATAACGCATTAAGTACTGAGTACCTGTACCTGTTTTATATTACCTGTTCTTGTCCGGTAGGTAACAATCTTTTTTTAAGTACGCTACTTTTATTAATCTTCTAAGTAGTACGTTAAGTATAAGGTAAATAGTAAATACATTTCTATCAACTATGATCGGATTTTCAAAATTCTATTTGCGTTTAGTAGGTCTACCCATACTCGCTTTCGATAAATAGTTACGAAACGCAACATGCACTAAAAAGCATGAAATAAAAAATTTTAAAAAAAATAATACCGACTTCAAAAAAAACTACTGTGAAAAAATGCACTAAAACATAAAAAATAATTAAGTTATTTAGTTACTTCAACTAGTAAGTAACTAAATAACGTAATTATTTTTTCCTTTTTAGTGCATTTTTTTCACAGTAGTTTTTTTTAAGTCGGTTTTATTTTTTTGTTCATTCTAAAAATTTGATATGTTTAATAATAGAGTTTATAATTACAGAAATAATAGAAATAGCCCCTCAAGAGGAACCTCAGTTCAAAAAAAAAAGAATTGGAAGATAATTTATCAACCAGTGGACGATTCCATAGGCAAAAGACATAGTAATCTTCTACATTTGCAAACAACAGACTGTGAAGATGATATAAAATATTGTCGAGAACAGTGTTATACCAATGAATCCAATATGAAAGAAAACAACAAAAATGTTCGAATCACCTACTTCAGATCAATCCGAAAGCAATTGTCATTGCATGGGAATGCCACAGATCTAAAACTTCACATTTCAAAATCATCAAACTACTTCAAATCGATTTTAAAAATATTGCAGAACTATGTGTATTATGTTTAATTGTTAGTTTTTAATAGATATCTTCCTTTAAAAGCAATGGAAATATTATGCTAAAATGGATTGTTCAATTTCTTTAAAAATATTTATATCATTACATTTGTGTACGACGCCATTATAGGGATTCGCGGCCATGCCTCCGTCCCCCTAAAACTAGATGTTCAGTGATAATATCTAATTTTTTTTATATTTCTCTTCTGTTTTTCAAATGTCGCCTTTTGTTATCAATATTATATAATAGTTCTTGAAAGTTAATTTACCAAGTGATTGGTTGCATGAAAATATTACTAGGAATACAGCAGTTCAATCAAGTTAATAAATTTAAAATTTCTATTTTGAACATAACAAGCCTACATCTTTTCCGTTTTAATCTAAAATGTTTTCGTTTATAGCAATAAAATTAAATAAAAAGCAGTAACAACATTTTAAAAAATATGTAAGTAATCTAATAGAAATTATTAGAAAAATTTAAAAGTATAGCATAAGTAAAATATAAAAAATATATGTAGTACATAATAAGAAATTAATATAAAAATTAACGATAATTTTAGTAAAGCAATAAATTCTATTAAGTGAAAAATTTTATTAGGATTTTATCGTAGTATCAGCTATAAATTAAAGCAATAAGCTTAGATATACTTGTTAAATACAACTTATGGACAATAAAAATCTGGATCTAAAGATAAAAAAATTGAAAGTGTTTAAAAGCTTATATAGTACATTTATTAAGGTCGTTAATTATTGTAAATTAAGCACAAATTCTAAAAATTAAGATAATAAAATTTACAAATCTAATTAGTGAAATTCTTTGAGGATTTTCTAATAAAACTAAAAAAGCAGAAGTGCAAGCATATATTTTTCTTTTGTAAAAAAAATCCTAGAACATTTTGATTTTATTTAAAAACAATACACATTTTAATATTATATCAAATTTAATTTGCCACCATCATTTGTTTTTAAGTAACGACGTCACCTAATTTTTAAATTTTTTAACAAAAAAATTATATACAGTACTAAAATTTTAAAAAAGTTATAAGCAACACAAAAAATAGAAAACCCTAAATAATTGACTGGATGAAGCCTTAGAAGGGAGAGGTATAATATTGTTTTTATTCAAAAATTTTTTTATTCCTAAAAATTTCTATACTTTTTATCTTTAAAATAATAATTAAAAAATCCATCAAGATAGCAAATAATTTTTTAAAAAATTGACGTATATTTGATATAAAAATTTGTATTTTTTAAATATATTGAAGTGACCTGAATTTTATTTTGAGAAACAGTATTTTTGATTTCATTGAATTTATTACTTACCGAATACAAAACACTCATAAATAAATTCTAAACACTAAGATTATATTTTTTACAGGAAGAGTTATAATAAAGGTTTAAAAGATCCTGAAACTTCATAAACGTAATAAAATAAAACATACGAAAGTCTTTATACAAAAAAACAGAGAAAAATTCTAAGCGCAAACATGGTAGTTTTTAATGGGGGGAAAGGGTCTATGATACAAAAAAACAGAATATTTTTGTGATTTTTTTCAGATTATAGACTTAGATCAGCATTACAGGTGGCGCCGTGGTGTCGAAAAGTAAAATAAATTGTTGTATAGTATTTGAGTGTTTGTATACAAATGTACAAGATTTATATTATAGTGGTATTCTCCAAAAAATATTGGAAGAAGCCTTTACTATCTCTTTTTCTTAGTTTACCTCGGCTAGCTTTTTAATGGTCGGCAGCATTGAGCTCTACTCAAGAGTCGGTTCCTATGGCAGTTACGGCGACAATTAAAGTTTTTCTGTTTACAAAAAAATTCCTGCGTCGTTGCCCTAATCTTAGTTGTAATGATAAATTTCTTCAAAAATAATTACTAATCCAAATCCAAATTTAAATAAATTTTTAGTAAAATTTGAACCGTTTTTAAAGGGAACGAAGTTTCGTTGTTAGCGTTATCCCAATCGCCTTGTTATCACCTTTACACATTCGCTCGTGCAAATATAATTATTAATTTTCCAATTTTAACTTTGCAAATCGAATTTATTGCTCGAAATTTATCTCTCCAAATTGACCAAATTAATCAACATACTTCCGTTCGGTAGCAACAAAAATATTCAAACCAATTCCAAATATTAAAAACAATTATCCAAAATCACGCAATAATGCATTCGCATCAAATCACTTTATTTGAATCAAATCAAAAATATTACTCACAAATTCAAACTTATATCAAAAATCAAATAATCGCCTCGAGCCAAAATCGCACAACAGACTCGGGCGGTTGCTATCGGCAAAAGGCCTTGAATTACCTGTGATCGGCCCCCACCTAACAAATTTTTCAATCTTGAAATTAAATAAATTTAAACATAACTTAAATAGAAAATAAATTTTTACCAAAATGTATAGGGTGGGTCCGAATCACTTTTGAAACATGACAATATTTATTTATGCGAACGAGATATTTTTGTATTGGCGAGTTTAAGTATATATACAGGGTGTCCACTATCGACGTCGACCATAGAGAATTAACATTGATTTCAATTGTTTTGTAGATTCCTGTTCGCCAATTAAACCTCCGAAAATTGTTTTCGTATCTATGGAACGAAAAAATTATTGTGGATCCTATGATACCAAAATTAATTATTTTTCATCGATATTTATTAAAAAATTTTAATTTAAAAATTTAATGTTTTAAGTTACCATGTTTTCAAAAAGTTGACATTAAATTTTTAAATTAACATTTTTTAATAAATATCGATGAAAAAAATTAATTTTGGTATCACAGGATGCACAATAATTTTCTCGTTCTATAGATACCAATAAAATTTCCAGAGGTTGAATTGGCGAGCAGAAATCTACAAAACAATTGAAATCAATGTTAATTCCCTATGTTCGACGTTGATAGTGAACACCATGTACCTACATGTAAAAAAATTAACTTATCTTAAAAAACAAAAAAAAACTTAAAAAACGTTGAGTATGGTTTGACAAAAGAGAAGAAAGCGATTGCCAAATATGAAGACATTTTTGGTGTCAAGGTTTATCACATTGGGTCTTCTGTTCCTATATTTCAATCGGGGCTAGCAGCTTCTATTAGGGATAACAGCCCTGAGACGAGGCAAATTTCGGGAGCTTCATGAGGAGCTTTATAGTACGTAAGTTTATCTTGGTTTTGAACGAAGGATTTTGATTTTTTTTCAATTACAACTTATTTTTTAATTAAACCAAAACAGAAATTTTTAGCAAAAATCAGAGTTTTTTGATTGCGCCTTTACCAAAAATTAAAAATAAATATTTTGTTAATGCCTTCGTTTAAAATCAAGATAAACTTATCTACTAAAGAAATCTTTATGGTTTTTAATTTCAGATGAAGCAGTCATGACTAACACAAGGAACCTTTTTTTTCACCACTACCACTGGCTTATTTTTCAATATTTTTTTATGAAAATTTAGCAAACTGTTCTTAGAATAATGCTTAATAATGTAAACAATTTAAAAAATATTAATAAATAAGGTATACTCTGAAAAAAAAATTACGAAAATATGCTGTTTTTTTTTATCTCGCACCCTTTTCCCCCCTTAAAAGAAATAATATTATCTTTTATAAATATGTATAAGTTTAGATCTCGGCAAAAACCAGCACATGCGTCTTAAAGTTTATTTTAAATAAACAATATATAATATTAATTCAGAATAGTTAAATCATAATCTACATAGTAATTAAATCTACACAATACAAATTAAATTAAAATTTTATAGTGTAGGTCCACTGCCGTTTTTAACAAACAGCAATCAAACAAATGTTTGTTATTAAAAAATTCAGAAATTATTTTTAAGTATATAATTTATACTCTAGATTATAGTTTATATTATAATAGTATAATGTAATATTGGTTTTTATTTAAATTTTTAAGTCAATTTCAACCCACTACTTTTACATAAAAGAAGTTAAGAAACAATAAGGATTATACCAAATACCAAAATAAATAAAAAATTCATAAATTAAATAAAAATTAACATAACCATAAACAAATTTTAAGTCTTGTTCGAGGGCTGCCAACAGCCATTACAAAGCTTTAATTTATTATTCAAAAGATAATTCAAGCTTTCCAAAAAATTATTTTTAAACCCATAATTTGCCCTAAATTAGATATAGGTAGTAGTATATTTTACTTCATATTTGATTACACCTTACAAATTACACTTCGGTGATTTGCCATTCTTTTCTGAAGAGAAACGGTTAGAAGTAAAATTTTTACTTCGCCTGGAGTCAATCCAAGTATTCGGCATAGTAATCACGCACTTAATTCCCAACCCTATGGCCATCTTCCACTGGTAAGAAAAGTAACTTACCAACAGTGAAACATTGTAGTATGTATAATGTAGGTCACCAATTTTACATAAAACATACATTTGTTTGATCGATCAGTTTTGATTTCCACGTTCCGCCATGTACTTTTTTAATAGCCCCGCATACAAACCACAACAATTGCGTTTTATTCTGGATATACTTTTAGGATTTTATAAATTTACTTTTAATTCGTTTTCTTCTAAAAAAGACCAACATTGAAATAGCATAAAATTGATAACTGCCGAAAAAATTTCACAGAGTTTCACTATATAGCATGAAATTAACAATTCTGTTATTGCATTATCTCGAAGTCATGGTACAGTGCGATGAGTATAAATTATTTAATAGATGTCTTGTGCATCTCAAATTTTCAATTAGTTTAGTTTTAACTACAATGATTATCGAAAATATGCTTACTGAATTTTAAAGCCTAATTTAGTAAGATCCTGCCTTCCGGGGTGCATTCTAACCTTTTCTTCACTGTTTCTACAAGATGCGTATGAATGCTTTAGGTTGGTCATATAGTTAAAGCGGCAACAGTTAATTAAAAATAAAAATTACAAAAAAGTAAAACTATTTGAAGATTTTCAGGTTTAAGAAATAAGTAGAACGGTATCACGTCACATTATTAAAATATGATAATAGTATTCTTTCCGTAGCACGGCAGAAGTAGATGGGCAACAGTTGAAGTCGGTGAATGTCTTAAACAGGTGTGGTAAGTGAAGAAGTTTGTTTAGCCAGTCGAGCCCAAGAACTCGAAGGTTGTTAGTGTTACCTTAAGTGTATGTGTTTCTTTAATGTTACAAGTAATTGAACTCACGTTTGTGTTGAAGGAATATGAAAATACAATTGCGGTGGAAAATTATTGTTAGTGGATGCCTTTTTTCTTAAGGTGGATGGTTTAGGTATGAGATAAATCCTTTAATACTAATAGAATTTATAAAACGTGTTTTAAGTATAAATTTTGTTGTTCATTATTTAACGTATTGAATAAAAATAAATGTTTAATAATTTAATAAAATTAACTATTAAATAATTCTGAAATTTTGTCATCTCCGAAATAAAATGTCATTTTTACCATTTAACCTGGCGATCTTTCCAGTTTATTTTAAATAACTTAAATATTATACAGATTTTATCAACTAATCTTAAAACTAAAATTTTTTGTCTAGTACATTATTATGATGGGGTTTATTAGCTGCAATAAATTATTCAAATTTTTTTAAAACCATTACATCATCTCGAACAATTTAAAAAATTAGCAATTATTAACCACCAACACTTCACTCATAAAAAAATTATATAATTATTAAAGTAAAGAAAACCTGATGAACTTGGAATACCTGCTTTCAAAATATAATTGTCTTAAAAAATTAAATAACATTTAAATAGTCCTATTGTATTTTTCGTTAGGAACGTGCATATAATTTTTTCTCACAACCACACCTAATTTGGATTACATTTAATTCTACTCTTGGGTATTTTATTAAACTAAAGAAGTAACCTTTCTTAGTTACATCATAAAAATTATCAATATTGTTTAATAAAGTCTTACATCAATTTTAATTTGCAAAAAGTGATAGCATCGTGAATTGATGTTTATATGACCATGAAAGTTTAAGGAGGTGTGTATGCATACCTTTTTTTATAAGCATAAATTATCTTCATAATAAAGAATTTCAACATACCACACAATAAATTATTACAAAATATATAGCTAGTCGATATGCTTAATCAAAAAAAAAAATTGCCGTCCTAATAAATAACAATTTCCATTGACCTAATGCAACCAACCACCCTAGTTATTGTAATTTGTAGTTACCAAAAATTATAGGATTGGAAACATATCATCAAACTAGTTTTTGAAATAAAAAAGAGTCATTCATTTATTAACGTAATTTTTTATCATTCGATCAGTTTTTGCTTAAATTCTATATGGGTCACTAAATCTACAAATATCTGTTAAATTGCAGTTAGTTAGAAAACTTGATTTTAAAAATTTTATTTTAAAACTATCGGTTAAATTTACCGGTTCGTCTAGTTTTGTTACGGTTGAATTTAAAAAATTGGATAAATTTGATAACAGGTTTGAAGGACTAGCCAAAATGTCTAGATCGTAGAAATATTAATTCAGTTACCTACATATATATTTTTTAGTATAAAAAGGAAATAAGGAAGACCAGTTACATATTATTGCAAAATAGTAACTACTGTCGTAAAGAAATTGCTATATAATTATTATGTATGTATACATATATCCATAAATTGGCAGTAAATAAACAACTAATTTAATCTGGTAACTTTCTGTCCAAAAATGAACACTTGAAACATTTGTTTGAATATGAAGTAGGTACACCAACAAAATGCAATTAAAGTTTTAAGTATTAAATCACGTTTAATGCAAATTGGTTATAAATTTCTATGCACGTATTAGCCTTCCTTATAGTAAAATATTTTATATCCCAAAATGGGGTTAGGGGAAGCAAGGATGCAATCAGCATAAATATCGTGTGCCGGCATCATATTAGTGCATAACAGAAACCTACGTTAATTAACATGCCTTAGGTGAACACTTTACTCGTATATCCGTTCGTTGACTCTAACGGGTCAACTTTGTTGAAAATACATATAAAACCAATCCAAACTCAGACAAACACCTGACCTACACACATGTTTTTTTTTTCTTCTAATCGAGATGCTATTCCAGTTTTAAGCTTTTTTAAATTTTATAATCGAACTGTGTTAGAGGATACCATTATACACGCATTAGTGAGAAAAAATTAACAATGCTGTAGATTTCCGGTTATAAGCCAATTTATTGTTGGAATTTAAGCAAAACTTACAATTATGAAACCCACGCTTTAGAAGCTCTAATTTCAGAATATTATGTAGGTACTTTAAGTCAAGAATTTATTTTGGTAAACTTAAGAATTTAATCAAAAAGTAACTGTAAAGCCAGCCTAAATTTTGGCCTATAGAATTTTTTGCATACGCTGAGAGCTACAACGCTCGAAGCATTTTTGTAACAAAAACTCAAATCCCGATAGCTTTATTTCAAAATTACTCACTACTAATTCAACATTTATTTTATAACTAAAATCCGGTTAACAGTGCAACGCGTGGAATAAATTCAAGCTGTTTCTTTGAGCATTCTAGAACAGAATTCATCGGAAAAAATTAACTCATTGCACCAAACCCTGAAATATGTGAACCTAAATGTTCACAAAAAGGTAGAACGCCGAAATTGTCTCTCTGTGCTTGTTAATCTAATTTTTCAAATAAGCAATCTTTTTCATAATATGCAAATTTTTCAATTAAAATCACATTACAGGTAATAATAAATCTAATATCGTCATAATTATAAATAACTGTCTTGATTATGATTTTAACGGCATCGTAGTCTGATAACGTGTTTAGCCATCTGAGGAAAATTCATTAATTAATTGATAATTCAAATGATATATAGCGCGTGAAAAATTGAAACACGATTAAATGTAATACAATATTTTGTGAGATGTTATTGTTGATCTTAATTACAAGTCGGAAGTCGGATTGAAATCGAATAAAATATAATAATCAGAATTCATTTAATTGTAATAATCAAACACGTGAAATAAATTTTTTATTAAATAACCCAGTTATAAAGCGAAGACATGTAATTTGTTGATGTTGGACAAAAGCATATCAAAAGCCGAATGGTGATAGTGACACAATGCGATTGAGATAACGATCAGATTTTCTGATGATAGCTTTCTCTAATACCAATCGTGAGACATTGTAAATGGATTTCGTTACAAAATCTTGCACTCAAAAAGAAACTTCAATAGTTCTTAGATTAGTTCTCTTCGCTACACATTGACGTTGAAACCTATAGGTTTTTGTTTGTTCATTTCAACTGCAATTTCAAAAAGCAAACAAAATTTAATTACTTTCGTTGAGTTTGTAACTCGGTTCCGTTCAACTGATTCAAGAGAAACTCTATGGGCCGTAGTCGCATAATATTTTCCATTCAAAATAAAATTGTGATAAAAAATGTACTAATTAGACAATAATAAAGAAAGTTAATGTTAAGAAAAATCTGTTTATTTTAACCTGTCAACTTAAAGAAAGTTTTTGACAGCAATAAAGCAGCAACGCTTTTTAATCTCGTAAAAATATGATAATGCAATTGTAGCACAAAATTAGGTAATGTCCAACGCTTTTAGAATTCCCTTTCGAGTGTCTCGATGTCGTTGAAAAACTACACTAGTATTTTATTACTAATTTTCACCAATTTGTTCGGCTCATTAATTAGGGCCATTCATAATTGTCATCATTTATCAGAATATTTCAGGACGCAGCGCATCGTGATTATTTTTAACTTAATAGAGTAACCTGTTGAAATTTTGAATGAGTGCTTAGAGAATAAATGTTCAGAGAGAATCATTTTAATTATAAATCAAATAACGTAATTTTCTAGGTCAAGGAATTCGAACCTTCATAAACTCCACAATCAGAAGTGTCATAATCACACCATTCGTATTTACTATATCCTATTTCTTCCTTCCCGTAACGAATTCTATATTTTAGTAACAGTTAAAAATTAATAAAAATTAACAACGGAATAACGATGTGTGATAAATTAATAAATATAAAACAAAGAATTCCTAATCAAATGTAGCCCAGATATGCTTACCGTATAAGGCAAGAAAAATGCTTTTAAATTCTACGATCTAAAGTGACCGATATTCTGAATTAAAAAATTCCACAATCCACCGAATTACATGTACCCTCAAAATATAATAAAAATTGTTCTCTATAGATACCACATCCCAATAGACTGGAATTACTTAGTACACTTACATAATTGATTTTGAGAATGCCTGTAACTCATTAGATTTCTCTGTGCAGTTTCTTCTTATTTTAGCCATTAATTCGATGATGTGAATATTATTTAGATTATTAAACTTTAGCTGCTGTGAAATTTTATGTATGATACATTATTCGAAAATAATTTTAATAGTTACGTGCAATTCATATTCACTAACTTTATTATGTAAATTAACAACAAGTAGTACATTAAAAGTTTGCACGTTCGAAATGCACTCATCGGGTGGAAAATTTATTTAGAAACTAAAAAGTTACAATTTGTTATATTTTCTAAATAATTTACATACCACTTTTGTTCTAGTTCTAAATAGCCCATTAACAAAAATTTTTAATTTTTATGCTTTCTTACATTTTCGTAAAAAAAGTTTAATAATTAAACAAATATGTCGAAAAGTTAAATTGGACGTTTAAGGAGCAATTAACTAAATTTTTGTTATTTATTATTATGATCATAATCTAATATTAGCATAATACTAAACTAAGCAAGTTCGATAAAATCTCGTATAAATGCGATCCACCATAATATAATATTATTATGGTACAATGATTTTCATTATATTAAATATTTGTTTTATAAACATTAATTAAAATAGCAACCGCTAGGAGCAATAATCTAAATTGCATCTTGTGTTATATAGTCGATATATTGAATAATATAAAATGCAATGTAGTTCACAATTTAGTAATACAGAATAAAATCAACTGAAGAGTTGCACACATGACGAAACAGTATTGATATTGACTCTTCTGTATTGAAGGGAAGTTCAAATGTAGATTTATTAATTTTATTGTACCTTCATTATCTACAGTAATTTTTATAAAGAAAAAATTTAATATTAAAATAAGGATATCTATTTATTTGTGATAAATAAGTAATTTCAATAACTAGTTCGCCTGGCTGTAGAATAATGTCATTGTTATCACAATTATGGCATAATTAATTAACTTGTGTACTTTTTCGCCCTAGGAAGTAAAAGTCAACTTCATGATCCTAGGGTGACAAATTATACTTTCACCCGGTAATCCGGACCAATAATTGTTTTTTACACCTTTTTCATAAACTACGACAATCAAAAAATAAGTATTTCCAGAAAAGGTGACTAGTATTATATCCCGTTTTAAGATTCACCTTCAGTCAGTTAACGTTATAAAAATTAGGACATCTTGTCTTCCAACATATGACGACAGGTTAAACAATATCACTTAATCGTTATAAGAAAAACAAATCGAATTCTAAACAGCAATTAAACGATATTCTGTTATCTAACCACATAACTAGAAGTGCCGTAAGTTTAAACGGTATTGACAATATTTTCGTTTTAATTCACACAAACCAGTTTGATAATCAAGATCAAACGATCGATTCATGTTAAATGTTAATAAAAAAATCCAGAAATATGCATATTATTATTTACCTAGAAAACAAACAACCAAGCATTGATTTCCTAACTAATTTTAGTAAACAAGCAATATACAATAAAGTTTTTAAAAGCTTTTACCTCGTGCTAAACGAAGAAAACATGCAACCGATAAACTGTTAATAAGAATTAATAATTACAGTTGTTGCATAAATAAGAATTCCTGAAAGTCACAATTAATTATTATAAAACGTAGTTTCTATTTTGATCGTGAAAATCTCAAAATCTCATTATAAATAATGTTACACGACGAATTAAAATAATATCATGTCACAAGTAATACAATTCAAGAGAAAGGGTTTACTATAATTTTTTTCCATTATTCGTGCAAAAATAAACTAATGCTTAAAAAAATTAAGGTAATTATTAGTTAATTACTATTAAATTTTCAAAAAGAATTGTTAAATTTCACATCCGTTAGATAGTGTTGACAATAACGAACTGCTTCATTAACTTCGTTATTAACATCGTAACTTTCAAATTTGATACTTTAATTAATCAATCATAATATTATTATTCTGTACGGTGTGATAATGGGCGTTTTCTTATTTTTTACTTAACGAATATTACTAATTTAATTAATTTAATTCAAAGTTCGTCGACTTCCAATTTATTCGACCATAACGAACAGGGTTTTAAAGAAACCGAAAGTTAATGTGGTGAGATAGCGAACCATATAGAAGAACTATCGAGAGCAACTCTGCAACCTCCTTGATTGATAAAAGATGAAAATAGATTTAAGTAGAATAAGAAAAATATAAATTATAAAAATTTAGCATTCAGGTTATTGCATCGTAAAATTTTCGAAATTAATAGAATTAACACCATAGCATAAATAATTACCAAACTGTGAAACATTAATTTTTAATGCTGAAAACGAATAAAATTGAATGGTAAATTGCGTCAACGTGTTGATGCAAAATTAAATTATTTTCAAATTTAAGCACCCTAATAAATGATTAAGTACTTGAAACCATAATTATTTAATACAATTAGGTAAAACTTCTATAGTACAAAGATGTCAACTGAAAATTTCACACGCAATCATTCTGCTATTTAGCGTTGGAGCTATGTCAACATTTCTCATTACGATATGACATTTTAATACAATTTAATAATTTTCTCAGTTATCAAAGTGTTTCATTTAAAAGAAATAAGGTTAATTCGATAATTTTTACATAATAACATAAACTTGGCATTTTAAATATAACAGTTACCTCAGCATCGGCATCGGAAACAATAGTCACTAATACAAGTTCTTTCTTTTAATTGACATTTGTATTTTGGATTGTGTGAAACATCTTAATCAAAGCAAAAACTAGAATGACTGTAATTGAACCTGCCACGTAACTAATTATGTTAATTAATTAACTAATTAATCCTTAACTGTAAACAATTTAATACCTTAACACCTATAATAATGGATAATAGTAATCCCTGGATTTCACAAAAAAATCAAATTAAAATGAACTTAAAGTGATTAAAAGTTAATTCCTATTTCCGTTGCTTTTTCAAAAGGAATTTGTAATTTGCAATTGAAAATAAATTATATAAAACAGTTACATAATATCACGAACAACGGTTTACTTCAAAACATCTGTGATGATTTTCAATTAATTGCAACTCGATATCAGCTGGTCTAAATTTTGGAAAAAAAAAAGTAACAGTTAATTGAACTGATAATATGAAAACGATATGCTCAATGAAAAGAAATCTTTATGGAGGAAAAACTTTTTCGTAATGAACTTATTGGACTTTCTAGAAGATGCACAAATTTGTATAAAACCGATTAACACAGATCTATAATGTCTCAGAATTCTTGATAACTTTCAGTGTGAACTTATAAGTATGCGTTTTCTATAAAAACAATTTTCAATAAGAATAAAACAATTAACTACAGACTAATTAATCGGCCAGCATAGAGAAAATACAAAGAAAAAGAAACGAGGTTTAAAATAAAATTATTTGATATGCGCTATGAAAAACCCTTAATTACTTTCAAAAATTAAAATTATTATGAATCTTAATAACTATAATTATAATTTTCAATTTAAAAACCAAAATTAGATTAAAATCTATTAAAATGGATTATTTAAAGAACTGTAGCAAAGGAGATGGTCCAATTGCTAACAAGTTGTGTTTTAAGGTGAATCTGATCGCTCTAGTGAGCTTAAATTATTGTAACGTGACGGTGCTCAGCCACATTCACCTTCATACGATTTGCCTCAGGTTACACTACTATTGCTTATTTGTTTAAACAAACTACCAAAATTATAAACTTATGGTACATTAGATATGGTCATCGATGTAGAAAAGAAAATGATCCACTTATATTTCGTGAAAATAGAGCACCTCGTTAAAATGAAATAAAATGAAGCATTAATCAAATTTCAAAAAAACAAAAAAATTAATTAACTCAAATTATTAATTTTTACGACTTTGCGATAGCTATAACAAAATTTCTAAATTCATCGTGATGTCAATGTCAAGTTACGCCAGGATAATTTTCAACAAACAACGAAAGTAAAAATTTTGATTTGCTCAATTAAAGCAAAAGTAATATAGCTTTCGTGTGACAGTAGACGAAAAAAGTTTAATATGACAATTCTTTTCTTTTATCAATCAAGAATTGGATGGATTAAGAATATATCTAGACCGAGCTTTTACTTTTGCATTACGGTAAAAATTTTAATTTCAAACAGACAATAAGAAATGTTACTTATTGCGAGTTGTAAACAAAAATAGATTATAATAAAAAGCAACAGTAAACAAGAATAAACAAAAACTATCAGTAAAGTGGATCGATTAAAATATAAAAATTACCTATTGAAAAGGTTCAAGCGTTCTCATTTTTATTCTCGATGATAAATTATCAAGATTCTTGGCACTGATTTTTAAGAAAAATAAACCATATACTGTACTTATAACGTAATAAAAAATTGAATTGTTAAATACAATCGTAAACAATGCATTTATAGCGAAAAGTTTGCAATCACATGAATAACAGAGAAATACATACATAGGTATACCGGAATTTTGGATATAGTAACAAGAATTGAAGAGTTCCATCAATTGCATCATTAACATTTAATCTCGTTATAATTTTAAAGCATGAATGTGCGAACGAAGAGATTTAATTAAGGTTTAAAGTGCATATCTGCAATTTTCCTACGTTACGTATTCATTCAATTAATATTGCCTTAATACGGTTAAGTTATAGATCAAAATTAAAGATAATTATTACCAATCAGTCTCGTAATATATACATATACATATGTGGTTAGCAAATTAAAGTTTTCCATGCAAAAGAGTTGAAGCTTTATATGTGTTATTAAAACCTAACGTAACCCAATTAAATGAAATACTGTGAGAAAATGTTATAAAATTGCAAGAACTACAATAACAATACAAAATGTAACTTGGAAAACATTATTAAGTAGGAAAAGTTGTACCAACACTTGAATAAACTATTTGAAGTGAATTCAAGAAGGCATAAGTGCAACTAAAATTTTGTAACATGGCTCACTTCATATTTACAAAATAATACAACAAAGAATAGTAAATTACTTTCTCAAAGAATTTCAAAATTGCATGTGAACTATGAAGTGAAGAAAAATTTTTGTTCCAACCACACAGACATAACATTGAATATGGTCATAATGTAATGATTTTCTCACATCTAATAACATTTGTGAAAGGAAGAAAAACAGCAAGGCAAACAGCAAGTTATTGAATAAAATAATAAACGCTTTATTTATACTAAAATGTAAACAACGTGATGACACTTCACGTGAGTTTAACAATGGAATTCTCCTTGAACTTAAAAGATTCACCAAAGTAATTGCAACAACTGTCGGCACAAATTATAGGAAATAACCGTAAACGGAAAATACTAAAATTTAAAAAAATTCCACTTAATACAAAATCGAAATAACTGCTGATTGATTGTTGCACAATAAATTAATTATTATCACTTCATTATTTTATCCTTGTGTATAGAAGTGACGTTTAAATTTTATCATAAAAATTATTTAACGACAATAGAGCCCAACAGGAGGTCCGCAAATAATCATCTAAGATGAGTTAACGATTACGTTATAAATAATTTAAGAGTTTTTATCTTGTCGTGATCATTTAGAGATCTCGATAAAATGTTCGACAACACAATTTAATCAAAAATCATGCCTTGAAGAATTAATCATATGGATGCAGCCATATGATTATTTACCAGTAAATATTTCTACATCCGCAAATATACATAAACCCCATATTCGATTAATATTATAGTTAATTATAAGTTATAGAAAAAACAGCTGACAATTATTATAAAAAATTATATTAAATCAATATTCGATCAATCAATTTATTAATTTAAATCAAATAATCATATCAAAAAGCCAAAAAGAAAAGAACCATTGTTCACACTGTTAATAGAAGTTTATTAATTAATATAATAAATAATAACAACATGATTTATAAATCGGGAAGCTTACAATATGTTGAAAAAATGTACTTTTTGCGTGGCTACATAGTATAAAAACATAATGAGGATATTGAGAGAGGTCATATTGTACCGTATACTTAATTTGCAATTTTTTGCCTAGTTAATCATATTAAAGACTTACTAATTGTACTTTCATTGAAAGTAATTTTAAAAAAGATTAATTGGCTTTTTTGTGAAAAAGAAGTGCTATATAATCCTTTTCGCAGAGCGACCCTGTTTTTCAATTTTCGTCTTCTGGGAGTCCAATTGTGTTCGTCAAGTAAAAAGAGCCACTTAAATAATTTTGCTTTCACTAAAAGCAATTTCAAAATGTGTGCTTGAAATAAACAAAAACTTAATTCAAACAATGTCAAGAGAAACTGAATATCAGAGTGTTCAATGACGCCTAACCGGGATATTGCCTGGAACCAACAAGTAAAAAAAGTAATCGAAATCGCAATTATTCCATAAAAAACAATTAAAAAAGTGAAAAAGCACATAAAACAAAAAATTTAAGTGTTAGATTCACTAAGCAGATAACTAAAATAAGAATACCGCCAATTTCAAGTGACGGTTCAATCGTCTCTTGTTTTTACGGTGCTTAATTTAAAAAGCGGAAGTGTTAACGTTTACATACAATGGTTAAAGTAACATTGAAACGCCTTATGAATCAAAAATTACAGAATCACTTTCCAGAAAAAAGTGACAAGTTAATTTGAAGGTAATTTTTAAAAATTGTTCTTTTATAATCGTGTGGTAATACCAAATAATTACTTAAAATACCAGAAACATTCAGTAATTTAATTATAGTTCTAATTATAAATGCATCCTTATGTAATCATTCAAATTTTTTGTAGCCAAAAAATACCGAAAGCTCACTTTGGAATCCTGAGTAAAGAGCAAACAATTTTATTTGTCTATATGATTTGCTTTAGAACAGAAAGAGAAGAGAAGACCTTTTATTCAGCATAACTTTGTATTCCAATAGTTACACTCCCTTGATGAAAATTAAGGTGTAACTTTTAACATTGTACGTGTAAACGTGGTAAATATTTTATCGATGTAACCTAGTAACAAAGTGTCACATGTAGACGGTGTGGTATCAGTTTTCGCTAATATCTATATAATTATTAGGTATATTGAATCATAAATTAATATTAAACTTCTAACTTCTGAGCTTCAGAGTTTCAGTTTGATTAAATACAGTTTTTATTTAGTAAATCGAAATTGTAAAAATCATTGCTAAAAACTTACAATCTTAATCCTAAAATTTTTATCTTTTACTTGTTAAAATAAATGTTTTATTTTATTGCGGCACTAAAGTTACTTTAGTGCATCTAACATGCACTATCTATAAAGCCGTCATATTTTTGTTTGACTTTTAATGCCGTCCGTTATCGATAGTAAAAGCAATTCTAAACAAATATATAATAATTCATTTTTACGTTTGAAGAAAACCTTATATTTAATGTAGAACAAAAGTGACTTTGTGGTTTGCTTACCACAAAAAGTTCTGTTTTTGTTGCTTATAAAACAATATAATACAATTGTGGCAAATTAAAACCATAATAACTTTATATTATAGCATGTACAATATCTCAGTAAAATGTACTTTTGCATACCAGGAAATTAATATACTTTTACTTCTTTTTTTTTAAATGTGTAAATATAAATATTAGCAAAAACATTCAGACTTGACGTGCAACGGATTTTAATAAGTCGCAATAAGATGTAATAATGTTACCTATAATTCGAGTCCAAATTTATAGAAAGTTAGTAATTTATCAATAGGTTTCGAGAGACACGATTTCAGAATTGTCATTGAAGGGGAGGGGGTAATAAATAATTGAAATATTTTTATCGTAGAAAAATAGGTAACATTGCCCAATTATTCAATTTTAAACTCAACAATCTAATTTTTTTAAACATTTGTTTTATTTTACTGCCGCCCGCTACCTTATTACATAACTTTTAGTGCCGCCATATTGCTGGCAGTTTGGAAAAAATAGCATGTCGCCTATTTCTTTACTGTTATGTTGACTTGCCATGGAAAGTCATTTTCAGTCCGTTAGTTGTCTAGAGAGATTAATATGTATTTTCATTGAAATAAAAATTTTCATTCAAATGTTTAGTGGTGCAATTAAATAACTAGAAAATTACATAGGCCTGTAAAGAACGGTCATTAACCTCACACATGCATTCCAAGGGAGCGGAAGACACGAGAGACAGTTCCGGAAGTTTTAGCGGCATATCTTTATACGAAAGTTTCAATTTATGCATCGTCACTTAAGAATTAATCTGTGTCTAATAATGAGAAATCTCTTCAAAGTAATCTAAAATCTGTCAGTAGTCCAGTAAAACATCACGATCCATATAATGGCTAGACAATCTGCATATGTTCTAGTATTCTGAGGATACTACTTCTGTGGTAGCTCACGTTACATACTATTGTTGGAGGACTATCTGTATCTTTTGATAGATTACAAATCGCATAAAATGTTCGAATTTGTTTCTATAGACCCAAATTTCAATTGATAAAATACAAAATTTTCAACCAAAGTGTTGTTTTATGTTTACAGCACCCATATTTATGTTTATGTAACCACTTAATAGGTATCTATATTTCTGCGATTTGAGCAAAATCAGAGTTTACCTATAAAAAATTATATTGAAGTGTTTGCCGCATACGAGGTTTTTACCTGGTACACACCAAGACTCTAAATTATAACTTAAAAATTAATGATTAAAAATTATTTAAAATATGTCAACACTATTTCATTCTCCGCAGAAAAATATAAACAACTTTGCTAAGTTTCTCTCAAAAAAAGACATCGAGAATATATCTTTCGTTTTCATGTTATTGATCCACCCTGTATATTTCAAAACCTATAGCATTACATGGAATCGTTAATATTGAGCTTTGACGCCATACAGGACGAACCTGGCTAAAGCTAATAGTTTTCTATTGTCTTCGCCAACAATAGAGGGGCCTCTGCATTGCTAATACAACACTGCGTAAATTAATTACTGCTATTGTATGTATTTTGTAACAAAAATTTTCGCGCTAGTATTCAAATGTTAGTATTCATTAGGTACTAGTGCTTCTCAGTTGAAAACCAAAAAAAAGAAATTTTCTAAATATTTGAAAATCCCTTCATTTACGCACTTGTTTTAATTAAATCTTCATCACGTGTTAAAGCAATTTTTCATTTATAACATTTTATTCCAACATTACAAACTAATGACTCATAAATATTATTAACGGTACAATTTTGCCAAGGTGATTCAAGTTATAATTTAACTTTAATGCAATAAAAATTTATTGTGCTGATCTGAAACACAAACCATTGGGGATTCAAGTAAAAAATAAAGCTGTAAATATTTATCGAAAAGTTTCACCCAAAAAATTAAATGTGGGCCAGTTTTCCAAGTTTGTTGGCTACGACGTGATAAACAACATTTTTCAAATAGTACTACAGAAATGGGAAGCAAGGAAGTAAAGAATTTAATTTAAAAAAACGTTAAAAATCAATTCGCGAAATTATGTTCATTTAATACGAATTTTATAGAAATTTCGCGTGAATATTAGTAATGGTAAATGTAACGACTACAATAATAAAAGATATTGAGGTTATATTAAAAATACCGTTATTTTTATTATCATTTATAAAATATTATAGTAATGGCCTTATTATTCAATAAAATTGACCAATCGAATATTGCATGCTATGTGTTAGTTGAAAATGCACGCAGCAACCGGCGAATTATGCAATCGATTGAAATGTGTGATGATCACGATAACCAACTTCGCGCGCTGAAAGCTTTACTTTCAATACACCAAATCTATTACAATGAAAAGCTTCAGATATTTTGCATTATTTTCAAAATTTAAAATAGCAAAGTATTTTGAAATATTATTCGTATAAGTATTATCATCGATTGGTGACCCACATAAAGTTGAAACAAAATTGAAAAATAATGACAAGCAGTTCTTTTCAATCAAATAAAAAAAAATGAATAAATTTATTGAACATCGGTAGTGCAGCAAAGTTGAAAGTAAATATTTAAATTTTATTCAACCTCTAATAGCTCACAAATGAATATTTAAATTGTGTCAAGTAAAGTTTAGCAATTTATTTAATAATTGCACATGAATTAACTTCAGTTTTATTTACAATTATATCGATAATTATTAGTCGTTTTCTTTTTCCCACAAGCCTACTTAACAGGAAATTCTAAATTATTGACTTCCTCAGGTACAAGAAAATATAGAAATTCAGTCGAGTATCGATATCATGGAACACCGTTTCGCTACAACCGACAAATTGGTCGTACAACAGAAATCGCGATGATTAAATCTTAATAGACGACGCGCAGCAAACAGCAAGGCAAGTAAAATAAATTAGTAGAATTATTTTATCGATAAGTATCTGTCTAAGTCAATCAAAGAATATAATAGTAAACACTGGTACCGTGTCTTTTCAATCTAACAAACGTGAACGTAAACAATCGCTAAATAAATACGAAACGTTTAACAAATAAGTAATAGTGGTAAAGTGAAAAACCACAAACAATTAATCTTTCGTGAATAAACATCAGAAGATAAATAGAAAACGTGCTGTCACCGTTTGCGATTGAAAAGACGAAAATTCCGTTAAACTTCATATGGTCAATACAGCCGTTACGTAGATATTGGCTTTAGGCCATTGACTTGTCTTTATCATCAAACGAGTTTTAATCTTCTTGTCCACGGAAGACATGAAAATGTAATTTAAGTCACTATGTATAGTTTTAAGATGAATCTGGTAAGGTTATGTTAATTTTGTTTTGTGATGTAGGTCATGAGGTGTCGAAAAATTTTGGGGATCCTAGTTGCAACAACGCTTCTTACCACAATATCTGGACAATGTCCTTGGCAAAGGCAAGTTCCAGAACTACAATCGTCCTGCTTGTGTTCCTACAATTTAGGACACGAACTTTCAGTGCAATGTGATATAGTTGATTGGCAGAAACTAATTAATACGTTAAATCAATACGCGTCCGATACCCCAATAGACTTATTATATGTAAATAATTCGACAATTAAAGCTTTGACTGACTCAATTTTTGCTCAATTAAAAGTGCATAATTTACAATTATCGGGATGTAAAATAAAAACAGTGTCGAGTGAAGCGTTGAACGGACAAGAACAATATTTAAAAAATTTAAACCTACAAGACAATGATTTAAGCGAAGTGCCCGTTGAAGGTCTTAGATTGATGAGATCGTTAGTTTTGCTTGATTTGTCGCATAATCGTATAAGTGAAGTACCGGATGGTGCCTTCGAAACGTTAACCAAATTAGCGACTCTAAAATTATCTGACAACAATGTGACTTTAAGTGACGGAGCTCTACGTGGACTAGAAGGATCTTTAAAAAATTTAAATCTCAAAGGAACAAAACAAAAAGAAATTCCAATCTCGATACGAGGATTGAAGACGTTAGCGTTTCTAGATTTATCACAAAACAGTATTAGAGAACTGCCAGGACCAGATGGAATTAGAACATTTGATGGTTTAGACTCACTTACAGCATTAAATTTAGAAAGAAACCTTATACAAACTTTAGAAGATAATTCATTCTTTGGGATACGAAATACGTTAAGTTCTCTCAGTTTGCTAAATAATTTATTACCAGATTTTCCGACTGGCGCAGTGGACACGTTGACAGAATTGAGGGTCTTGGATATCGGATTTAATTTATTAACCGAACTACCTAATAATGCATTCAACGGAAACCCATCTTTAACATTGCTAGCATTAGATGGAAATCCGTTGTCTACAATTCCATACGAAGCATTCGTTCACCTCAACGCCAGCTTACGCGGGTTAAGTCTGGGGGGACGATTTTTACATTGCGATTGTCGATTAACGTGGATTCTCGATTGGATTGCTAACGGAGATTTACAAGTTACCAGTCGCGAACGAAATCCCCAATTTTGTGGAAGTCCTCCACGTTTTAGAAACAGAAGTTTTTATTCGATTCAAACGGAAGAACTGAATTGCAGTACTGTTTTGCAAGATCCCGTTGGCATTGCTACCGTATTAAACGAAGACTTGGACGATGTTTCTTTATCGGATTATATACCTTCGACGAAACAATCAACATCTTCGCCGCAAACAACAACGACAACGACGACATCAACCACAACCACAACCGAAGACCCTACAATACCTACATCATCGAAAAGCTCGACATCGGCTACAAGTTCGAGTACGGCTGCCGATGCAACCATAACAACCAGCATTAAATCCACCAGTATGAGTTCCAGTACCACAACGAAAATTTCAAAAAAACCATCAAAGGTTACGACGCCATCGTGGAGACCAAATTCAAACACTCGAGCACCCTTAGTTGTAGGATATCAACCAAAGACTAATAAAGCCGAAGAAACTATGGAAGTTATTGTCAAGAATGCATATCGACAAGATAATTCCGTAATCATTCAATGGGGATCGGACACGGCAAATATTTTAGGTTTTCGAGTTGTTTATCGTCTTTTTGGCGATAAAACATTCAAACAGGGCCCTCCATTGGAAGCTAGCGAAAGAGAATTTAAAATAAAAAATGTACCTGCACAGGTAAGTCATAATAAAAATTCTCAATACCTAATTCTTACTAATATAACATTAATGTTTTAAGGAATGCATTGTTGTATGTGTGGTTTCCTTGGAAGATACAAATGTGACACCGGATACGGTTCCCTATTCCCAATGTAGAGAAATTCGTACGGTGACATCGGCAACATCAAATATGGATAAAATTACAATTGCAGCCAGTGCAGCAATTTGTGGAACAATTGTGGTAGCGGTTATAATATTCGTCGCAGCATCGCGAAGACGAACAAGAAAAATGCATAATCTTCATCAGCAAAAATTAGAAACAAAGCATGGTTTACCAATTGCCGGTCTTCCGGTCAACTGTTGTGGCGGTTTGGGAGGAGCTCCTAGTCCCGGGGGACCATTATCATCTTTAGCAACGCTAAATGCTTACAATAATACCAAAGTATGTATTAGTTTTATTAAAGAATGAAACGATAAAAAGATTTTATTTCAGGATTGGGATCAGATATCGAGTTATAGTGCTCAAAGTAATAGACGACCTGTGATGTACCCAATTGATCAGCCATCATCGTTACAAGATGATATGCGATCACATTTTAGTTCAAAAGGCAATAAGCCACGTTCGATCGCAGATGGACAATCACAGCACAGCTTTTCAAATCATTCGGGAAGATATTTGACAAACAATGCATTTCCAACAAACCTCTTGGCAACACGACAAGGTAAAATATTGATAAATTGATATTTTAAGTTAAGATTGATTACGGGTAATTGTTCAATTTTACAGACTTGAGACAATCACGACAATCTTTAGCTTTGCAATCAGACCGGCTCTCCCGTAGTTCTCATCCTATGTCGCATGCACCAGCTCATTCTATATCATCTTCAACGAGACGAAACAGACCTAGATCACGATCCCGTGATCACCATAGACCAAGTAGTCGTTATAGTACGGCAGGATCTACTCACACTATAAATAATTATTGCGACAATTCCGATAATTGGACTGATCACGATATGGACATTTACATGGCCCGAAACCCAACTACAAGAGGGGGTTTAGTTCCTCTATAATAGAAGTTTGTAAATTTCTTAAAAATAGTTTTATAATAATTTATTTTTCTTGTGCTCTCAACCTTCAAGCTAAAATACTGTAAAGCCTGATTAAAAACAAAATTATAAGAAAAAAAATAAATATTATAAGAATATAGTAATAATGTACCATAATTTATATTTGTATGCATGTTGAAAATAAATATTTTTTTTTTAATAACGAATTCAAATATTTAAAACATCTCACTTTGAAAACTCATGTTTTAGAAATTAACCAAGAAAAAAGATATGAAGAAAACGAGGAATAAATGCAAGCAAAATTGTTCAAATTAAAAAACAGAAGTGGAATATAACTTAATTTAAATTATATGCATACATAGTTTTTAAAGAGATTATGTCAAATTTAAAAAGTAATTAAGCACACATTATTTATGAAACCCTCGTTAAATTTCTCCAACATATTGAATGTAATTGATGCTTAATGAAATTTGATTATAAATTGAAATTGCACGACATTAAATAATAATCTTGGCTAATATTCTGAACGTTTAGTAATTCGTTATTGGTATCTCTTTCCAGAACAGTATATTTATCTTCATAAAAAAACAATTTTTAAAGCTTTAAATTCTAAGATCCTCTTTACTATCCAAAATTTATAAAAACCCCTGACATCGCCTACCTTAAAGAATATTAGACAAAGCAAAGTGTATAAAATCGAAAATAGCTAAAACAGCATTTTAGAGGAATCAGTTGGTTTATAGTACGCACTGTAAAAATAATATTACAAAAGAACTTTTCAGTTACTTCAAGTTGCCATTTAATCAATTTAATATTATTTTACATTATTTATTATTTTCGACCTGATTTCCTTTTTAGCTTTTTATATATTTTTTTATTAATTTTAACCCGAATATGTACATTTATACGATCAATACGTTTTTTAATAAAAATTATGATTAGTTATTTGAAATAAAAAAAAAGATTGAAACACGTAGATATCGTTTTTACAAAATGTTAGATTTTAGCATTTCCTTTAACTTTTCTTTTGTGAAACTGAAACGTTGTTTGCAACCTTTACTTGCAAGTTCAGGATCTGGGATAGCTTGATGGGTTCTCAGAACATTAAATTCAGGACAAAATTTAATCTCCTTTCAAACTTGAATAATTTTTGCGCATATTTTTACCTAAGCTTTTATTAATATATTACAAAAACCTACAATAAAGAAGACAGCAAACATAAAATTCACGATTTAGATTAAAAATTATTAGAATAGTGGTCACACTGAAATTAATCCTCAACAGGGCCGTATTTACGGGTGGGGTTTTAGGGGTTACAACCCCTCCCGAAATTATTTATCAATAAATAAAGTACTAGAAGTCCGACTGAAATCGTAACAAAATCAGAAAAAAAAATCTTTAAAACTATAAAAAAAACATTAAACTTGAAGTGTTTAAATAAAAATTAAAACTAAAGAGATATTTCTAATAAATTAAATGAGGTATTTTATCTTAATTCTTACTATTATGGTAAAAATTTTAAATTGCTATAAATTGTTTGAACCAAAAATTTTAAAGCAAACAAATTTTATAACCATCATGGGCAGCATAGCTTAAAATAAGACTTCCGCAATAAATTAGAGTGGTTATTGTAAACTCATAAATTATTTTATATTTTGGGGTTCGTTTTTTACAACGGTTTTTTACAAGAGAGTTTAAAATAAAAATATGAATAAGGTTAAAGTTATTAAAAATATCGTGGTAAACAAAACTTTTAAAATGGCACAAACAAAATTTTATCCGCGATAACGCCCAAAAGTCAATCTGTAATCAAAATTTGTCGCTCCCTCGACAAATTATTTTCACCCTTTAAATAAAGTTCACAAAAATCAAAATTTTCTCTGAATATCGAACTCAAATAAAAAAAAATTGCTCAAAAAATATAATCACTTTAATTAAATAATCTTCTCACAAAATTTAAACTTTCTTGCGGTCACTTTCGACCAAAGGTTTGAAAGCATTCAAACAAAATTTTTCAATAACCATACTCAAAAATAAAATCTTAATTTCAAAAATACTACTTGCACAAAATTATACTCAAAAAATCGGCGGAACAAAATCTAGGCTTTTGTCGTTTCCGTCATCTTGGCAAAAAAATCTCTTTCTACTCACCTTTCTGCAAATATTACATTTCAAAAATTAATATAACAAAATTTAAATTTAAAAAAATCACCAAGGTTCGGTTGTTCAGTTGCAGGCTAAACCAAAAAATTTAGATTAACTAATAATATTTTTTAAACAACAGCTTTTCAACGTAATATTTCATTGATTAATCCAAATCTGTTGGTTTAACTTACAACTGAACAACTGAGCCCAAAGGTTTCAAATCAATTCAAAAATTACAACTGAGGGACTGAGGCGTTCAAATCCTCCTTTCGTAACACGGCATATATAAGCTTCTACAAATACTGTGTACCCTGCTAGTGACACAGCCACGCCGGGAAGAAGTTTCTTTTCACTCAAAAAAGAGAAAAGCTATTTAAGAAATTCTACTGGATAAGAACGGCTAACAAGACTAGCTCTTATTCTTATGTCCAGTCATAGAACTATGCCAATCCCCAGTGACCTGGTTTTAGGATAAATTTTCATAGTGCAAGATGATTTTAGTTGGTACTTTAAGTTTTTTAAATTGCATTTATTTTGCCGATTTTAGCATGACTGACGGTTTAAGTTGAGACTTAAACTTTTTTATTTAGGTATTTACCTATTTATTGAGTTCCTTCTATTTTTAATTTTATATTTTGTTTGTTTTTTATTGTAGTCTTTTTTTTATTTTTTAAATATTTTTTATTTTTTGTTTTGAATATTTTTTATCCTTTGTATTTTAATAAATTAGCTATTTATTTTTTAATTTTTTTAAAACCCCCCCCGAAAATCTAGTCTAAATACGGCCCTGATCCTCAAGTTTTAAATGTATGCATATAATATAAAAACAATACGAGAAATATACCGCTCTGCTCAAATGCAATATTTTGTGGTATAATTTAAGGGATGTATATCCGTGGGTTTAGCAAAATTTATAACAACGGTATAACTTACAAAAAAAGTGCACGTTCAATGTTGGTAGAAAAGTTAGTAAATACAAGCACACGTAACAGCATAAATTAGCATTTAAAATGAAATAAGAGGTTTTATTATTGGATGAAATATTATTTACAGAAAAAAAACATAAAATGTAATTAAAACTTTTAATCGTTTTTAAATTGTATCGCTACTTGAAAAATTTTTGTGCTAAATTCTGAAATTTATGTTATTCCAATCGTGTGGCGTCATCTGCCGCCAAAATTGAGTAACTAAAAGGATTGCTTTTTATTATTCATAAACCAATCTTTCGTAAATGCTTGATGCAAAAAATTTAACAGGTTTCTAAATTTTTCTGATGCACACTTTTGGTGTGCGGGCATACTTGACATTTCTTATATAGAAAAGATTCAAAATAATAAGTAGGTAGGTACATAAAAAAAGAAGACCTAATTTAGTTAATAATCTGCATAATACGGTGAATAAAAGAAAATTTCATCTTACACAATATGCTATCACCACATCCATAAATTTTAAATCAAGGTTACATTATGTCTTCTTACTTGTTTGTCATGTGAAAATTTCTATGATTCACGAAAAAAAACATAATTATGTAATAAAAAAAAATGTACACTTGTAGTTTACTAAAAATTTCCCATTTTAAATTTGATAACATTCGTTCACTAACGTCATGTAATGTAAATGCAAATTTATATGCTACTTGAACTAAATAAGGTTGGTGAAATAACCATTTAAATTGGTATTTAAGTTAATCCTGTGTGTGGTAGGAACATTTAACATAAATATAATCTAAAAGTCTAGAAAAATTCTAATCTAGAAACAATCTACGAGTTCTAACCCCTCGCGGAGGTTATAACCATTTCGTGTAACGTACGCATTTTTAAAAAATTAATTAAAACATGATTTAATCGAAAGAAAGAGAGACAGATCAAAAATATCTACCCTATCAAACTCATACTTAAGCCTTAAACCATTTTAACATTCATATAAGATTATAAAAATTTATAACGTTATAAGATGCCAATAAACTACTCTAATTCGAGTTACCAAATTTTTCTGTTTGATGTTAAACCAAGTATTGATCCAGATTGACTGGTATTGCCTGTCAAGCCACGTATACTTTTAGGTTCTAAACCGAAAAACAATTGCGGAAATTAAGACCCAACGTCCATACAAACTTTGAAGTTTAATTCTACGAAACCATACGATAAGAAAAAAGTCTATATTTTCAAAAGCTTTGTTGATATTGTATTCATATATAAATTTAACCGTTTAAAATATATTACTATAGACTTGATTTTTCTTAAAAATAATATATACAGGAAATTAATGAATGTATGCGTCTTATTTTCATTTAAATCTCCATATTGATTTCATATTATATTAGTAGAGTATCAATCAATTGACAATGGTAAATCCTTTTCAATACATCAATCAATCACCCTATCAAACTCATACTTAAGCCTTAAACCATTTTAACATTCATATAAGATTATAAAAATTTATAACGTTATAAGATGCCAATAAACTACTCTAATTCGAGTTACCAAATTTTTCTGTTTGATGTTAAACCAAGTATTGATCCAGATTGACTGGTATTGCCTGTCAAGCCACGTATACTTTTAGGTTCTAAACCGAAAAACAATTGCGGAAATTAAGACCCAACGTCCATACAAACTTTGAAGTTTAATTCTACGAAACCATACGATAAGAAAAAAGTCTATATTTTCAAAAGCTTTGTTGATATTGTATTCATATATAAATTTAACCGTTTAAAATATATTACTATAGACTTGATTTTTCTTAAAAATAATATATACAGGAAATTAATGAATGTATGCGTCTTATTTTCATTTAAATCTCCATATTGATTTCATATTATATTAGTAGAGTATCAATCAATTGACAATGGTAAATCCTTTTCAATACATCAATCTTAAAAATATACTTTTATAGTATATACAATAACTTGGTTGGTGCTAATGCGCTCATATAAAAAGGTCTTCATGGAAATTAATAAGAACATAAACTTAAGAATAAAGTGCCTGAGAATCATACTGCATAGCAGTACCGGATTATCCATAAGGTGGATAAGGCAACTGCCTAGGGGCCCCGCATCGACCAGGGGCCCCTTGCACGCACCAAGAAAAAAAAGGTTTCATCGAATGAATTTTGTTTTGAAAATTTGTATACTTCCTCAATTATATTTCTTTTTTACGACGCATGTTGTCAGTTGATGAAATACTTCATATATAGTAGAACTAAAAATAGCTGTATTTGACGATATAGGTAAGGAAAGCGTTAATTCAGAACGCACTTTGGAATGCAATTCGGACTTCATTCACGTTAGGCGGGGAATCCCCGATTTGTCGGAAGCGTTCCCTAGCATGATGTATGGTAAACATACATAAACATACGTATGGTAATGTATAGTATGATTTCAAAATGCTTCATTTGTAATTGCGATTTGTGAGTTTTGCGACCGTGAATTCATTATCACATAAGAGATTAAAGTAACAGGATACCAAAAGAGTCGATCTGATCGACTCGACTTTTGTAAAAGAAAAACTGTATTTTAAAAAGTAAGAAAGGGGTAAAGGAAAGGGGTCCTGAGAATTGCATTGCCCGGGGGTCCTGATAGGGTTAATCCGGCCCTAAAACTTAAAGAATAAATAACAACAAACTTTCCTTTAATATTATGATGCAACCTCAACTTAAAATTGATTTTATCTAAGAAAGATAAGGTAACAAAAATTTTAAAATCAAGCATTATGTTTACTTTAACACTTAGTTTATTAATTTCTTTTGATAGTTGGGATTTTTTATATCTGTTTTTAGTCATTTATTATCATTCTTAAGATGTCAAAGAAACGATATTATAAATATTTCGTACATAATTCATTAATTATTTATATAAAAATACCTGCGTGAAATTGTGCGATAATTGCAGTTCTCAGCAATGTAAGATGACAAATTTTAATAAAATCGATTAATAATTGTGATAAAAAGAATGATGATAATTTTTAGTTAGAAATGTAATGTGAACTCCATACTTTGAGAAATATACAAAATAAATGTTCATGTATTTTACAAATGGTGCTAAAAGGCACTATCATTTTTTTTTTTTATAAACTAGAGACAAAATAAAAAAAATTTTTAGTAAAATTGCTTATTTTAGGTTAATACTAATAGGAATAAATAGTTAAAACCATATTTTTTTAATTTTTGCTACCCTTGGTAAAAGATGGGTTAAACAGAAAATTTCAATCTTAAATAATGGCTTTTGTGTCACAAATGACTAAATATATAACAATTTCTTATCGTAAGTTTTTGTAATATGTTAATAAAACATGCGCAATGCATGCGTATAGCAATATTATTGCTATACAATAATATTTGCTGATGGTGCAAATGATTCGCTTCGGTT
The DNA here is from genome assembly GCA_911387805.1 of Cantharis rustica. Taxonomy (NCBI): domain Eukaryota; kingdom Metazoa; phylum Arthropoda; class Insecta; order Coleoptera; family Cantharidae; genus Cantharis; species Cantharis rustica. Next base: position 109,718,641 of record OU426877.1, on the reverse strand, counting down.
TGTGAGAGGACTCAATAATAATAATTTACAAGACAACAATAATGAATTGTCTAATATGAATTACAATTGACGCTTTCTGTTGGCAGAAAACATCAATCTATAGAAATTAGGTTTTAGTTATTAAAAAATTGAAATAATTTAGTGTAAAACGAAAAACAGTAATTGATATCTCACTGAACTTTAGTTATTGCCCTATACAAAAATTATTGTTTCACTCCATGTATTTACTTTAATCAAAGTATTATTAATATAACCAATAACCAATCTTTTACTTTGTAATATACTGTGCCATTTCTTTTCAATTTCCCACTTATATTTATTTTTAAAAGTAAAAAATAACAAAAAACAATATTAGCAATTCATTATTGGTGATATTGACAGCAATGTAAAGCGTTCGCCATGAGACTCTAGACTCATCACTAATGATAGCAATGAAAGTGAATAATCCAGGTTCTATATCAACAGGTCAACTGACAACTAGATAAGTTTAAAACAGGATTAAATGATAAATAATAATAATAAGCAAATAAGATCAGAATCATCGTATTCTTTGTACTTTACAGACTCTCACAATATCCTGGCTTACAATCTTGCAGAAATTCATGATTCCTCATTGGTTTAATTTCATCATTGCCTACTTAATTTCTTTGAACCAGCTCCTCTGCAAGACCCTAACACAGATGTCACTATACTGATCTTTTTCTTAATCGTGTTGTATTCCTGTTCGTCAACATATTTTCATTAGCATAATCATCTCAATTAACTATTTGTATTTTATCTTAAGCATTGCTTTCACCTGTGTTATTTATTTATATTCTCATGCCTGTTAAACCTTTGTCATTTCCTCGTTGACTTTTCTGTAACTTTCTTGAACCTAAATTTCTTTTTCTTGAATTTAAAAAATGTGCATCAAACACCCAAATGTTGATACTTCTTCAAAACTATATCTACATTGTACGTCTAAGTTTAGTAACACGTAATATATTGTCGTGAAACAAAATATTTCGACCCACCCTGTGCTAAATTGTAAAAATTTGTGAATTTTATTTTTTGATGTTTAAATTGGAAAAGTACAGAGTGGGGAGAAAAGATAAAGATACGGGGCTTTTTTTGGCCAACTATGGCCGACAGCGGATGCAAGACTTTGTATGCCCGCTGAGTTTTGATAATTTTTGAAGAATTGTGAGTAATGTTTTATTTTTGATTGATTAAATAAATAATTTTGATGCGAATGCTTTATTGCGTGTTTTTGGATAAAATATTTTTGGTATCTGGAATTGATTTGGATTAGTTTTGATAAGTTGCTACCGAGCGGTGGAAGATTTGATTGATTTGGTTAATTTGGAAAGAGCAGTTGAAATTATAAATTTCGATTTGAATTTAGGATTGGAAAGTTTAAAATTATATTTGTGCGAACGAATGGTGCAGTTGATAAGCCGTCGATTTGGATAAAGGCAAATCAAGCTTCATTCCCATCGAATAAAAGTGAAATTTTACATTACGGAAAATTTAAATTAAATTGGATTGAAAATTTATTATTGGAGTATTTATTTTTTTGACAAGAAGAAATTTTTTTTTTATTTTGGTACAAAATTACCACAGCAGCTTTTGGCTGTAGAAAACGAAAGAACCCTTCGACCGCTTGAAAATTACCAATTGCTTCCGCACACCAGGGTTGCCTGAGCAAAAATAGGTGTGTGAGAATTTTCTACGAAAATACCATTACAACTAAATTGGCACCACGGCGCAGGGACTTGTTCGCAAATATTTAAAGGAAAACCATTACAACTAAATTGACGCTACAGCGCAGAGAAACGAAAAAAACATCTAAAAATTTTTTTTAGTAATTTCTGCTGTTGCATTTATTTTTTTTGATGATCAATTTTAAATAAAAATAAAATGGAAGAAAACAATAGAAAACAGGAAGAACAATATGTGAGTGATGCAGCCATCGATTCTCCGAAGTACTCCAGCACTAGGCGAGGTACTGAAAATATGGAAATGCTAGAACCAGAGGATTGGATGGCAAAATTGCAAAAACTTATCATGGAAAATAACAAAAAAGACAAAGAGGAACGAAGAAGAGAAAGGCAACAAGACAAAGAGGAACAAAGAAGAGAAAGGCAACAAGACAAAGAAGATAAAAAAAAGGACACAAAAGAAATGATGGAGTCCATAGAGAAAAATAAAAAAGAAATCATACAAATCTTTGAACAAAAATTCCGGGTCATAGAGAAAAATCTAGAAATCACTAACACAAGGGTGGATAAGGTAGAAAGTGAGGTGATTCATTTAAAGGAATGCGTGATAACGAAAAATCAATTAGAACTACAATTAAAAAACGGACAAAATTTTCAAGAAAACAAATTCGAGAGCAAACTAATGGAAAATAATGAATTAATTAAAAAAAAATTTATGGAAGAAAAAGACTCCAATGAAGACGAAATAGAGTTTTTTGCAATGTTTGAAAAAGAAGAGCAAGAAAATGAACTGATGGCACAAGATAAGACAGAATCATTTGTAAAAAAAGAAGTAATAAAAAGAAATGAGTCGATGGACACAGAAGAACCATTAATAAGAGATGAAGAGGACGAGAAATCATTAAAAAAAATTCACAAGGGTGTGAAGCGGAAATATAATCAAATGGATGATGTTGAGAAAGAAAAGAAGAAGATTTGGAAGTGTTGGACGAGTCGGGGGCGACAGAAGAAGATGCCGGAAAGTTGGACGCCTGGCAAGAAAATAATTCTGTGGAAGGTAAAGAAGAAAAAATAGATGGAAACAGTAGGAGCTCGGATAAAAATGGATACAGGATGAAAGTTTGGAAGAAATAAGCGATTTTTTTTGAATTTTGATTTTGTTTTATTTTAGATAAATTTGAATTGCTCTCAATTGTAATTAACTATTTTTTTTAAATTTTGATAATTTTTGTTTTGTAGCACGACATGGGATTTGCGAACTTTCGTTCTAGGCTGCGCCCATAACTCTAATTCGCAACGGGGGCATTAAGATGTCGTGAAACAAAATATTTCGACCCACCCTGTGCTAAATTGTAAAAATTTGTGAATTTTATTTTTTGATGTTTAAATTGGAAAAGTACAGAGTGGGGAGAAAAGATAAAGATACGGGGCTTTTTTTGGCCAACTATGGCCGACAGCGGATGCAAGACTTTGTATGCCCGCTGAGTTTTGATAATTTTTGAAGAATTGTGAGTAATGTTTTATTTTTGATTGATTAAATAAATAATTTTGATGCGAATGCTTTATTGCGTGTTTTTGGATAAAATATTTTTGGTATCTGGAATTGATTTGGATTAGTTTTGATAAGTTGCTACCGAGCGGTGGAAGATTTGATTGATTTGGTTAATTTGGAAAGAGCAGTTGAAATTATAAATTTCGATTTGAATTTAGGATTGGAAAGTTTAAAATTATATTTGTGCGAACGAATGGTGCAGTTGATAAGCCGTCGATTTGGATAAAGGCAAATCAAGCTTCATTCCCATCGAATAAAAGTGAAATTTTACATTACGGAAAATTTAAATTAAATTGGATTGAAAATTTATTATTGGAGTATTTATTTTTTTGACAAGAAGAAATTTTTTTTTTATTTTGGTACAAAATTACCACAGCAGCTTTTGGCTGTAGAAAACGAAAGAACCCTTCGACCGCTTGAAAATTACCAATTGCTTCCGCACACCAGGGTTGCCTGAGCAAAAATAGGTGTGTGAGAATTTTCTACGAAAATACCATTACAATATAGACTAATAAATATATTCGTACTATTTTGTACTAGATTTATTTTTTATTGTGCTGTGCTGTGAGGAATTTCTTTTAATTAAATTTATTCCAATAATATTGTTAACTCCATGTATCCTCAAAAGTTAGTATTCGTATTTTCACTAGGGAAACATTTCTAATTATAATTCATTTTTTTTCGTTACAAAAATATGAAATATAAAATTATGTCTTATGTAAAATTATATTATGTTAGCCTCGATATTGTATTAATTAAGGAATGTACTTACGAAGATTTTATAGTCATGTATCTTTATTGCAAAGATTGTTGCATTTAGATTAAGTCACATACATCACATGTGTCACATTAAAAGTTCACTAAAAATATAATATTAGTTTCATTAATATGTATAATGGTTTCATTTTTAGGGGTTTAAGTATCGCTTTCGCATAACCATTACTAATCTTGTTGAATTCAGTTGGCCACATTAGAATATACTTGCAAATTCTATAACAGATTAATTAGCATTCACTTGAATGCACACCTTAACAGCAAGAAATAATTAGCAAACATTGTTCAAAATATGGAATATTTTTCTTGGTATATTAGTAATATTATAATAAATGCAAACTAATTGTAAAATTATTCTGTATTATACTAATGAATAATAAAGTTCGTTTTTCTGATGCTTTCAGATTTTCTAGAAGGTATATTTAAATATTTTCAATTAATCAATCATGAATTCGTTACTTAAAGAGTTCTTGTGTACATTAAATTTTTGATATATTATAAACCCCTCGATTTCTTCGAACAATTATTGTATCTCAAAAGTTATACAGAATAAAACATTTCTTTTTGCTTTTATATAGAATTAATATAATAATATAATCCACCACCTTACGATTACTCCACAAATTTTCGCTATGTCAAAGCGAAACCTGATATAGAAAACTTTTTCTGATACTTAACTAAAGAGTTTAAGAAAAAGAATTTTTTCAAGTTATTTCCATTCAGATCTAGTTTTTAGTTATAATTCCATTTTAATTTTACTGAAATGCTAACATCGATCTCAGAAAAACATATATTATTCCGATTTAAAAAATATTCAATATAATCACAAAAGCTTCGAAAATATTCAAAAATACTTTTATTGACTGGCAAATCGTATTACGTCGTATTACAACACTACAAAAACCCAGTTCAAAGAAAGGTTAAAATGATCAACACTAAGCCTAATCATGGCAAATATATAAGGGCACAGTCAAAGTAAATTTACTCAACTTACAATGTAATAAATCATCAACAATTGATGTTTAAAAATATAAAATCAAAAGCTCTAATTGGAAGATTTTATCAAAACTTACCCAACAATTTGAATACTGTTTTCCCATCTAAACTTCATTTCTGCTACAAATTCATGCCAAATATAAGAGATTCCTCTAACGTCACCAAGGGTAAATAAAGCTTGACCTATGACAATGGCAAGTCTGGAAAGTAGAGAATCCAATTTGCAAGTTTTAAATCCCTTCGAGTGATTATCCAACCCATATAAAGTTTCCTAAAATACTTGTAAATAAAATAAAATTTAAAAAACATTGCTTTACACTTACACCTGATTTTTGTTCATCCTTACTTTCACTTCTGTCGTACAAAAAAGTGGAACTTGTATCAGCATCAGGAAATAGAAAATATAGAATTGAAACAAGAACTTTTTTCGAAAAAGGTGCAGTACCCCTTTTAATTTTACTTAATGAATTTCGAGTGGCTCTCTTAAAAACAGTTGAAATTGTAGGTATCTTAGGTTCGGTTAGTTTTTGGAATGGCTTATCGTCATCTTCATCTGAAGAACTTATAAATTCGTCCACTATTTCAGATATCCTAGAATGATTATTATAAACGTTTAAAGCTCTACTTATGCAATCTGATAAAAAAGTAACAGAGTCATCTGCAAATTTCACAAGGATACTCCAACGATTTGCATTTAAAGGATCAAAATGATCTGAATTAAAGTTCAAGTATTTGTTTGAATTTGCTTTAAAAATTATACTTTCAATAGGATCGCTGGCGACTCCAAAAGGAAGTGACAATAATAAGTTAACATCGACAGCCTCCTTATTATTAATGTCAAATAATTCGTTCTTCCAAGAATAACTTCCAAAATCACTTAATTGATATGTATTTTGCATATATCCATAAACCAAGTTTGGTGATTTAGTTGAAATAATTTTGTCTTGAAAAACTTTGTGTAATTCTTTAAAATTTCGTAAATGATGATGAGTAGTACGCAAATGGGCTACTTCAAAATTTGTATGAATACTGTCATTCTCGTAAATTCCTAAATACGATCTTTGCCATTTTTCCAGAATTTGTAGAAAAAATGGTACTAAACAGTCGACATCCCGCACAGCAATTTGAATCGAACTTAATATCTGTTTAATATTATTGTCTGCTATTACAGAACCCCCATCGACAGGACTTAAAACAATAAATTCATCAAAGCCAAACCAGTCGTATATAATAGAATGATTGCTGATGTATTTAGGATCGTACATACTAAATACATGCTTTTCCACAATGGACAATTTATTAACATTACCTTCATCGTTGGCAGTTTCAGAGCAACTTTCTCTATTTCTATAATAACTTAATATGTATTCTTCCTCATCGTATATTACTTTTTCTTCTTTAATATCCCACACACCTACTTGACGAATACCATTTCTTCCTTTGTCTGATGTCAAAGTTTCTTTATGCCATAAAACAATAACTTCTGCCAATCGAGCAATAAAGAGTTCCCATTCAGATGCTGTTGTAAAATCTTCTTGAAAAAATTCCGCTTCTTCTAATTCGATATTCATTTTTATTAAAATTAACACAATAAAACAGATGTTTTTGACGTTTTCATAAACAAGGTTATATTTTAGCCTGGCTGCAAACCATTTCTATATTATTAAATGCATATAAGCAGTGGCGTAACTTACAAATCATTGTTTCATCACCCAATAAAAGTATGGAAACAGATAACAGAAACAGCTCAGCAAAAACGTATAAAACCAACAAAAATATAATAGATTGTTAAATTTTTATCTTGTATTAATCTGAAGTTTTGTTTATTTTTATTCGGTTTAATAAGAAATTATTTTTAACCACATACCTAACTAACATTATAGAAGTATATATTATTATGTTATGTAAAGTAAACAAGGATATTTATTGCAAAATTATGCAATAGCCGGAAGCTACCCATAGTCCTGCAGCTCTAAAATGAGTTTGGGATTGAGAAAAACATTCACACTTTCTCACATAGGCGAAAGCGAAACTAAGTCTAATATTTAAGGGAGGAAGTACTAACGACCTTTTTCTCTTAGTGGTAATTTATTTAAAAGCTAGTATACAAATATAAACATAATACATGTATATTATCTGTAAAAATTATAATTATGATTTAAAAGATTAACAAAAGCAGCAAATTGGGAAATCGTAAAAGCGTACATAAAATTGGATTAACCTCGATATCATAAATTTTATTATTTCTGAATTAAATTAGTTCGGTTATCTGCTCATTTTATTAGAATTTGCCTATTGAGAAAGACTTAGTTTTTTTACTATGATTTAATAAATTTTCTCCTATGCTGAGAATGCTGTTTTACCTATCTTAAATTAATGATTGAAACAATAATAATAATTATTATTATTGATAAATATATTTTCTAGATTAAAATATAATTATGACTGATTGAGGTTAATTTAATGCGTACCATTTTTAAGTGAGTCAAATTTCAAATTTTTGCATTTTAGGCATCTACTTAATATATATTACGTTCAAAAATCTTGTAATGGTATGGTAAATGTTTCTTTTACTACAATACAATATGATATTAATTGTAATTTAATTTCGATTATTATTTTAGGAAGCATGAAATTTTATATTTTCAAAACTTCTAAGTTTTTGAATAACGTATTGAAAGAATGCAAGAATGAGAAATGACATGGTGAGAGGAACTGCTCCAGCTCGCAGAAACTCGAAAAATCTGTAAAGAAATTCCTTAGAGAAAGTGATAAAAGACAAGTAATGTAATTTTTTAAACTAATATTAAAAATTTACATTAAAAAAATGTATTTAATTCAACTTACGTATATTCGATATCAGAGACATAAAAAGGAGTTGGAGTTGGAACAGAACCTGACTTTATTATTTTTGCAGATTTTATAGGCCGATCTTCAGAGTTTGTTTTTATTTCTTCAATTTTGTGAACTATATCTTGCCCTTTGACAACCTACAAGAAAATAAAAAAATTATTAAAAAGTTTTTATAACCTCTAAGGAAAGTACCTTTCCAAATACTACATGAATCCCATCTAACCATGGAGTCGGCATGGTGGTTATAAAAAATTGACAGCCATTGGTATTTGGACCTTTAAGTGCAATACATGGTTATTATTAAAATTATATTAAAATTATAACAACCACAATTTTTTACATATTTAAGACAATTAAAAAATAAAATTACCTATAGTTAATTTAGAAATATCAACAAAGGTAATTTTTTGATTCTAGGTATTTATCAATATAAAGTTTTATAATGATTACTATACAGTGTGTTAAAATAAAAAGATTTATTAAATTTTACATAAAACTTATCAAAACAAAACAAAATTCGTTTCAAACTCTCCTTATATTATAAATTATTGCCTACCAGCGTTCGCCATGCTAACATATCCTACACTTTGGTGCTTCGCAATAAAATTTTCATCTTTGAAGTTTTTTCCATAAATACTTATCGTTCCTGATCCGTTATTACTAATGATGTCTCCACCTAAAACTTAAATTAAACATATCGATTTACTTTATTTAATTTTAATACCTTGAATCATAAATCTTTTCACAACTCGATGAAATTTTGAGCCAGAATATGTTTTTCCGTTAATGCCATCAGTAGCAATTGTGTAAAAATTTGATGTCGTTTTAGGTGCAATTTCTCCAAAAAGACCTATTACAATAGTTCCAACATATTTTCCCCTAATTGCTATGTCAAAATATACTTGATCGGTAACTTTATATTCATCAATGGCCTAATAACGTACTTTTTTAATACTGCTAAAAATATACAAAATTATCGCTTACCATTGAGGAAGTAAGTAATGAAAGCAACAGTACAACATGCAACATCTTGTGAAACTAACTTTTTAGGTTTCTTTACTAATGGATGTGGTTATCATTGTATTGTGAAAGTTAATTGAATTATCTGCTAGTTATTTAGTTATGATTGATAACGCATGCGTTTTAATCATAACTTTTTAATTTTAATCGTTTTTGAGCTTACTTTTAATATCATATTAAAAAATTGCATTGGTGCAATTTTTTTTATAGTTATTATTATCGAGTTCCTCGTGAAACCCTTCAAAATTGACTTAATCTGTACATTATAACTATGTAATATTTTTCCAACCAAAGTTAACAGTTTATGAGTGATATCCTTCGAGACTGCTTCGTAATTTAAAATATTTCTTCTAATGCTAGGGCTACACCTGCGTCTAACGTTATGCTTAGCTTGCATTAATGCACTAAAATGCAGATGTGGCTACGAATTAACGTGATAATCTGTTAACGACATTATTAATGACATTAGACTTTAGCGATAACTCGGGTTGCGGTCTCTTTTGGCACATCAAAGGGATTAATACGTTAGATATCGCGTTGTTGTGGCTACATTTATTCTATATCTCGCGCTATCGGCATACTTATAGTACTATACAGTAAGCTCTCGTTATAAAGATATACCTGTTTTATTAATTTTATAGCAATCATCATCAACATTTTTATGCAGCAATGTCTTAAATTGTAAAATAAACGCAAAAACTTATGGCAGTATACCTATAAATTTTGTTTTATATTAAACAACATAAAAATATACACAAATTTCACGAAAAATTAAAAATAAATATTTGTGTAAATTGCATTTTTTTATATTAAATTAAATAATTTGAAGAACGCGTTTTGCAAATTTTGCAAAAAATTTATTCGTACGTTAAACCAAATTACAAGATAAATTTGTATATTAAAAACTTAAATAAAATGCAAAGATATGTTCAACTTGCAGAATCAGCGTCGGCTTAAATTTCAACGCTTAGACAAGAGCTACACCTGCGTTTAACTTTAAGCTTAACGTATATTAATGCGCTAAAATGCAGATATGGCTACAAATTAAAGTGCTAATCTGTTGACGATATTAGTAATGACATAAGACATTAGGCGATAGCTCGGGTAGCGGTCTCCTTTGGCACATCAAAGGGATAATGTATTAAATATTGCGCTGTTGTGGCTACACTATTCATTCTACATATATCTCGCGCTATCAGCATTATCTCTACTGCACTTGGTTCAGTTGCGCCTCATTTCTGCATAGTATGCTAATTAAATTAAGTCTACAGTTGAAGCAAATTAAGTTGTCTTTACCGATTAAAAAAGATAAATTTCGAATAACTTTTATTATATTTTCACTCTCACACTTTTATTTTTGCAATATGACTTAAGTTCTTTATACTATTAGAAAGGGAAAAAATAGAATCGTACGATATACTGAAATAACCTAAAAACAGAAATTCTTGACTTAAGTTGTTTATACCAAACATCAAAGAAATGTTTTAATTTAAAATAAAAATAAAAATTTTACGGAAATATGAAAACAAATAATAGATGTCTAAAATTAGTGTATTTTATATAATAGCTGTTCTATTAAATTATTTGAAAAACTCGTTTGCAAATTTTGAAGGTTAATTTTATTTGTGCTACGTTAGTAATTAAATAACGGACAAGAATATGTGCAATTTGCAGATTCAGGGTCGACTGTAATTTAAACGCGAGTAACAAGATACTATGTTTATATAATAAGTCCTGAGCGACATATTTTATATGCTTCTTTCGTGGTAGTGATGCTCGAAATCGAGAGTTTACTGTACATGAACTACGTTAAACATCACATTAAACATTAACATAGATGTAGCCATTCAAAAATATATAATCTAGCGCGTAATTTTTTCTTCCGTTAAATAACGCATTTTCTCTCGCTAGACGTTAACGCAGATGTAACCCTAGCATAACAGAAATATGCTCACCAAGATTCATCTCAACGCTTTCTGTAATAATTCAGCATGTGAAGCTTCACTGCTTATCAATCGTCAATTTTATTTTAAATTTTCTATACTGTCATGAATTTTTTATATAACAATTTATTAATTTAGTTTTTTAAAATACAAAAACTCTTCAGTTGTGCAAAACTAAAACAAAAAACAGATTTTAGTTATAAAATTATTTTAAAATAAAAATCCTTACCTAAAAATTCGTTGAGTTCATTACATTTTATTTAAAAGAAAGATATTTTTAGAGGACAGAATTCTCAAATCAAAGATGTAAAATGATAAATCAATTAGGGCTTAAAAAATTTAAAAACAAAAGTATTTAAAGAAAATAAAATAATACAATAGTGCAACAAGCAACATTAAGTTGATTTACCATTTGAATTTCGCGCTGCAATGTCATATCTAGAAAGAACAATTTTGAAAATTGTAGCCACAATACTATGCAAAGTGCAATGGAGAACTCAGAAGGCATTGCGGTATGAGCGAGCAAACTGTAAAGTCGTTAAAATTTGTACTTCCAGAAAATTGGAAATTTATGTAACCTGAATAAAATTAAAAATTTATTGAGATAAAACATGCCGCAATCAAAAGTAAATATCAAAGTAAATCCAACTTACTTAAAATGAACAGTGAATCAATTTACTGAAGGGGATGCGGATGCTCCAGAATCCAGATCAAGGACGAGCAGTAGCAGAAAGGTTCAACAAAGAAAATCAGATGCGAGCAACCAAGAAATCAACCAATATTCAACAACATGGTGAGAACATTATTGTGCGCAGATTTTATTAAAACTTTAACAACGAGCATCGTATTTCAAGTTAAAAATTTTAAAATTATTTTATGTCCTTCAGTGATAATTTGAAGCACGTTGAAACAATTACAAATTAAATAATTGAAAATTAAAACTAACGCCACATTTGTAAATCATTAATTCATCTTATGCAAGAGAAGTCTAAAAACATCGACTATATTTAAATTTATTAAAAATTAAGTTTAACTAAAATTTTTAACATTTTAATTAAAATTAATTAAGTAAAAACGTGTTTGTGCATTCTTTGGTTTATTCTAAACATTTGATATGATTAATATCGAGTTACACTACCTAAACCACTTATCTATTGTCAATATATCTTATATATTGTAATGTATAGGGGCTTCTATTTATTTCTTAATTTTCTCTTCTGCTAATAAATTGTAACTACCCCTTACTTACAATGAGATGAGACTCTTTTTCTATCTTGCAACTTTCTTATTACCAAAAATTCTTTAAATTTAATCTCACTACTCTATTAAACCACTCATTCAAAATTAATTTATTTATTTTTCACTTCAAAAAGAAACTTATCAAAATATATCTTAAAACTAACAAAATCAAAATCAAACATCCACTCTCCTCGCCATCTTGGCTCTCACTGCCAACCTTTTCAAAACAAAATCTTTACATTTCCTTCTAATTTAAATTTCAAAACAAAAATTATCAAATAAAATATTATTACATAATAAATAATAAATTATAGGAAAATACAGGACAATATATTAAATGTATAACTCTCACAGAGAAAGGTTTCAGCATTTAAACCCCACAACTGCTTAAACCGGATTGGGGAATGTGCCTGTAACCAGGTTTTTATTCAGTCAATTTCATGTTGCACTTTTATTTTTCCTTTTCTGATTTTTGAAGTTGCTGCTTTTAATATTGATAAACTCACTTCGTTTTTTGATATTATCTTGATTCGATTCCTACCTTCATCATTTATCACTTCTTTCGGTCCTATCTCTTAAATAATTTTTTTATCTAATTTACCTTGTTTTTAAATTCATTTTCTATTTATTTTCATTTTAATTTTTAATTTTTAAAAATATAATCAAAATTTTATAGGTATTTGAATTTTTTATAACTAACATAATAATTTCTTTTATTTACAACTCACATCTTCCTGGTAGTATTAGTATTCGTATGCTGAAATTGATACTACTCCCATTTTGCAGTTAGGTGATTTGTAACTTATTTAGTAAACCATTTTTTTTAGATTCAAAAAGGGCCAGTTGTCTGGAGACATCACGTGTGAGACTTTTTTCCAAGATTCCATTAGTTTTATCACCTTTATCAAAAATAGCGGAGTCTCTTGTTAAAGGTACTTTCTGTAAGCACTTGGTACTTCGTTATGTCGCCTATTCTTAGTCTGATTTTAGACCCCCACCACACAGCTACGGCGCCAGCATTTTTTAAATGGGTGGGCATAAAGTGGGCCTAATATACTTGACGTGTGCACAAAAAATTGAAATAGTATATTACGTGCCGAGGTGGAAAATGCTTCATTACAGCCGAGCGCTAAGTTAGTTGACTGAGGCGCAAAGCGCCGAAGTCAACTCTATGCGCGAGGCTGGAATGAAGCTTGACACCGAGGTATGTATACAATTTTATTCACAATCAGTTTGTAAATAATTAAATATCATTAAATTTCATTTTATTAACGAATATTTTTTGTTAGTTCCATTTCTTGCCTACCGACAATGCGACATTGCAGGTCGGGAAGTGATCACTTCCCACCCTAAGGTTGGGAAGTAAAACAAAATAGCTTTCTGATTGGTTGTCAAGTGAAAGTAAATAATAAACAGTTTCCCAACTTTTTAAAAGTCAAGGATGTGTCGATTACTAACTGATTGTGAATAAAATTTATAAATAAACTACAAAATTACAGTATTGAAATAAAATTTAAAACGTATAATTATTCTAAAAAAAAAGGAAACTCTCAGTTAACTCTCACCACGAATTTCAAAATTTTAACTACACTCTAAGAAAGGGGACACTTTTCTAAGCATATTAAAACAAAAATTTTGTTGGATTATCTTACTTTTGGAAAAAATCGAATTTAAAAATCAAAAATTTACATGTATTTTAAATACACGTTTTAACATGGATTTACGATAGGCCGTGGTTGAGTTAGTAAAAAAAAAACAAAAAACTAACATTTCATAACAACATAACAATTTTAAAAATATCCCTGTAAAATGGTGAAAAATTTTAACGATGAAACTCGAAGCCATAGAACTCATCCGGGTGTCGACCGCGACTGCGTAGCGTATCGGAATGGCAATGCAAAAGGTTTAGCGCCGTAGGCGCTTTAATCTTCTTTATCTGGTAAGTGAATAACGGGCGTTGGAGATCTTGAATCTAAATATACGCTGACGCGGGTTTGACCGCATCGATTTGAGTGGTGAGTAATTTAAAAGGGGGAATTGAAAAACTTTGAATTTTGAACTTTGGAGAAGTTAAACCGAAGTTTGTCAAAAGTGTGTCGAAAAATATCGAAAAGAGGATTTTGTGGGCGACCAGCTATGTGAACCTCAAAAAGTGTACGCGTTTATGTCGTGAGTGAACCGCCTCGGACGTCTCGTGGGTCGTGCAAGGATGACCGGAACGGGAATTAAAAAGGATGTCCCTAAAACGGGAGAAAACAGTTGTGCGAAAACAGTCGAGTTTAAGACGTCGCTGCTAAAGTTTTCCGTGTCAAATAATTCCAATTCCAAGATCTTGTTATTTCATCGGTGGTAGTAATTAAATAGCAGACGCAGTAAAGAAATTAAATGAAATTAATTAATTAATTTGCGTTGCTGGGTAGTAAACTTTATCGGTCTGTTGACTTAGGTTAGGAATGAAATAAACATCTGCCGTGTTCACGGCGTCTAAGTCGAGCAAGAGCACACGTACTGTCAACAGAAATGAGACCGGAGAGCTTAACTAGCAAATTACCATCGCGCGACTCGTGGCATCGAGGTGTATCGAAAATTATAACGTTTATTTATTTCTAAAGGGCTAATACAAATATTTACAGATACAGTTTATAACAATAAAACAATTACTACACTAAGATTAACACTAAACTAAATTACACTACAATTTATTTAACAATAAGTCCGGATTTATTTAAACACTCGGTATATCGTTTATCACTTCACTTTATTTATGTTAACACTTGCACGTTTAAACTGGAATTAACTCGTCACAGAAAAGCATCTGTATTTATACTTAAATGCTACCTTCCAGAAACTTCCATGCTATTCTTTGCATTGCTATACGTTTCGAGCAGTGTCTAGACGGTGGTGCAAGCGAAGCGATATTTGAATGACTAATGATGCTATCATGTATGACTCATCATACATGACGTCATGCATTAGTCATCAAATATAATTAAACGTTCTTTCGTAACAATATTAATTTTTTTAAATTTCCTACAATTTAGGTGGGCACTCGGGTGGGCACTTCAGTTAGCAGGGTGGGCACGTGCACACCCTGGCCCACCCCTGGCGCCGTCGCTGCTACCACAGCACTGTGACTTCTTGGTTACGGCTCACATTGGATGTCACCTCACCTCTTCTTCAAATATTGTCCCGAAGGATTCCACCCTTTCGGGGTTAAATAGAGAAATATCCGCAACCGAGAATGCATTATTAAATAAATGCTTTCATATTAAAAGATTTTAAAAAAATAATTTTAAGATTTTTTTAATTTACGTAGGTACTACTACTAAACACAAAATTACTTACGTAGGAAAATTAATCGCCAACAAAATACTTGGACGGAAAAAAAATAACTATTTTATGTAAATTTAATTTTTAATATGTACGCGATTATTTTCCAATACTTCACCCATACAGTGACACAAAGTGATAACCGGATAAAAGTAATAAAAATTAAAAATTGAGGTTTTTTTTAAAAATTATACACAATTTTATTAAATTTTTATATCAAAAATATTTAATTCGACATTAAATAGTAGGTACAAATAATCACAATTAAAAACCGTTATTCCTGATGAAAATGCAAATGCAGCTATTTGATATAAAATGATATCCTGACTGACCTTTATTCTTATTTATGTACTGCATAATTGCAAAAGTTATAAACGTATTGAAATAATTCCAATAAAATTATGTTAGTTAATATTACCAAAACACCGTCATTTGATGGAATCAAATATTTATCGTTGTAGTTATGAAAAATTAACCAAGAAAAGCGTTGGATTGTGCGAAATATTAAAAAGGATCCTAAAACGAGTGTAAATAAATTAAAAACTGATATTGAGGAACGTTTTGGAACCTTACGAAGTGTAAAAGACTACAAAAATAAAGATATTAATAATTATTGGAACAATGTTTTATTTTGTGATGAAAGTAAATTTAACATTTTTGGAAATGATGGTCGGGTTAACGTGTGAAGAAAATCGAATACGGAAATGGATAAAATCAACTTGCGACCAACGATTAAACAAGGAAGTGGTTCTATGATAGTTTGGGGCTGTATGTCCTCGTCTGACGTAAGCAACTTAGAGTTTATCGAAACTATAATGAATAAGGATCTTTATTTAGCACTTTCAAAGCAAAACTTAAAACAGAGTGCAGAAAAATTGGGCGTTTTAAATCAAGCATATAGCGCTTGATGTTAATTTATATTTGTTATATAACTGCCCAAATTTGGACCAAATTGGATTGAAAATTTTGGGACTATTTGGATAAAAAATTTCAAAAACATGGTATCAGCAATGAAGAACAATTAAAACAAATATTATTAAGAGAATGGAACAATATTCTGTCAGAAAAAGTTGGTGGCTTCTATGTCGAAACGTTTGAAAATAGTTTTTAAAAATAAAAGAAACCCTGCAAAATATTCATAACAATTTTATTTACTTATTCCGTAATTTTTGTATATTTTGTCGGGATTTTCATTGTGTGTGAAATAAATGTGATTGCAGCTATTAAAATATTTTTGACCATGCTTTATGCTTTTTGGTTTTAATTTTTTAAGCTTATTTGTACTTCTAGTTAATATTAAGTACAGTGTGTACGTACATACTTCTGTAATAAAAGTATAATAAAGATTAGTACACACTGGCTCACAAAATAATTGGCACACCATAAATTTATAATAAAATGCACAGTTTTTTCAAAATTAGTTATCTATAATTAATTTTTTCTTTATATAATTTATTCAGGTATGACTTGAAATTGTAAGGACGTTATTAAAATCAAAAAATATTTTATACTTACATAAAAAACAGTTACATATAGATGAATAATGTCATAATTCGGTTACACAAAATTATTGGCACAAGCATAAAAGTGAAACAATATTTACTTTATTTTTTTATTTTTAATAACTAGTTGCATATCTTTTAGCATCGATAACGACTTGTAGCCGTTTTAGCATACTTTGAACCAATTTCTTCGTTACAGTTTCGCCAATTTTAAGCTATTCTTCAAATAACGTTTGTTCTAAGGCTTTCTTGCTAGTTATTCCGGTTTTTCTAATTCTACATTTCAATTCCTACCAAAGATGGTGTATAGGGTTTAAGTCCGGCGATTGTGGTGGTGAATGCAACTGCTTTGGTACATTATAAAGCAACGACAACTTCACTATATGGGCCGTATGCTTGTGGTTGTTATACTGTTGAAACACCCAAGTTTTGGAAAGCCCTAATTTATTGACACTGTTTTTCAAATTCAGTAAGTAAAATTAAGTAAGTATTTTTTTACCAAGTCCAAGCTTATTTTGTAACGTTCCTTCGTTTTTAAATTTATTGACTACATTTCTTACCGATGAAAATGATCTACCGACTAATTTTAAAATAAGTTTTTTTTCAGTTATATTAGTTTCTTTTTGCTTTCAACCTATCTTAAGTAATAAATAGTACTTAACCGATAAAAAAATATAACATTGAAATGCATTTAGCTTAAAACAGCAATCATGAAAAAATTTATCACGCCATTGTTACCTATTTACAGACGCTTACTATCAGATTTCTTTACATCTAATCTGTGCAAATAATATTGTGCAACTGCAATATCATATTTTTCATCTATGTTAGTGTTTTTTATGTATAAGTATAAAATATTTTTTGATTTTAATTCCAATTCCAATTCCAAGTCATACCGGAATAAATTATATAAAGAAAAAATTAATTATAGATAACTAATTTTGAGAAAACTATGCGTTTTATTATAAATTTATGGTGTGTCGATAATTTTGTGAGCCAGTGTAAGTACAGAAAAAATTTTGTCCGGATTCACTTTGTTTCACTAATTTTCGTTAAAAAATGTTTCACACTAATTAAAGAGCAATATACAGTGTTTTCATGGGATTTTCTTCAGACACGGTAAAAAGTTGTTTTCGTTCGCTGTTTTATTTTTATCTTCATGGAAAGCAATGGGAATCCTAAAAATCATGTTATTTCCTTGTGTGCTCGGATACAACTATTTGTTATGAACTATGTAATTAGTTTCCCTTGTTAGATGTGTGAATTAAAAAAAAATATGGTTATATGTATGTAGTATATATTTCTGAAAATGTTATAATTCTGTTTTATTGTTTTCTTTGATAATAATATTATATTTTTAACTTGGTCAGATGTCTGTATTTTTGCTAAGTTATCACTTATCAGTATACTA
Organism: Cantharis rustica; assembly: GCA_911387805.1. Lineage (NCBI taxonomy): Eukaryota > Metazoa > Arthropoda > Insecta > Coleoptera > Cantharidae > Cantharis > Cantharis rustica. The sequence goes on along the minus strand of OU426877.1, from coordinate 109,700,321 downwards.
ACTGATGGCGTGGCGTTGTGCTATAAAAGCATATTTTGAAAATGCTGCTACGTGACATTTATTATGTTAAAACTAGGCGCCAAGAAATATACTTTGCTGCGTGGAATTAATGGTAATCAAAAAGAAGTGCTAATCTTTCTTTAAAGTTAGTATCAAAGTGAAATCGGGCAAATTCAGCCGAATGCTAATGAAATCTAGTTTTGAAAATTATTTGTGACTAACAGTGATTTTGTGTACTGAGATACTACATATTTAATTACTACATAACTATTATTACTCATAATTATTAGGTAAATTTTTTTTTTTTAATTTGAGTATGATCTTTTTCGTATAAAAGATTTCCGTATTTCCTGGCTAAGGGCTCCTACAGACACTAGAAGCACTTAAAATTTTGAAACGCGATTCGGTTTTGTTTTCGATATTATTTATGCTTCTTGCTAGCGACGGGTGGCCGTCTGATAAATTACATATTTTTATTTCAAGTGCAAAAATTTATATCATTTGTGATTTTTTAACATTAAAAATGTTTAAAAAATTTTAACTTTTTGAAATTACTATGGGCTTTACTATATAGTATGTAGATAGTATAAAAATAATTAAATTATTTTTATTTTAATAAATAATTAAATATTTTTTCTAATGGAAATAGGACTAGAAAATATTTATAATAGTATGTCATTGTATTTTTAGTTAATGTTTGACAATTTGCGAATTACAGACGAGCCACAAAAAATAGATTAGCTCCGAATAAAACTCATTACTTTTTCTGAACACTTGAAAACAGAGTTAATGAATTAATTAACATTACCTTTACTTTAGTGTAGCCAGCCATCTGTTTGCTTTAATAATAATTACGTATACCAAACGTCTTCGTCAAAAATTAATTTTTGATAATGTTTGCGAGAAAACCTATTTACACATCTGAAATAAAAATTTCGAATTGTTAAAATTGGATAACACATTAAGAAATATGCCTAGCAATAAAAAGTAATCCACATTTTCATAAATATTTATTTTCATACTTAAAATGACTTAACTGGCATGTACATTCTTTTTTTTTTATAAATACAGATATAATTCAATAGTACCAATACCAGTTAAAAATATTTGTACATTGATCCTGAAATAAAAACAATTTTAAATACATTTACACTGTCGTTTTATAAATCTCATAACAGACCTACCTACCAATTGAGATACGTATTGTTGTTATCTGTCAAGGTTAAAAATATTTCACTAATTTATACAGATTTCGCAATATTTTCGATTGATTTTTAAGTACTGATACGATCGGTTTAATTTAATGGTCAAAATGATGATGCCTAAGGCTCGCTCAAGATTTTTGTACTTAGAGGGAAGGATACTTGGACATGTGATGATAATAGCAATTTTCAAATTTGTATACAGTCTCGTATAGGATTATGTACATGTAACTATAGTTTACACTATTTTATGTATGCAATAGGCAGCAAATAATGCAATAACATGATGAACAACACCTAACAGATCCAACATACGATACAATTATTGGCAAATGCATCTAAAAGATATATTTACAGTGTAAAGCTAAATACTGGCATTGCCATTGTCCCTCGGACACATACGCACATATTATTAACACAGCAAACGATATACGAAATTATAATATACAATTAACTATATTACAAGAACTATTAATAAACACAGCAGTATCAGAGGCCGGTTTTGCCGCTCCAACAAACAGCTGTTGTATCACAGTATGCATTGCCCCGACCCATTCGTAGACTAGTTTGAAAATTTAGGAACATAGCCTTTCGCCCACTCATGCAGCTAGTCCTTCGCGACTAGGCGGTATTAATTCTTCGTGGGCTGATTCACTTGTCGACTTACGATCAAAATGCAAATCCCACAGTCGTTCCGAATCCCTATTAGGAGAACTACTTCGTTCGGGAGAGTTTACATTTGAGCGCATTTGTTCGGATGGAGGATAACTAAATCCTAGAAATCCGCTATACTTTCCAGCTCCCACTAAACCATTGTGTGAGTTTTGAATGACCGATATCTCGTTCATCTGTTGACAATTATTGACGTTGCAGTTTATCGATGGAAAGTTGCATTTTGTTTCATGAAACTTGAGACCTAACGGGCTGTCGTGCAACGGATCTAGGTAACGTAGCATCGTTACCTATAAATAAGTATACAAAGTGTCACATTATAACAATAAAAGTAAAAACAAATTCGACTTTGAACAACATCTCCTCGTTAGAGAATAAAGTGCAAAATCCTGTTCGTTTCCGGCAGGTCTCAAGTTCAAATGAAATTGATAGTATTAATATTAGGTACTACAGTGAATGTATCGTTTGCTTTCGTTTACCTTTTGCTGCATGCCGTTAAGGAACGGAGCTGGGAGATATGGGTAAAAAAGATCTGGCCTTCGTTGCAGAAATTCGGAATCCTTGGGAGTCATCGGAATGGGTGGTAGGTCTAAGGACATGCGACGGCCTCTGCGCGAGGCTCCATTGCTCCACATATGCGTACCCATATGAACCTACAAAAATTTAAAAATTTACATTTTTACACAAATATCAAATATAATATTAGCTGCGTTAGTAAAGCGCAAGCCTGTCATACCTTTAAGTTACCCTTTGTAGTGAAGGCCTTCTGACAAACGGTACATCGGAATGGTTTGTCACCCGTATGTGTTCGCATGTGTATCTGCAAGGCCGAGCTTGATGAGAAGTTCTTATTACACACGTGGCACAAGTGTTTACTGCCCTGCAAGCCTGCAAACACACACACAAAACACACGTGAGCCCCGCTACCAGCATAGTTAGTGCAAGCAATGAAATTGTTAATGACTTTTGCATAATATGAAATTCAATTGAAATAAAACTTACTCGGAGGACGTTTGGGCAAGGGCATCTCGATTTCGGTTGGCGCTCTTTTAGGCAGTGACTCACTTGGTGGCGGAGGTTCCGGTACTTGCACGGGAAGTGGAATCGGCTCTCTCGGTTTCTCGAGCTCTGGCGGCGGCGGTTGAATTTCGACAGGTTGCGGTGCTGGAGGGTCTTCGAGTTTGATTGGAGGTTTTTCGAACATGTGTTGAGGCATATCACGAATTTTATGCGTTAACATGTGCTGCTTCATATTTCCCTGAAATGGGAAAAACCAAATTGGAAACAAATTGCATTTCGACAGAACATTAAAAAGTCATTTAATAAAAAATATACTACTACTACTACATAGGTATAGAAATTAAATTCTTAATTTAAAATAGACTACTTAGACATTCGACATAACTTAACATTTTGGCATTACGCCAGCTGCTAATTTGAGTTGAGATAAGTCATGTCTAAAGCACAATTGTGTCTTAAAATATCTGTTACTTGAATTTAGTCGCACAATTAAAACGTAAGTATGTATATACAAAAAAACTCACCTTTGTCGAAAATCCTCGATCGCAGACGTTGCACTTGAAAGGTCGTTCCTTTGTGTGACTTCGATAATGAATTTCGAGAGCTGAATGGCAAGCAAAGGTTTTGAAGCAAATATTGCACGTGGTATTTCCACGACCTGCGTGAAATACTATATTGATTGAAAACTGCTTTGACAATATTTTTTTAATATTTAATGTATGAACATTAAAAGAAAAGCACATTCAAACATAAAAGTATACTTAATTATTATGAATTGGTAAACTCGTACCTGCAGGAGACATCAACCCGAGAGGATTGAAAGGAGTCGACGTAAGCACCGTGGTCGTAAGTGAAGATAGCGCAGAAGACATTAGTGGAGTAGTCGCTTGTGAAGGAGGTAGAAGACCGAAGTTAGTAAATAACGACGAAGGAATGATGTTTTGACCTGAAGTTGGCAAAAGTGGTTGCGATGAACGTGTGAGGTCCAATGCTCCTAATGAATTTGTATCCGAAGGCGTGGGACTGCCGGGTTGCTGAGATGATGGTGGTCGTGGTATCTAAATAATGTAAACATATTAAAATTTATAGTGGGCACATTATTTTTCGTCGTCGATAATTAAGTATTAAAATGTTACCAACCTGGACGGGTGTAGATCTGTGAATTGGAGATGAACGAATATCGGAACTGCCCGGACTAGTCATTCCAGATTGTGCAGGTGATTTATCGCCATTCATCATGGGAGGTGAAGAATTTATCATTCTGGAACACAGGTCTTCTGCCGAATAACTAATTCCCGAAGATGTCGAATACTGTGGAGTAGTGGTGGTGGGAATTTGATTCTCAGACATACCCGGTGACGTTGGAAAATGGTTATGTTCTGATGTACTCATGTCGTCGTCGTCGATGTCGTCTTCGTCCATATAATCGTTTTCCGATTTCATATCTGAATCGCCAAATTTCATATTAAAAGGAAACTGACCAGATCCTAGTGGAGATAAACCAGGAAGTGAAATGTTGTGATTAAGGAATGGATTCATGGAATTATGAAGCGACGGAAATCCTCCCGGAGAAGGTAATTCTTTAACTTCGGCGGCTTGAATTTGTTCTGGAGTGAGATCAGTAGGTTCGCCCGTGTGCAGTCGTATGTGTTGTTGTAACACAAGTGCATTTGTGAATTTTTTATGACACACCGGACACTGGTGTAGAACTCTCATTGGAGGTTTAGCTCGATGAACTCCCATGTGAGTTTTTAAATTACCTTTCGTCGTAAAAGCCCGACTACAAATTTTACACTTAAAGGGACGTTCGCCGGTGTGAGTTCGATAATGCATTTGCAGTGCACTTTTACACGATAAAACGCGATGACATATTACGCACTGATTTGGATCGGTTAATTTGTTTTCGATATTATCCACTAACTGTTGAAGTTTTGCCGTTTCAGAAGTTTTGGTAATTTCTATTAAGCTCTCCCACGAATTATCGTTACTACCTGGTCTAGGTAACAAATGTGTATAAATTGTCGGATCTTTCGCGGGATCTATGTGCGGAAAAGAACCTAAACTTCCCGACGATGTACTGCTCGGTGGCGAATTTGTTTGACCAAAAGGAAAATTTGCGGGTAGTCTTTGTGCCGTGGATATACTAAGAGGAATCGTAATTGAGCTATTTTTGTTTGATAAGTTTTCCGGTTCATCTTGTATACTATCACTATGATTAATCGGAGATCTGGGTTCTAATAAGTCTTCGTTACTGTATTTACTATCCGTACTACATTCGTCGAACGGCGGAGGCGATGGAAATCTTTCCGATTCGTGTTCGGGTTCGTCGATATCCATTTCTTGTTTTGGTGTTATTCTAGGAACAATAAGTTCTGTTCTAGGTTCGTCTAATTCTTGTTTTTCGTTTTCCGTTTCCGATTTAGTATCGGTTTCTTGAGGAACTGGAGATCTACTATTTGGTTTACTTAGATTTTCCGGCAAATCTTGCTCTTCTGGTTTCATAAAAATAGGATGCGGATGAAATATTCTTAAAGCAGCTTCTTGCGGTCTAATGGGCGTAGGCTGTAATCTATTGTTTATTAAATCTTGCGGTGGTGGTCCTGGGGGTCTGTACATTGGAATTGATGAAGATGGGAATGGTGAACTTCCTGGAAAACCGTGAGGAGGATGATGTGGAGGCCCGCCTGGCGATAATGCAGATTGTTGACCTAATTGTGCTAATAGTGGAGGATGGTACTTATCTAAATGTTCCGGAACGGGATTAGGATTCATTTTGATATGCGGAAATTTGGCAGAATGTCTTTGAAAGTGAACTTTTAAATTACCCTTGGTTGTAAATCTGCTGCCACAAACATTACACTTATATGGACGTTCACCGGTATGAGATCGGATATGTATTTGTAGTGCAGAGTCTGATCCAAACACTTTTCCACAATATCTACACCTATGCTTAAAAAACGGTTCGTTCCGTCCCTTGTCGTAGGATAAAGAATCTTTTCTTCTAAATGCTAGTTCGTCGGCTAAATTATTAGCCAGCAATCCTTGACTGGCGTTATCTAATACTTCTTGTGCACGTTTTTGTAGCATTTCCAAAGTATTCGGTTCCTCCTCGGTCGGGGGTTCGTTATTGTGAGTTATTATGGTGGATGCTAATGAAGCCGATATCGAACATAGAGGTGGTTGAATGGAAAGACACGTCGACAATGGAATCGGTATTTCTGTACACGTATCGGTAGTAGTAAGAGGTTGTGTTGGTTCGAGAGGTTGACTAATTGGTGGCGGTAATGACGCCGGCATTGGCATGGGTTCTTTTAAAACCGGGGAACACTCGCGTTTGATTTGAGTTGGAGGCAAAATCGGAGTTATTATTGGCGAATCGCTTTTGTTGTGCGTTTCCACAATTGGTGGCGGCGAGGGAGACGAATGTACAGATGAATCGTCGGCTAATTCCATTTTAGGCGAAGGCGATGAAGATGTTTTCGGATTCACTCTATTTAAAGAAAGTTGCTGTTGCAATTGATTAATTAATTGCAATTGAAATACTTGCTGATGCTGAAGTGTAAATAACGTCGATTGTAACATTGCTAATTCTTGTATTGCCGCTTCGTTTCCTGGATTATTGGCCATCGCTGTAGCTGCAAACTGGGCTACGGCAACTTTAGTATTTTGTAGTGCCTCTAGGGTAACGTGACCTGTCGAAGCGGGAAATTGAAAACTTAAACTGGAATTTTCATTGTCTTCAGGCGAACTTTCTTCGAGGCTGTTATTGTTTGCTGCATCTTGACGATGTTTTCTGACTTGCTCGAGTTGCTTTCCGCCAGATTCTGCATCTTCTTCGTTTTCCGAAACAGCTACGTCGTCTGGCTCGGAAGGTGCCGGTTCTTCTTGATTTATTTTGCAACAAATTGATTTATGTTGAATGTATTCGTGAAAAATTGTAAATTGTTCTTGACAGCGTGAACATACGAGCACACCAACTTCTGTTAATTCTTCCCCTCCGGCGACCACAGTACTCCCTTCTTCGGACGATAAAGTTGTTCGTTCTGAAATGAAAGAGATGTGTAAGTCATAGATAGACGTAAAAATATCAAAGTCGTCGGGAATAATTAAGGGAGAAAATCGATAAGTCTCGGTTTACAATTTGGATCAATATGAAAGCATTTAAGTTTACCCGATGCTTGTAAGTACATTGGCCTTATTTACAGACTCGAACAAAAGATGTTTTAATCGACAACAACTTGAACTACACTACACGTTTTACTTAATATAACAAATTGCGGAAACGAATATGTTGCATATTATATTATACGAAACTGTTAAGTGGTATCTTATAATATAGTCGAGGTGTTTTTCTGCCGATGATGCAGGAACTTGTGCGCAACATTACCGAGGCGCAGGATATATAACATAAACGAGTTATTATATATATAAGATATGAAGTGGGGAGTTATTGATATCAAGGGGGAGAAGGAGAAGCGCCAGTGATGACAAAGTACCGCAGTAGAACCAGCCACAGCCGCGATTATGACAACAGGGCGGTGCTATACTTTCATAAATAAAACGCACTTGTTGCTTACTCATAATCCCCGCCTATGGTACCGCCCATATTCCATATCCATAATGTTGAGATATTAAATTTATGTTGGCATTAAAGTACGTTCAATACTCGAAGCAAATAGAAAATGAATCCATTATCATTTACGATTCATTATCTTTACCCACCACTTTGCTAATAAATAGAGGTATCGGAGAGCGAAGGAATAGGCAGGGGAATCAGAATCGTATCGATAAAATGTTAAATAATTTATTGTCGTATTAGAAAATTCCGATGAATAAAACAAACTATGGTTTTCAATATACTTAAAATTTTAGAAATTCAATTTTGACTTGGAAGTTTTAACTTAGATTACATGTAAGGACGTAGAAGAGCTTTACGAGTGTTATAAGAATATAGAAAACTCTGGAATAGGTAGTCCTTATGTATTTCACATTTCTTAAATCCCCAAGGCATTTCAACCCCAAAACATTTCTTATTTCAATATGTTGCGTTAGTTTTAGATTATTTTCTACGATTTATGTTTTAGTGTGTTTGGGTAAAAATGAAACTAATGCGAGTTATATTTAGCAGATTTAGATATTATATTAGGTTCGTTAGTGTCAAGGTAATTTAACCAGTTGTCATAAATAGACACAGCACGTGCTTTTTGAACCGAATAGGGAAGCGAGAGCTCATCTGATATATTTATCTGCGGAGGGTCGGTTGACAGACAAATGGCTAGGCTCATAGGCTCGTGCGCTGATAGAGCCGCTTCCGTTTCCATAAAGCTGGAAACACGCTGTTGTCATATGTGCCGGATTCTCTGCATATTTAACCAACGCTTCCTGCACAACCCCACCGCGCGAGTCAATATTATTATGAATATACTATTTTTTTTATTAAGAATAGGGTTTCGAAACACTTCCCAGTCGCTTTTTACTTATATGTATAAAAATATTTCCGCAATATTTACGATAATCGGTTAAAATGATTTATTGAGCACAGATGGAAATTTGTAGCGCATTACTTATATATATTCGTAAATAAACTTTAGTTTGAAATGGAAACCAAAAGGTTTCCAACATATCGCGTTTCTTTTTATTCAAGTCGTTCTAAAAGCGTTATCTATATATATTGCTCGAGAAAAGAGACGCTCATAAAATGCCTATCAATACAACTACAGTAATACAGCTTCGTGAAATTTTACAACAAACAACGATTTTATGGCTACGATATTAATACGGCCAAGGTATAGTATTATAATCTACTTAGGTTATAACAAGACACTCGACGATTCCTGCAAATGGTCATTAAAATAAAACTTTGTTTCGACCGCCAGCCTCTGTAGTATCGCACAATGTAAAGGCCGACGAAAACGATAAGGCAATTACGTTTTATCGCATTACTAGATACTAAAATGGAATGAGAGTTTTTTTTGTCGTGGCGATATTCTGACTAAAATTTTTCTTTCGGACAGATAATGGAACGGTTAATGGTCATCGGTTATCGAGCTCACTATAACACCACTCATATATCATTTTGACTCTATGATCAATGGCAATTTCGTTTAATAAAGGTACATGAGTTCAGCTGGCGCCCCCATATACCATTTATTAAAAGAGATCACTTTTTGTTCTCAAATCTTGTCAAGGAGTACAAATACCTGACATAATCCAGGTTATATTTAGGATACAATAAGAACAGCTTATAGCTCGATGACATTACAATGACATAAATATAGATCCTGTTTGTCTTCGAACATGAACCCGCATTATGAGTGGTTGGAGTTTTGCCCATGCGGTCATTACAATCTAAATCACAGGTACTCGGATAAACATCTCGCATTACATTGCGCATTGAAAATGACATAAAAGACCACGACAAGCAGCGAGGACAAATATCTTGCGGTGAAAACTAAAGAAAGGAAATGTCTCGTAACATACCTACTATGTTATTACCGTACATTAAAATCTTCTTGTATATTATTCCGGTTAACTTAACCCCAGTTATGTCTTAATATATTTAACCGGAGTAGGACTAATGTAAGTACTCTGTTTACCTTAACATTTTATTCGCATGAACAGTGTAGATAATATCGAAATTAATTCTAAATAGCGTCGTCATAAAAATGCAACCTTGCTTTTTATTTTTACTCTTGTGCTCTACATTGTTTCATCAAATGCAATTTTTATTATTATTTTGACCTGCATAACTGAAGTAGCTACTGTCGCAAATCGAAACATCTACTTATAGCTAAATGCATCACACTAAGAAGATTTAAAAGTTAATGATTTGAAAGATGACAACAAGAAATTTCAAAGTAGACAAGGTACCTAATTGTTTCGAGTCGCATATGGTTCCCATTACAAGACAAGAAATTAACTGTCACAACTAATTATTGAAATATTAAGAATGCGCTAACTAAGAAAACAAATGAGTTGACTACACTAAACTTGTGTTGCTTATTTATCATGGTAAAAAAATATCATCTCTGAGCAGACCGCACGCCAGCCTGGAAAATTCTAAGTAACTATTTGTGAGATGGAGGTGAAATAGCAGAATTCGGCAGGGCGAAAAAAATTAACATATAATTATAATTATAATTAACTTATAATACTATAAAATAGTATTTTGTTTGGCGGCTTTTTCTTATAGTATTCTCAATGCGGGCCGTCAATCCGAAACATTTTCCCAGGCTTGAAATAGATGGAAATAGAAAAATGGAATTGAATCAAGTGAGAATTTGTGCTGAAAAATATGTTTAGTGATTTGGATATACTTAAACCTTGGATAGATTCGAAATTTGACAAAGAAAATCTTTAAATTTTTATAATATAGGGTAAAGTAATATAAAAATCAAAATGGTTATAAAACCATAATAATAAGTATAAAAACTGAAAGGTGTTAAATTATAAAAAGAACCGCATCAAAAAAACTTCATCAGGTAAAATTAGTTTTACCCCTATAGCATAGTTTATTTTATAGCCTCCTAGACTACCCTTGAAACGTTTTACAATATATCTGGATACCCAGTTAAAAGCGGACGTTTTCGATATCGATAGTTCTGTAGCTATTATGTATGAATTTTCTATCAAAATATTTCAATTGGATAGGGGATTTAAAACATTCATACTCAAATACACGATGAAAAGTTCCACACATCTAGAGGTATCTATTTAAATTGATACATGTGAAAGGTTTAATCGAAAATGAATAAATAGCAATTTTGGAGTTTAGGTATTCCAACAGAAACTAAAAATACCTTATCCTTTGGTATTTTAAAAAATAACACAAAATTTAATCGTCGAAAAAAAATGTTGAGAACTAACATGGCTTCTTTGTTTACGATATATCAGGCATTGTTTTAAAAACCACTAATTATAAAGACTGCTTGAACCGAGATTTATTTTTCTTGCATATTGAAAGGCTGGGTTGTTGTTTGCCAATGCAGTTGCAATATAACTCAGTTCGTGTGACAGCAAGAACGAACAGGGTTGTACTTGACTCGCGACAAAAAAGTGTAGTTCTGAAAAATATATTTACCAGAAAGTTTATTGACATCCAATCTGTTTTATTGTAAAAGTAAGTAATATAATCAAATTATTGAATCTGAAATAAATTATTAGGAGGTAAGTAGTTTATTATGAGATCTTGTCGTTTTTCAGTAAAATTTTAATTATGCAGATGAAACTGTAGATGTCGTTAAGTTAGAAAAGCACGGTTGTGGGAACGACACTTCTCGAAGACTACTTTTAATGCAAATAAATTTTAATTAATTACCCAAAACATAAAATTTTAAGATATCCACAATATTTAAAATTGAATGAGAAAGAACATAAGTAATTATGTAGTATATATTAACATATGTATCTGTGTATTTATAACTTGAAAAGTACGAATTAATGATTACTTTAATTAATTTCAAATTGTTAACAAGTTAAATCATTTAAAAGACCTGATATATTTTGGTATTTTACTTGTAAATTTGAGTAGTATTTCGGCTCAAGTAATTTGCAGATATTTGACCTGTAAAAATACAAGAGTGATTCAAAGTTCCATCGTCAGTTTAGTTAATTTATGTAAACGATTTTTTTTTGTTTTCGTCTAAAATTTGTGTTAAAGAATTGATACATCACCATTTAAATAATAAAATTTTACAAGTCGGTCCTAAAATTTAAATTTTTATTGTATCCTGTGCACATATTATGACTGTAACAAATATCTTATTAATTACTTCATCAAGTTTTGTTATGATAGTTGCCAGCACTGACAAGTTTCGGCCAATAAAAAACTTGATTTCGATATTCAAAATTGGCATGCTATATTATCAAAATTTATCGTGCGTTCTGTTGTAATATACTGAGGTAGGTATTATAAATAGGTTTAATTCAAAAGGTTAACAAGCGTAAAATAACCAACATTTTTATAAACCATAAAAAAATAAATTAATTCTACAAGTTGTTAAACCAGTGTTTTTTATAAATTTGTTAAAAGCACGCTATACAATAGTCCAACATGGTTTCCTGTATTTTTAAATCTATTTAATAATGGAACATACAAATATAAATCTTTTGAGTGGTTTTATGTTAAAACTACTGCAATGCATTTAAAATTTATTTGTACCATAATTTATTGATAATATTATAGATCGATATTTGGGTCCGTTTAACCGGTTTCGAGGGGGTCAACAGAATACCTATAAGCGTTTGTCTGCCCGAAAGAATATAGTTTTATATTGCAAATAAAGAGATGATCCGTGCAGTAAGTACGGGAATTAAACCAACACCTCTATATTTTAGGCGTCCCAATTACCCACATTTATACAACTGGACGACTTCCCTCGCAATAATTGTGACTATCGTTATGTGCCCTAAATACGGCTGGAAGAATAAACGAAAATGGATTTAATGAACACAAAACAATTTAATTTCTAAAAATATTAGCTTTAAATTTTTTATTGTAAAAAATATTATATTGTAGCGTATATAGTAGATACTATATCTTGAGATATTTTAATGAATTCATGTTTTAATTGCCTTCCTTACGGGTTATGTGCCATAAAATGAAATTACAATGCAATAAAAGCATAATAAACTCATAAATATTGTTGTTTTCTGTATTCATTAAAAATGGGATGCTAATGAAATTTTTAACGTTATGTTGATGAGTAGTTCAGTTTAGTGGAATGTCGCGGTACTCGTACCAGCAAAGTTATAGACAAGTCTCGCGAAGACAAAGGAGTTAAAGAATTGGACGGCGCGAATCAAGGCATAGCATTGTGCAAATATATGCATGTACGTATGCATAACTGCAATAATTTTATGTGGATGGTCAACGAAAAATGTGAACTTCCATTGGTGCCCAGAACGAGTTATGATAAGGTGAGATTGGTTATACCCGTTACCTAAGCACCGCCCTCGACCAGCCTTTGCTTGTCTTGTTCATAAGCTGTTTTATTACTATTGTCGGTTAGGTATATTAGACAAGTTACCTGCAAGTCTCGGTCGTCGCGCCAGTATGATTCGAACGCTTCAATAAATAGTCTACGGAATGAAAATAGAACGCACGGAAGGGTAATGAAGTACTTTGCCCGAGAACCAGTTTACCAGAGCCGTTGATGCGGGTTGAGAAATGGCGGCCAAGAGGACCGGTCGAAAAACAAAAAAAAATGTCCTTTATAATGCAATTAAGTCCTGCACAATCCTTACTCTCACTAGAGCACTGTGGCACTATAACTTTGCAGTTCAATAGTAAGCCCAACGCCGAGGTCGTCGTTTTATGGTAGGTGGCATTGGCTCAATTCAAGGTAATCGTTTTATCAAATCGATACATAGAATTAAACGTGCACGACGATAAAATTCGCTTAATTAAAATTAAAATATCTAAATGCAAGGTTGTTGGTATGAAAACTAAAAACGACGATTGTCTGAGAATCTCCGTCTGGTTTCCATACTCAGCCAACAGACTTACGAGCTACACGCGCCATATCTCGCCAACTACATATTGCGTCTTGTTGTTGATCGGCCCTCCTTGTTCTTATGATCAGTCTGGTTTTTTTAGTTTCGTAAAACGTGACACGACTGCTAGCGTAATTAAATACGGCCAATAACACTTCGTGAAGTCAGGGGAGCTCTTTCAACCCCGCGTGGGTTGCCTACAACGCGACCATCCACGATTTAGCAATAATTCTGATGTCGAATCGCTTCTATCGATACAACAGCACTGGATAATGATCCTCTGCATTGTAATGTCCCCATTTAACAACTCCCGATAGCACATGGTCTGATAAATAAATCCTTATAGTTGGATCCAAGATAATGCGTTACGGTAAGCCTAGCTATTTGTACTCATATGTACTCTTGACAGTACCATCCAACCAATTTACACACTTGAATCATTGTGGCAATTTCGAATGCAAGCTATGAAAATAATTAAGAACGGAAAAAATTGTTACACGCGCTGTATATAGACAACATAAAGAAAGTATACTTAACTATAAAGTTTACATAAGGTAAAAGGGTTGTGGAAGCTCCTAAACAAGTTCATGGGAATTTATATAGCGACTCTCTAATATATGCAGTTTGTTAACTTCAACTTTATTAATATTTATTGCTGCAGCTTCGTTCAAAGGTACGATTAAATAGCTTTATGGGACTATTTCTATCATATAATATACCAATCTAAAAAGAATATTACCATTACTTTTTATTACTATTCAAGTTCCATACGTCATCGTGTTAAGAAGAGTGAAAGAAGCGTTGTTAACACGGAGTGTAAAGAAAGAAAAATAATGAGATACCTACATATTATATACAGGTATTCGGAGGATCGTTTATCAAGAATGGAGCGAATGCCACTAATTTTAAAAAGAATGATAATTCGTTCCAAAAATATTAGACACAGATGTGTGAAATATTTAGGGAAGTTGGGTGAAATAAAGTAAATTAAGTGGCAAGGAACCGAAAGTGATTGAATGCGCGTGGGTGACAATAGACTTGCAGCTGCCATCTGCATGTGCATATGGATGGACACTGGACACCTCGACAACTAAGGGCACGCGACTCCCCCGCACTTATAAAGGTTACCCCAAATTTAGTTCCGGATAATAAGCGTGGACTATGACCCCTTTATGATACACAATAACCATTTATTCGGCAGTCTCTGACCAGAGGCTCCGGTTAATTAGTAGTCGTAAATCAGCCATAAAAGAATATGCATACGTTTGACGACTGGATGAAACATCATAGCTGGCCGATGGTTATAAAAAAACCTGCACGAGAATCGATTGCAGTTTCAGTTCTCATTTGTAACACTACAGGACGTAATATAAATGCTAATAACCGCAAATGCTATTGACGGTTACTTAAAAGGTTAATGTAGCTGCACTAATCAGTAATATTTTTAAATTTAAAACGTACAACCGAAATGATGAATGTAAATCGGTTCAAGAAGAGGATCTAGTAGGTAATTTAATTTTATTTAAGTAACAAATTTGCATTCTGCAATAAGACGAGAAAATAAATTATAATTACATTTGTGTACATATTAATCGTATACGTACATACTATTTATGTATGTTCAGTATTATAGTATCTAGGTACTACGAAGTTTGTAGTGCTTTATATTTACTTGCTACAAAGCTCAGCATTCGAATTGCAGCATCTTATTTAATTAATTTCATAGAGTTGAGGTTTAAAGAATTACTTACATATGTGGTTAAAGTATTAACTTTAATGATGATAAGATGTATGGGTACGATCAAGAAACTGGAATTCCATCCAACCTACAGTTGTCCGTGTAGTAAATACGGAAGCATTCAACTGAAGTTGTAATCTGGTAAACGAGTCGATATTCTGATGTAGAATAAAATGTGTAATTAGTCGTTTAGGTCAAGGGCGGTTTACTCGGAAATGTCTGTTTCACAAACTTTGGTGATTTAAAAATAGCCCAACAAGCTGTGTGCCAAGGTATTTTTGTCGTCCACACAATATTGCCCGAAGCAGGATTACGGTAGGTCATGATTTATATCACCCATTTATAATATTCTGCGAATATTATCGAAAATGCATAAAACTTGAAAATATCAATGTCGCATTTTATTTCGTCAAAACGGCAGCTAATTAACCTTGGTTTTTAAATAAATTAATAATCCTATATATTTTATTGTAATTATTATACTTTGGATCTAAAAGAAAATAGGATTTTCAAAATATGGAAAATGATCAACGTAATCCTAAGTATAGATCATTTAAATATTAAAATAAAGGTTAGAAGACGCCGACAAAAGAAATTTATTCAATCCTATCCACAACATAAAGGCGGCTCTCACACTGTAGCAATAGGTAAGCAATCTCCAACTTTAAGGATGAATGGGTTATTGCCAACGAACAACAATTCTTTTCTAATAGGAAAGTATTACTTGCTATTTTCTCCTAATCATCTAACACAATTTTTAAATAGTTGTTTTTGATAAACGTAATTAATTAAAATTCATAAACTAATTTTACAAGTTAAAATATTTATCGTGTAGAAAAGCTTCTATTTCTAGATAAAGCTCGTCACATTGAAAATTAATTTCCGTGTTATTTAATGGGAAGGTTATTGGGAATATTGCGGCAAGCATGTAAGCAATAAAACCTCGCCTAGTCTATGGTTGTAAATAAAAATAAAAGTATTGGTCTACTAAACTTTAATGGATTTTTAAAGAAAATTGTATATAGTTCTTTTATTTTTTTCTGTTGTAAATAAGTTTTTTTCGCCAAACTTAAACAAAAAAACGGAAAAAGGTTTCTCTTTCCGTTGAAAATTTACTCGAACTGTCTTCTAACAATAGCAAGACCAAGATGCCATAAAGCAAAAGCCGGACCCATAAACAGGTGCAAAACTCACATTGAGAGTTGTGCATTTATAGCACACGCCACCCTTATGTTCCATAATAAACAGAACCATAGGAATTTATAGTTGATTTTGAACAATTCACTAAAATCTAGACTTCTGCATGTGAAATAGCATAAATTTCGATTTAAAAGAATGTTGGTTTTATTAGGTTTCTTCAAAATTTGAACTTTTAATGTTTGTTTTGTTTTTTTTTTGTTGCACTAAAAAAAAGTTTACAGTCTAATTGTTACCAAGTCACCATTAAAATCAAAGTTTTCTCGTAAGCTAAAATAAATTAGAAGATCTGAAGAAAGCTGAGACGGATTGATCGTAAAGATTATCGGACAAAGCGCGGTATTAGACCCGGTTAGTCGCCCGGCACGGTATACTATTACTATTTGATTGTTTATCCTATTAGATTAAAAAAGTAGTAACAACTTGCAAAACAAGCGTAAACAGTAAACTTTGTATTTTTTAATTTTTTATACAATTTTCATTTTTGAATAACAAGGTTAAAGATTTTTTGAAATATACCTACTATAATTATGTTATGACTAAAATCGTGAACAATATTGAAGTCATGGACACTCATATGGAAAGGAGCAAAAGAGTACGGTTGCCCCTTTCTGGATTTTTATTAGTTTTAATTAAAATCAAGTTCGGTAATTATAGTACGATTAAAAACTATATTCCAAATCTACATTTACTTACAAATGGAATAATTTTTAGTTCAAGTAATATTAAATGGAAGATGTACATTTTGGTTCGGATGTAGTATAAAAAGTTAGTCATATTTGGGTATCAAAAAAAGTGTAGAAATAAAAAATTAAAAATGCAAACAAAAGCTTAATAAAGTATGAAATAATGTTGAACTTCAACATTATTCAATTCTAGATTAAGCTTTTATTAATTTGTATTTGAATTTCTTATGCTTAAGTTCATTATGAATCCTGACTTCGAAAGAGTTCATTTTGTGTAAGATTTTCATAAAAATCAGAAATTATATAAAAGTATACTGTGAATTTTGTATTTCGACTGTTTTGATGACGACTTTCCCACGTGATATTAACATTGATAATATGAAAATCTGGAAAGGTTAGCAAACGGGAAGAGTATTTTAAGCAAAATTTAGATTTTAGAAGATTTATTAATTGTTTACAAATCAATTAGTTAATTCTAACGGCTTGTTAACATTTTTTGAAACGGTTAGTTAAATCCAGTTGGTTTTAATGCGAATTAAAATGTAAGTGTGATTTCATAAATAGTTAATAATGTATTGAAATTCAGAAAAAGTCATTTTTCGAAGGTCCTACATTATTGATAAATTTTTAATTTGTTATGAATCCGACAAAATGTTGACTTATAATTCGCCATTAAATTTTTTATGAAGTTTCAGAAAGTTTACATTGATTATGCATTCATAAGGGTCGTTTTGTAAGTACTTTAACCCCTTGTTTTGAGTGTTTTGATTGACGGGTGTGCAAAGACGATCTTCAACCTGGCTTTTTGACAGCTACAGCGTACCTACACGCCATTTTAAGTTGAATAATTGAAGAGAATATCCAGTTGTCAATTTGTACTATCATGTCTGCAGTTCTTGCTGATATAAATAACATTATTAAAGTGTCTCTTGACATCAGAAAGCTTTGTTTTTGCTGTAATGAAGACAGTATAGCAGATGTTGCTAAATTCTCAATTCATGCAGCCTGTAGAAATTTTCACGATTAAACTGGTTTTATGATAACTCGACTTCAAAAATAATTATTTAATTGAATTGTGAAAAGAGTAATTTTGTTTAATTTTTATTTTGAAGCTTCCAAATTCTGCAATCACCGTCCGACGAAAACCATTGCAGTATAAACCAAAACGATTGGATTAAAAATAAAAGTCGATACCTATACAACAACAAGAAAATGTATTTAATAAATTTTTTAGAAGAATTTGCAAACAAGCGTAGTGACTTTACGAGAGTACAAAAACATTATCTGTTATCCATTAATTTACAGAACAATTGTCTGAATCAATTAGAAGCATTTACAATTACCGAGTTTAATCTCGAACAAATAAGGTAATACAACCTGCAATTCTCTGAAAGAATTTTTCTAGCACACTGTTACTTAGCAAACAAGTCTTGGTTAATTAGTAAAGCGCCAGATACTGAAACCTGGAACTCACAAAAGCCATCATGCAAGCATAAAATATTCTTATCTATTGCTCACGAATAAGCGGCTCGAACTTATTGGAGGCGCGATGTCTGCACCGATATTGACCAAAGAAAATTCA
Source organism: Cantharis rustica (assembly GCA_911387805.1). Taxonomy (NCBI): domain Eukaryota; kingdom Metazoa; phylum Arthropoda; class Insecta; order Coleoptera; family Cantharidae; genus Cantharis; species Cantharis rustica. The sequence continues at coordinate 109,681,730 of OU426877.1, read as the reverse complement.
AAATACACAACCGAAAATCAATTAAGTCGACACGATATGAAAAACTTATACCCATTTAAAAAATATTCATTATTTTTAAGTACAAAATTCTCTTACGTTTACCAAGATTGTTTCGATATTAGCATTTAAAAGAGCATTTCATTATACCAATATCAAATTTCTTCGCCCTATTGCATTGTCTCACCTGTCTTCAAAAAATCAGCTGCTCAGTCAGTTGCTCATTTGAATATTTAAACTCCCCCGCGTTGCTTCCGGAATCGCACCTGTTCGGCTACACCTTACTTAAAATACACAAAAATTTGGTATAAAAAACCATCGCAAATAAAAAATCCTTTGTTAATTTTTTAAATTGAAGGTGTTAATTTATGTTTTCAATTTTTTATCCATTAGTTTCCCGTAGGTATTTTTGTATATACTACCAGAATATTTTGGCAGCGACTGTGTAAACAATAAATCTTTAAACGTCCAATTTAAAAGTACTTTATAATTTTTTTGCTCTAGTTGAATCTATCAAGCCAAAAATTAATCTTGGGTTAATAAATTTTAACATTTAAAATCATATAAAAAATAAATATGTACATACGAATCAGCTTATTGACATTATACAATCGGATGCCAAACCCATATGATTGACATAAATTATACCTCTTTGACCCGAACGATATAATATGAATATTATGTAAGCGATTATTTCCCAATGGAAAAATAGCAATTTACAGTGCTAATTTATGATATCTCAATAATACTATTGTTAAATCTTGGTCATACCCATTAGAAGTTTTCTGGAATAAAAGTATTATTATAGACTTCGTGACAGTCTGATATGCTGAAGCGCATGTGAACTGATCAAACTAGCGTAATGGGTTCGGGTCGTGCCTATACCTTCAAGATTATATCATATGTGAAAGCACCTGTCACGTGATGTAATTTATGGTTTTCATAATCGTACATTACAATACGTCGGAAGCTGGGGCACCTGCTCGTCTCCTATATACTCATCACCCACGCAGCAAATTTTTAAAAAGCTGCTTAATTAAACACATTTATGTCTAAAGGCACAATGTAAAACTGATATGGTAATAACCCACAAAATTAATAGTACCTACATTTTATCTTCCGAATTTATATTCCCATCGCATTTATCACTGTCGTTTTAATTATTATCGAGCATACAGTATGTATAGGCAAATCCAAAATTTAGTTCAAAACCAATTTGGTGGCAAAACAACCTTTCTCAAACCATTTTGGGAGAACGGGCTTATAGGTTAACGTACGTAAAATTTGCATACGTTTTCGTGATGATGGAAAGAACAATGACGAAGATCAAAATCAGACCGACAGCAGATGAGAAAGAGCACAAACACATGACAGAATAAAGCAGAAATGTTGCAGATTTAAGCCAGATCCGAATGGTTTGTTTAAAATATACTAATTGGACATACGTCGATCGTATGGCTGCACTATACATACAACTATAGGTCTTCAGTTCATTCGATATCAAATTCTAATATAGCGTTATTGACTTTAGGCGTTTACAATATAAAATTAATTGAAAATACATGTAAGAAAGAAACACTGAAATTATATCACGCAGATGAACATCACGAATTGTTCAGTGAAAGATTAAATCATTCAAAGGAGTTACAGAAGGTGACATGATGTGAAGGGCGTCGTGTGTAATCCGGAACGTCAATTTATTGTTAGTAGTATATATTGAACTAACTATATATCATATATTATATACTACACTATTATAATATATTCATTTTAATTGTGAATTTTAGGTAGAAATGTGTATTTAACTTGTTCTTATTTAAAAGATCAATACATTACAAATAATTTCATCAGATTAAGATTAATCCAACCCATAATATATTACATTTACATACAACATATTACATTACATTGTATGCTGCAATATACATTATTACAATCAATGTACATCATTTAAAATATTTATACGATAATATTAATGTGAATATTAATTTCAAAGTCATTTGAAATGCGCGTAATGTCTTCTCGATATAATACTAGACACGTGACCTATATTAATTGAAAAAATTATAAATATAATATGTAATTTACAAGTGTAGAAGTTTATTCGAAGTAGCATATAGTAAGTAAATCCGCACACAGAGTTGAGAAGGCGGTGTGCAATTGCAAAATGCTCAATTATATACTATTTAAATTTGCAAGTGTTAAAATATCATTTTAAATTACAAAATAATTACAATCTGCGTCATAAAAGTTAAGAATTATTATTAATAGTAGAAATTAAATGGCGTATTTTACATAATATAAATTATTAATTAATAGCGAGACTAGAATTTTTTATTGAAGCATTCCCAGCAAGTGACTTAATTAACTACAAAATAAATTAAACTAAATTACATGCATATTAACGTAAAAAAAAGTACCATAACTTTAAATGAACACAGATTACATTTTAACACCTCGCATGAATCATATAATTATATCTAAATTAACAAAATTAATTATACTAATTATTATTAATTTAAACGGTTTTAAATATGCGGAAGAAACTAATACATCATAACTAAGCTTTAACATAAAATATTAAGTTAATAATGTACATGTCTTCACTTGGGATTTAATGTAATCTCAACATGTAAATTATTGTAACTGCGTGTGAAATCGTTCATTCCTTGCACCGTTGAACACGGACACAAGTCATATACCTAACAACTGAAGAAAATGAATGAACGAACTTAAATAACAATTTAGATATTTAAAAAATTAAGGATGTACGTACAACACCACGCAAATACCTAATTAATTTTAATATCTCGCTGCTGGATACAACTTTTGGGTTGGCTAAATTCAATTTACTGATAAAACATCATGAAAAGCTATTTATGTGGATGATAAATTTATCATAGTATATTCATAAGCATTTGTGCTGCTTATTCTTGTGTGGATGAATTTTAATTAGAGATAGCGAGCGAAACGTCTACCGAATTTGAAAAACGAGAGAGAGAGAAAAAAACTAAAAACAGTGAGAAGTTTAAAAAACAAGAATTTTATTAAAATTGTTTTTCGATAACACTTATTCGACTTTTTAGTTGTATATTCAAATTTCGACACTTTTTAATTTTTTGTTTTATATAAAAGTTCAAAGCTGTATTAGCATACAATTTTAATAAAGCAGGAAGTTTTTTAATGAGAAATAAAAATTTTATGCACACAAATTATCAATTAAAATATGTACACTTCCTAATCTTTATCATATTATTTAAATAAGTTTAGTAAGTCAACACAGCGATAAAATATTTTAATAAATTATGCAACAAAGCGTGGCTTGGTAACTAAATTTAATAATTTTTATGAAATTATAATTTCAAGGTTATTAAAAATATGAATATTTAAATAAAAACCCAAAATTATACAAAGCTATTAAAAAGCTATTAAATTAATTAATAATTATTGAAAATATTCAAATATTTATGTATAATATTGACATAAAAATAACTCAAAATACAAACAACTTTTATATTATATTAATTAAGGTGGTTTATTAATTACCTTAAAATGCATTATGTAAACAAAGTTTTAAAGCAATAATTTTTGAATGCCAAAAAAAATTTCACATTAAAAAACAATTTTTATAATACATAAAAGAAACCATAAAAATGTGTCGACAGAAAGACTAAATTTGTTAATTAAATAATAGCGAAACAATTAATACAATATTTAAGTTAAAATGTTCACTGTTGAAGTATAAGTTTTATGGGTAATAAATTATTTCGACTACTATTAAGTTTTTCTGGTCGTTCGTTACAATTTAAAATCGTTTATCAAAATGTGAAGCAAAAATCAAGTTTTTCGAATATATTAAAAAATTGTATCAACTTAATATTTAAATTTTAACTCATTTTTTAAATAGTCCTACGAATATATTAAATTTGAATAAACATTTTGATCACATGTGCACTTAAATGTATGCATAAGGAAAATAAAATTGCTAACTATGTGCCATTTACATTTTATATAAATAACAATTTTACTTCGTGAATCGTGCATAGAATTCTGAGTTCAAGTATAATATGAAAGGCGATTTGATCACTGCCATCTTTATCTAAAAAAATGTAGACTGTTTATGATCAAGTTTAAACATAATTTTCAATTTCCAGTTTGTATTGCAGACTAGTTATTTTAAAATTTGTTCCGCATACACAAATGCACAATTTTTGAAATTTCAATCGTAACGTTCGGTTTCTTCTGTTTCCTTTCATAAAATTAGTGATTGGTTTGTACAAGGTTGACGATTTATATGCAAAACTGTCAAACGAACAATCTAATTAACAAAATTCTAAATTATATATTTATTCAGTAATGACTACTACATTATTTATATCGGTAAAATCAGTTCACATGATACTTGTGGTTCCATATAAAAAATTAATAATACGAAATTATAATATAAAAGTGACTTCGTTAAAATACGGTTTGTTTATGCATCATTTAAGCTAATTAGTAAAAAAAATCAAGAACATCTACTAATTTAATTAAATAATGTATGATAATGAGTAATTTGAATACCACAGACAACATCTCTATTAAATTCGGAGAGGATTTGGTAAGCAAAAATTAACATGTAAGTATCAAATTAAGGGTCTTATGATTGTGTGACTAACCATTTTATCTATAACAGAAATCTGGTGGTTTCACAACTTTCTAATTATACACTTTTAATAAGCATTTGATAATGAATGAATTAAGTGAAACCAAGAGTTAAGATTTTTCATTCACGATTTGATCACTACAGGTACCGAAATGTTTTGACCAAGCTTTTACGTTCACTATTTGAGTAAGAATTTGACAATAAATTCAGATAATTAACCTTTAAATTGTGAGGTTAAACACAATTCGTTAAACACCTTTAAAACCATTTGAACGCGATTTTTTTTGTGGGCGGATGTAAAAATATGGTTACCTTTTTTACTTTTGCAGATCGCGAAGCTCGAACACAATTTTTTTTAGTTGAAATCGAGATAACATCTGGATATAACATACAATTTGAGTAAAATCTTAGCCCACTCGTTTTCCGGTTTGTGGTCAATGAGTAATTTAATTTAATTTTCTAAGCCCCCAAAATATGGTAAACTTAATTAATTAAGTAGTAAAAAGTCGATGCAAATAAATTATAGGTACTATTAATTTAGACTATTTTAAGTCATTATGAAACATAAAAATAAATTGAAAAAGTAATAAATTATATAGTAAAACAAAAAGCACAAATAATTATTTGATAATTCATTTTGATGTCACACAAATAACACAAACTGTTGTCATTTGTACAATATAAGTGCAATCATTCAATTCAGTCATGCATAATAAATATAGTTGAATATCATCCAGCATATGTTCTGGCTTTTCGTAATTTATCATCCTAGTCGATATTTAAACAACGTCAGATCATTATGGGTATTATTAAAATTTTTTCCTTTACGTAAATAAAATTGAGAATTAATTATTTTATTCGAGTTTGAAATAAATTTCAGGTTTGGCAAGTGAAGACAAAGCCAAGGGTTAAAAACAGCAAAAATGGGAAAATAATAATTTATAAGATCGGTTATTGGTTGACCATTCTTTTGTCGCGGTTAAAAATGTGAATATAGGTATTCTTAATGGAATGGAGTTTACAAGGTAGCCAATTATAAAAACGAAAATTCGACCCAAACATAAATTGCTACTTTTAAGAACCACATTAATTAGAGCACCAAGATTTATCCCATGTCAAAAATAACCCACACAACAGATAATATCTAGGTAATAAAACACACGCATATTTAGAACAACGAATAGATTCAGATACTTAGATAAAACCTCTCTTACATACATATGTACATACATACATATTATGTCGTAATGGATATTCATATATTGTCTAATGCACTTGATGCATTAGTATCTTGTAAACATACCAAAAATAGAATTCGTTTAAGCTTATCGTGAAGATAATTTTAATCTAAATAAACTGTAAATCATAGAGAGAATAATTAAATCTAATGGCACGAGCAGATACAGAATGTCTACGTGCTGACCCAAGGTACTATTACCATAATATATTTTCAGCAATCCTGAAACTGTATAGATGGTACAAAAACTGGAAATTAAATAGACGGTTAAATAATATGACCTATAACTTAGCTATAATCAATAATTTTGAAAAAAAAAATCGTTAATCTATCGACACTTCGATCAAATTAACATAGAGATAATACATTATGCGCATATATTTAATAAATAAAATATTTTGAATTAGTTAAGCTTGATTATAATTTTTAAAAATTCACAGTTAGAAAAATATTGCACATCATTTAAAAAATGATGAAAAATTATAATTAAATTTAAAGCAGACTTCTATGGAGAATGAAATACGAGCATCGTCATTCTAGTCCTGTAAAATGCGACACAGTAATACCGGTAACACGACAGGCAGCCATTATTCCGGGATGATTAGGTTAATTGCTGCCTGGAGTTCCCGGACTCGCTGCATGCCTGTACTCATTAGTTCTATTGTCAAGGGAAAAATATTCTACTATTTTGATTGTTATGTACTTATGAAGGTAATTTTTTTCTTAATGAAACTTGGAAAATTTAAATTAACTTAAGTAAAAAAACACGAAATTAACATTACCTGCAGGAAAGTAAAGTACCTAATCATAACGTGGTTAAACGTAATTATAATTAATTAAATAAATTACCTTTAAGTTATTAGTTCTAATGAAATAATAATAAATTTATTGCTATGCCAAAGTATATGAGTAACGTAAGTGCAAAATTTATTTAATTAGAACTCGTCCCGGTGATCTCTAAATGTTTCACCATTTTAATATTTTTTTAGCAAGGTTTGTCAAGTGTAACGAAAATCAGCCAAAAGCATTCAGTAGTGGCATAAAAGTTTATTAAATGAATAATAAAAATATTTATAATTAGTGCACAAGAACAAAACAATTTGCAGCGACTATTAACCCGCAGGATATCTCCAAGTCAAACGTAGTAATTTCTAATTGGTAGAGGTACTAGTAAATTTCTTCGTGAAGTTAGTTTGGAATAATTCAGTATACACACGTTTGTGTGTCGAAAATTTCGAATAGCAGCTTGTTACATACATACATTAGTATTTAAATATATTAAATACGAGGGTTCTGTTCGCTACAGCAATACAATACAGCAATGGATTTATCTAGAAAAAGACATAACAAGGGCCCGAACGCCTAACTGGAGATCGGAAATAATCTTTATATTGTATCATTATCATCTGGATTAATGTACATTGTGTACTCATTTGTTTCATATTGTTACAGAATACAATTACTGGAAGTGTTCCATACAGGTCCAGCTTCGGAACCTTTGTTAAATAACCAAGTTTTACATAGTACGTGTATTTCAGTGAATCGACGTTAAATTCTACTTAAATGTAGTCCAAAGAAGTTTTTGAGTTTAAGAATATAAATAGAATTATAAAACTTTGATAGTCACATTTCTAGATTTGGTATTCCCCCCCCCCCTCTTTTTATTACAGGCGATACTACAACTATTAAAGAAGTTTGCAATTAAACTGTATAATTGGAGCTACAGATACTTAGACACAGATACGTCTTAAACAGCTTGGCATCCATCATCGTAAGATTACAGGTAGGTATTACTAATATTTTGGCACGCGAATATATTATGTTTATTTTTCTTAATGAAAAGTTGTAGTAATAACATTAATTATTATTAAAATAATGGAATATATTGTGCACTCTTGCAAAAAGTGATAAATTAAAACTCTGTTTTAAATAATTAGTCACAGTGTTTTGCACATCCGAGAATTTTCATTTGTATGCGTTAGAGACATCGACTGCAAAGCAGAAATACCTACGTATAAGAAAATCTATTTGAGGTAGCCAAATTTATAGGTTAGGTCACTTGGATCTTACGGTTAAAAAGGCTAGAAAACGAACGAAGTGAAAGATTATCTATATTTTAATTTGCCAGTACGGATCTGATGAGATATTGTAGAATAAATCATTTTTTGCTCTATTTTTCACATTTGATATTGATTCTGAAAACAGTCCTGACTGTTGATGTGTTTTACAACGTTTACGTTGTGTCTCACGAAGTACTCATTACAATGTTAGGATAATCGTCCAAAATAGAGAACCTACAACTGAGTGTAATTATGTTCATTTCAAATCAAGATTGTACCCGAGAGAATTAAAATATAAACTAAAGCACCTAAACAAATTAGATTTTTGTTTTGTTTTAATTTTTGCCCAACCGATCTGCCAAACTGAAATAATATTATGTTGTTAAGATTTAATATTGTGTCCTTGTAGAATAACTATAGTTAAAATTTATGCATCTTCACGATGTTGTGATGCGATTTTAAATTATCGAGTTCCAATATTAATCATAATACATATTACAATATTATTATGATGTTTGTGTTTGATCAGTATGGCAAGGACATAATTTTAAATTTTATAGATACTACGTATTTGTGTGATTATTATAGTATATTATACTACTACTACTAAATATACTATTACTATGCTACATTATATAATTAGTATACTCTTAGTATAGCATTGCGGACTATACCACTTCTATTACCGGATTGAAATTTTGTCTAATTTCTGGACACCAAGAACCAACCTTCAGCAAGTAATGATACTTGAATGCAATGAGTAGCATAATTCAGCTCTCTAATTTTTGTGCATTGATTCCTTTACTGCAGAAAGCTGCCCGATTTACGTACATTGCTATAAAGTTCAAAAACTAAGCCTCGGTTTACTGGTGAACGTAAATTCCTACATTACATAACGAGGTGTTATGTTAATAATAATTATTAAAACTAAAAAATATGATAAAATATTAGATTGTTGAGATGTTGTTGAACTTGGTCTGTCTGAAGTTCAGCAACACAAAAGCAGCTTAATTATAAATTTCGAGATAAATATTACATATCCGCTAAAACACTCTCAACAAAGGAACTAAAAGTGTGAAATAAATAGCTTTAATTTATACTCAATTAACTGTTATATTTTCATTGTTTTCACATAAAAAATTGCAGAAATTTTAATTAGTATAATAAATTTGGTATTTTGGAATTGTAAATTTTTCTTCCATAACCGTAAAAAGTATGCTAATGCGAAAAATAAAATAAGTTTCATTACCACCGCGTTAAAAACCACAAGTGTTAAAAGCGATTTTGCACGACTTAAGCTCCAAGATCATTTTGGTAAATTTCATAAAATAAACAAATCCATGTTGGGTAATTTTGATTGTTTAAGTCACCAATGGAAGGAACAAGACAAATTGATAAACCAAATTACAGATACGTGTTGTATAGTTAAAGTTAAATGGAAAATATGGTTTAGGGCGGAAATCACAAGAACCGCAGCACGCGATGTAACCTTAACGAGATAAGCAAATTCAGTGGCATATTTTAAAGTTTTTATGACAGCTCGACTACCGGAAATTGTATTCATAACTCTCGTCAATGTTTACTTTGCATTTTGAATTAGCTTCAAAACATTTCATAAAACATATTTAGCTGTTTTTGTTTTAAATATTTTGCATTTGAATTTTAAAATGAAAATTATACTAACAAATGTACATTTTTGAGTTATGTTGGTATTAATAAAAGCTTTTTTTGTGTTATTTTCGCCTTATCTTGAATGAGTTATATTGTCATTGTGATTCAAATCAGCTACTACTCGAAACATATTTAATTTTACTTTGCTGAATTAAGATGAGTCCTTCGAACTGATGGTGCCCTTTCGTATTGATAATAATTGAATCTTGAAATTAAATGATCGACGCTAAAATTAATTGATTGTTCACGCGCACACACGTAAATATGACAATAAATGACTTTAATGTGCCATATGGAACACATAAAAACGCGATACACGTGACAATAAAAAATATTTTACAGCTCGATGAACACATACACATTATACAAAAGAATCACTCAAATATTATCATAACAAGAAAAGTTTTATTGATATAATTCTGAAAAAGCAATAAACACCATCATAATTTTATTTAGAAAAGTTTATTTAGTTTACTTAAGTAGTTAAATATAGAAAAAAAAGCGAGTCTGCATATGTTTTATAAAAACCCAAAACCAAACATTTTTTAGGGCAATTAAATTTTTTAACTTAAATCATAAAATTTATCAATTACAGTTTTTTAAAACATAAGATGACGCTCTTTTTTGTCTTCTCAAAAATTCCGATCAATTAGTGAAGAATAACAAGGGGACCAGAACTTTTATGGTTCGAAAATGATAATTTTGGACCTTGAAGAATTTTCATTACCGCATCCATATATTGATAAATAACTTACATATAACCACTTCAGGTAGATTTTTATAGGAGACTATCAATAAAAGATATAAAAATAAATAAAAATATTCCTATACTACTCGGTTTTAATGAGAAAAAAAACTTTAAACCCTGAGAAAAGATACACAATTTATTTGAAACAGGAAAAAATCAATAAGGCGCTAGCCCTTACATATAATTCCATTTGACGTTCTCAAGAAGAATTCTAATTAAATTTGAATCGCGTAAGGTTTGTTTTCAATCAAGCAAATTGCTTTTGACAATCTCAGTTTTGTATAAATATATAAAAATGAAAAAATTTGATTTCTATATTTGTCTTCTTCGAAAAACAGATTAGAATGAAGTTGTTAGGAATTAGTGAGGTATTTTAATTTGCGAGTAAACATTTACACGGTATAATTTCCAAATTTAAACGTAACATCGATAACGGGGCGTTACAAACACGGTATTATCGTGCCGTTTGATTTCATAGCGAGTATGTGTAACCACAAAGCAGTGAAGCTTTTTTACTTAACCGAAAGTTAAACTGCACCGTTAACCGGCACTAGTGCGGTTTGTCACGCTAGTTTTCTTCAAACACGCCAATTTCACTCAGATATACTTTTATCAACCGTGTTTGGTAAATTTTCCATCATCTTTATTATTTAATAAAATTTACTGCCGCTGCTTAAAAAACGGTCTGATATAGCGTTTAATTTAATATGTACCATATTATATGAGCGATAAAAATAAAAATTATCTGTGGGAAAAGTGCAATAACCATTATCGATGCAACCACACCTGACGCGCATGAAAATTGTATGGATTTTTATCCCGGCACTTATTAAAAGCGTCGTTTGTATATTTTTGGAATTTACATTATAAATTAAATTAACCCGTCAGTTGACAATATATCATACATAAACAATACACATTTTGAGAAGGATGATGTTAAAAATTTCAAGTAACATTGCCGTTTGAATAAATTTCACCTACGTTTTCCAATCGTCCCGATAGGTAGATATAATATAGTAAAAAAAAAATTACAAAATACCGGTTTAGTTTTAAAAATGTGCGAATTAATGAAAGTAAAATCGCTAATGGAAGAAAAAATATCAAACAACTTTCGATTTGGTCGTCTACGTTATTTTTAAAAATAATAAAAATATAATTTTATATAAAAAAAAAGATAAACAAAATATCCGAAAGGATATGATATATGAAACTTTGATAGCAATATGAAAACCCTCGTTATCTGATACTTGAACTGCTCATGAAGACCCATAAAAGTTAAGAGCTGGAAGCAGTGAATACTGTATAATCGTGCATA